>CM073603.1:29973094-30603094 GCA_037074985.1 Solanum bulbocastanum | reverse complement strand
GATGGTCTTCTAAACTACGTGGTGTTACAAGGGTTTAGGGCTTAGGATTTTTTTGTGTTTTTTAGATATAGAGTTTAAAGATTTTTAGCATTTATGTTTTAAAGCTTAAGGTTTTTAGGGGTTTTTAATGGTTTTTAGGGTTTATAGGATTTAGGGTTTATTAAGGCTTATGGTTTAGGGTTTCTTAGATTTTTAGGTTTAGGATTAGGGATTTAGATTAGGTTTAGGGTTAAGGGCTTAGGGTTTTAGTTTAATGCTTTAATCTCGGTTTTTAGAGATAGGGGCATTTAGTTTTTAAGGTTAAGGTTTTTTTGGGTTTGATAGGTTTAGGGTTTAGGGCTTAGGGTTTTTTTCTTTTTCTTTTTTTTTTATGTTTTATAGGGTTTAGCATATACGGTTTAGGGCTTTATTGGTTTTAGAGATTAGAATTTTTTAGGTTTATGGGTTTTTTAGGATTTTTAAGGATTAAGTGTTTCTTAGGGTTTTTTAGGGTTTAGGGCCTAGGTTTTTTTTCTATATTTTTAGGCTTAGGGTTTACGGATTTGTAGGATTTATGGTTTATAGATTAGGGTTTTGTAGGGATTTTAAATTGTTTTTAGTGTTTATTTTATGGTTTAGGGCTTAGGGTTTTAGGGTTTCAGATTAAGGGTTTTATCTAGGTTTTTAGGGTTTACGTCTTTGGGATTTTTAGGTTAAGCTTTTTCAAGGTCTAATAGGTTTAGGGTTTAGGGTTTCTTAGGGTTTTATGTTTAGGATTTAGAGTTTTAGGTTGGATTTAAGGTTTAACACTTAGACATTATTTAGGTTTAGGGTTTTAGGTTATGAGTTTTATCTAGGTTTTTAGGGTTTAGGGCATATGGTTTTTTAGGTTACAAATTTTTAGGATTTTATAGGTTTAGGGTTTTTTGTGCTTTTTAGGGTTTAGCATATACGATTTGGGGCTTTATAGGATTTACAGCTTAGAGCTTCTTAGGTTTAGGGGTTTTTTGGCTCTTTTTAGGGGGTTTAAGGGTTAAGCGTTTCTTAGGGTTTTTAGGGATTTTGAATGGTTTCTAGGGTTTATTTTAGGTTTTATAGGATTAAGGGTTTCTTAAGGTTAGGGTTTAGGGTTTTTTTAGTATTTTAGGTTTAGGATTTAGGGTTTTAGGTTATAGTTTAGGATTTTAGGTAAAGGATTTTAACTAGGTTTTTAGAGTTAGTTATGTTTAGGGTTCAATGGTTAGGGTATTTTTCTTTTTTTTTTTTTTTTTGGGATTAACATGTAGGATTTAGGGCTTTATAGGGTTTAGAGCTTATACTTTTTTAGATTTAGGGGTTTTTCAGGGTTACGTAAAGTGTTTCTTATGGCTTTTTATGGTCTAGGGTTTAGGGCCTAGGGTTTTATTTTATTCAGGTGTAAGGCTTAGTAATTTTTAGGATTTAGGGTTTAGAGCTTAGGGTTTTGTAGTGGTTTTAAAAGGCTTTTAGGGTTTATAGGATTTAGGGTTTCTTAAGGCTTAGGGTTTAGGGTTCTTCGGGTTTCAGATTTAGGATTTAGGGTTTTAGGTTAGGGTTTAGGGCTTAGGGTTTTTTTTAGGTTTAGTGTTTTGGGTTAAGGGTTTTATCTAGATTTATAGGGTTTAGGGCTTTAGGTTTTTTAGGGTTTTATAGGTTTAGGGTTTAGGTTTATAGGACTTAGGGTTTTTTAAGTCTTAAGGTTTAGGGTTTCTTCAGGTTTCAGACTTAGGATTTAGGGTTTTAGGTTAGGGTTTAGGGCTTAGGGTTTTTTTTCAGGTTTAGTGTTTTGGGTTAAGGGTTTTATCTAGGTTTATATGGTTTAGGGCTTTAGGTTTTTTAGGGTTTTATAGGTTTAGGGCTAAGGTTTTATTTTTTATTTTTTAGGGTTTAGCATATACGATTTATGGCTTTATAGGTTTAGAGCTTAGTGTTTTTTTAGGTTTAGGGGTTTTCGGGGATTTTAATGCATTTTAAGGGTTAAATGTTTCTTAGGATTTTTTAGGGTTTAGGGTTTAGGGCTTATGGGTTTTTTAGGTTTAGGGTTTTAGGTTAAGGATTTTATTTATGTTTTTAGGCTTCAGGTCTTCGGGCTTTTTTTAGGTATATATAGGTTTAGGATTTAGGGCATAAGTTTTTTTTTTTTTTTTGTATTTTTTAGGGTTTAGCATATATGATTTAGGGCTTTATAGGGTTTTAGAGCATGGAGTTTTTTAGGTTTAGGGGTTTTTTCTAGGGTTTTTAAGGGTTAAATGTTTCTTAGGATTTTGTTTGTGTTTTTTAGGTTTACGGTTTGTAGATTTTTAGGATTGAGGGTTTTGAGCTTAAGGGTTTTAGGGGTTTTAAATGGTTTTAGGGTTTATAGGTTTAGGGTTTCTTAAGGTTTAAGGTTTAGGATTTTTAAGGGTTTTAGATTTAGGACTTAGGGTTTTAGATTTGAGTTTAGGGTTTAGGGCTTAGGTTTTTATTTAGGTTTAAAGTTTTAGGTTAAGGGTTTTATCTAGGTTTTTAAGGTTTAGTGCTTTGGGATTTTTAGGTTAAGGTTTTTTAGGATTTTATAGGTTAAGCGTGTAGGGCTTAGGTTTTATATTTTTTTTGTGTTTTTTGGGGATTAACATATACGGTTTAGGGCTTTATAGGGTTTAGAGCATAGAAGTTTTTAGGTTTAGGGGTCTTTTGGCTTTTTAGGGTTAAGTAAGTGTTTCTTAGGGGTTTTTAGGGTTTAGGGCTTATGGTTTTTTTGTGTTTTTTAGGTTTAAGGTTTACGAATTTTTTGAATTAGGGATTAGATTTTAGGGTTATGTAGGGCTTTAAAATGGGGTTTAGGGTTTATAGGATTTAGGGTTTCTTAAGGCTTAAGGTTTACGATTTCTTAGGGTTTTAGGTTTAAGATGTAGGGTTTTAGGTTAGGGTTTAGAGATAAGGGCTTAGGGTTTTCTAGGTTTAGGGTTTTAGGTTATGGGTTTTATCTAGGTTTTTAGGGTTTAGGTCATTGGGTTTTTTAGGTTAAGATTTTTAGGGTTTAGGGTTTAGGGCTTAGGGTTTTTTTTTTTTTTTTTTTGTTTTTTTTAGGGTTGAGATGTAACACTTTGGAAATTAGTAGGCTAAACTGGAGCTGAACATGAGGGTTAGAGTCATAAGTGTACCTCCCTGTACTTAGAAATAAAGGGTTTCATGTTAGGATGTCAAGATACGATCCCCAAGAATCAACCATGGGTTCTTAAAGAAGACCCTAGAAAAAATGGCCTGGGTAGTGACCCACGAGGGGACCTACATCGCATAGGTCTATCCACGTCTGTAAGTGAGAGGTCGTGCATGAAGGTCCCAGGAACCAGGTCTCTGAACACAGACCACGGTTCACCAGCACGAGCTGTGGGTCCAACCACGGTCCGTCAGTAGTGGCTCGTGGGTGAGGATTGGAACTGCTTTCTGGTAGTTAAGTTTAGGGGCACTATGGGGTTTTCCAGTTTTAGTTAATATTAAGTGCCGTCGTTTTACACTAAATTAAACTAACTATATAATTATTTTAGACCCCCAAATTAAGTCATCTTCCTCATTATTCCAAAATCCAAATCAAAACCAACTTTTCCTAAAAAAAAAAATTCACTCTAGAACTTCAAGGAAGAAGTAGAAGAAGGAAGTTGGTGCTAGGGTTCAAGGAGCAAGGTTTTCTTTCCAAATTCATTGGATTTCATTGCCAAGGTATGGTAGCTCTTCATCCATGGATATAATTCATCCATGGAGTCCCTTCAAAACTCAATTTCAAAGATAGAAATTTCCCCAAAAGCTAGTGTTTGACTCCAAGTCATGGATTCCTTTCAAAAATGATTCTAATGTTTGAATACTTTATATTATGATTGAATATATTATTTATTATGTTTTTTATGTTGAAATTCGCAAGAACCCTTGAAATCCCCACATTCCCACATTATGACTTTATGATGTGGGTGGATTGATGAAAGAAGAAATATTATGAGATTGTTCTTGTAGTAATTGAGTTATTTGAATTAATTTATCATCCATGTCTAATGTAGTAATTCTAGATGTGTTGATTTGATATGAGCTTTGACCTTTGAAAAGGCAAGATATGATATTATGCTTGTTTTATGAAGATTATGTATATGCTTTAAGAACACTTTGAGAGTGAAGTTTCCATGATTATGATAATGTTGTTATGTTGATTGAAAGACTATTCTCATGAACACATAATTAACATAATGTGAAAGGTTTTCTCACATAATGAAGATTCTAGGTTGAAAGGCTTTCTCACCTAATTGAATATAATGTTACATGTAGACATGGATGGTGAAAAGTTGTTCTCACGCATGATCTAATGAGCTATCCTAATGAAACAAGTTATGACTTAATAAGTAATCCATGGGATAAATTCTTAGCACCAAGTGGATATTGAATATGAGATGGAAGCTCCCCTGTTAAGAAAGGCCGGGTTTCTAGAAGCAATCTCATAAGATGGAAGCTCCCTCTTTAAGAAAGGCCGGGTTTCTAGTTACAATCTCATTATCACATAAACTATGTGCCCCCATAGGATATTTAGATAGTGGATTTACCTAAAACTAACAAATGATGGTTTTACCTTAGGCAAGTAGGACAACCCTTTTCGGTGTGGGTAACACCGGATTCCATGTTAAGCTCACATGGTCTATGTTGGTAAAGGCTTATTCCCACTATGAACAAGAATATGAATTATGAACAATGGTTACTCAAGAAGCTTTACTTAGCATGGGTGGGATTGTGAGATCTTATTCATGCATTGCACAAGTATTCTTTGAGGGTACTTATGGTATGTTTCTCTTATGCTATGATGATCTATGTAATGAATATGCTTATGACTTATACTTTTCCATTATCTTCAAAATGATGCTTTAACTTAGTAAATTGTATGCATTCAACTAAAATGTCTCTTTTAGCATGTATTCATGACTTTTATGCATGGCTATCATACTTGGTGCATTTTTGTACTAACCCATATTTTTCCTACATTCTTCCCCAAGTGTAGGTTCTGATTCTGAAGGTGGGCCTCATTGTGGCTAAAGCTTGGATTTGCTCGTTTCTCCTAGGGTTTGGTAAGTCCTCATGATTTGAGGACAAATGTTTTTCATTTAGTTGTTCCATTCTTGTATTTCCTTTGCAAACTATGTTGTATGAGTTGTGTCTCTATTTGATTCTAGTATTGTAATAGATGGCTATATTGATACAAGTATAGACTTCCAATTTTCTTTATGAAAATTTTGGACTTGAAATGTGTGTTTTTTTACTCTTTATCGTTCTATGCTTATGTTGTGATATGCTAAGTGGCTTACATGGTGCCTTTTAGGATTCTATGTGCCTTGTTACATCTAGGGGGTACCCCTGGGTCGTGACATGAGCATATACAATTTAGGGCATTATAGGGTTTAGAGCGTAGAGTTTTTTTGTTTTAGGGCTTTTTGGGTGTTTTAGAGTTTTTAAGGGTTAAGTGTTTCTTAGGTTATAGGGTTTAGGGGCTTATGGTTTTATGTATTTTTTAGGTGTAGAGTTTACCAATTTTAAGAATTTAGCATTTAGAGCTTAGGTTTTGTAGGGTTTTTAAATGGTTTTAAGGGTTTATTTTAGGGTTTCTTAAGGTTTAGGATTTCTTAGGGTATTAAGGTAGAGTTTAGGCTTCAAGGCTTAGGGTTTTTTTAGGTTTAGGGTTTTAGGTTAAAGGTTTTATCTAGGTTTTTAGGGTTTAGTGCTTTTGATTTTTTAGGTTAAGGTTTTTAGGGTTTTATAGGTTTAGGGTTTAGGGCTTAGAGTTTTTTTTCTGTGTGTATGTGTGTTTAGGGTTTAGCATATATGATTTAGGGCTTTATAGGGTTTAGATCTTAGAGTTTTTTTAGGTTTAGGGGTTTTTGAGTTTTTAAAGGTTTTTAAGGGTTAATTGTTTCTTAAGGTTTTTTAGGGTTTAGGGTTTAGGGCTTAGGGTTTTTTTGTTTGTGTTTTTACGTTTAAGGTTTACAATTTTTTAGCATTTAAGGTTTAGAGTTTAGGGTTTTGTAGGGGTTTTAAATGATTTTTAGGGTTTATTTTAGGATTTAGGGTTTCTTAAGGTTTAGGGTTTATTCGGTTGAGGCTTTAAAGTTGAAGTGTAGGGTTTATGGTTTAGGGCTTAGGATTTTTTTAGGTATAGGGTTTTATTTAGGTTTTACAGTTTAGGGCTTTAGGTTTTTTAGGATTTTATTGGTCTATAGTTTAGGGCATAGGTTTTTTTTTTTGTGTTTTTTAGTGTTTAGCATATACGATTTAAGGCTTTATAGGGTTTAGAGCTTAGAGTTATTAAGGTTTATGGTTTTATGGGTTCTTTTAGGGTTCTTAAGGGTTAAGTGTTTCTTAGGGTTTTTTAGGGTTTAGGGCTTAGGTTTTTTTTGTGCTTTTTAGGTTTAGGGCTTACGAATTTTCAGTATTTAGGATTTAGAGCTTAGGGTTTTTTAGGGGTTTTAAATGGTTTTTAGGGTTTATTTGAGGGTTTATAGGGTTTAAGGTTTCTTAAAATGAAGGGTTTAAGGTTTCTTAGGGTTTTCGGTTTAGGATTGAGAGTTCTATATTAGAATATACGGTTTAGGGATTTTTTAGGTTTAGGGTAGTTTAAGTGATTTTTTAGGTTTTTAGGGAGGCTTTGGGTTTTTTATGTTAATGTTTTTTAGGATTTTATAGGTTTAAGGTCTAGAGTTTTTTTTGTATTTTTTAGGGTTTAGCGTATACGTTTTAGGGCTTTATAGGTTTTAGAGATTAGAGTATTTTAGGTTTAGGGTAAGTGTTTCTTAGGGTTTAGGGTTTAGGGCTTAGGTTTTTTTTTTTTTTGGGTTTTTTAGGTTTAGGTTTTATGGATTTTTAGGATTTAGGTTAAGAGCTTAAGGTTTTGTAGGGGGTTTAAATGGTTTTAAGTGTTTATTTTATCGTTCATAGGATTTAGGTTTTCTTAAGGTTTAGGGTTTTGGGTTTCTTAGAAATTTAGGTTTAGGATTTAGGGTTGTAGGTTAGGGTTTAGGGTTTAGGGCTTAGGGTTTGTTTAGGTTTAGGGTAAGGGTTTTATCTAGGTTTTTAGGGTTTAGGGCTTTGGGTTTTTTTTGTTAAGGTTTTGTAGGGTTTTATAGGTTTAGGGTTTAGGCCTTAGGATTTTTTTTGTGTTTTTTAGGGTTTAGCATATACAATTTAGGGCTTTATAGGGTTTAGAGCTTAAAGTATTTTTAGGTTTAGGATTTTTTGGGTTTTATAGGGTTTTTTAATGGTTAAGTGTTTATTTGGGTTTAGATTTTAGGGCTTAGGGTTTTTTTTTTTTTGGTGTTATTTAGGTTTAAGGTTTACGGATTTTTAGGATTTAGGGTTTAGATCTTCGGGTTTTGTAGGGGTTTAAAACTCTTTTTAGGGTTTATAGGATTTTGGGTTTATTAAGGTTTAGGGTTTAGGGTTTCTTAGAATTTTAGGTTTAGGAATTAGGGTTTTAGGTTAGGGTTTAGGGCTTAGCGATTTTTTAGGTGTTGGGTTTTAGGTTAGGGGTTTTATGTAGATTTTAAGGTTTAGGGCTTTGAGTTTGTTAGGTTAAGGGTTTTTAGGGTTTTATAGGTTTATGGTTTAGGGCTTAGGGTTTTTTTTTTTTTTTGTGTTTTTTAGGGTTTAAAATATTCGATTTAGGTCTTTATAGGGTTTAGAGAATAACGTTTTTTAGGTTTAGTTGTTTTTTTTGTTTTTTAGGGTTTTAAAGGGTTAAGTGTTTCTTAGGGTTTATGGTTTAGACCTATGGGTTTTGTAGGGGTTTTAAGTGGTTTTAAGGGTAATTATGGTATGTTTTTCTTATGCTATGATGATCTATGTAATGAAAATGATTATGACTTAAGATTTTCCATTATCTTCAAAATGATGCTTTAACTTAGTAAATTGCATGCATTCAACTAAAATGTCTCTTTTAGCATGTTTTCATGATTTTTATGCATGCCTATCATATTTGGTGCATTCTTATACTAACCAATATTTTTCCTACATTCTTCCCCAAGTGTAGGGTCCGGTTCTGAAGGTGGGCATCATTGTGGCTAAAGCTTTGATTTGCTTATTTCTCCTAGCTTGTTGGTGAGTCCTTATGATTCGAGGACATATGTTTTTTTTTTAGTAGCTTCATTCTTTTATTTCCTCTTCGTACTATGTTGTATTGATTGTGTCCCTATTTGATTCAAGTATTGTAATAGATGGCTATATTGAGACAAGTCTAGACTTCCGCTTTCTATATGAAAAATTTGGACTTGAAATGCATTTTTTTACTCTTTATTGTTCGATGCTTATGTTGTTATATGCTAAGCGGTTTACATGGTGCCTTTTGGGGTTCTATATGCCTTGTTATTTAACCTTCCCTATCCAGCAAGCTCCATCTCGAAAATAAGAAGCAAAGGCACAAAAACTACGTAAAGGCCGACAACTTTGCCTTATCACCTTACAAAACATTCATTTCAATCGTCTCACATTTGCTTTGTGGAAATTAGTGTCTTTTCTAATACGATTACTCAACAAAAAACTTGTATAAATTATAAAAGTTATAAAGTCTATTTTAGAGGCCTAATGTAGCTACAATTCATGAATATGATATTGCACGAGTTAGACATATAATTGCTTCGTTTTGAATTATTAAGAATCAAACATATTTCTCAATTCACTCAACACTCAAAGAGCTAAATCTTTGGAACAACAACTTTGATGGTGTCAACCTTGGCTACTTGCAAGATAGCACACAATCAACTCCAAGGAAGCATTCGAACAAGTCTATACATACCAACTGTAGGACTTGATGTTTTGAGTTCCTCATTACTTTGTTGTTGTGTCATTTAATATATGCCAATAAACAGCTCAACCTCAGAACATCAGCTCTGCAACTATAGAGTGTAGAGTTTGAACATAACAACACTAACAGAAACAACTTCTTAAGCTAGTCAAGAAAGAAGCAGACTCAAAAGAGCTACGGAACTATAGTAATGAGGCCAGAAGCAACAAACATGTATATCTAAGTTTGTGCATAAAACTTCTCCAAACACCTCTCCAGTCAATTAGCAAAAACCCTTTCTATCCTCTTCTGATTATCCTTCGATCCACGTGGAAATTATTATATAAGCTAAGAAACATACTCCACACGTCATAACTTCCTTGTTGCCTGAAAGTGTAGAAACATATAACTGACCACTTTTTCACTTCCTTCATGCATGCAACGCCTTTTGGACAGCATCCCCCTTCTCTCCAATTTTGACTATGTTAGACAAGCTTTATGTCCTATGATTTTTAAGTGTTTAGTGTTTTTTAGGGTTTATGGTTTAGAGCATAGGGTTTTGTAGCGATTTTAATTGGTCTTTAGGGATTATTTTAAGATCTATAGGGTTTAGGGTTTCTTAAGGTTTAGGGTTTAGGGGTTCTTAGGCCTTTATGTTTAGGATTTAGAGTTCTAGGTTAGGGTTTAGGGTTTAGAGCTTAGGGTATTTTTAGGTTTATGGTTTTGGGTTAAGGGTTTTATTTAGGTTTTTAGGGTCTAGTGCTTTAGGGTTTTTAAGGGTTAAGGATTTCTTAGGCTTTAGTGATTAGGACTTAGGGATTTTAGTGTTTTTTAGGTTTAGGGTTTAATGATTTTTAGGATTTAGGGTTTAGAGCTTAAGGTTTTGTAGGGGTTTTAAATGGGATTTAGGGTTTAATTGAGGGTTTATAGGATTTAGGGTTTCTCAAGGTTTAGGGTTTTAGGTTTAGGATTTAGAGTTTTAGGTTAGGGTTTAGGCTTTAGGGCTTAGGGTTTTTTTAGGTTTAGGGTTTTAGGTTAAGGGTTTTATTTAGATTTTTAGGGTTTAGGGCTTTGAGTTTTTTGGGTTAACGTTTTTTGGGAGTTTATAGATTTATAGTTAAGGGCTTAGGGTTTTTTTGTGTTTTTTAAGGTTTAACATATACGATTTAGGGCTTTGTAGGGTTTAGAACTATGAGTTTTTAGGTTTAGGGGTTGTTGGGTTTTTTTAGGGTTTTTAAGGATTAAGTGGTTTTTAGGGTTTTTCAGGATTCATGTTTAGGGCATAGGTTTTTTTTTTTTTTTTTTTGTATATTTTAGGTTTAGGGTTTACAAATTTTTAAGATTTAGGGTTTAAAGCTTAGAGGTTTTAGGGGTTTTTAATGTTTTTTAGGGTTTATTTTAGGGTTTATAAGATTTTGGGTTTCTTAGGGTTTTAAGTTTAGGATTTAGGGTTTTAGGTTAAGGTTTAGGGTTTAAGGCTTAGGGTTATTTTAGGTTTAGGGTTTTAGGTTAAGAATTTTACCTATGTTACTAGGGTTTAGGGCTTTGGGTTTTTTATGTTACGGGTTTTTAGGGTTTATATGTTTAGGGTTTAGCGCTTAGGTTTTTCTTCTTTTTTTAGGATTTAGCATATACGATTTAGGTCTTTATAGGGTTTTTAGCTTAGATTTTTTTAGTTTTAGGGGTTTTGTATTTTTTAGGGTTTATAAGTGTTCAGTGTTTCTTAGGGTTTTCTATGGGTTTCAAACTTTTTTAGGGTTTATATTAGGGTTTATAGGATTTAGGGTTTCTTATGGTTTAGGGTTTCTTAGGGTTTTAGGTTTAGGGTTTAGGGTTTAGTGCATAGGGTTTTTTTAGGTTATAGGTTTTAGGTTAAGGTTTTTATTTAGGTTTTAAGGGTTTATGGCTTTGGGTTTTTTTGGGTTAAGATTTTTTAGGGTTTAATACATCTATGGTTTAGGGCTAAGGGTTTTTTTTTTTTTTTTTTTTGTGTTTTTTAGGGTATAGAATATACGATTTAGGGCTTTGTAGGGTTTAGAGCATAAAGTTTTTTAGCTTTAGGGTTTTTTTTTTGTTTTTTTTTTTTTGGGTTTTTAAGGGTTAAGTGTCTCTTAGGGTTTATGGTTTAGAGCTTAGGGTTTTGTAGGGGTTTCAAATGGTTTTTTGGGTTTATTTTAGGATTTATAGGATTTTGGTTTTCTTAAGGTTTAGGGTTTAGGGTTTCTTAGGCTTTTTTGTTTAGGATTTAGAGTTCTAGGTTAGGGTTTAAGGTTTAAAGCTTAGGGATTTTTAGGTTAAGGGTTTTATTTAGGTATTTAGGGTTTAGTGCTTTAGGATTTTTAAGGGTTAAGTATTTCTTAGGCTTTAAGGCTTAGGGCTTAGGCTTCGGGATTTTTGTGTTTTTTATGTTTAGGGTTTATAGATGTTTAGGATTTAGGGTTTAGAGCTTAGGTTTTTATAGGGTTTTTAAATGGTTTCTAGGGTTTATTTTAGGGTTTATAGGATTTACGATTTCTTAAGGTTAAGGATTTTACGTTTAGGATTGGTTTAGGGCTTAGGGGTTTTTCAGGTTTAGGTTTAGGTTAAGATTTATGTTGGTTTTTAGGGTTTAGTGCTTTGGATTTTTTAGGTTAATGATTTTTAGGGTTTTATAGGTTAAAGTTTAGTGCTTAGGGTGTTTTTTGTGTTATTTAAGGTTTAGGATATACAGTTTATGTCTTTATAGGGTTTAAAGCTTAGAGTTTTTTTAGGTTTAGGGGTTTTGGGGATTTTTAGGATTTTTAAGGGTTATGTGCTTCTTATGTTTTTTAGGGTTTTGGGCTTAGGGCGTTTTTTGTGTTTTTTAGGTGTAGGGTTTACAGATTTTTAGGATTAGCATTTAGATCATAGGATTTTTAGGGGTTTTAACTGTGTTTTTGGATTTATTTTAGTGTTTGTAGGATTTAGGGTTTCTTAAGGTTGAGGGTTTAGGGTTTCATAGGGTTTTCAGTTTAGGATTTAGTGTTTTAGGTTAGGGTTTAGAGTTTAGGGCTTAGGGGCTTTTTTAGGTTAGAATTTTAGGTTAAGGGTTTTTTTTGGGTTTTTAGGGTTTAGGACTTTGGGTTTTTTAGGTACAGGATTTTTATGATTTTATAGGATTAGGGTTTAGGACCTTGGTTTTTATAGCATTTTAAGTGTTAAGCTTTTATTATGGTTTTTTTAGGGTTTAGGGCTTAGTGTTTTTTTTGTGTTTTTAGGTTTAGGCTTTACGATTGTTCAAGATTTAGGGTTTAGAGCTTAGGGTTTTGTAGGGGATTTGAATGGTTTTTAGGGTTTATTTTAGGGTTTTTAGGATATAGGATTTTTTAAGGTTTAGGGTTTCTTAGGTTTTTAGGGTTTTAGGTTAGGTTTCAGGGTTTAGAGCATAGGGTTTTAGGTTAATTGTCTTATATAGGTTTTTAGGGTTTAGATCTTTGGGTATTTTAGACTAATAATTTTTAGGGTTTTATAGGATTAGGGTTTAGGGCATATATGATTTAGGGCTTTATCGGGTCTAGAGCTTAGAGTTTTTTAGGTTTAGGGTTTTTTGGGTTTTTTAATGCTTTTAAGGGTTAAGTGTTTCTTAGGGTTTAGGGCTTAGTGTTTTTTTTTTTTTTTGTGTGTTTTTTAGGTTTAGGTTTTAATGATTTTTAGGATTTAGGGTTTTTAGGGGTTTTAAATTGATTTTAGGGTTTATTTTAGGGTTTTTAGGATTTAAGGTTTCTTAAGGTTTAGGGTTTGGGGTTTCTTTGTGTTTTCAGTTTAGGATTTACAATTTTAGATTAGAGTTTAGGGTTTAGGGCTTAGGGGTTTTTTAGGTTTAAGGTTTTATGTTAAGGGTTTTAATTAGTCTTTTACAGTTTAGGGCTTTGAGGTTTTTAGGTTAAGGATTTTTAGGATTTTATAGGATTAGGGTTTAAGGCTTAGGTTTTTTTTTTTTTTTTGTGTTTTGTAGGGTTTAGTTTATACAATTTAGGGATTTATTGGGTTTAGAGCTTAGAGTATTTTTAGGTATAGTGGTTATTTGGTTTTTTTTTAGGGTTTTTAATGGTTAAGTGTTTCTTATGGTTTATTGGGGTTCAGGGGTTTGGGTTTTTGTTGTGTTTTTTAGGTTTAGGGTTTACAGAATTTCAAGATTTAGGGTTTAGAGCTTAGGGTTTTGTAATGTTTTGAGAGTTTATTTTAGGGTTTATAGGATTAAGGGTTTTAGGTTAGGGTTTAGGGTTTTGGGTTTTGAGCTTAGGGTTTTAGGTTAAGGGTTTTATCTAGCTTATTAGGGTTTAGGGCTTTGGATTTTTACGATTTTATAGGCTTAGGGTTTGTTTTGTGTTTTTTAGGGTTTAGCATATAGGATTTTGGGGTTTATCGGGTTTTTAGAGCCTAGAGTTTTTTTATGCTTAAGGGTTTTCGAGTTTTTATAGGTTAAATATTTCTTAAAGATTTTTAGGGTTTAGAATTTTTTTTGTGTGTTTTAAGGTTTAGAATTTACAGATTTTTAGGATTTAGGGTTTAGAGCTCGGGGTTTTGTTATGGTTTTAAATGGTTTTTAGGGTTTATTTTAGGGTTTATATGTTCGAGGGTCTCTTAAGGTTTAGGGTATAGGGCTTTAGGTTTAGGATTTAAAGTTTTAGGTAATGGTTTAGGATTTAACACTTAGGGGCTTTTTTAGGTTTTACGTTATGGGTTTTATCTACGTTTTTCGGTTTTGGGCTTTGGATTTTTTAAGTTAAGGGTTTTTAGGATTTTATAGGTTTAGGGTTTAGGGCTTATGGTTTTGTTTTTTGTGTTTTTAAAGGTTTAGCGTATACGATTTAGGGTTTTATTGGGAATAGAGCGTAGAGTTTTTAAGGTTTAGAGTTTTTTTGGGTCTTTTTAGGGTTTGTAATGGTTAATTGTTTCTTAGGGTTTTTTAAGGTTTAGGGTTTAGGGCTTATGGTTTTTTTTTGTGTTTTTTAGTTCTACGGTTTATGGACTTTTAGGATTTAGGTTTTAGAGCTTAGGGTTTTTAGGGGTTTTAAATGGGTTTTAGGGTTTATTTTGGGGTTTATAGGATTTAGTGTTTCTTAAGGTTTAGGGTTTCTTAGGGTTTTAGGTTTAAGGTTTAGGATTTTAGGTTAGGGTTTAGGGTTTTTTTGGGTTAAGTATTTTATATAGTTTTCTTTTTTGTTTAGGGCTTTGCATTTTTTGGGTTTATGGCTTAGGTTTTTTTGTGGTTTTTAGGTTTAGGATTTACAAATTTTAAGGATTTAGGGTTTAGAGCTTAGGGTTTTGTAGGGGTTTTAAATGGTTTTTAGGGTTTACTTTAGAATTTATAGGATTTAGGATTTCTTAAGATTTAGCGTTTTGGGTTTTCGGTATAGGATTTAGAGTTTTAGGTTAGGGTTTAGGGTTTAGGTTTTAGGGTTTAGTGCTTAGGGTTTTTTTAGGTTATGGATTTTATTTAGGTTTTTAGGGATTAGGGCTTTGGGTTTTTTAATTAAGGTTTTTAAGGATTTTATAAGTTAAGGGTTTAGGGCTTAGAGATTTTTTGTGTTTTTTAAGGTTTAGCATATACGATTTAGGGCTTTATAGGGTTTAAAGCTTAGATTTTTTTGTTTAGGGGTATTTGGGGTTTTTAGGGATTTTAAGGGTTAAGTGTTTCCTAGGGTTTTTTAGGGTTTAGGGTCTTACTGTTTTTTTGGTTTAGAGTTTATGGGTTTTTAGTATCTAGGGTTTAGAGCTTAGGGTTTAGGTTTTTTTTTTTTTTTTGTGTTTTTTAGGGTTTAGCTTAAACGATTCTGGGCTTTATAGGCTTTAGAGCTTAGAGTTCTTTTAGGTATAGGGGTTTTTTGTTTTTAGGATTTTTAAGGGTTAAGTGTTTTTTATGATTTTTTGGGGTTCAGGGCTTAGGGTTTTTTGTGTTTAGGGCTTAGGGTGTTTTTATTTAGGGTTTTAGGGTTTCTTAATGTTTATGGTTTAGGGTTTCGTAGGGTTTTCTATTTAGGATGTAGAGTTTTTGATTGGGGTTTTGAGCTTAGGGTTTTTCTTGATTTGGGGTTTTAGGGCTTAGGGTTTTATTGTGTTTTTTAGTGTTTAGCTTATATGATTTAGGGACTTATTGGGTTTATAGCTTAGAGTTTTTTAGGTATAGGGGTTATTTGGTTTTTTTAAGGATTTTAACGGTTAAGTGTTTCTTATGGTTTATTGGGGTTCAGGGGTTCGGGTTTTTGTTGTGTTTTTTAGGTTTAGGGTTTACAAATTTTCAAGATTTAGGGTTTAGAGATTAGGGTTTTGTAAGGATTTTAAATGGTTTTTAAAGTTTATTTTAGGGCTTATAGGATTTATGGTTTCTTAAGGTTTAGGGTTTCAGGTTAGGGTTTAGAATTTAGGGCTTAGGGTTTTAGGTTACGCATTTTACCTAGATTTTTAGGGCTTAGGGCTTTTGCTTTTTAGGGTTTTATAGGCTTAGGGTTTAGGGCTTAGGTTTTTTTTTTTTTTTTTAGTCTTTCTTAGGGTTTAGCATATATGATTTAGGGGTTTGTCAGGTTTTTAGCGCTTAGAGTTTTTTAGGATTAAGATTTTTTGGGTTTTTAAGGTTTTTATGGGTTAAGTGTTTATTAGGGTTTAGGGTTATTTTTTTTGTGTTTTTAAGGTTTAGGGTTTATATTTTTTTATGATTTAGGGTTTGGAGCTCATGGTTTTTAATGGTTTAAATGGTCTTTAGGAATTATTTTAGGGTTTATATAATTTAGGGTTTGTTAAGGTTTAGGGTTTTATGTTAGGGTTTAGGGCTTAGGGTTTTAGGTTAAGGGTTTTAGCTTGCTTTTTAGTGTTTAGGGTTTTATAATCTTAGGGTTTAGGGCTTAGGTTTTTTTTTTTTTTAATGTTTTTTTAGAGTTTAGCATATATGATTTAGGGGTTTATCGAGTTTTTAGAGCTTAGAGTGTTTTCGGTTTAAGGGTTTTCGGGTTTTTAAGGTTTTTATGAATTAAGTGTTTCTTAGGGTTTTTTTTTTTTATGTTTTTTAGGTTTAGGTTTTACAGATTTTTTTTTGTGTTTTGTAATGGCTTTAAAAGGTTTTTAGGTATTATTTTAGGGTTTATATGATTTAGGGTTTCTTAAGGTTTAGGGCTTTATAGGGTTTTAGGTTCAGGATTTAGAGTTTTAGGTAATGGTTTATGGTTTAGTGCTTAGGGATTTCTTAGGTTTAGGGTTTTACGTTATGGGTTTTATCTATGTCTTTTGGTTTTGGGCTTTGGCTTTTCTAAGTTAAGGGTTTTTAGGATTTTATAGGTTTAGGGTTTAGGGCTTTTGGTTTTTTTTTTTTTTTTTTTTTTTTTTTTTTTTTTTTTTTGTGTTTTTTAGGGTTTAGTGTATACCATTTTGGGCTTTATTGGGTTTAGAGCTTAGAATTTTTAAGGTTTAGGGGTTTTTGGGTCTTTTTAGGGTTTTTCAGGATTAAGTGTTTCTTAGGATTTAGGGTTTAGAGCTTATGTTTTTTTTTTTTGTTTTGTTTTTTAGTTTTAGGGTTTATGGACTTTTAGGATTTAGGCTTTAGAGCTTAGGGATTTTAGCGCTTTTAAATGGGTTTTAGGGTTTATTTTAAGGTTTTTAGGATTCAGTGTTTCTTACGGTTTAGGGTTTAGGGTTTCTTAGGGTTTTAGGTTCAAGATTTAGGATTTTTGGTTAGGGTTTATGGTTTTTTTAGGTTTAGCATTTTGGGTAAAGGATTTTATCTAGGTTTTTTATTGTAGGGCTTTGCATTTTTCGAGTTTAGGGCTTAGATATTTTGTGATTTTTTGGTATAGGATTTATAGATTTTAGGAATTTAGGGTTTAGAGATTAGGTTTTTGTAGGGATTTTTAATGGTTTTTAGGGTTTATTTTAGGATTTATAGGATCTAGGGTTTCTTAAGGTTTAGGGTTTAGGGTTTCTGATATAGGATTTAGAGTTTTAGGTTAGGGTTTATTCTTAGGGTTTTTTAGGTTATAGGTTTTATTTAGGTTTTTAGGGTTTAGGGTTTTGGGTTTTTCAGTTACGATTTTTAAGGATTTTATAGGTTAAGGGTTTAGGGCTTAGACATTTTGTGTTTTTTAAGGTTTAACATAAACAATTTAGGGCTTTATGGGTTTAAAGCTTATATTTTTTTTGTTTAGGGATATTTGGGGTTTTAGGGTTTTTAACGGTTAAGTGTTTCTTAGGGTTTCTTAGTGTTTTTGGTTTAAGATTTATAGTTTTAGGTTATGGTTTAGGGCTTAGGGTTTTTCTAGGTTTAGAAATTTAGGTTAAGGGTTTTATTTAGATGTTTAGGGTTAAGGACTTTGGGTTTTTTAGGTTAAGGTTTTTGAGGATTTTATAGTTTTAGGGTTTAGGGCTTAGGGGTTTTTTTTTGTATTTTTTTGGGTTTAGCTTATACAATTTAGGGATTTATAGGCTTTAGAGCTTAGAGTTGTTTTTTAGGTATAGGGGTTTTTTGTTTTTTAGGGTTTTCAAGGGTAAAGTGTTTCATATGATCTTTTGGGGTTCAGGGACTAGGGTTTTTTGTGTTTAGGGCTTAGGGTTGTTTTGTTTAGGGTTTTAGGGTTTCTTAAGGTTTAGGGTTTAGGGTCTTATGTTTTCAATTTAGGATTTAGAGTTTTTGGGCTTAGCGTTTTTCTAGGTTTAGGGATTTAGGTTAATTGTTTTATTTAGGTTTTAAGGGTTAAGGGCTTTGGGGTTTTTAGGATTTTATAGTTTTATGTTTTTTTTTGGGTATATTTTTGGTTTAGCTTATACTATTAAGGGCTTTATAGGGTTTAGAGTTTACAGTTTTTTAGGTACAGGGTTTTTTGGTGTTTTTTAGGCCTAGGGTTAATATATTTTAAGGATTTAGGGGTTTTAGTGGTTTTAAATGGGTTTTAGGGTTTATTTTAGGGTTTGTAGGATTTAGTGTTTCTTTAGGATTAGGGTTTAGACTTTCTTAGGGTTTCGATTTTTAGTATTTAGGCTTTAGGGCTTAGAGTTTTTTGAGGCTTAGGATTTTAGGTTAAGGGTTTTATTTAGGTTTACAAGGTTTAGGGCTTTGGGTTTTTTAGGTTACGGTTTAGGGTTTAGGGTTTTGGAGCTTGGATTTTTTTTGTATTTTTTAGGGTTTAGCTTATATGATTTAGGGTTTTATAGTGTTTAGAACTTAGAGTTCTTTAGGTATAGGAGTTTTTTTGTTTTACTTAGGTTTTTTAAGGGTTAAGTGTTTCTTATGGGTTTTAGGGTTCAGGGTTGTGGTTTTTTTTTAGGTTTTTCTATGTTTAGGGTTTACGAATTTTCAAGATTTAAGGTTTAGAGCTTATGGTTTTGTAGGTGTTTTAAATTGTTTTCAAAGCTTATTTTAGGCTTTAAAGGATTTAGGGTTTCTTACGGCTTAGAGTTTAAGGTTTCTTAGGATTTTAGGTTTAGAATTTAGGGCTTTAGGTTAGGGTTTAGAGTTTAGGGTTTAGGGCTTAGGGTTTAAGGTTAGGGCATAGGATTTTAGGTTAAAGTTGTTTAGGGTTTTATAAGTTTAGGGTTTAGGGCTTAATGTTTTTGTTTTTGTGTTTTTTAGGTTTTAGCATATATGATTTAAGGGTTTATCGGGTTTAGAGCTTAGAGTTTTTTTAAGTTTAGGGGTTTTCGGGTCTTTTAAGGTTTTTAAGGGTTAAGTGTTTCTTATGATTTTTTAGGGTTTAGGTTTTTTTTGTATTTTAGGTTTAGGGTGTACAAATTTTTAGGCTTTATGGATTAGAGTTTAGGGTTTTGTAAGGGTTTTATATTATTTTTATGTTTTATTTTAGGATTTATAGGATTTAGGGTTTTTTTAGGTTTAGGATTTTAGGTTATAGGTTTTATCTATATTTTTATGGTTTATGGCTTTAATTTGGGTTTTTAGTTTAAGGTTTTTTAGGATTTTATTGTTTTAGGATTTAGGGCTTATGGGTTTTTTTTTTTTTGTGTCTTTTAGGGTTTAGAATAAATAATTTAGGGATTTATAGGGTTTAGAGCATAGAGATTTTTAGGTTTAGGTGTTTTTGGATTTTTTAGGATTTTTAAGGGTTAAGTGTTTCTTAAGGTTTTTTAGGGTTTAAGATTTTTTTCTGTGTTTTTTTAGTTTTAGGGTTTATGAATTTTTAGGATTTAGGGTTTAGAACTTAGGGATTTTAGGGGTTTATTTTAGGGTTTATAAGAATTTGTGTTTCTTCAAGTTCAGGGTTTAGTGTTTCTTTGGGTTTTAGTTTAGGATTTAGGAGTTTAGGTTAGGGTTTAGGGTTTATTTTTTAGGTTTTGAGGGTTTATGGCTTTTGTTTTTTAGGTTATGGTTTTTTAGGATTTAATAGGTTTAGGGTTTCAGGTTTAGGGCTTAGGGTTTTTGTTTTTGTTTTTTAGGTTTAGGGTTTACAGATTTTTAGGATTTAGGGTTTAGAGCTTAGGGTTTTGTAAAGATTTTAAATGGTGTTTAGGGTTTATTTTAGGGTTTATAGGATTTATGATTTCTTAAGATTTAAGGTTTAGGGTTTCTTAGGGTTTTATGTTTAGGATTTATAGTTTTAGGTAATGGTGTAGGGTTTAGCGCTTAGGTTTTTTTTAGGTTTAGGGTTTTACATTATGGGTTTTATCTATGTTTTTCAGTTTTGGGCTTTGGGTTTTTTATGTTAAGGGTTTTTAGGTTTTTATAGGTTTAGGGTTTAGGGCTTATGGTTTTATTTTTTTTATTTTTTTATTTTTTAGAGTTTAGCGTATAAGATTTAGGGCTTTATTGGGTTTAGAGCTTAGAGTTTTTAAGGTTTAGGGGTTTTGGGGTCTTTTTAGGATTTTTAAGGGTTAAGTGTTTCTTAGGTTTTTTAAGGCTTTAGGGTTTAGGGCTTATGGTTTTTTTTGTGTTTTTTAGTTTTATGGTTTATGGGCTTTTAAGATTTAGGATTTAGAGCTTAGGGTTTTTAGGGGTTTTAAATTGGTTTTAGGGTTTATTTTAGGGTTTATAGGATTTAGTGTTTCTTAAGGTTTAGGGTTTAGGGTTTCTTAGGGCTTTAGGTTTAAGATTTAGGATTTTAGGCTAGGGTTTAGAGTTTTTTTATGTTTAGCATTTTGGGTTAAAGATTTTATCTAGGTTTTTTTTTTTGTTTAGGGCTTTGCATTTCTTGGGGTTAGGGCTTAGGATTTTTTCTGTTTTTTAGGTTTAGGGTTTCCAGATTTTAAGGAGTTAGGGTTTGTAGGGGATTTAAATCGTTTTTAGGTTTTATTTTGGGATTTATAGGATTTATGTTTTCTTAAGGTTTAGGGTTTAGGGTTTTTGGCATAGGATTTAGAGTTTTAGGTTAGGGTTAAGGGTTTAATGCTTAGGGTATTTTTTATGTTAAGGGTTTTATTTAGGTTTCTAGGGTTTAGGGCTTTGGGTTTTATTGTTAAGGTTTTTAAGGATTTCATAGGTTAAGGGTTTAAGGCTTAGAGATTTTTAGTATTTTTTAAGGTTTAGCATTTACGATTTACGGCTTTATAGGGTTTAAAGCTTAGATTATTTTTTTTGTGTATGGGTATTTGGGTTTTTAAGGGTTAAGTGTGTCTTAGGGTTTTTGAGGGTTTAAGGTTTAAGTCTTAGGGTCTTTGTGTTTTTTAGGTTTAGGGTTTATGGATTTTTAGCATTTAGGGTTTAGAGCTTAGGGTTTTTAGGAGGTTTAAATGGGTTTTAGGTTTTATTTTAGGGTTTATAGGATTCAGGGTTTATTAAGGTTTAGGGTTTACGGTTTCTTTGGGTTTTTGGATTAGGATTTAGAGTTTTAGGTTATGGTTTAGGGCTTAGGGTTTTTCTAGGTTTAGGAATTTAGTTTAAGGGTTTTATTTAGATTTTTAGGGTTAAGGACTTTGGGTTTTAGGTTAAGGAATTTATAGTTTTAGGGTTTAAGGATTAGGGTTTTTGCTTTTTTTTTTTTTTTTTTTGTTGGGTTTAGCTGATACGATTTAGGGCTTTATAGGCTTTAGAGCTTAGAGATTTTTTTAGATGTAGGGTTTTTTATTTTGTTTTTTAGGGTTTTTAAGGGTTAAGTGTTTCTTATGGATTTTGGGATTCAGGGCTTAGGGTTTTTTGTGTTTAGGGCTTCGGGTTTTTCTGTATAGGATTTTAGGGTTTCTTAAGGTTTAATTAGGGTTTAGGGTTTCTTAGGGTTTTCGATTTAGGATTTAGAGTTTTTGGTTAGGGTTTTGGCCTTAGGATTTTCTAGGTTTAGGTTTTTAGGTTAATGATTTTATTTAGGTTTTTAGGGTTAAGGGCTTTGGGTTTTTTAGGATTTTATAGTTTTAGGATTTTTATTTTGGTCTTTTAGGGTTTAGCTTATACGATTTACGGCTTTATAGGGCTTATAGCTTAGAGTTTTTTAGGTATAAGGTTTTTTTCATGTTTTTTAGGTTTAGGGTTTACAAATTTTTAGGATTTAGGGTTTAAATGGGTTTTAGGGTTTATTTTAGGGTTTGTAGGATTTAGGGTTTCTTAAGGTTTAGGGTTTTCAATTTTTAGTATTTAGGCTTTAGGGCTTAGGATTTTTTGAGGCTTAGGGTTTTAGGTTAAGGGTTTTATTTAGGTTTTTAGGGTTTTGGGCTTTGTGTTTTTTTAGGTTAAGGTTTAGTGTTTAGGACCTTGGTTTTTTTTTTTTTTGTATTTTTTTAGGGTTTAGCTTATAGGATTTAGGACTTTATAGATTTTAGAACTTATAGTTCTTTAGGTATAGGGGTTTTTTGGTTTTACTTAGGTTTTTTAAGGATTAAGTGAATCTTATGGCTTTTTGGGGTTCAACGCTAAGGTTTTTTTATGTTTAGGGTTTATAAATTTTCAAGATTTAAGGTTTAGAGCTTATGGTTTTGTAGGAGTTCTAAATTGTTTCCAGAGTTTATTTTAGGCTTTATAGGATTTAGGGTTTCTTATGGTTTAGGGTTTACGGTTTCTTAGGGTTTTAGGTTTAGAATTTAGGGTTTAGGGTTTACGGCTTAGGGTTTCAGGTTATGGTTTAAAGTTTAGGGCATAGGAATATAGGTTAAGGTTGTTTAGGGTTTGATAAGTTTAGGGTTTAGGGCTTTAGGTTTTTTTGGTGTTTTTTAGGGTTTAGCATATATGATTTAGGTGTTTATCGGGTTTAGAGCTTAGAGTTTTTTAGATTTAGGGGTTGTTGGGTCTTTTAAGGTTTTAAGGGTTAAGTGTTTCTTAGGGTTTTGGTTTTTTTTTTTTGTTTTTTAGGTTTAGGGTTTACAACTTTTTAGGATTTATGGTTTAGAAATTAGGGTTTTGTAAGGGTTTTATATGATTTTTATGGTTTATCTTAGGGTTTATATGATTTAGGGTATTTTTAGGTTTAGGGTTTTAGGTTATGGGTTTTATCTATATTTTTAGGGTTTATGGCTTTAATTTGGGTGTTTAGTTTAAGGTTTTTTAGGGTTTTATTGGTTTAGCATTTAGGGCTTATGGAGTTTTTTTTTTTTTTTTTGGTGTTTTTTAGGGTTTAGCATAAATGATTTTGGGATTTATAGGGCTTAGAGCATAGAGATTTTTAGGTTTAGTTGTTTTTGGGTTTTTTAGGATTTTTAAGGGTTAAGTGTTTCTTAGGGTTTTTTAGGGTTCAGGGCATGGGTTTTTTCATTTTAGGGTTTATGAATTTTTAGGATTTAGGGTTTAGAACTTAGGGATTTTAGAGGATTTAAATGGGTTTTAGGGTTTATTTTAGGGTTTATAAGATTTTGTGTTTCTTAAGGTTCTGGGTTTAGTGTTTCTTAGGGCTTTAGTTAAGGATTTAGGATTTTAAGTTAGGGTTTATGGTTTTTTTTTTTTTTTTAAGGTTTTGAGGGTTTATGGCTTTTGTTTTTTGGGTTAAGGTTTTTTAGGGTTTAATAGGTTTAGGGTTTCAGGTTTAGGGCTTAGGGTTTTTGTTTTTGTTTTTTAGGTTTAGGGTTTATAGATTTTTTAGGATTTAGGGTTTAGAGCTTAGGATTTTGTAAAGATTTTAATTGGCTTTTAGGGTTTATTTTAGGTTTTATAGGATTTATGGTTTCTTAAGGTTTAGGGTTTAGGGTTTCTTAGGGTTTTATGTTTAGGATTTATAGTTTTAGGTAATGGTTTGGGGTTTAGCGCATAGGGTTTTTTTTAGGTTTAGGGTTTTACGTTATGGGTTTTGTCTATGTTTTTCAGTTTTGGGCTTTGGATTTTTTAAGTTAAGGGTTTTTAAGATTTTATAGGTTTAGGGTTTAGGGCTTATGGCTTTTTTTTTTTTGTGTGTTTTTTAGGGTTTAGCATATACGATCTAGGGCTTCATTGGGTTTAGAGCTTAGAGTTTTTAAGGTTTAGGGGTTTTTGGGTCTTTTTAGGGTTTTTAAGGGTTAAGTATTTCTTAGGTTTTTTAAGGGTTTAGGGTTTAGGGCTTATGGTTTTTTTGTGTTTTTTAGTTTTAAGGTTTATGGACTTTGAGGCTTTAGGTTTTAGAGCTTAGGGTTTTTAGAGGTTTTAAATGGATTTTCGGGTTTATTTTAGGGTTTATAGGATTTAGTGTTTCTTAAGGTTTAGGGTTTAGGGTTTTAGATTTAAGATTTAGAATTTTAGGCTGGGTCTTAGAGTTTTTGTATGTTTAGCTTTTTGGGTTAAGGATTTTATCTAGGTTTTTTTTTTTTTTTTTTTTTTTTTTTTTTTTTTTTTTTATTGTTTAGGGCTTTTGGGTTTAGGGCTTAGGATTTTTTGCGTTTTTTGGGTCTAGGATTTACAGATTTTAAGGAGTTAGGGTTTGTAGCGGTTTTAAATGGGTTTTAGGGTTTATTTTAGGATTTATAGGATATAGGGTTTCTTAAGGTTTAGGGTTTAGGGTTTTCGATATAGGATTTAGAGTTTTATGTTAGGGTTTAGGGTTTAGTGCTTAGGGTTTTTTTAGGTTAAGGGTTTTATTTAGGTTTTTAGGATTTAGGGCTTTGGGTTTTATAATTAAGGTTTTTAATGATTTTAGACATTAAGGGTTTAATGCTTAGAGATTTTTTGTATTTTTTACGGTTTAGCAATTACGATTTATGGCTTTATAGGGTTTAAAGCTTAGATTTTTTTGTGTGTAGGGGTATTTGGGTTTTTAAGGGTTAAGTGTTTCTTAGGGTTTTTTAGGGTTTAAGGTTTAAGTATTCGGGTTTCTGTGTTTTTTAGGTTTATGGTTATGGATTTTTAGTATATAGGGTTTAGAGCTTAGGATTTTTAGGAGGTTTAAATGGGTTTTAGGGTTTATTTTAGGGTTTATAGGATTTAGGGTTTCTTAAGGTTTAGGGTTTACAGTTTCTTAGGGTTTTTGGTTTAGGATTTAGAGTTTTAGGTTATGGTTTAGGGCTTAGGGTTTTTCTAGGTTTAGGAATTTAGTTTAAGGGTTTTATTTAGATTTTTAGGGTTAAGGACTTTGGATTTTTTAGATTAAGGTTTTTAAGTATTTTATATTTTTAGGGTTTAGGGCTTAGGGTTTTTGTTTTGTGTTTTTTGGATTTAGCTTATACGATTTAGGTTTAGGTTTTTTTTTTTTTTTGTTTTTTAGGATTTTTAAGGGTTAAGTATTTCTTATGGTTTTTTGGGGTTCAAGGCCTAGGGTTTTTTGTGTTTAGGGCTTAGTGTTTTTTTGTATAGGGTTTTATGTTTTTTAAGGTTTAATTAGGGTTTAGGGTTTCTTAGGGTTTTCGGTTTAGGATTTAGAGTTTTTGGTTAGGGTTTTGGGCTTAGGGTTTTTCTAGGTTTAGGATTTTTGGTTAATGGTTTTATTTAGGTTTTTAGGGTTAAGGGCTTTGGGTTTTTTAGGATTTTATAGTTTTAGGATTTGTTTTTTTTGGTCTTTTAGGGGTTAGCTTATACAATTTAGGAGCTTAGAGTTTTTTAGGTATAAGATTTTTTGTTGTTTTTTAGGTTTAGGGTTTACAGATTTTTAGGATTTAGGGTTTTAATAGGTTTTAGAGTTTATTTTAGGGTTTGTAGGATTTAGGGTTTAGATTTCTTAGGGTTTTCAATTTTTAGTATTTAGGCTTTAGGGCTTAGGGTTTTTTGAGGCTTTGGGTTTTAGGTTAAGGGTTTTATTTAGGTTTTTAGGGTTTAGGGCTTTGTGTTTTTTAGGTTAAGGTTTACGGTTTAGGACCTTGGATTTTTTTTTTGTATTTTTTTAGGGTTTAACGTATATGATTTAGGGCTTTATAGGGTTTAAGGATTAAGTGAATCTTATGGTTTTTTGGGGTTCAGCGCTAAGGTTTTTTTATGTTTAGGGTTTATGAATTTTCAAGATTTAAGGTTTAGAGCTTATGGTTTTGTAGGAGTTTTAAATTGTTTTCAGAGTTTATTTTAGGCTTTATAGGATTTAGGGTTTCTTATGGTTTAGGGTTTACGATTTCTTAGGATTTTAGATTTAGAATTTAGGGTTTAGGGTTTATGGCTTAAGGTTTTAGGTTAGGGTTTAGGGTCTAGGGCATAGGATTTTAGGTTAAGGTTGTTTAGGGTTTTGATAAGTTTAGGGTTTAGGGCTTTAGGTTTTTTTGGTGTTTTTTAGGGTTTAGCATATATAATTTAGGGGTTTATCGGGTTTAGAGCTTAGAGTTTTTTAGGTTTAGGGGTTGTCTAGTATTTTAAGGTTTTAAGGGTTTTGTATTTTTTAGATTTTTTTTTTTTTTTTTTTTTTGAGGTTTAGGGTTTACAAATTTTTAGGATTTATGGTTTAGAGATTAGGGTTTTCTAAGGGTGGGTTTTGCATTGATTTTCAGGGTTTATTTTAGGGTTTATAGGATTTACGATTTTCAAGGTTTAGGATTTAGGGTTTCTTAGGTTTTTAGGTTTAGAATTTAGAGTTCTATTTTAGGGTTTAGGGCCTAGGGTTTTTTTAGGTTTATGGGTTTTATCTAGATTTTTAGGGTTGGCTTTGGGTTTTTTAGTTGAAGGTTTTTTAGGATTTTAGTGATTTAGGATTTAGGGCTTATGGGTTTTTTTTTGTGTTTTTTAGAGTTTAGCATAAACGATTTAGGGCTTTATAGGGTTTAGAGCTTAGAGATTTTTAGGTTTAGAATTTAGGGCTTAGGATTTTAGGTTAGGGGGTAGGGTCTAGGGCATAGGATTTTTGGTTAAGGTTGTTTAGGGTTTAATAAGTTTAGGGTTTTGGGCTTAAGGTTTTTTTTTTTTTTTTTTTTTTTTTTTTTTTTTTTTTTTTTTTAGGGTTTAGCATATATGATTTAGGGGTTTATCGGGTTTAGAGCTTAGGGCTTTATAGGTTCAGGGTTTTCTATTTAGGATTCAAAATTTTAGGTTAAGGTTTAGGGCTTAGGTTTTTGTTTTTTAGGTTTGGGGTTTACAAATTTTTAGGATTTAGAGTTTAGAAAGGGTTTTAAATGGTATTTAGGGTTCATTTTAGGGTTTATAGGATTTAGGGTTGCTTACGTTTAGGGTTTTAGATTTAGGATTTAGAGTTTTAGGTTAGGGTTTTTTTAGTTTTAGGGATTTAGGTTATAGGTTTTATCTAGATTTTTAGGGTTTTTTTGGTTAAGGTTTTGTAGGATTTTATAGGTTTTTGGTTTAGGGCTTATTTTTTGTGTGTTTTTTAGGGTTTAGCATATACGATTTAGGGCTTTATAGGGTTTAGAGCTTAGAGATTTTTAGGTTTAGGATTTTTTGGGTTTTATAGGGTTTTTTAATGGTTAAGTGTTTATTTGGGTTTAGATTTTAGGGCTTAGGGTTTTTTTTTTTTGGTGTTATTTAGGTTTAAGGTTTACGGATTTTTAGGATTTAGGGTTTAGATCTTCGGGTTTTGTAGGGGTTTAAAACTCTTTTTAGGGTTTATAGGATTTTGGGTTTATTAAGGTTTAGGGTTTAGGGTTTCTTAGAATTTTAGGTTTAGGAATTAGGGTTTTAGGTTAGGGTTTAGGGCTTAGCGAATTTTTAGGTGTTGGGTTTTAGGTTAGGGGTTTTATGTAGATTTTAAGGTTTAGGACTTTGAGTTTGTTAGGTTAAGGGTTTTTAGGGTTTTATAGGTTTATGGTTTAGGGCTTAGGGTTTTTTTTTTTTTTGTGTTTTTTAAGGTTTAAAATATTCGATTTAGGTCTTTATAGGGTTTAGAGAATAACATTTTTTAAGTTTAGTTGTTTTTTTTGTTTTTTAGTGTTTTAAAGGGTTAAGTGTTTCTTAGGGTTTATGGTTTGGACCTGTGGGTTTTGTAGGGGTTTTAAGTGGTTTTAAGGGTAATTATGGTATGTTTTTCTTATGCTATGATGATCTATGTAATGAAAATGATTATGACTTAAGATTTTCCATTATCTTCAAAATGATGCTTTAACTTAGTAAATTGCATGCATTCAACTAAAATGTCTCTTTTAGCATGTTTTCATGATTTTTATGCATGCCTATCATATTTGGTGCATTCTTATACTAACCAATATTTTTCCTACATTCTTCCCCAAGTGTAGGGTCCGGTTCTGAAGGTGGGCATCATTGTGGCTAAAGCTTTGATTTGCTTATTTCTCCTAGCTTGTTGGTGAGTCCTTATGATTCGAGGACATATGTTTTTTTTTTTAGTAGCTTCATTCTTTTATTTCCTCTTCGTACTATGTTGTATTGATTGTGTCCCTATTTGATTCAAGTATTGTAGTAGATGGCTATATTGAGACAAGTCTAGACTTCCGCTTTCTATATGAAAAATTTGGACTTGAAATGCATTTTTTTACTCTTTATTGTTCGATGCTTATGTTGTTATATGCTAAGTGGTTTACATGGTGCCTTTTGGGGTTCTATATGCCTTGTTATTTAACCTTCCCTATCCAGCAAGCTCCATCTCGAAAATAAGAAGCAAAGGCACAAAAACTACGTAAAGGCCGACAACTTTGCCTTATCACCTTACAAAACATTCATTTCAATCGTCTCACATTTGCTTTGTGAAAATTAGTGTCTTTTCTAATACGATTACTCAACAAAAAACTTGTATAAATTATAAAAGTTATAAAGTCTATTTTAGAGGCCTAATGTAGCTACAATTCATGAATATGATATTGCACGAGTTAGACATATAATTGCTTCGTTTTGAATTATTAAGAATCAAACATATTTCTCAATTCACTCAACACTCAAAGAGCTAAATCTTTGGAACAACAACTTTGATGGTGTCAACCTTGGCTACTTGCAAGATAGCACACAATCAACTCCAAGGAAGCATTCGAACAAGTCTATACATACCAACTGTAGGACTTGATGTTTTGAGTTCCTCATTACTTTGTTGTTGTGTCATTTAATATATGCCAATAAACAGCTCAACCTCAGAACATCAGCTCTGCAACTATAGAGTGTAGAGTTTGAACATAACAACACTAACAGAAACAACTTCTTAAGCTAGTCAAGAAAGAAGCAGACTCAAAAGAGCTACGGAACTATAGTAATGAGGCCAGAAGCAACAAACATGTATATCTAAGTTTGTGCATAAAACTTCTCCAAACACCTCTCCAGTCAATTAGCAAAAACCCTTTCTGTCCTCTTCTGATTATCCTTCGATCCACGTGGAAGTTATTATATAAGCTAAGAAACATACTCCACACGCCATAACTTCCTTGTTGCCTGATAGTGTAGAAACATATAACTGACCACTTTTTCACTTCCTTCATGCATGCAACGCCTTTTGGACAGCATCCCCCTTCTCTCCAATTTTGACTATGTTAGACAAGCTTTATGTCCTATAATCCAACAAAATATGGCTTGGCAAAACTACCTTTAGAAGGTGGGTTCAAGAATGTCACTAGGAATTCATTCTTACACTCAATTTTTTTAATAAAGTTTACACATTAAAATTTCCCCTAGATCGTGACATGAGCATATACAATTTAAGGCTTTATAGGGTTTAGAGCTTAGAGTTTTTTGTGTTTAGGGGTTGTTGTGTTTTTAGGGTTTTTTAGGGTTTAGGGTTTAGGGCTTATTGTTTTTGTGTTTATTAGGTATAGGTTTACCAATTTTAAGAATTAAGGGTTTAGAGCTAAGGGTTTTTTAGGGGTTTTAAATGGTTAGAAGGGTTCATTTTAGGGTTTTTTCGGGTTTCAGGTTTAGGATTTAGGGTTTTAGGTTAGGGTTTAGGGTTTAGGGCTTATGGTTTTTTTAGGTTTAGGGCTTTAAGTTAAAGGTTTTATCTAGGTTTTAAGGGTTTAGTGCTATTGGTTTTCTTAGGTTAAGGGTTTTTAGTGTTTTATAGGTTTAAGGTTTACGGCTTAGAGTTTTTTTCTATGTTTTTAGGGTTTAGCATATATGCTTTAAGGCTTTATAGGGTTTAGATCTTAGAGTTTTTTAGGTTTACAGGTTTTTGGGCTTTTTAAGGTTTGCAAGGGTTAAGTGTTTCTTATGGTTTTTTAGGAATTAGGGCTTTGGGTTTTTTCTATATGTTTTTAGGTTTAGGGTTTACAAATTTTTAGCATTTAGGATTTTGTAGGGGCTTTAAATGATTTTTAGCGTTTAAAGTATTTAGGTTTTCTTACGATTTAGGGTTTAGGGTTTAGGGCTTCTTATGGTTTTCAATTGAGGATTTAGAGTTTTAGGGTAGGGTTTATGGTTTAGGGTTTTTGGTTATGGGTTTTATTTAGGTTTTTACGGTTTAGGGCATTAGGGTTTTTAGGTTAAGGTTTTTTAGGATTTTATAGGTTTAGAGCTTAGGGCATAGGGTTTTTAAGTGTTTTTTAGTGTTTAGCATATACGATTTAGGACTTTATAGGGTTTAGAGCTTAAAGTTGTTAAGGTTTAAGGGTTTGTGGGTTTTTTACGATTTTTAAGCGTTAAGTGTTTCTTAGGGTATTTTAGGGTTTAGGGCTTAGGGTTTTTTGTATTTTTTAGGTTTAGGGTTTACGGATTTTCAGGATTTAGGGTTTAGAGCTTAGGGTTTTATAGGGGTTTTAAAAAGGTTTTTAGGGTTTATTTGAGGGTTTATCGAGTTGAGGGTTTCTTAAGGTTATGGGTCTAGGGTTTCTTTGTGTTTTCGGTTTAGGATTGAGAGTTTTATGTTAGGGTTTAGGGTTTTAGGTTAAGCGTTTTATTTAGGCTTTTAGAGAGGCTTTTGGTTTTTTATGTTAGAGTTTTTTAAATTTTTATAGGTTTGGGGTTTAGGGCTTAGTGTTTTTTTTTTTTTTTTTTTAATGATTTTTAAGTGTTTAGTGTTTTTTAGGGTTTATGGTTTAGAGCATAGGGTTTTGTAGGGATTTTAATTGGTCTATAGGGATTATTTTAAGATATATAGGGTTTAGGGTTTCTTAAGGTTTAGGGTTTAGGGGTTCTTAGGCCTTTATGTTTAGGATTTAGAGTTCTAGGTTAGGGTTTAGGGTTTAGAGCTTAGGGTATTTTTAGGTTTATGGTTTTGGGTTAAGGGTTTTATTTAGGTTTTTAGGGTCTAGTGCTTTAGGGTTTTTAAGGGTTAAGGATTTCTTAGGCTTTAGTGCTTAGGGCTTAGGGATTTTAGTGTTTTTTAGGTTTAGGGTTTAATGATTTTTAGGATTTAGGGTTTAGAGCTTAAGGTTTTGTAGGGGTTTTAAATGGGATTTAGGGTTTAATTGAGGGTTTATAGGATTTAGGGTTTCTCAAGGTTTAGGGTTTTAGGTTTAGGATTTAGAGTTTTAGGTTAGGGTTTAGGCTTTAGGGCTTAGGGTTTTTTTAGGTTTAGGGTTTTAGGTTAAGGGTTTTATTTAGATTTTTAGGGTTTAGGGCTTTGAGTTTTTTGGGTTAACGTTTTTTGGGAGTTTATAGATTTATAGTTAAGGGCTTAGGGTTTTTTTGTGTTTTTTAAGGTTTAACATATACGATTTAGGGCTTTGTAGGGTTTAGAACTATGAGTTTTTAGGTTTAGGGGTTGTTGGTTTTTTTTAGGGTTTTTAAGGATTAAGTGGTTTTTAGGGTTTTTCAGGATTCATGTTTAGGGCATAGGTTTTTTTTTTTTTTTTTTTTTTTTTTTTGTATTTTTTAGGTTTAGGGTTTACAAATTTTTAAGATTTAGGGTTTAAAGCTTAGAGGTTTTAGGGGTTTTTAATGGTTTTTAGGGTTTATTTTAGGGTTTATAAGATTTTGGGTTTCTTAGGGTTTTAAGTTTAGGATTTAGGGTTTTAGGTTAAGGTTTAGGGTTTAAGGCTTAGGGTTATTTTAGGTTTAGGGTTTTAGGTTAAGAATTTTACCTATGTTACTAGGGTTTAGGGCTTTGGGTTTTTTATGTTACGGGTTTTTAGGGTTTATATGTTTAGGGTTTAGCGCTTAGGTTTTTCTTCTTTTTTTAGGATTTAGCATATACGATTTAGGTCTTTATAGGGTTTTTAGCTTAGATTTTTTTAGTTTTAGGGGTTTTGTATTTTTTAGGGTTTATATGTGTTCAGTGTTTCTTAGGGTTAGAGCTTAGGGTTTTCTATGGGTTTCAAACTTTTTTAGGGTTTATATTAGGGTTTATAGGATTTAGGGTTTCTTATGGTTTAGGGTTTCTTAGGGTTTTAGGTTTAGGGTTTAGGGTTTAGTGCATAGGGTTTTTTTAGGTTATAGGTTTTAGGTTAAGGTTTTTATTTAGGTTTTAAGGGTTTAGGGCTTTGGGTTTTTTTGGGTTAAGATTTTTTAGGGTTTAATACATCTATGGTTTAGGGCTAAGGGTTTTTTTTTTTTTTTTTTGTGTTTTTTAGGGTATAGAATATACGATTTAGGGATTTGTAGGGTTTAGAGCATAAAGTTTTTTAGCTTTAGGGTTTTTTTTGTTTTTTTTTTTTTGGGTTTTTAAGGGTTAAGTGTCTCTTAGGGTTTATGGTTTAGAGCTTAGGGTTTTGTAGGGGTTTCAAATGGTTTTTTGGGTTTATTTTAGGATTTATAGGATTTTGGTTTTCTTAAGGTTTAGGGTTTAGGGTTTCTTAGGCTTTTTTGTTTAGGATTTAGAGTTCTAGGTTAGGGTTTAAGGTTTAAAGCTTAGGGATTTTTAGGTTAAGGGTTTTATTTAGGTATTTAGGGTTTAGTGCTTTAGGATTTTTAAGGGTTAAGTATTTCTTAGGCTTTAAGGCTTAGGGCTTAGGCTTCGGGATTTTTGTGTTTTTTATGTTTAGGGTTTATAGATGTTTAGGATTTAGGGTTTAGAGCTTAGGTTTTTATAGGGTTTTTAAATGGTTTCTAGGGTTTATTTTAGGGTTTATAGGATTTACGATTTCTTAAGGTTAAGGATTTTACGTTTAGGATTGGTTTAGGGCTTAGGGGTTTTTCAGGTTTAGGTTTAGGTTAAGATTTATGTTGGTTTTTAGGGTTTAGTGCTTTGGATTTTTTAGGTTAATGATTTTTAGGGTTTTATAGGTTAAAGTTTAGTGCTTAGGGTGTTTTTTGTGTTATTTAAGGTTTAGGATATACAGTTTATGTCTTTATAGGGTTTAAAGCTTAGAGTTTTTTTAGGTTTAGGGGTTTTGGGGATTTTTAGGATTTTTAAGGGTTATGTGCTTCTTATGTTTTTTAGGGTTTTGGGCTTAGGGCGTTTTTTTGTGTTTTTTAGGTGTAGGGTTTACAGATTTTTAGGATTAGCATTTAGATCATAGGATTTTTAGGGGTTTTAACTGTGTTTTTGGATTTATTTTAGTGTTTGTAGGATTTAGGGTTTCTTAAGGTTGAGGGTTTAGGGTTTCATAGGGTTTTCAGTTTAGGATTTAGAGTTTAGGGCTTAGGGGCTTTTTTAGGTTAGAATTTTAGGTTAAGGGTTTTTTTTGGGTTTTTAGGGTTTAGGACTTTGGGTTTTTTAGGTACAGGATTTTTATGATTTTATAGGATTAGGGTTTAGGACCTTGGTTTTTATAGCATTTTAAGTGTTAAGCTTTTATTATGGTTTTTTTAGGGTTTAGGGCTTAGTGTTTTTTTTGTGTTTTTAGGTTTAGGCTTTACGATTGTTCAAGATTTAGGGTTTAGAGCTTAGGGTTTTGTAGGGGATTTGAATGGTTTTTAGGGTTTATTTTAGGGTTTTTAGGATATAGGATTTTTTAAGGTTTAGGGTTTCTTAGGTTTTTAGGGTTTTAGGTTAGGTTTCAGGGTTTAGAGCATAGGGTTTTAGGTTAATTGTCTTATATAGATTTTTAGGGTTTAGATCTTTGGGTATTTTAGACTAATAATTTTTAGGGTTTTATAGGATTAGGGTTTAGGGCATATATGATTTAGGGCTTTATCGGGTCTAGAGCTTAGAGTTTTTTAGGTTTAGGGTTTTTTGGGTTTTTTAATGCTTTTAAGGGTTAAGTGTTTCTTAGGGTTTAGGGCTTAGTGTTTTTTTTTTTTGTGTGTGTTTTTTAGGTTTAGGTTTTAATGATTTTTAGGATTTAGGGTTTTTAGGGGTTTTAAATTGATTTTAGGGTTTATTTTAGGGTTTTTAGGATTTAAGGTTTCTTAAGGTTTAGGGTTTGGGGTTTCTTTGTGTTTTCAGTTTAGGATTTACAATTTTAGATTAGAGTTTAGGGTTTAGGGCTTAGGGGTTTTTTAGGTTTAAGGTTTTATGTTAAGGGTTTTAATTAGTCTTTTACGGTTTAGGGCTTTGAGGTTTTTAGGTTAAGGATTTTTAGGATTTTATAGGATTAGGGTTTAAGGCTTAGGTTTTTTTTTTTTTTTTTTTTGTGTTTTTTAGGGTTTAGTTTATACAATTTAGGGATTTATTGGGTTTAGAGCTTAGAGTATTTTTAGGTATAGTGGTTATTTGGTTTTTTTTTAGGGTTTTTAATGGTTAAGTGTTTCTTATGGTTTATTGGGGTTCAGGGGTTTGGGTTTTTGTTGTGTTTTTTAGGTTTAGGTTTTACAGAATTTCAAGATTTAGGGTTTAGAGCTTAGGGTTTTGTAATGTTTTGAGAGTTTATTTTAGGGTTTATAGGATTAAGGGTTTTAGGTTAGGGTTTAGGGTTTTGGGTTTTGAGCTTAGGGTTTTAGGTTAAGGGTTTTATCTAGCTTATTAGGGTTTAGGGCTTTGGATTTTTACGATTTTATAGGCTTAGGGTTTGTTTTGTGTTTTTTAGGGTTTAGCATATAGGATTTTGGGGTTTATCGGGTTTTTAGAGCCTAGAGTTTTTTTATGCTTAAGGGTTTTCGAGTTTTTATAGGTTAAATATTTCTTAAAGATTTTTAGGGTTTAGAATTTTTTTTGTGTGTTTTAAGGTTTAGAATTTACAGATTTTTAGGATTTAGGGTTTAGAGCTCGGGGTTTTGTTATGGTTTTAAATGGTTTTTAGGGTTTATTTTAGGGTTTATATGTTCGAGGGTCTCTTAAGGTTTAGGGTATAGGGCTTTAGGTTTAGGATTTAAAGTTTTAGGTAATGGTTTAGGATTTAGCACTTAGGGGCTTTTTTAGGTTTTACGTTATGGGTTTTATCTACGTTTTTCGGTTTTGGGCTTTGGATTTTTTAAGTTAAGGGTTTTTAGGATTTTATAGGTTTAGGGTTTAGGGCTTATGGTTTTGTTTTTTGTGTTTTTAAAGGTTTAGCGTATACGATTTAGGGTTTTATTGGGAATAGAGCGTAGAGTTTTTAAGGTTTAGAGTTTTTTTGGGTCTTTTTAGGGTTTGTAATGGTTAATTGTTTCTTAGGGTTTTTTAAGGTTTAGGGTTTAGGGCTTATGGTTTTTTTTTTGTGTTTTTTAGTTCTACGGTTTATGGACTTTTAGGATTTAGGTTTTAGAGCTTAGGGTTTTTAGGGGTTTTAAATGGGTTTTAGGGTTTATTTTGGGGTTTATAGGATTTAGTGTTTCTTAAGGTTTAGGGTTTCTTAGGGTTTTAGGTTTAAGGTTTAGGATTTTAGGTTAGGGTTTAGGGTTTTTTTGGGTTAAGTATTTTATATAGTTTTCTTTTTTGTTTAGGGCTTTGCATTTTTTGGGTTTATGGCTTAGGTTTTTTTGTGGTTTTTAGGTTTAGGATTTACAAATTTTAAGGATTTAGGGTTTAGAGCTTAGGGTTTTGTAGGGGTTTTAAATGGTTTTTAGGGTTTACTTTAGAATTTATAGGATTTAGGATTTCTTAAGATTTAGCGTTTTGGGTTTTCGGTATAGGATTTAGAGTTTTAGGTTAGGGTTTAGGGTTTAGGTTTTAGGGTTTAGTGCTTAGGGTTTTTTTAGGTTATGGATTTTATTTAGGTTTTTAGGGATTAGGGCTTTGGGTTTTTTAATTAAGGTTTTTAAGGATTTTATAAGTTAAGGGTTTAGGGCTTAGAGATTTTTTGTGTTTTTTAAGGTTTAGCATATACGATTTAGGGGTTTATAGGGTTTAAGGCTTAGATTTTTTTGTTTAGGGGTATTTGGGGTTTTTAGGGATTTTAAGGGTTAAGTGTTTCCTAGGGTTTTTTAGGGTTTAGGGTCTTACTGTTTTTTTGGTTTAGAGTTTATGGGTTTTTAGTATCTAGGGTTTAGAGCTTAGGGTTTAGGTTTTTTTTTTTTTGTGTTTTTTAGGGTTTAGCTTAAACGATTCTGGGCTTTATAGGCTTTAGAGCTTAGAGTTCTTTTAGGTATAGGGGTTTTTTGTTTTTAGGATTTTTAAGGGTTAAGTGTTTTTTATGATTTTTTGGGGTTCAGGGCTTAGGGTTTTTTGTGTTTAAGGCTTAGGGTGTTTTTATTTAGGGTTTTAGGGTTTCTTAATGTTTATGGTTTAGGGTTTCGTAGGGTTTTCTATTTAGGATGTAGAGTTTTTGATTGGGGTTTTGAGCTTAGGGTTTTTCTTGATTTGGGGTTTTAGGGCTTAGGGTTTTATTGTGTTTTTTAGTGTTTAGCTTATATGATTTAGGGACTTATTGGGTTTATAGCTTAGAGTTTTTTAGGTATAGGGGTTATTTGGTTTTTTTAAGGATTTTAACGGTTAAGTGTTTCTTATGGTTTATTGGGGTTCAGGGGTTCGGGTTTTTGTTGTGTTTTTTAGGTTTAGGGTTTACAAATTTTCAAGATTTAGGGTTTAGAGATTAGGGTTTTGTAAGGATTTTAAATGGTTTTTAAAGTTTATTTTAGGGCTTATAGGATTTATGGTTTCTTAAGGTTTAGGGTTTCAGGTTAGGGTTTAGAATTTAGGGCTTAGGGTTTTAGGTTATGCATTTTACCTAGATTTTTAGGGCTTAGGGCTTTTGCTTTTTAGGGTTTTATAGGCTTAGGGTTTAGGGCTTAGGTGTTTTTTTTTTTTTTTAGTCTTTCTTAGGGTTTAGCATATATGATTTAGGGGTTTGTCAGGTTTTTAGCGCTTAGAGTTTTTTAGGATTAAGATTTTTTGGGTTTTTAAGGTTTTTATGGGTTAAGTGTTTATTAGGGTTTAGGGTTATTTTTTTTGTGTTTTTAAGGTTTAGGGTTTATATTTTTTTATGATTTAGGGTTTGGAGCTCATGGTTTTTAATGGTTTAAATGGTCTTTAGGAATTATTTTAGGGTTTATATAATTTAGGGTTTGTTAAGGTTTAGGGTTTTATGTTAGGGTTTAGGGCTTAGGGTTTTAGGTTAAGGGTTTTAGCTTGCTTTTTAGTGTTTAGGGTTTTATAATCTTAGGGTTTAGGGCTTAGGTTTTTTTTTTTTTAATGTTTTTTTAGAGTTTAGCATATATGATTTAGGGGTTTATCGAGTTTTTAGAGCTTAGAGTGTTTTCGGTTTAAGGGTTTTCGGGTTTTTAAGGTTTTTATGAATTAAGTGTTTCTTAGGGTTTTTTTTTTTATGTTTTTTAGGTTTAGGTTTTACAGATTTTTTTTTGTGTTTTGTAATGGCTTTAAAAGGTTTTTAGGTATTATTTTAGGGTTTATATGATTTAGGGTTTCTTAAGGTTTAGGGCTTTATAGGGTTTTAGGTTCAGGATTTAGAGTTTTAGGTAATGGTTTATGGTTTAGCGCTTAGGGATTTCTTAGGTTTAGGGTTTTACGTTATGGGTTTTATCTATGTCTTTTGGTTTTGGGCTTTGGCTTTTCTAAGTTAAGGGTTTTTAGGATTTTATAGGTTTAGGGTTTTTTTTTTTTTTTTTTTTTTTTTTTTTTTTTTTTTTTTTTGTGTTTTTTAGGGTTTAGTGTATACCATTTTGGGCTTTATTGGGTTTAGAGCTTAGAATTTTTAAGGTTTAGGGGTTTTTGGGTCTTTTTAGGGTTTTTCAGGATTAAGTGTTTCTTAGGATTTAGGGTTTAGAGCTTATGTTTTTTTTTTTTTTGTTTTGTTTTTTAGTTTTAGGGTTTATGGACTTTTAGGATTTAGGCTTTAGAGCTTAGGGATTTTAGCGCTTTTAAATGGGTTTTAGGGTTTATTTTAAGGTTTTTAGGATTCAGTGTTTCTTACGGTTTAGGGTTTAGGGTTTCTTAGGGTTTTAGGTTCAAGATTTAGGATTTTTGGTTAGGGTTTATGGTTTTTTTAGGTTTAGCATTTTGGGTAAAGGATTTTATCTAGGTTTTTTATTGTAGGGCTTTGCATTTTTCGAGTTTAGGGCTTAGATATTTTGTGATTTTTTGGTATAGGATTTATAGATTTTAGGAATTTAGGGTTTAGAGATTAGGTTTTTGTAGGGATTTTTAATGGTTTTTAGGGTTTATTTTAGGATTTATAGGATCTAGGGTTTCTTAAGGTTTAGGGTTTAGGGTTTCCGATATAGGATTTAGAGTTTTAGGTTAGGGTTTATTCTTAGGGTTTTTTAGGTTATAGGTTTTATTTAGGTTTTTAGGGTTTAGGGTTTTGGGTTTTTCAGTTACGATTTTTAAGGATTTTATAGGTTAAGGGTTTAGGGCTTAGACATTTTGTGTTTTTTAAGGTTTAACATAAACAATTTAGGGCTTTATGGGTTTAAAGCTTATATTTTTTTTGTTTAGGGATATTTGGGGTTTTAGGGTTTTTAACGGTTAAGTGTTTCTTAGGGTTTCTTAGTGTTTTTGGTTTAAGATTTATAGTTTTAGGTTATGGTTTAGGGCTTAGGGTTTTTCTAGGTTTAGAAATTTAGGTTAAGGGTTTTATTTAGATGTTTAGGGTTAAGGACTTTGGGTTTTTTAGGTTAAGGTTTTTGAGGATTTTATAGTTTTAGGGTTTAGGGCTTAGGGGTTTTTTTTTGTATTTTTTTGGGTTTAGCTTATACAATTTAGGGATTTATAGGCTTTAGAGCTTAGAGTTGTTTTTTAGGTATAGGGGTTTTTTGTTTTTTAGGGTTTTCAAGGGTAAAGTGTTTCATATGATCTTTTGGGGTTCAGGGACTAGGGTTTTTTGTGTTTAGGGCTTAGGGTTGTTTTGTTTAGGGTTTTAGGGTTTCTTAAGGTTTAGGGTTTAGGGTCTTATGTTTTCAATTTAGGATTTAGAGTTTTTGGGCTTAGCGTTTTTCTAGGTTTAGGGATTTAGGTTAATTGTTTTATTTAGGTTTTAAGGGTTAAGGGCTTTGGGGTTTTTAGGATTTTATAGTTTTATGTTTTTTTTTTGGTATATTTTTGGTTTAGCTTATACTATTAAGGGCTTTATAGGGTTTAGAGTTTACAGTTTTTTAGGTACAGGGTTTTTTGGTGTTTTTTAGGCCTAGGGTTAATATATTTTAAGGATTTAGGGGTTTTAGTGGTTTTAAATGGGTTTTAGGGTTTATTTTAGGGTTTGTAGGATTTAGTGTTTCTTTAGGATTAGGGTTTAGACTTTCTTAGGGTTTCGATTTTTAGTATTTAGGCTTTAGGGCTTAGAGTTTTTTGAGGCTTAGGATTTTAGGTTAAGGGTTTTATTTAGGTTTACAAGGTTTAGGGCTTTGGGTTTTTTAGGTTACGGTTTAGGGTTTAGGGTTTTGGAGCTTGGATTTTTTTTGTATTTTTTAGGGTTTAGCTTATATGATTTAGGGTTTTATAGTGTTTAGAACTTAGAGTTCTTTAGGTATAGGAGTTTTTTTGTTTTACTTAGGTTTTTTAAGGGTTAAGTGTTTCTTATGGGTTTTAGGGTTCAGGGTTGTGGTTTTTTTTTAGGTTTTTCTATGTTTAGGGTTTACGAATTTTCAAGATTTAAGGTTTAGAGCTTATGGTTTTGTAGGTGTTTTAAATTGTTTTCAAAGCTTATTTTAGGCTTTAAAGGATTTAGGGTTTCTTACGGCTTAGAGTTTAAGGTTTCTTAGGATTTTAGGTTTAGAATTTAGGGCTTTAGGTTAGGGTTTAGAGTTTAGGGTTTAGGGCTTAGGGTTTAAGGTTAGGGCATAGGATTTTAGGTTAAAGTTGTTTAGGGTTTTATAAGTTTAGGGTTTAGGGCTTAATGTTTTTGTTTTTGTGTTTTTTAGGTTTTAGCATATATGATTTAAGGGTTTATCGGGTTTAGAGCTTAGAGTTTTTTTAAGTTTAGGGGTTTTCGGGTCTTTTAAGGTTTTTAAGGGTTAAGTGTTTCTTATGATTTTTTAGGGTTTAGGTTTTTTTTTTGTATTTTAGGTTTAGGGTGTACAAATTTTTAGGCTTTATGGATTAGAGTTTAGGGTTTTGTAAGGGTTTTATATTATTTTTATGTTTTATTTTAGGATTTATAGGATTTAGGGTTTTTTTAGGTTTAGGATTTTAGGTTATAGGTTTTATCTATATTTTTATGGTTTATGGCTTTAATTTGGGTTTTTAGTTTAAGGTTTTTTAGGATTTTATTGTTTTAGGATTTAGGGCTTATGGGGTTTTTTTTTTTGTGTCTTTTAGGGTTTAGAATAAATAATTTAGGGATTTATAGGGTTTAGAGCATAGAGATTTTTAGGTTTAGGTGTTTTTGGATTTTTTAGGATTTTTAAGGGTTAAGTGTTTCTTAAGGTTTTTTAGGGTTTAGGATTTTTTTCTGTGTTTTTTTAGTTTTAGGGTTTATGAATTTTTAGGATTTAGGGTTTAGAACTTAGGGATTTTAGGGGTTTATTTTAGGGTTTATAAGAATTTGTGTTTCTTCAAGTTCAGGGTTTAGTGTTTCTTTGGGTTTTAGTTTAGGATTTAGGAGTTTAGGTTAGGGTTTAGGGTTTATTTTTTAGGTTTTGAGGGTTTATGGCTTTTGTTTTTTAGGTTATGGTTTTTTAGGATTTAATAGGTTTAGGGTTTCAGGTTTAGGGCTTAGGGTTTTTGTTTTTGTTTTTTAGGTTTAGGGTTTACAGATTTTTAGGATTTAGGGTTTAGAGCTTAGGGTTTTGTAAAGATTTTAAATGGTGTTTAGGGTTTATTTTAGGGTTTATAGGATTTATGATTTCTTAAGATTTAAGATTTAGGGTTTCTTAGGGTTTTATGTTTAGGATTTATAGTTTTAGGTAATGGTGTAGGGTTTAGCGCTTAGGTTTTTTTTAGGTTTAGGGTTTTACATTATGGGTTTTATCTATGTTTTTCAGTTTTGGGCTTTGGGTTTTTTATGTTAAGGGTTTTTAGGTTTTTATAGGTTTAGGGTTTAGGGCTTATGGTTTTATTTTTTTTATTTTTTTATTTTTTAGAGTTTAGTGTATAAGATTTAGGGCTTTATTGGGTTTAGAGCTTAGAGTTTTTAAGGTTTAGGGGTTTTGGGGTCTTTTTAGGATTTTTAAGGGTTAAGTGTTTCCTAGGTTTTTTAAGGCTTTAGGGTTTAGGGCTTATGGTTTTTTTTGTGTTTTTTAGTTTTATGGTTTATGGGCTTTTAAGATTTAGGATTTAGAGCTTAGGGTTTTTAGGGGTTTTAAATTGGTTTTAGGGTTTATTTTAGGGTTTATAGGATTTAGTGTTTCTTAAGGTTTAGGGTTTAGGGTTTCTTAGGGCTTTAGGTTTAAGATTTAGGATTTTAGGCTAGGGTTTAGAGTTTTTTTATGTTTAGCATTTTGGGTTAAAGATTTTATCTAGGTTTTTTTTTTTGTTTAGGGCTTTGCATTTCTTGGGGTTAGGGCTTAGGATTTTTTCTGTTTTTTAGGTTTAGGGTTTCCAAATTTTAAGGAGTTAGGGTTTGTAGGGGATTTAAATCGTTTTTAGGTTTTATTTTGGGATTTATAGGATTTATGTTTTCTTAAGGTTTAGGGTTTAGGGTTTTTGGCATAGGATTTAGAGTTTTAGGTTAGGGTTAAGGGTTTAATGCTTAGGGTATTTTTTATGTTAAGGGTTTTATTTAGGTTTCTAGGGTTTAGGGCTTTGGGTTTTATTGTTAAGGTTTTTAAGGATTTCATAGGTTAAGGGTTTAAGGCTTAGAGATTTTTAGTATTTTTTAAGGTTTAGCATTTACGATTTACGGCTTTATAGGGTTTAAAGCTTAGATTATTTTTTTTGTGTATGGGTATTTGGGTTTTTAAGGGTTAAGTGTGTCTTAGGGTTTTTGAGGGTTTAAGGTTTAAGTCTTAGGGTCTTTGTGTTTTTTAGGTTTAGGGTTTATGGATTTTTAGCATTTAGGGTTTAGAGCTTAGGGTTTTTAGGAGGTTTAAATGGGTTTTAGGTTTTATTTTAGGGTTTATAGGATTCAGGGTTTATTAAGGTTTAGGGTTTACGGTTTCTTTGGGTTTTGGATTAGGATTTAGAGTTTTAGGTTATGGTTTAGGGCTTAGGGTTTTTCTAGGTTTAGGAATTTAGTTTAAGGGTTTTATTTAGATTTTTAGGGTTAAGGACTTTGGGTTTTAGGTTAAGGAATTTATAGTTTTAGGGTTTAAGGATTAGGGTTTTTGCTTTTTTTTTTTTTTTTTTTTGTTGGGTTTAGCTGATACGATTTAGGGCTTTATAGGCTTTAGAGCTTAGAGATTTTTTTAGATGTAGGGTTTTTTATTTTGTTTTTTAGGGTTTTTAAGGGTTAAGTGTTTCTTATGGATTTTGGGATTCAGGGCTTAGGGTTTTTTGTGTTTAGGGCTTCGGGTTTTTTTGTATAGGATTTTAGGGTTTCTTAAGGTTTAATTAGGGTTTAGGGTTTCTTAGGGTTTTCGATTTAGGATTTAGAGTTTTTGGTTAGGGTTTTGGCCTTAGGATTTTCTAGGTTTAGGTTTTTAGGTTAATGATTTTATTTAGGTTTTTAGGGTTAAGGGCTTTGGGTTTTTTAGGATTTTATAGTTTTAGGATTTTTATTTTGGTCTTTTAGGGTTTAGCTTATACGATTTACGGCTTTATAGGGCTTATAGCTTAGAGTTTTTTAGGTATAAGGTTTTTTTCATGTTTTTTAGGTTTAGGGTTTACAAATTTTTAGGATTTAGGGTTTAAATGGGTTTTAGGGTTTATTTTAGGGTTTGTAGGATTTAGGGTTTCTTAAGGTTTAGGGTTTTCAATTTTTAGTATTTAGGCTTTAGGGCTTAGGATTTTTTGAGGCTTAGGGTTTTAGGTTAAGGGTTTTATTTAGGTTTTTAGGGTTTTGGGCTTTGTGTTTTTTTAGGTTAAGGTTTAGTGTTTAGGACCTTGGTTTTTTTTTTTTTGTATTTTTTTAGGGTTTAGCTTATAGGATTTAGGACTTTATAGATTTTAGAACTTATAGTTCTTTAGGTATAGGGGTTTTTTGGTTTTACTTAGGTTTTTTAAGGATTAAGTGAATCTTATGGCTTTTTGGGGTTCAGCGCTAAGGTTTTTTTATGTTTAGGGTTTATGAATTTTCAAGATTTAAGGTTTAGAGCTTATGGTTTTGTAGGAGTTCTAAATTGTTTCCAGAGTTTATTTTAGGCTTTATAGGATTTAGGGTTTCTTATGGTTTAGGGTTTACGGTTTCTTAGGGTTTTAGGTTTAGAATTTAGGGTTTAGGGTTTACGGCTTAGGGTTTCAGGTTATGGTTTAAAGTTTAGGGCATAGGAATATAGGTTAAGGTTGTTTAGGGTTTGATAAGTTTAGGGTTTAGGGCTTTAGGTTTTTTTGGTGTTTTTTAGGGTTTAGCATATATGATTTAGGTGTTTATCGGGTTTAGAGCTTAGAGTTTTTTAGATTTAGGGGTTGTTGGGTCTTTTAAGGTTTTAAGGGTTAAGTGTTTCTTAGGGTTTTGGTTTTTTTTTTTTGTTTTTTAGGTTTAGGGTTTACAACTTTTTAGGATTTATGGTTTAGAAATTAGGGTTTTGTAAGGGTTTTATATGATTTTTATGGTTTATCTTAGGGTTTATATGATTTAGGGTATTTTTAGGTTTAGGGTTTTAGGTTATGGGTTTTATCTATATTTTTAGGGTTTATGGCTTTAATTTGGGTGTTTAGTTTAAGGTTTTTTAGGGTTTTATTGGTTTAGCATTTAGGGCTTATGGAGTTTTTTTTTTTTTTTTTGGTGTTTTTTAGGGTTTAGCATAAATGATTTTGGGATTTATAGGGCTTAGAGCATAGAGATTTTTAGGTTTAGTTGTTTTTGGGTTTTTTAGGATTTTTAAGGGTTAAGTGTTTCTTAGGGTTTTTTAGGGTTCAGGGCATGGGTTTTTTCATTTTAGGGTTTATGAATTTTTAGGATTTAGGGTTTAGAACTTAGGGATTTTAGAGGATTTAAATGGGTTTTAGGGTTTATTTTAGGGTTTATAAGATTTTGTGTTTCTTAAGGTTCTGGGTTTAGTGTTTCTTAGGGCTTTAGTTAAGGATTTAGGATTTTAAGTTAGGGTTTATGGTTTTTTTTTTTTTTTTTTTAGGTTTTGAGGGTTTATGGCTTTTGTTTTTTGGGTTAAGGTTTTTTAGGGTTTAATAGGTTTAGGATTTCAGGTTTAGGGCTTAGGGTTTTTGTTTTTGTTTTTTAGGTTTAGGGTTTACAGATTTTTTAGGATTTAGGGTTTAGAGCTTAGGATTTTGTAAAGATTTTAATTGGCTTTTAGGGTTTATTTTAGGTTTTATAGGATTTATGGTTTCTTAAGGTTTAGGGTTTAGGGTTTCTTAGGGTTTTATGTTTAGGATTTATAGTTTTAGGTAATGGTTTGGGGTTTAGCGCATAGGGTTTTTTTTAGGTTTAGGGTTTTACGTTATGGGTTTTGTCTATGTTTTTCGGTTTTGGGCTTTGGATTTTTTAAGTTAAGGGTTTTTAAGATTTTATAGGTTTAGGGTTTAGGGCTTATGGCTTTTTTTTTTTTTGTGTGTTTTTTAGGGTTTAGCATATACGATCTAGGGCTTCATTGGGTTTAGAGCTTAGAGTTTTTAAGGTTTAGGGGTTTTTGGGTCTTTTTAGGGTTTTTAAGGGTTAACTATTTCTTAGGTTTTTTAAGGGTTTAGGGCTTATGGTTTTTTTGTGTTTTTTAGTTTTAAGGTTTATGGACTTTGAGGCTTTAGGTTTTATAGCTTAGGGTTTTTAGAGGTTTTAAATGGATTTTCGGGTTTATTTTAGGGTTTATAGGATTTAGTGTTTCTTAAGGTTTAGGATTTAGGGTTTCTTAGGGTTTTAGATTTAAGATTTAGGATTTTAGGCTGGGTCTTAGAGTTTTTGTATGTTTAGCTTTTTGGGTTAAGGATTTTATCTAGGTTTTTATTTTTTATTTTTTTTTTTTTTTTGTTTAGGGCTTTTGGGTTTAGGGCTTAGGATTTTTTGCGTTTTTTGGGTCTAGGATTTACAGATTTTAAGGAGTTAGGGTTTGTAGCGGTTTTAAATGGGTTTTAGGGTTTATTTTAGGATTTATAGGATATAGGGTTTCTTAAGGTTTAGGGTTTAGGGTTTTCGATATAGGATTTAGAGTTTTATGTTAGGGTTTAGGGTTTAGTGCTTAGGGTTTTTTTAGGTTAAGGGTTTTATTTAGGTTTTTAGGATTTAGGGCTTTGGGTTTTATAATTAAGGTTTTTAATGATTTTAGACATTAAGGGTTTAATGCTTAGAGATTTTTTGTATTTTTTAAGGTTTAGCAATTACGATTTACGGCTTTATAGGGTTTAAAGCTTAGATTTTTTTGTGTGTAGGGGTATTTGGGTTTTTAAGGGTTAAGTGTTTCTTAGGGTTTTTTAGGGTTTAAGGTTTAAGTATTCGGGTTTCTGTGTTTTTTAGGTTTATGGTTATGGATTTTTAGTATATAGGGTTTAGAGCTTAGGATTTTTAGGAGGTTTAAATGGGTTTTAGGGTTTATTTTAGGGTTTATAGGATTTAGGGTTTCTTAAGGTTTAGGGTTTACAGTTTCTTAGGGTTTTTGGTTTAGGATTTAGAGTTTTAGGTTATGGTTTAGGGCTTAGGGTTTTTCTAGGTTTAGGAATTTAGTTTAAGGGTTTTATTTAGATTTTTAGGGTTAAGGACTTTGGATTTTTTAGATTAAGGTTTTTAAGTATTTTATATTTTTAGGGTTTAGGGCTTAGGGTTTTTGTTTTGTGTTTTTTGGATTTAGCTTATACGATTTAGGTTTAGGTTTTTTTTTTTTTTTTTTTTTTTAGGAGTTTTAAGGGTTAAGTATTTCTTATGGTTTTTTGGGGTTCAAGGCCTAGGGTTTTTTGTGTTTAGGGCTTAGTGTTTTTTTGTATAGGGTTTTATGTTTTTTAAGGTTTAATTAGGGTTTAGGGTTTCTTAGGGTTTTCGGTTTAGGATTTAGAGTTTTTGGTTAGGGTTTTGGGCTTAGGGTTTTTCTAGGTTTAGGATTTTTGGTTAATGGTTTTATTTAGGTTTTTAGGGTTAAGGGCTTTGGGTTTTTTAGGATTTTATAGTTTTAGGATTTTTTTTTTTGGTCTTTTAGAGGTTAGCTTATACAATTTAGGAGCTTAGAGTTTTTTAGGTATAAGATTTTTTGATGTTTTTTAGGTTTAGGGTTTACAGATTTTTAGGATTTAGGGTTTTAATAGGTTTTAGAGTTTATTTTAGGGTTTGTAGGATTTAGGGTTTAGATTTCTTAGGGTTTTCAATTTTTAGTATTTAGGCTTTAGGGCTTTGGGTTTTTTGAGGCTTTGGGTTTTAGGTTAAGGGTTTTATTTAGGTTTTTAGGGTTTAGGGCTTTGTGTTTTTTAGGTTAAGGTTTACGGTTTAGGACCTTGGATTTTTTTTTTTGTATTTTTTTAGGGTTTAACGTATATCATTTAGGGCTTTATAGGGTTTAAGGATTAAGTGAATCTTATGGTTTTTTGGGGTTCAGCGCTAAGGTTTTTTTATGTTTAGGGTTTATGAATTTTCAAGATTTAAGGTTTAGAGCTTATGGTTTTGTAGGAGTTTTAAATTGTTTTCAGAGTTTATTTTAGGCTTTATAGGATTTAGGGTTTCTTATGGTTTAGGGTTTACGATTTCTTAGGATTTTAGATTTAGAATTTAGGGTTTAGGGTTTATGGCTTAAGGTTTTAGGTTAGGGTTTAGGGTCTAGGGCATAGGATTTTAGGTTAAGGTTGTTTAGGGTTTTGATAAGTTTAGGGTTTAGGGCTTTAGGTTTTTTTGGTGTTTTTTAGGGTTTAGCATATATAATTTAGGGGTTTATCGGGTTTAGAGCTTAGAGTTTTTTAGGTTTAGGGGTTGTCTAGTATTTTAAGGTTTTAAGGGTTTTGTATTTTTTAGATTTTTTTTTTTTTTTTTTTTTTTTGAGGTTTAGGGTTTACAAATTTTTAGGATTTATGGTTTAGAGATTAGGGTTTTCTAAGGGTGGGTTTTGCATTGATTTTCAGGGTTTATAGGATTTACGATTTTCAAGGTTTAGGATTTAGGGTTTCTTAGGTTTTTAGGTTTAGAATTTAGAGTTCTATTTTAGGGTTTAGGGCCTAGGGTTTTTTTAGGTTTATGGGTTTTATCTAGATTTTTAGGGTTGGCTTTGGGTTTTTTAGTTGAAGGTTTTTTAGGATTTTAGTGATTTAGGATTTAGGGCTTATGGGTTTTTTTTTGTGTTTTTTAGAGTTTAGCATAAACGATTTAGGGCTTTATAGGGTTTAGAGCTTAGAGATTTTTAGGTTTAGAATTTAGGGCTTAGGATTTTAGGTTAGGGGGTAGGGTCTAGGGCATAGGATTTTTGGTTAAGGTTGTTTAGGGTTTAATAAGTTTAGGGTTTTGGGCTTAAGGTTTTTTTTTTTTTTTTTTTTTTTTTTTTTTTTTTTTTTTTTTAGGGTTTAGCATATATGATTTAGGGGTTTATCGGGTTTAGAGCTTAGGGCTTTATAGGTTCAGGGTTTTCTATTTAGGATTCAAAATTTTAGGTTAAGGTTTAGGGCTTAGGTTTTTGTTTTTTAGGTTTGGGGTTTACAAATTTTTAGGATTTAGAGTTTAGAAAGGGTTTTAAATGGTATTTAGGGTTCATTTTAGGGTTTATAGGATTTAGGATTGCTTACGTTTAGGGTTTTAGATTTAGGATTTAGAGTTTTAGGTTAGGGTTTTATTAGTTTTAGGGATTTAGGTTATAGGTTTTATCTAGATTTTTAGGGTTTTTTTGGTTAAGGTTTTGTAGGATTTTATAGGTTTTTGGTTTAGGGCTTATTTTTTGTGTGTTTTTTAGGGTTTAGCATATACGATTTAGGGCTTTATAGGGTTTAGAGCTTAGAGATTTTTAGGTTTAGGATTTTTTGGGTTTTATAGGGTTTTTTAATGGTTAAGTGTTTATTTGGGTTTAGATTTTAGGGCTTAGGGTTTTTTTTTTTGGTGTTATTTAGGTTTAAGGTTTACGGATTTTTAGGATTTAGGGTTTAGATCTTCGGGTTTTTTAGGGGTTTAAAACTCTTTTTAGGGTTTATAGGATTTTGGGTTTATTAAGGTTTAGGGTTTAGGGTTTCTTAGAATTTTAGGTTTAGGAATTAGGGTTTTAGGTTAGGGTTTAGGGCTTAGCGAATTTTTAGGTGTTGGGTTTTAGGTTAGGGGTTTTATGTAGATTTTAAGGTTTAGGGCTTTGAGTTTGTTAGGTTAAGGGTTTTTAGGGTTTTATAGGTTTATCGTTTAGGGCTTAGGGTTTTTTTTTTTTTTGTGTTTTTTAAGGTTTAAAATATTCGATTTAGGTCTTTATAGGGTTTAGAGAATAACATTTTTTAAGTTTAGTTGTTTTTTTTGTTTTTTAGGGTTTTAAAGGGTTAAGTGTTTCTTAGGGTTTATGGTTTGGACCTGTGGGTTTTGTAGGGGTTTTAAGTGGTTTTAAGGGTAATTATGGTATGTTTTTCTTATGCTATGATGATCTATGTAATGAAAATGATTATGACTTAAGATTTTCCATTATCTTCAAAATGATGCTTTAACTTAGTAAATTGCATGCATTCAACTAAAATGTCTCTTTTAGCATGTTTTCATGATTTTTATGCATGCCTATCATATTTGGTGCATTCTTATACTAACCAATATTTTTCCTACATTCTTCCCCAAGTGTAGGGTCCGGTTCTGAAGGTGGGCATCATTGTGGCTAAAGCTTTGATTTGCTTATTTCTCCTAGCTTGTTGGTGAGTCCTTATGATTCGAGGACATATGTTTTTTTTTTTAGTAGCTTCATTCTTTTATTTCCTCTTCGTACTATGTTGTATTGATTGTGTCCCTATTTGATTCAAGTATTGTAGTAGATGGCTATATTGAGACAAGTCTAGACTTCCGCTTTCTATATGAAAAATTTGGACTTGAAATGCATTTTTTTACTCTTTATTGTTCGATGCTTATGTTGTTATATGCTAAGTGGTTTACATGGTGCCTTTTGGGGTTCTATATGCCTTGTTATTTAACCTTCCCTATCCAGCAAGCTCCATCTCGAAAATAAGAAGCAAAGGCACAAAAACTACGTAAAGGCCGACAACTTTGCCTTATCACCTTACAAAACATTCATTTCAATTGTCTCACATTTGCTTTGTGAAAATTAGTGTCTTTTCTAATACGATTACTCAACAAAAAACTTGTATAAATTATAAAAGTTATAAAGTCTATTTTAGAGGCCTAATGTAGCTACAATTCATGAATATGATATTGCACGAGTTAGACATATAATTGCTTCGTTTTGAATTATTAAGAATCAAACATATTTCTCAATTCACTCAACACTCAAAGAGCTAAATCTTTGGAACAACAACTTTGATGGTGTCAACCTTGGCTACTTGCAAGATAGCACACAATCAACTCCAAGGAAGCATTCGAACAAGTCTATACATACCAACTGTAGGACTTGATGTTTTGAGTTCCTCATTACTTTGTTGTTGTGTCATTTAATATATGCCAATAAACAGCTCAACCTCAGAACATCAGCTCTGCAACTATAGAGTGTAGAGTTTGAACATAACAACACTAACAGAAACAACTTCTTAAGCTAGTCAAGAAAGAAGCAGACTCAAAAGAGCTACGGAACTATAGTAATGAGGCCAGAAGCAACAAACATGTATATCTAAGTTTGTGCATAAAACTTCTCCAAACACCTCTCCAGTCAATTAGCAAAAACCCTTTCTGTCCTCTTCTGATTATCCTTCGATCCACGTGGAAGTTATTATATAAGCTAAGAAACATACTCCACACGCCATAACTTCCTTGTTGCCTGATAGTGTAGAAACATATAACTGACCACTTTTTCACTTCCTTCATGCATGCAACGCCTTTTGGACAGCATCCCCCTTCTCTCCAATTTTGACTATGTTAGACAAGCTTTATGTCCTATAATCCAACAAAATATGGCTTGGCAAAACTACCTTTAGAAGGTGGGTTCAAGAATGTCACTAGGAATTCATTCTTACACTCAATTTTTTTAATAAAGTTTACACATTAAAATTTCCCCTAGGTCGTGACATGAGCATATACAATTTAAGGCTTTATAGGGTTTAGAGCTTAGAGTTTTTTGTGTTTAGGGGTTGTTGTGTTTTTAGGGTTTTTTAGGGTTTAGGGTTTAGGGCTTATTGTTTTTGTGTTTATTAGGTATAGGTTTACCAATTTTAAGAATTAAGGGTTTAGAGCTAAGGGTTTTTTAGGGGTTTTAAATGGTTAGAAGGGTTCATTTTAGGGTTTTTTCGGGTTTCAGGTTTAGGATTTAGGGTTTTAGGTTAGGGTTTAGGGTTTAGGGCTTATGGTTTTTTTAGGTTTAGGGCTTTAAGTTAAAGGTTTTATCTAGGTTTTAAGGGTTTAGTGCTATTGGTTTTCTTAGGTTAAGGGTTTTTAGTGTTTTATAGGTTTAAGGTTTACGGCTTAGAGTTTTTTTCTATGTTTTTAGGGTTTAGCATATATGCTTTAAGGCTTTATAGGGTTTAGATCTTAGAGTTTTTTAGGTTTACAGGTTTTTGGGCTTTTTAAGGTTTGCAAGGGTTAAGTGTTTCTTATGGTTTTTTAGGAATAAGGGCTTTGGGTTTTTTCTATATGTTTTTAGGTTTAGGGTTTACAAATTTTTAGCATTTAGGATTTTGTAGGGGCTTTAAATGATTTTTAGCGTTTAAAGTATTTAGGTTTTCTTACGATTTAGGGTTTAGGGTTTAGGGCTTCTTATGGTTTTCAATTGAGGATTTAGAGTTTTAGGGTAGGGTTTATGGTTTAGGGTTTTTGGTTATGGGTTTTATTTAGGTTTTTACGGTTTAGGGCATTAGGGTTTTTAGGTTAAGGTTTTTTAGGATTTTATAGGTTTAGAGCTTAGGGCATAGGGTTTTTAAGTGTTTTTTAGTGTTTAGCATATACGATTTAGGACTTTATAGGGTTTAGAGCTTAAAGTTGTTAAGGTTTAAGGGTTTGTGGGTTTTTTACGATTTTTAAGCGTTAAGTGTTTCTTAGGGTATTTTAGGGTTTAGGGCTTAGGGTTTTTTATATTTTTTAGGTTTAGGGTTTACGGATTTTCAGGATTTAGGGTTTAGAGCTTAGGGTTTTATAGGGGTATTAAAAAGGTTTTTAGGGTTTATTTGAGGGTTTATCGAGTTGAGGGTTTCTTAAGGTTATGGGTCTAGGGTTTCTTTGTGTTTTCGGTTTAGGATTGAGAGTTTTATGTTAGGGTTTAGGGTTTTAGGTTAAGCGTTTTATTTAGGCTTTTAGAGAGGCTTTTGGTTTTTTATGTTAGAGTTTTTTAAATTTTTATAGGTTTGGGGTTTAGGGCTTAGTGTTTTTTTTTTTTTTTTTTTAATGATTTTTAAGTGTTTAGTGTTTTTTAGGGTTTATGGTTTAGAGCATAGGGTTTTGTAGGGATTTTAATTGGTCTATAGGGATTATTTTAAGATATATAGGGTTTAGGGTTTCTTAAGGTTTAGGGTTTAGGGGTTCTTAGGCCTTTATGTTTAGGATTTAGAGTTCTAGGTTAGGGTTTAGGGTTTAGAGCTTAGGGTATTTTTAGGTTTATGGTTTTGGGTTAAGGGTTTTATTTAGGTTTTTAGGGTCTAGTGCTTTAGGGTTTTTAAGGGTTAAGGATTTCTTAGGCTTTAGTGCTTAGGGCTTAGGGATTTTAGTGTTTTTTAGGTTTAGGGTTTAATGATTTTTAGGATTTAGGGTTTAGAGCTTAAGGTTTTGTAGGGGTTTTAAATGGGATTTAGGGTTTAATTGAGGGTTTATAGGATTTAGGGTTTCTCAAGGTTTAGGGTTTTAGGTTTAGGATTTAGAGTTTTAGGTTAGGGTTTAGGCTTTAGGGCTTAGGGTTTTTTTAGGTTTAGGGTTTTAGGTTAAGGGTTTTATTTAGATTTTTAGGGTTTAGGGCTTTGAGTTTTTTGGGTTAACGTTTTTTGGGAGTTTATAGATTTATAGTTAAGGGCTTAGGGTTTTTTTGTGTTTTTTAAGGTTTAACATATACGATTTAGGGCTTTGTAGGGTTTAGAACTATGAGTTTTTAGGTTTAGGGGTTGTTGGTTTTTTTTAGGGTTTTTAAGGATTAAGTGGTTTTTAGGGTTTTTCAGGATTCATGTTTAGGGCATAGGTTTTTTTTTTTTTTTTTTTTTTTTTTTTTGTATTTTTTAGGTTTAGGGTTTACAAATTTTTAAGATTTAGGGTTTAAAGCTTAGAGGTTTTAGGGGTTTTTAATGGTTTTTAGGGTTTATTTTAGGGTTTATAAGATTTTGGGTTTCTTAGGGTTTTAAGTTTAGGATTTAGGGTTTTAGGTTAAGGTTTAGGGTTTAAGGCTTAGGGTTATTTTAGGTTTAGGGTTTTAGGTTAAGAATTTTACCTATGTTACTAGGGTTTAGGGCTTTGGGTTTTTTATGTTACGGGTTTTTAGGGTTTATATGTTTAGGGTTTAGCGCTTAGGTTTTTCTTCTTTTTTTAGGATTTAGCATATACGATTTAGGTCTTTATAGGGTTTTTAGCTTAGATTTTTTTAGTTTTAGGGGTTTTGTATTTTTTAGGGTTTATATGTGTTCAGTGTTTCTTAGGGTTAGAGCTTAGGGTTTTCTATGGGTTTCAAACTTTTTTAGGGTTTATATTAGGGTTTATAGGATTTAGGGTTTCTTATGGTTTAGGGTTTCTTAGGGTTTTAGGTTTAGGGTTTAGGGTTTAGTGCATAGGGTTTTTTTAGGTTATAGGTTTTAGGTTAAGGTTTTTATTTAGGTTTTAAGGGTTTATGGCTTTGGGTTTTTTTGGGTTAAGATTTTTTAGGGTTTAATACATCTATGGTTTAGGGCTAAGGGTTTTTTTTTTTTTTTTTTTTTGTGTTTTTTAGGGTATAGAATATACGATTTAGGGCTTTGTAGGGTTTAGAGCATAAAGTTTTTTAGCTTTAGGGTTTTTTTTTTGTTTTTTTTTTTTTGGGTTTTTAAGGGTTAAGTGTCTCTTAGGGTTTATGGTTTAGAGCTTAGGGTTTTGTAGGGGTTTCAAATGGTTTTTTGGGTTTATTTTAGGATTTATAGGATTTTGGTTTTCTTAAGGTTTAGGGTTTAGGGTTTCTTAGGCTTTTTTGTTTAGGATTTAGAGTTCTAGGTTAGGGTTTAAGGTTTAAAGCTTAGGGATTTTTAGGTTAAGGGTTTTATTTAGGTATTTAGGGTTTAGTGCTTTAGGATTTTTAAGGGTTAAGTATTTCTTAGGCTTTAAGGCTTAGGGCTTAGGCTTCGGGATTTTTGTGTTTTTTATGTTTAGGGTTTATAGATGTTTAGGATTTAGGGTTTAGAGCTTAGGTTTTTATAGGGTTTTTAAATGGTTTCTAGGGTTTATTTTAGGGTTTATAGGATTTACGATTTCTTAAGGTTAAGGATTTTACGTTTAGGATTGGTTTAGGGCTTAGGGGTTTTTCAGGTTTAGGTTTAGGTTAAGATTTATGTTGGTTTTTAGGGTTTAGTGCTTTGGATTTTTTAGGTTAATGATTTTTAGGGTTTTATAGGTTAAAGTTTAGTGCTTAGGGTGTTTTTTGTGTTATTTAAGGTTTAGGATATACAGTTTATGTCTTTATAGGGTTTAAAGCTTAGAGTTTTTTTAGGTTTAGGGGTTTTGGGGATTTTTAGGATTTTTAAGGGTTATGTGCTTCTTATGTTTTTTAGGGTTTTGGGCTTAGGGCGTTTTTTTGTGTTTTTTAGGTGTAGGGTTTACAGATTTTTAGGATTAGCATTTAGATCATAGGATTTTTAGGGGTTTTAACTGTGTTTTTGGATTTATTTTAGTGTTTGTAGGATTTAGGGTTTCTTAAGGTTGAGGGTTTAGGGTTTCATAGGGTTTTCAGTTTAGGATTTAGAGTTTAGGGCTTAGGGGCTTTTTTAGGTTAGAATTTTAGGTTAAGGGTTTTTTTTGGGTTTTTAGGGTTTAGGACTTTGGGTTTTTTAGGTACAGGATTTTTATGATTTTATAGGATTAGGGTTTAGGACCTTGGTTTTTATAGCATTTTAAGTGTTAAGCTTTTATTATGGTTTTTTTAGGGTTTAGGGCTTAGTGTTTTTTTTGTGTTTTTAGGTTTAGGCTTTACGATTGTTCAAGATTTAGGGTTTAGAGCTTAGGGTTTTGTAGGGGATTTGAATGGTTTTTAGGGTTTATTTTAGGGTTTTTAGGATATAGGATTTTTTAAGGTTTAGGGTTTCTTAGGTTTTTAGGGTTTTAGGTTAGGTTTCAGGGTTTAGAGCATAGGGTTTTAGGTTAATTGTCTTATATAGATTTTTAGGGTTTAGATCTTTGGGTATTTTAGACTAATAATTTTTAGGGTTTTATAGGATTAGGGTTTAGGGCATATATGATTTAGGGCTTTATCGGGTCTAGAGCTTAGAGTTTTTTAGGTTTAGGGTTTTTTGGGTTTTTTAATGCTTTTAAGGGTTAAGTGTTTCTTAGGGTTTAGGGCTTAGTGTTTTTTTTTTTTGTGTGTGTTTTTTAGGTTTAGGTTTTAATGATTTTTAGGATTTAGGGTTTTTAGGGGTTTTAAATTGATTTTAGGGTTTATTTTAGGGTTTTTAGGATTTAAGGTTTCTTAAGGTTTAGGGTTTGGGGTTTCTTTGTGTTTTCAGTTTAGGATTTACAATTTTAGATTAGAGTTTAGGGTTTAGGGCTTAGGGGTTTTTTAGGTTTAAGGTTTTATGTTAAGGGTTTTAATTAGTCTTTTACGGTTTAGGGCTTTGAGGTTTTTAGGTTAAGGATTTTTAGGATTTTATAGGATTAGGGTTTAAGGCTTAGGTTTTTTTTTTTTTTTTTTGTGTTTTTTAGGGTTTAGTTTATACAATTTAGGGATTTATTGGGTTTAGAGCTTAGAGTATTTTTAGGTATAGTGGTTATTTGGTTTTTTTTTAGGGTTTTTAATGGTTAAGTGTTTCTTATGGTTTATTGGGGTTCAGGGGTTTGGGTTTTTGTTGTGTTTTTTAGGTTTAGGTTTTACAGAATTTCAAGATTTAGGGTTTAGAGCTTAGGGTTTTGTAATGTTTTGAGAGTTTATTTTAGGGTTTATAGGATTAAGGGTTTTAGGTTAGGGTTTAGGGTTTTGGGTTTTGAGCTTAGGGTTTTAGGTTAAGGGTTTTATCTAGCTTATTAGGGTTTAGGGCTTTGGATTTTTACGATTTTATAGGCTTAGGGTTTGTTTTGTGTTTTTTAGGGTTTAGCATATAGGATTTTGGGGTTTATCGGGTTTTTAGAGCCTAGAGTTTTTTTATGCTTAAGGGTTTTCGAGTTTTTATAGGTTAAATATTTCTTAAAGATTTTTAGGGTTTAGAATTTTTTTTGTGTGTTTTAAGGTTTAGAATTTACAGATTTTTAGGATTTAGGGTTTAGAGCTCGGGGTTTTGTTATGGTTTTAAATGGTTTTTAGGGTTTATTTTAGGGTTTATATGTTCGAGGGTCTCTTAAGGTTTAGGGTATAGGGCTTTAGGTTTAGGATTTAAAGTTTTAGGTAATGGTTTAGGATTTAGCACTTAGGGGCTTTTTTAGGTTTTACGTTATGGGTTTTATCTACGTTTTTCGGTTTTGGGCTTTGGATTTTTTAAGTTAAGGGTTTTTAGGATTTTATAGGTTTAGGGTTTAGGGCTTATGGTTTTGTTTTTTGTGTTTTTAAAGGTTTAGCGTATACGATTTAGGGTTTTATTGGGAATAGAGCGTAGAGTTTTTAAGGTTTAGAGTTTTTTTGGGTCTTTTTAGGGTTTGTAATGGTTAATTGTTTCTTAGGGTTTTTTAAGGTTTAGGGTTTAGGGCTTATGGTTTTTTTTTTGTGTTTTTTAGTTCTACGGTTTATGGACTTTTAGGATTTAGGTTTTAGAGCTTAGGGTTTTTAGGGGTTTTAAATGGGTTTTAGGGTTTATTTTGGGGTTTATAGGATTTAGTGTTTCTTAAGGTTTAGGGTTTCTTAGGGTTTTAGGTTTAAGGTTTAGGATTTTAGGTTAGGGTTTAGGGTTTTTTTGGGTTAAGTATTTTATATAGTTTTCTTTTTTGTTTAGGGCTTTGCATTTTTTGGGTTTATGGCTTAGGTTTTTTTGTGGTTTTTAGGTTTAGGATTTACAAATTTTAAGGATTTAGGGTTTAGAGCTTAGGGTTTTGTAGGGGTTTTAAATGGTTTTTAGGGTTTACTTTAGAATTTATAGGATTTAGGATTTCTTAAGATTTAGCGTTTTGGGTTTTCGGTATAGGATTTAGAGTTTTAGGTTAGGGTTTAGGGTTTAGGTTTTAGGGTTTAGTGCTTAGGGTTTTTTTAGGTTATGGATTTTATTTAGGTTTTTAGGGATTAGGGCTTTGGGTTTTTTAATTAAGGTTTTTAAGGATTTTATAAGTTAAGGGTTTAGGGCTTAGAGATTTTTTGTGTTTTTTAAGGTTTAGCATATACGATTTAGGGGTTTATAGGGTTTAAGGCTTAGATTTTTTTGTTTAGGGGTATTTGGGGTTTTTAGGGATTTTAAGGGTTAAGTGTTTCCTAGGGTTTTTTAGGGTTTAGGGTCTTACTGTTTTTTTGGTTTAGAGTTTATGGGTTTTTAGTATCTAGGGTTTAGAGCTTAGGGTTTAGGTTTTTTTTTTTTTGTGTTTTTTAGGGTTTAGCTTAAACGATTCTGGGCTTTATAGGCTTTAGAGCTTAGAGTTCTTTTAGGTATAGGGGTTTTTTGTTTTTAGGATTTTTAAGGGTTAAGTGTTTTTTATGATTTTTTGGGGTTCAGGGCTTAGGGTTTTTTGTGTTTAAGGCTTAGGGTGTTTTTATTTAGGGTTTTAGGGTTTCTTAATGTTTATGGTTTAGGGTTTCGTAGGGTTTTCTATTTAGGATGTAGAGTTTTTGATTGGGGTTTTGAGCTTAGGGTTTTTCTTGATTTGGGGTTTTAGGGCTTAGGGTTTTATTGTGTTTTTTAGTGTTTAGCTTATATGATTTAGGGACTTATTGGGTTTATAGCTTAGAGTTTTTTAGGTATAGGGGTTATTTGGTTTTTTTAAGGATTTTAACGGTTAAGTGTTTCTTATGGTTTATTGGGGTTCAGGGGTTCGGGTTTTTGTTGTGTTTTTTAGGTTTAGGGTTTACAAATTTTCAAGATTTAGGGTTTAGAGATTAGGGTTTTGTAAGGATTTTAAATGGTTTTTAAAGTTTATTTTAGGGCTTATAGGATTTATGGTTTCTTAAGGTTTAGGGTTTCAGGTTAGGGTTTAGAATTTAGGGCTTAGGGTTTTAGGTTATGCATTTTACCTAGATTTTTAGGGCTTAGGGCTTTTGCTTTTTAGGGTTTTATAGGCTTAGGGTTTAGGGCTTAGGTGTTTTTTTTTTTTTTTAGTCTTTCTTAGGGTTTAGCATATATGATTTAGGGGTTTGTCAGGTTTTTAGCGCTTAGAGTTTTTTAGGATTAAGATTTTTTGGGTTTTTAAGGTTTTTATGGGTTAAGTGTTTATTAGGGTTTAGGGTTATTTTTTTTGTGTTTTTAAGGTTTAGGGTTTATATTTTTTTATGATTTAGGGTTTGGAGCTCATGGTTTTTAATGGTTTAAATGGTCTTTAGGAATTATTTTAGGGTTTATATAATTTAGGGTTTGTTAAGGTTTAGGGTTTTATGTTAGGGTTTAGGGCTTAGGGTTTTAGGTTAAGGGTTTTAGCTTGCTTTTTAGTGTTTAGGGTTTTATAATCTTAGGGTTTAGGGCTTAGGTTTTTTTTTTTTAAATGTTTTTTTAGAGTTTAGCATATATGATTTAGGGGTTTATCGAGTTTTTAGAGCTTAGAGTGTTTTCGGTTTAAGGGTTTTCGGGTTTTTAAGGTTTTTATGAATTAAGTGTTTCTTAGGGTTTTTTTTTTTATGTTTTTTAGGTTTAGGTTTTACAGATTTTTTTTTGTGTTTTGTAATGGCTTTAAAAGGTTTTTAGGTATTATTTTAGGGTTTATATGATTTAGGGTTTCTTAAGGTTTAGGGCTTTATAGGGTTTTAGGTTCAGGATTTAGAGTTTTAGGTAATGGTTTATGGTTTAGCGCTTAGGGATTTCTTAGGTTTAGGGTTTTACGTTATGGGTTTTATCTATGTCTTTTGGTTTTGGGCTTTGGCTTTTCTAAGTTAAGGGTTTTTAGGATTTTATAGGTTTAGGGTTTTTTTTTTTTTTTTTTTTTTTTTTTTTTTTTTTTTTTGTGTTTTTTAGGGTTTAGTGTATACCATTTTGGGCTTTATTGGGTTTAGAGCTTAGAATTTTTAAGGTTTAGGGGTTTTTGGGTCTTTTTAGGGTTTTTCAGGATTAAGTGTTTCTTAGGATTTAGGGTTTAGAGCTTATGTTTTTTTTTTTTTGTTTTGTTTTTTAGTTTTAGGGTTTATGGACTTTTAGGATTTAGGCTTTAGAGCTTAGGGATTTTAGCGCTTTTAAATGGGTTTTAGGGTTTATTTTAAGGTTTTTAGGATTCAGTGTTTCTTACGGTTTAGGGTTTAGGGTTTCTTAGGGTTTTAGGTTCAAGATTTAGGATTTTTGGTTAGGGTTTATGGTTTTTTTAGGTTTAGCATTTTGGGTAAAGGATTTTATCTAGGTTTTTTATTGTAGGGCTTTGCATTTTTCGAGTTTAGGGCTTAGATATTTTGTGATTTTTTGGTATAGGATTTATAGATTTTAGGAATTTAGGGTTTAGAGATTAGGTTTTTGTAGGGATTTTTAATGGTTTTTAGGGTTTATTTTAGGATTTATAGGATCTAGGGTTTCTTAAGGTTTAGGGTTTAGGGTTTCCGATATAGGATTTAGAGTTTTAGGTTAGGGTTTATTCTTAGGGTTTTTTAGGTTATAGGTTTTATTTAGGTTTTTAGGGTTTAGGGTTTTGGGTTTTTCAGTTACGATTTTTAAGGATTTTATAGGTTAAGGGTTTAGGGCTTAGACATTTTGTGTTTTTTAAGGTTTAACATAAACAATTTAGGGCTTTATGGGTTTAAAGCTTATATTTTTTTTGTTTAGGGATATTTGGGGTTTTAGGGTTTTTAACGGTTAAGTGTTTCTTAGGGTTTCTTAGTGTTTTTGGTTTAAGATTTATAGTTTTAGGTTATGGTTTAGGGCTTAGGGTTTTTCTAGGTTTAGAAATTTAGGTTAAGGGTTTTATTTAGATGTTTAGGGTTAAGGACTTTGGGTTTTTTAGGTTAAGGTTTTTGAGGATTTTATAGTTTTAGGGTTTAGGGCTTAGGGGTTTTTTTTTGTATTTTTTTGGGTTTAGCTTATACAATTTAGGGATTTATAGGCTTTAGAGCTTAGAGTTGTTTTTTAGGTATAGGGGTTTTTTGTTTTTTAGGGTTTTCAAGGGTAAAGTGTTTCATATGATCTTTTGGGGTTCAGGGACTAGGGTTTTTTGTGTTTAGGGCTTAGGGTTGTTTTGTTTAGGGTTTTAGGGTTTCTTAAGGTTTAGGGTTTAGGGTCTTATGTTTTCAATTTAGGATTTAGAGTTTTTGGGCTTAGCGTTTTTCTAGGTTTAGGGATTTAGGTTAATTGTTTTATTTAGGTTTTAAGGGTTAAGGGCTTTGGGGTTTTTAGGATTTTATAGTTTTATGTTTTTTTTTTGGTATATTTTTGGTTTAGCTTATACTATTAAGGGCTTTATAGGGTTTAGAGTTTACAGTTTTTTAGGTACAGGGTTTTTTGGTGTTTTTTAGGCCTAGGGTTAATATATTTTAAGGATTTAGGGGTTTTAGTGGTTTTAAATGGGTTTTAGGGTTTATTTTAGGGTTTGTAGGATTTAGTGTTTCTTTAGGATTAGGGTTTAGACTTTCTTAGGGTTTCGATTTTTAGTATTTAGGCTTTAGGGCTTAGAGTTTTTTGAGGCTTAGGATTTTAGGTTAAGGGTTTTATTTAGGTTTACAAGGTTTAGGGCTTTGGGTTTTTTAGGTTACGGTTTAGGGTTTAGGGTTTTGGAGCTTGGATTTTTTTTGTATTTTTTAGGGTTTAGCTTATATGATTTAGGGTTTTATAGTGTTTAGAACTTAGAGTTCTTTAGGTATAGGAGTTTTTTTGTTTTACTTAGGTTTTTTAAGGGTTAAGTGTTTCTTATGGGTTTTAGGGTTCAGGGTTGTGGTTTTTTTTTAGGTTTTTCTATGTTTAGGGTTTACGAATTTTCAAGATTTAAGGTTTAGAGCTTATGGTTTTGTAGGTGTTTTAAATTGTTTTCAAAGCTTATTTTAGGCTTTAAAGGATTTAGGGTTTCTTACGGCTTAGAGTTTAAGGTTTCTTAGGATTTTAGGTTTAGAATTTAGGGCTTTAGGTTAGGGTTTAGAGTTTAGGGTTTAGGGCTTAGGGTTTAAGGTTAGGGCATAGGATTTTAGGTTAAAGTTGTTTAGGGTTTTATAAGTTTAGGGTTTAGGGCTTAATGTTTTTGTTTTTGTGTTTTTTAGGTTTTAGCATATATGATTTAAGGGTTTATCGGGTTTAGAGCTTAGAGTTTTTTTAAGTTTAGGGGTTTTCGGGTCTTTTAAGGTTTTTAAGGGTTAAGTGTTTCTTATGATTTTTTAGGGTTTAGGTTTTTTTTTTGTATTTTAGGTTTAGGGTGTACAAATTTTTAGGCTTTATGGATTAGAGTTTAGGGTTTTGTAAGGGTTTTATATTATTTTTATGTTTTATTTTAGGATTTATAGGATTTAGGGTTTTTTTAGGTTTAGGATTTTAGGTTATAGGTTTTATCTATATTTTTATGGTTTATGGCTTTAATTTGGGTTTTTAGTTTAAGGTTTTTTAGGATTTTATTGTTTTAGGATTTAGGGCTTATGGGGTTTTTTTTTTGTGTCTTTTAGGGTTTAGAATAAATAATTTAGGGATTTATAGGGTTTAGAGCATAGAGATTTTTAGGTTTAGGTGTTTTTGGATTTTTTAGGATTTTTAAGGGTTAAGTGTTTCTTAAGGTTTTTTAGGGTTTAGGATTTTTTTCTGTGTTTTTTTAGTTTTAGGGTTTATGAATTTTTAGGATTTAGGGTTTAGAACTTAGGGATTTTAGGGGTTTATTTTAGGGTTTATAAGAATTTGTGTTTCTTCAAGTTCAGGGTTTAGTGTTTCTTTGGGTTTTAGTTTAGGATTTAGGAGTTTAGGTTAGGGTTTAGGGTTTATTTTTTAGGTTTTGAGGGTTTATGGCTTTTGTTTTTTAGGTTATGGTTTTTTAGGATTTAATAGGTTTAGGGTTTCAGGTTTAGGGCTTAGGGTTTTTGTTTTTGTTTTTTAGGTTTAGGGTTTACAGATTTTTAGGATTTAGGGTTTAGAGCTTAGGGTTTTGTAAAGATTTTAAATGGTGTTTAGGGTTTATTTTAGGGTTTATAGGATTTATGATTTCTTAAGATTTAAGATTTAGGGTTTCTTAGGGTTTTATGTTTAGGATTTATAGTTTTAGGTAATGGTGTAGGGTTTAGCGCTTAGGTTTTTTTTAGGTTTAGGGTTTTACATTATGGGTTTTATCTATGTTTTTCAGTTTTGGGCTTTGGGTTTTTTATGTTAAGGGTTTTTAGGTTTTTATAGGTTTAGGGTTTAGGGCTTATGGTTTTATTTTTTTTATTTTTTTATTTTTTAGAGTTTAGTGTATAAGATTTAGGGCTTTATTGGGTTTAGAGCTTAGAGTTTTTAAGGTTTAGGGGTTTTGGGGTCTTTTTAGGATTTTTAAGGGTTAAGTGTTTCTTAGGTTTTTTAAGGCTTTAGGGTTTAGGGCTTATGGTTTTTTTTGTGTTTTTTAGTTTTATGGTTTATGGGCTTTTAAGATTTAGGATTTAGAGCTTAGGGTTTTTAGGGGTTTTAAATTGGTTTTAGGGTTTATTTTAGGGTTTATAGGATTTAGTGTTTCTTAAGGTTTAGGGTTTAGGGTTTCTTAGGGCTTTAGGTTTAAGATTTAGGATTTTAGGCTAGGGTTTAGAGTTTTTTTATGTTTAGCATTTTGGGTTAAAGATTTTATCTAGGTTTTTTTTTTTGTTTAGGGCTTTGCATTTCTTGGGGTTAGGGCTTAGGATTTTTTCTGTTTTTTAGGTTTAGGGTTTCCAAATTTTAAGGAGTTAGGGTTTGTAGGGGATTTAAATCGTTTTTAGGTTTTATTTTGGGATTTATAGGATTTATGTTTTCTTAAGGTTTAGGGTTTAGGGTTTTTGGCATAGGATTTAGAGTTTTAGGTTAGGGTTAAGGGTTTAATGCTTAGGGTATTTTTTATGTTAAGTTTATTTAGGTTTCTAGGGTTTAGGGCTTTGGGTTTTATTGTTAAGGTTTTTAAGGATTTCATAGGTTAAGGGTTTAAGGCTTAGAGATTTTTAGTATTTTTTAAGGTTTAGCATTTACGATTTACGGCTTTATAGGGTTTAAAGCTTAGATTATTTTTTTTGTGTATGGGTATTTGGGTTTTTAAGGGTTAAGTGTGTCTTAGGGTTTTTGAGGGTTTAAGGTTTAAGTCTTAGGGTCTTTGTGTTTTTTAGGTTTAGGGTTTATGGATTTTTAGCATTTAGGGTTTAGAGCTTAGGGTTTTTAGGAGGTTTAAATGGGTTTTAGGTTTTATTTTAGGGTTTATAGGATTCAGGGTTTATTAAGGTTTAGGGTTTACGGTTTCTTTGGGTTTTTGGATTAGGATTTAGAGTTTTAGGTTATGGTTTAGGGCTTAGGGTTTTTCTAGGTTTAGGAATTTAGTTTAAGGGTTTTATTTAGATTTTTAGGGTTAAGGACTTTGGGTTTTAGGTTAAGGAATTTATAGTTTTAGGGTTTAAGGATTAGGGTTTTTGCTTTTTTTTTTTTTTTTTTTTTGTTGGGTTTAGCTGATACGATTTAGGGCTTTATAGGCTTTAGAGCTTAGAGATTTTTTTAGATGTAGGGTTTTTTATTTTGTTTTTTAGGGTTTTTAAGGGTTAAGTGTTTCTTATGGATTTTGGGATTCAGGGCTTAGGGTTTTTTGTGTTTAGGGCTTCGGGTTTTTTTGTATAGGATTTTAGGGTTTCTTAAGGTTTAATTAGGGTTTAGGGTTTCTTAGGGTTTTCGATTTAGGATTTAGAGTTTTTGGTTAGGGTTTTGGCCTTAGGATTTTCTAGGTTTAGGTTTTTAGGTTAATGATTTTATTTAGGTTTTTAGGGTTAAGGGCTTTGGGTTTTTTAGGATTTTATAGTTTTAGGATTTTTATTTTGGTCTTTTAGGGTTTAGCTTATACGATTTACGGCTTTATAGGGCTTATAGCTTAGAGTTTTTTAGGTATAAGGTTTTTTTCATGTTTTTTAGGTTTAGGGTTTACAAATTTTTAGGATTTAGGGTTTAAATGGGTTTTAGGGTTTATTTTAGGGTTTGTAGGATTTAGGGTTTCTTAAGGTTTAGGGTTTTCAATTTTTAGTATTTAGGCTTTAGGGCTTAGGATTTTTTGAGGCTTAGGGTTTTAGGTTAAGGGTTTTATTTAGGTTTTTAGGGTTTTGGGCTTTGTGTTTTTTTAGGTTAAGGTTTAGTGTTTAGGACCTTGGTTTTTTTTTTTTTGTATTTTTTTAGGGTTTAGCTTATAGGATTTAGGACTTTATAGATTTTAGAACTTATAGTTCTTTAGGTATAGGGGTTTTTTGGTTTTACTTAGGTTTTTTAAGGATTAAGTGAATCTTATGGCTTTTTGGGGTTCAGCGCTAAGGTTTTTTTATGTTTAGGGTTTATGAATTTTCAAGATTTAAGGTTTAGAGCTTATGGTTTTGTAGGAGTTCTAAATTGTTTCCAGAGTTTATTTTAGGCTTTATAGGATTTAGGGTTTCTTATGGTTTAGGGTTTACGGTTTCTTAGGGTTTTAGGTTTAGAATTTAGGGTTTAGGGTTTACGGCTTAGGGTTTCAGGTTATGGTTTAAAGTTTAGGGCATAGGAATATAGGTTAAGGTTGTTTAGGGTTTGATAAGTTTAGGGTTTAGGGCTTTAGGTTTTTTTGGTGTTTTTTAGGGTTTAGCATATATGATTTAGGTGTTTATCGGGTTTAGAGCTTAGAGTTTTTTAGATTTAGGGGTTGTTGGGTCTTTTAAGGTTTTAAGGGTTAAGTGTTTCTTAGGGTTTTGGTTTTTTTTTTTGTTTTTTAGGTTTAGGGTTTACAACTTTTTAGGATTTATGGTTTAGAAATTAGGGTTTTGTAAGGGTTTTATATGATTTTTATGGTTTATCTTAGGGTTTATATGATTTAGGGTATTTTTAGGTTTAGGGTTTTAGGTTATGGGTTTTATCTATATTTTTAGGGTTTATGGCTTTAATTTGGGTGTTTAGTTTAAGGTTTTTTAGGGTTTTATTGGTTTAGCATTTAGGGCTTATGGAGTTTTTTTTTTTTTTTTTGGTGTTTTTTAGGGTTTAGCATAAATGATTTTGGGATTTATAGGGCTTAGAGCATAGAGATTTTTAGGTTTAGTTGTTTTTGGGTTTTTTAGGATTTTTAAGGGTTAAGTGTTTCTTAGGGTTTTTTAGGGTTCAGGGCATGGGTTTTTTCATTTTAGGGTTTATGAATTTTTAGGATTTAGGGTTTAGAACTTAGGGATTTTAGAGGATTTAAATGGGTTTTAGGGTTTATTTTAGGGTTTATAAGATTTTGTGTTTCTTAAGGTTCTGGGTTTAGTGTTTCTTAGGGCTTTAGTTAAGGATTTAGGATTTTAAGTTAGGGTTTATGGTTTTTTTTTTTTTTTTTTTAGGTTTTGAGGGTTTATGGCTTTTGTTTTTTGGGTTAAGGTTTTTTAGGGTTTAATAGGTTTAGGATTTCAGGTTTAGGGCTTAGGGTTTTTGTTTTTGTTTTTTAGGTTTAGGGTTTACAGATTTTTTAGGATTTAGGGTTTAGAGCTTAGGATTTTGTAAAGATTTTAATTGGCTTTTAGGGTTTATTTTAGGTTTTATAGGATTTATGGTTTCTTAAGGTTTAGGGTTTAGGGTTTCTTAGGGTTTTATGTTTAGGATTTATAGTTTTAGGTAATGGTTTGGGGTTTAGCGCATAGGGTTTTTTTTAGGTTTAGGGTTTTACGTTATGGGTTTTGTCTATGTTTTTCGGTTTTGGGCTTTGGATTTTTTAAGTTAAGGGTTTTTAAGATTTTATAGGTTTAGGGTTTAGGGCTTATGGCTTTTTTTTTTTTTGTGTGTTTTTTAGGGTTTAGCATATACGATCTAGGGCTTCATTGGGTTTAGAGCTTAGAGTTTTTAAGGTTTAGGGGTTTTTGGGTCTTTTTAGGGTTTTTAAGGGTTAACTATTTCTTAGGTTTTTTAAGGGTTTAGGGCTTATGGTTTTTTTGTGTTTTTTAGTTTTAAGGTTTATGGACTTTGAGGCTTTAGGTTTTATAGCTTAGGGTTTTTAGAGGTTTTAAATGGATTTTCGGGTTTATTTTAGGGTTTATAGGATTTAGTGTTTCTTAAGGTTTAGGATTTAGGGTTTCTTAGGGTTTTAGATTTAAGATTTAGGATTTTAGGCTGGGTCTTAGAGTTTTTGTATGTTTAGCTTTTTGGGTTAAGGATTTTATCTAGGTTTTTATTTTTTTTTATTTTTTTTTTTTTTGTTTAGGGCTTTTGGGTTTAGGGCTTAGGATTTTTTGCGTTTTTTGGGTCTAGGATTTACAGATTTTAAGGAGTTAGGGTTTGTAGCGGTTTTAAATGGGTTTTAGGGTTTATTTTAGGATTTATAGGATATAGGGTTTCTTAAGGTTTAGGGTTTAGGGTTTTCGATATAGGATTTAGAGTTTTATGTTAGGGTTTAGGGTTTAGTGCTTAGGGTTTTTTTAGGTTAAGGGTTTTATTTAGGTTTTTAGGATTTAGGGCTTTGGGTTTTATAATTAAGGTTTTTAATGATTTTAGACATTAAGGGTTTAATGCTTAGAGATTTTTTGTATTTTTTAAGGTTTAGCAATTACGATTTACGGCTTTATAGGGTTTAAAGCTTAGATTTTTTTGTGTGTAGGGGTATTTGGGTTTTTAAGGGTTAAGTGTTTCTTAGGGTTTTTTAGGGTTTAAGGTTTAAGTATTCGGGTTTCTGTGTTTTTTAGGTTTATGGTTATGGATTTTTAGTATATAGGGTTTAGAGCTTAGGATTTTTAGGAGGTTTAAATGGGTTTTAGGGTTTATTTTAGGGTTTATAGGATTTAGGGTTTCTTAAGGTTTAGGGTTTACAGTTTCTTAGGGTTTTTGGTTTAGGATTTAGAGTTTTAGGTTATGGTTTAGGGCTTAGGGTTTTTCTAGGTTTAGGAATTTAGTTTAAGGGTTTTATTTAGATTTTTAGGGTTAAGGACTTTGGATTTTTTAGATTAAGGTTTTTAAGTATTTTATATTTTTAGGGTTTAGGGCTTAGGGTTTTTGTTTTGTGTTTTTTGGATTTAGCTTATACGATTTAGGTTTAGGTTTTTTTTTTTTTTTTTTTTTTTAGGAGTTTTAAGGGTTAAGTATTTCTTATGGTTTTTTGGGGTTCAAGGCCTAGGGTTTTTTGTGTTTAGGGCTTAGTGTTTTTTTGTATAGGGTTTTATGTTTTTTAAGGTTTAATTAGGGTTTAGGGTTTCTTAGGGTTTTCGGTTTAGGATTTAGAGTTTTTGGTTAGGGTTTTGGGCTTAGGGTTTTTCTAGGTTTAGGATTTTTGGTTAATGGTTTTATTTAGGTTTTTAGGGTTAAGGGCTTTGGGTTTTTTAGGATTTTATAGTTTTAGGATTTTTTTTTTTGGTCTTTTAGAGGTTAGCTTATACAATTTAGGAGCTTAGAGTTTTTTAGGTATAAGATTTTTTGATGTTTTTTAGGTTTAGGGTTTACAGATTTTTAGGATTTAGGGTTTTAATAGGTTTTAGAGTTTATTTTAGGGTTTGTAGGATTTAGGGTTTAGATTTCTTAGGGTTTTCAATTTTTAGTATTTAGGCTTTAGGGCTTTGGGTTTTTTGAGGCTTTGGGTTTTAGGTTAAGGGTTTTATTTAGGTTTTTAGGGTTTAGGGCTTTGTGTTTTTTAGGTTAAGGTTTACGGTTTAGGACCTTGGATTTTTTTTTTTGTATTTTTTTAGGGTTTAACGTATATCATTTAGGGCTTTATAGGGTTTAAGGATTAAGTGAATCTTATGGTTTTTTGGGGTTCAGCGCTAAGGTGTTTTTATGTTTAGGGTTTATGAATTTTCAAGATTTAAGGTTTAGAGCTTATGGTTTTGTAGGAGTTTTAAATTGTTTTCAGAGTTTATTTTAGGCTTTATAGGATTTAGGGTTTCTTATGGTTTAGGGTTTACGATTTCTTAGGATTTTAGATTTAGAATTTAGGGTTTAGGGTTTATGGCTTAAGGTTTTAGGTTAGGGTTTAGGGTCTAGGGCATAGGATTTTAGGTTAAGGTTGTTTAGGGTTTTGATAAGTTTAGGGTTTAGGGCTTTAGGTTTTTTTGGTGTTTTTTAGGGTTTAGCATATATAATTTAGGGGTTTATCGGGTTTAGAGCTTAGAGTTTTTTAGGTTTAGGGGTTGTCTAGTATTTTAAGGTTTTAAGGGTTTTGTATTTTTTAGATTTTTTTTTTTTTTTTTTTTTTTTTGAGGTTTAGGGTTTACAAATTTTTAGGATTTATGGTTTAGAGATTAGGGTTTTCTAAGGGTGGGTTTTGCATTGATTTTCAGGGTTTATAGGATTTACGATTTTCAAGGTTTAGGATTTAGGGTTTCTTAGGTTTTTAGGTTTAGAATTTAGAGTTCTATTTTAGGGTTTAGGGCCTAGGGTTTTTTTAGGTTTATGGGTTTTATCTAGAGTTTTAGGGTTGGCTTTGGGTTTTTTAGTTGAAGGTTTTTTAGGATTTTAGTGATTTAGGATTTAGGGCTTATGGGTTTTTTTTTGTGTTTTTTAGAGTTTAGCATAAACGATTTAGGGCTTTATAGGGTTTAGAGCTTAGAGATTTTTAGGTTTAGAATTTAGGGCTTAGGATTTTAGGTTAGGGGGTAGGGTCTAGGGCATAGGATTTTTGGTTAAGGTTGTTTAGGGTTTAATAAGTTTAGGGTTTTGGGCTTAAGGTTTTTTTTTTTTTTTTTTTTTTTTTTTTTTTTTTTTTTTTAGGGTTTAGCATATATGATTTAGGGGTTTATCGGGTTTAGAGCTTAGGGCTTTATAGGTTCAGGGTTTTCTATTTAGGATTCAAAATTTTAGGTTAAGGTTTAGGGCTTAGGTTTTTGTTTTTTAGGTTTGGGGTTTACAAATTTTTAGGATTTAGAGTTTAGAAAGGGTTTTAAATGGTATTTAGGGTTCATTTTAGGGTTTATAGGATTTAGGATTGCTTACGTTTAGGGTTTTAGATTTAGGATTTAGAGTTTTAGGTTAGGGTTTTTTTAGTTTTAGGGATTTAGGTTATAGGTTTTATCTAGATTTTTAGGGTTTTTTTGGTTAAGGTTTTGTAGGATTTTATAGGTTTTTGGTTTAGGGCTTATTTTTTGTGTGTTTTTTAGGGTTTAGCATATACGATTTAGGGCTTTATAGGGTTTAGAGCTTAGAGATTTTTAGGTTTAGGATTTTTTGGGTTTTATAGGGTTTTTTAATGGTTAAGTGTTTATTTGGGTTTAGATTTTAGGGCTTAGGGTTTTTTTTTTTTGGTGTTATTTAGGTTTAAGGTTTACGGATTTTTAGGATTTAGGGTTTAGATCTTCGGGTTTTTTAGGGGTTTAAAACTCTTTTTAGGGTTTATAGGATTTTGGGTTTATTAAGGTTTAGGGTTTAGGGTTTCTTAGAATTTTAGGTTTAGGAATTAGGGTTTTAGGTTAGGGTTTAGGGCTTAGCGAATTTTTAGGTGTTGGGTTTTAGGTTAGGGGTTTTATGTAGATTTTAAGGTTTAGGGCTTTGAGTTTGTTAGGTTAAGGGTTTTTAGGGTTTTATAGGTTTATCGTTTAGGGCTTAGGGTTTTTTTTTTTTTTTTGTGTTTTTTAAGGTTTAAAATATTCGATTTAGGTCTTTATAGGGTTTAGAGAATAACATTTTTTAAGTTTAGTTGTTTTTTTTGTTTTTTAGGGTTTTAAAGGGTTAAGTGTTTCTTAGGGTTTATGGTTTGGACCTGTGGGTTTTGTAGGGGTTTTAAGTGGTTTTAAGGGTAATTATGGTATGTTTTTCTTATGCTATGATGATCTATGTAATGAAAATGATTATGACTTAAGATTTTCCATTATCTTCAAAATGATGCTTTAACTTAGTAAATTGCATGCATTCAACTAAAATGTCTCTTTTAGCATGTTTTCATGATTTTTATGCATGCCTATCATATTTGGTGCATTCTTATACTAACCAATAGTTTTCCTACATTCTTCCCCAAGTGTAGGGTCCGGTTCTGAAGGTGGGCATCATTGTGGCTAAAGCTTTGATTTGCTTATTTCTCCTAGCTTGTTGGTGAGTCCTTATGATTCGAGGACATATGTTTTTTTTTTTAGTAGCTTCATTCTTTTATTTCCTCTTCGTACTATGTTGTATTGATTGTGTCCCTATTTGATTCAAGTATTGTAGTAGATGGCTATATTGAGACAAGTCTAGACTTCCGCTTTCTATATGAAAAATTTGGACTTGAAATGCATTTTTTTACTCTTTATTGTTCGATGCTTATGTTGTTATATGCTAAGTGGTTTACATGGTGCCTTTTGGGGTTCTATATGCCTTGTTATTTAACCTTCCCTATCCAGCAAGCTCCATCTCGAAAATAAGAAGCAAAGGCACAAAAACTACGTAAAGGCCGACAACTTTGCCTTATCACCTTACAAAACATTCATTTCAATCGTCTCACATTTGCTTTGTGAAAATTAGTGTCTTTTCTAATACGATTACTCAACAAAAAACTTGTATAAATTATAAAAGTTATAAAGTCTATTTTAGAGGCCTAATGTAGCTACAATTCATGAATATGATATTGCACGAGTTAGACATATAATTGCTTCGTTTTGAATTATTAAGAATCAAACATATTTCTCAATTCACTCAACACTCAAAGAGCTAAATCTTTGGAACAACAACTTTGATGGTGTCAACCTTGGCTACTTGCAAGATAGCACACAATCAACTCCAAGGAAGCATTCGAACAAGTCTATACATACCAACTGTAGGACTTGATGTTTTGAGTTCCTCATTACTTTGTTGTTGTGTCATTTAATATATGCCAATAAACAGCTCAACCTCAGAACATCAGCTCTGCAACTATAGAGTGTAGAGTTTGAACATAACAACACTAACAGAAACAACTTCTTAAGCTAGTCAAGAAAGAAGCAGACTCAAAAGAGCTACGGAACTATAGTAATGAGGCCAGAAGCAACAAACATGTATATCTAAGTTTGTGCATAAAACTTCTCCAAACACCTCTCCAGTCAATTAGCAAAAACCCTTTCTGTCCTCTTCTGATTATCCTTCGATCCACGTGGAAGTTATTATATAAGCTAAGAAACATACTCCACACGCCATAACTTCCTTGTTGCCTGATAGTGTAGAAACATATAACTGACCACTTTTTCACTTCCTTCATGCATGCAACGCCTTTTGGACAGCATCCCCCTTCTCTCCAATTTTGACTATGTTAGACAAGCTTTATGTCCTATAATCCAACAAAATATGGCTTGGCAAAACTACCTTTAGAAGGTGGGTTCAAGAATGTCACTAGGAATTCATTCTTACACTCAATTTTTTTAATAAAGTTTACACATTAAAATTTCCCCTAGGTCGTGACATGAGCATATACAATTTAAGGCTTTATAGGGTTTAGAGCTTAGAGTTTTTTGTGTTTAGGGGTTGTTGTGTTTTTAGGGTTTTTTAGGGTTTAGGGTTTAGGGCTTATTGTTTTTGTGTTTATTAGGTATAGGTTTACCAATTTTAAGAATTAAGGGTTTAGAGCTAAGGGTTTTTTAGGGGTTTTAAATGGTTAGAAGGGTTCATTTTAGGGTTTTTTCGGGTTTCAGGTTTAGGATTTAGGGTTTTAGGTTAGGGTTTAGGGTTTAGGGCTTATGGTTTTTTTAGGTTTAGGGCTTTAAGTTAAAGGTTTTATCTAGGTTTTAAGGGTTTAGTGCTATTGGTTTTCTTAGGTTAAGGGTTTTTAGTGTTTTATAGGTTTAAGGTTTACGGCTTAGAGTTTTTTTCTATGTTTTTAGGGTTTAGCATATATTCTTTAAGGCTTTATAGGGTTTAGATCTTAGAGTTTTTTAGGTTTACAGGTTTTTGGGCTTTTTAAGGTTTGCAAGGGTTAAGTGTTTCTTATGGTTTTTTAGGAATTAGGGCTTTGGGTTTTTTCTATATGTTTTTAGGTTTAGGGTTTACAAATTTTTAGCATTTAGGATTTTGTAGGGGTTTTAAATGATTTTTAGCGTTTAAAGTATTTAGGTTTTCTTACGATTTAGGGTTTAGGGTTTAGGGCTTCTTATGGTTTTCAATTGAGGATTTAGAGTTTTAGGGTAGGGTTTATGGTTTAGGGTTTTATTTAGGTTTTTACGATTTAGGGCATTAGGGTTTTTAGGTTAAGGTTTTTTAGGATTTTATAGGTTTAGAGCTTAGGGCATAGGGTTTTTAAGTGTTTTTTAGTGTTTAGCATATACGATTTAGGACTTTATAGGGTTTAGAGCTTAAAGTTGTTAAGGTTTAAGGGTTTGTGGGTTTTTTACGATTTTTAAGCGTTAAGTGTTTCTTAGGGTATTTTAGGGTTTAGGGCTTAGGGTTTTTTGTATTTTTTAGGTTTAGGGTTTACGGATTTTCAGGATTTAGGGTTTAGAGCTTAGGGTTTTATAGGGGTTTTAAAAAGGTTTTTAGGGTTTATTTGAGGGTTTATCGAGTTGAGGGTTTCTTAAGGTTATGGGTCTAGGGTTTCTTTGTGTTTTCGGTTTAGGATTGAGAGTTTTATGTTAGGGTTTAGGGTTTTAGGTTAAGCGTTTTATTTAGGCTTTTAGAGAGGCTTTTGGTTTTTTATGTTAGAGTTTTTTAAATTTTTATAGGTTTGGGGTTTAGGGCTTAGTGTTTTTTTTTTTTTTTTTTTTGTGTTTTTAGGGTTTAGATAATACAAATTAGGGTTTTATAGGGTTTAGAGCTTAGTGTTTTTTTAGGTTTAGATTTTTTTTTTTTTTTATGATGTTTAAGTGTTTAGTGTTTTTTAGGGTTTATGGTTTAGAGCATAGGGTTTTGTAGGGATTTTAATTGGTCTATAGGGATTATTTTAAGATCTATAGGGTTTAGGGTTTCTTAAGGTTTAGGGTTTAGGGGTTCTTAGGCCTTTATGTTTAGGATTTAGAGTTCTAGGTTAGGGTTTAGGGTTTAGAGCTTAGGGTATTTTTAGGTTTATGGTTTTGGGTTAAGGGTTTTATTTAGGTTTTTAGGGTCTAGTGCTTTAGGGTTTTTAAGGGTTAAGGATTTCTTAGGCTTTAGTGCTTAGGGCTTAGGGATTTTAGTGTTTTTTAGGTTTAGGGTTTAATGATTTTTAGGATTTAGGGTTTAGAGCTTAAGGTTTTGTAGGGGTTTTAAATGGGATTTAGGGTTTAATTGAGGGTTTATAGGATTTAGGGTTTCTCAAGGTTTAGGGTTTTAGGTTTAGGATTTAGAGTTTTAGGTTAGGGTTTAGGCTTTAGGGCTTAGGGTTTTTTTAGGTTTAGGGTTTTAGGTTAAGGGTTTTATTTAGATTTTTAGGGTTTAGGGCTTTGAGTTTTTTGGGTTAACGTTTTTTGGGAGTTTATAGATTTATAGTTAAGGGCTTAGGGTTTTTTTGTGTTTTTTAAGGTTTAACATATACGATTTAGGGCTTTGTAGGGTTTAGAACTATGAGTTTTTAGGTTTAGGGGTTGTTGGGTTTTTTTAGGGTTTTTAAGGATTAAGTGGTTTTTAGGGTTTTTCAGGATTCATGTTTAGGGCATAGGTTTTTTTTTTTTTTTTTTTTTTTTTTTTTGTATTTTTTAGGTTTAGGGTTTACAAATTTTTAAGATTTAGGGTTTAAAGCTTAGAGGTTTTAGGGGTTTTTAATGGTTTTTAGGGTTTATTTTAGGGTTTATAAGATTTTGGGTTTCTTAGGGTTTTAAGTTTAGGATTTAGGGTTTTAGGTTAAGGTTTAGGGTTTAAGGCTTAGGGTTATTTTAGGTTTAGGGTTTTAGGTTAAGAATTTTACTTATGTTACTAGGGTTTAGGGCTTTGGGTTTTTTATGTTACGGGTTTTTAGGGTTTATATGTTTAGGGTTTAGCGCTTAGGTTTTTCTTCTTTTTTTAGGATTTAGCATATACGATTTAGGTCTTTATAGGGTTTTTAGCTTAGATTTTTTTAGTTTTAGGGGTTTTGTATTTTTTAGGGTTTATAAGTGTTCAGTGTTTCTTAGGGTTTAGAGCTTAGGGTTTTCTATGGGTTTCAAACTTTTTTAGGGTTTATATTAGGGTTTATAGGATTTAGGGTTTCTTATGGTTTAGGGTTTCTTAGGGTTTTAGGTTTAGGGTTTAGGGTTTAGTGCATAGGGTTTTTTTAGGTTATAGGTTTTAGGTTAAGATTTTTATTTAGGTTTTAAGGGTTTAGGGCTTTGGGTTTTTTTGGGTTAAGATTTTTTAGGGTTTAATACATCTATGGTTTAGGGCTAAGGGTTTTTTTTTTTTTTTTGTGTTTTTTAGGGTATAGAATATACGATTTAGGGCTTTGTAGGGTTTAGAGCATAAAGTTTTTTAGCTTTAGGGTTTTTTTTGTTTTTTTTTTTTTGGGTTTTTAAGGGTTAAGTGTCTCTTAGGGTTTATGGTTTAGAGCTTAGGGTTTTGTAGGGGTTTCAAATGGTTTTTTGGGTTTATTTTAGGATTTATAGGATTTTGGTTTTCTTAAGGTTTAGGGTTTAGGGTTTCTTAGGCTTTTTTGTTTAGGATTTAGAGTTCTAGGTTAGGGTTTAAGGTTTAAAGCTCAGGGATTTTTAGGTTAAGGGTTTTATTTAGGTATTTAGGGTTTAGTGCTTTAGGATTTTTAAGGGTTAAGTATTTCTTAGGCTTTAAGGCTTAGGGCTTAGGCTTCGGGATTTTTGTGTTTTTTATGTTTAGGGTTTATAGATGTTTAGGATTTAGGGTTTAGAGCTTAGGTTTTTATAGGGTTTTTAAATGGTTTCTAGGGTTTATTTTAGGGTTTATAGGATTTACGATTTCTTAAGGTTAAGGATTTTACGTTTAGGATTGGTTTAGGGCTTAGGGGTTTTTCAGGTTTAGGTTTAGGTTAAGATTTATGTTGGTTTTTAGGGTTTAGTGCTTTGGATTTTTTAGGTTAATGATTTTTAGGGTTTTATAGGTTAAAGTTTAGTGCTTAGGGTGTTTTTTGTGTTTTTTAAGGTTTAGGATATACAGTTTATGTCTTTATAGGGTTTAAAGCTTAGAGTTTTTTTAGGTTTAGGGGTTTTGGGGATTTTTAGGATTTTTAAGGGTTATGTGCTTCTTATGTTTTTTAGGGTTTTGGGCTTAGGGCGTTTTTTGTGTTTTTTAGGTGTAGGGTTTACAGATTTTTAGGATTAGCATTTAGATCATAGGATTTTTAGGGGTTTTAACTGTGTTTTTGGATTTATTTTAGTGTTTGTAGGATTTAGGGTTTCTTAAGGTTGAGGGTTTAGGGTTTCATAGGGTTTTCAGTTTAGGATTTAGAGTTTAGGGCTTAGGGGCTTTTTTAGGTTAGAATTTTAGGTTAAGGGTTTTTTTTGGGTTTTTAGGGTTTAGGACTTTGGGTTTTTTAGGTACAGGATTTTTATGATTTTATAGGATTAGGGTTTAGGACCTTGGTTTTTATAGCATTTTAAGTGTTAAGCTTTTATTATGGTTTTTTTAGGGTTTAGGGCTTAGTGTTTTTTTTTGTGTTTTTAGGTTTAGGCTTTACGATTGTTCAAGATTTAGGGTTTAGAGCTTAGGGTTTTGTAGGGGATTTGAATGGTTTTTAGGGTTTATTTTAGGGTTTTTAGGATATAGGATTTTTTAAGGTTTAGGGTTTCTTAGGTTTTTAGGGTTTTAGGTTAGGTTTCAGGGTTTAGAGCATAGGGTTTTAGGTTAATTGTCTTATATAGGTTTTTAGGGTTTAGATCTTTGGGTATTTTAGACTAATAATTTTTAGGGTTTTATAGGATTAGGGTTTAGGGCATATATGATTTAGGGCTTTATCGGGTCTAGAGCTTAGAGTTTTTTAGGTTTAGGGTTTTTTGGGTTTTTTAATGCTTTTAAGGGTTAAGTGTTTCTTAGGGTTTAGGGCTTAGTGTTTTTTTTTTTTTTTGTGTGTTTTTTAGGTTTAGGTTTTAATGATTTTTAGGATTTAGGGTTTTTAGGGGTTTTAAATTGATTTTAGGGTTTATTTTAGGGTTTTTAGGATTTAAGGTTTCTTAAGGTTTAGGGTTTGGGGTTTCTTTGTGTTTTCAGTTTAGGATTTACAATTTTAGATTAGAGTTTAGGGTTTAGGGCTTAGGGGTTTTTTAGGTTTAAGGTTTTATGTTAAGGGTTTTAATTAGTCTTTTACAGTTTAGGGCTTTGAGGTTTTTAGGTTAAGGATTTTTAGGATTTTATAGGATTAGGGTTTAAGGCTTAGGTTTTTTTTTTTTTTTTTTTTTTTTGTGTTTTTTAGGGTTTAGTTTATACAATTTAGGGATTTATTGGGTTTAGAGCTTAGAGTATTTTTAGGTATAGTGGTTATTTGGTTTTTTTTTAGGGTTTTTAATGGTTAAGTGTTTCTTATGGTTTATTGGGGTTCAGGGGTTTGGGTTTTTGTTGTGTTTTTTAGGTTTAGGTTTTACAGAATTTCAAGATTTAGGGTTTAGAGCTTAGGGTTTTGTAATGTTTTGAGAGTTTATTTTAGGGTTTATAGGATTAAGGGTTTTAGGTTAGGGTTTAGGGTTTTGGGTTTTGAGCTTAGGGTTTTAGGTTAAGGGTTTTATCTAGCTTATTAGGGTTTAGGGCTTTGGATTTTTACGATTTTATAGGCTTAGGGTTTAGGGCTTAGGGTTTGTTTTGTGTTTTTTAGGGTTTAGCATATAGGATTTTGGGGTTTATTGGGTTTTTAGAGCCTAGAGTTTTTTTATGCTTAAGGGTTTTCGAGTTTTTATAGGTTAAATATTTCTTAAAGATTTTTAGGGTTTAGAATTTTTTTTGTGTGTTTTAAGGTTTAGAATTTACAGATTTTTAGGATTTAGGGTTTAGAGCTCGGGGTTTTGTTATGGTTTTAAATGGTTTTTAGGGTTTATTTTAGGGTTTATATGTTCGAGGGTCTCTTAAGGTTTAGGGTATAGGGCTTTAGGTTTAGGATTTAAAGTTTTAGGTAATGGTTTAGGATTTAGCACTTAGGTGCTTTTTTAGGTTTAGGGTTTTACGTTATGGGTTTTATCTACGTTTTTCGGTTTTGGGCTTTGGATTTTTTAAGTTAAGGGTTTTTAGGATTTTATAGGTTTAGGGTTTAGGGCTTATGGTTTTGTTTTTTGTGTTTTTAAAGGTTTAGCGTATACGATTTAGGGTTTTATTGGGAATAGAGCGTAGAGTTTTTAAGGTTTAGAGTTTTTTTGGGTCTTTTTAGGGTTTGTAATGGTTAATTGTTTCTTAGGAAGGTTTAGGGTTTAGGGCTTATGGTTTTTTTTTTGTGTTTTTTAGTTCTACGGTTTATGGACTTTTAGGATTTAGGTTTTAGAGCTTAGGGTTTTTAGGGGTTTTAAATGGGTTTTAGGGTTTATTTTGGGGTTTATAGGATTTAGTGTTTCTTAAGGTTTAGGGTTTCTTAGGGTTTTAGGTTTAAGGTTTAGGATTTTAGGTTAGGGTTTAGGGTTTTTTTGGGTTAAGTATTTTATATAGTTTTCTTTTTTGTTTAGGGCTTTGCATTTTTTGGGTTTATGGCTTAGGTTTTTTTGTGGTTTTTAGGTTTAGGATTTACAAATTTTAAGGATTTAGGGTTTAGAGCTTAGGGTTTTGTAGGGGTTTTAAATGGTTTTTAGGGTTTACTTTAGAATTTATAGGATTTAGGATTTCTTAAGATTTAGCGTTTTGGGTTTTCGGTATAGGATTTAGAGTTTTAGGTTAGGGTTTAGGGTTTAGGTTTTAGGGTTTAGTGCTTAGGGTTTTTTTAGGTTATGGATTTTATTTAGGTTTTTAGGGATTAGGGCTTTGGGTTTTTTAATTAAGGTTTTTAAGGATTTTATAAGTTAAGGGTTTAGGGCTTAGAGATTTTTTGTGTTTTTTAAGGTTTAGCATATACGATTTAGGGCTTTATAGGGTTTAAAGCTTAGATTTTTTTGTTTAGGGGTATTTGGGGTTTTTAGGGATTTTAAGGGTTAAGTGTTTCCTAGGGTTTTTTAGGGTTTAGGGTCTTACTGTTTTTTTGGTTTAGAGTTTATGGGTTTTTAGTATCTAGGGTTTAGAGCTTAGGGTTTAGGTTTTTTTTTTTTTTTTGTGTTTTTTAGGGTTTAGCTTAAACGATTCTGGGCTTTATAGGCTTTAGAGCTTAGAGTTCTTTTAGGTATAGGGGTTTTTTGTTTTTAGGATTTTTAAGGGTTAAGTGTTTTTTATGATTTTTTGGGGTTCAGGGCTTAGGGTTTTTTTGTGTTTAGGGCTTAGGGTGTTTTTATTTAGGGTTTTAGGGTTTCTTAATGTTTATGGTTTAGGGTTTCGTAGGGTTTTCTATTTAGGATGTAGAGTTTTTGATTGGGGTTTTGAGCTTAGGGTTTTTCTTGATTTGGGGTTTTAGGGCTTAGGGTTTTATTGTGTTTTTTAGTGTTTAGCTTATATGATTTAGGGACTTATTGGGTTTATAGCTTAGAGTTTTTTAGGTATAGGGGTTATTTGGTTTTTTTAAGGATTTTAACGGTTAAGTGTTTCTTATGGTTTATTGGGGTTCAGGGGTTCGGGTTTTTGTTGTGTTTTTTAGGTTTAGGGTTTACAAATTTTCAAGATTTAGGGTTTAGAGATTAGGGTTTTGTAAGGATTTTAAATGGTTTTTAAAGTTTATTTTAGGGTTTATAGGATTTATGGTTTCTTAAGGTTTAGGGTTTCAGGTTAGGGTTTAGAATTTAGGGCTTAGGGTTTTAGGTTACGCATTTTACCTAGATTTTTAGGGCTTAGGGCTTTTGCTTTTTAGGGTTTTATAGGCTTAGGGTTTAGGGCTTAGGTTTTTTTTTTTTTTCTTTAGTCTTTCTTAGGGTTTAGCATATATGATTTAGGGGTTTGTCAGGTTTTTAGCGCTTAGAGTTTTTTAGGATTAAGATTTTTTGGGTTTTTAAGGTTTTTATGGGTTAAGTGTTTATTAGGGTTTAGGGTTATTTTTTTTGTGTTTTTAAGGTTTAGGGTTTATATTTTTTTATGATTTAGGGTTTGGAGCTCATGGTTTTTAATGGTTTAAATGGTCTTTAGGAATTATTTTAGGGTTTATATAATTTAGGGTTTGTTAAGGTTTAGGGTTTTATGTTAGGGTTTAGGGCTTAGGGTTTTAGGTTAAGGGTTTTAGCTTGCTTTTTAGTGTTTAGGGTTTTATAATCTTAGGGTTTAGGGCTTAGGTTTTTTTTTTTTTTAATGTTTTTTTAGAGTTTAGCATATATGATTTAGGGGTTTATCGAGTTTTTAGAGCTTAGAGTGTTTTCGGTTTAAGGGTTTTCGGGTTTTTAAGGTTTTTATGAATTAAGTGTTTCTTAGGGTTTTTTTTTTTATGTTTTTTAGGTTTAGGTTTTACAGATTTTTTTTTGTGTTTTGTAATGGCTTTAAAAGGTTTTTAGGTATTATTTTAGGGTTTATATGATTTAGGGTTTCTTAAGGTTTAGGGCTTTATAGGGTTTTAGGTTCAGGATTTAGAGTTTTAGGTAATGGTTTATGGTTTAGTGCTTAGGGATTTTTTAGGTTTAGGGTTTTACGTTATGGGTTTTATCTATGTTTTTTGGTTTTGGGCTTTGGCTTTTCTAAGTTAAGGGTTTTTAGGATTTTATAGGTTTAGGGTTTAGGGCTTTTGGTTTTTTTTTTTTTTTTTTTTTTTTTTTTTTTTTTTTTTGTGTTTTTTAGGGTTTAGTGTATACCATTTTGGGCTTTATTGGGTTTAGAGCTTAGAATTTTTAAGGTTTAGGGGTTTTTGGGTCTTTTTAGGGTTTTTCAAGATTAAGTGTTTCTTAGGATTTAGGGTTTAGAGCTTATGTTTTTTTTTTTGTTTTGTTTTTTAATTTTAGGGTTTATGGACTTTTAGGATTTAGGCTTTAGAGCTTAGGGATTTTAGCGCTTTTAAATGGGTTTTAGGGTTTATTTTAAGGTTTTTAGGATTCAGTGTTTCTTACGGTTTAGGGTTTAGGGTTTCTTAGGGTTTTAGGTTCAAGATTTAGGATTTTTGGTTAGGGTTTATGCTTTTTTTAGGTTTAGCATTTTGGGTAAAGGATTTTATCTAGGTTTTTATTGTAGGGCTTTGCATTTTTCGAGTTTAGGGCTTAGATATTTTGTGATTTTTTGGTATAGGATTTATAGATTTTAGGAATTTAGGGTTTAGAGATTAGGTTTTTGTAGGGATTTTTAATGGTTTTTAGGGTTTATTTTAGGATTTATAGGATCTAGGGTTTCTTAAGGTTTAGGGTTTAGGGTTTCCGATATAGGATTTAGAGTTTTAGGTTAGGGTTTATTCTTAGGGTTTTTTAGGTTATAGGTTTTATTTAGGTTTTTAGGGTTTTGGGTTTTTCAGTTACGATTTTTAAGGATTTTATAGGTTAAGGGTTTAGGGCTTAGACATTTTGTGTTTTTTAAGGTTTAACATAAACAATTTAGGGCTTTATGGGTTTAAAGCTTACATTTTTTTTGTTTAGGGATATTTGGGGTTTTAGGGTTTTTAACGGTTAAGTGTTTCTTAGGGTTTCTTAGTGTTTTTGGTTTAAGATTTATAGTTTTAGGTTATGGTTTAGGGCTTAGGGTTTTTCTAGGTTTAGAAATTTAGGTTAAGGGTTTTATTTAGATGTTTATGGTTAAGGACTTTGGGTTTTTTAGGTTAAGGTTTTTGAGGATTTTATAGTTTTAGGGTTTAGGGCTTAGGGGTTTTTTTTTGTATTTTTTTTGTGTTTAGCTTATACAATTTAGGGATTTATAGGCTTTAGAGCTTAGAGTTGTTTTTTAGGTATAGGGGTTTTTTGTTTTTTAGGGTTTTCAAGGGTAAAGTGTTTCATATGATCTTTTGGGGTTCAGGGACTAGGGTTTTTTGTGTTTAGGGCTTAGGGTTGTTTTGTTTAGGGTTTTAGGGTTTCTTAAGGTTTAGGGTTTAGGGTCTTATGTTTTCAATTTAGGATTTAGAGTTTTTGGGCTTAGCGTTTTTCTAGGTTTAGGGATTTAGGTTAATTGTTTTATTTAGGTTTTAAGGGTTAAGGGCTTTGGGGTTTTTAGGATTTTATAGTTTTATGTTTTTTTTTGGTATAGTTTTGGTTTAGCTTATACTATTAAGGGCTTTATAGGGTTTAGAGTTTACAGTTTTTTAGGTACAGGGTTTTTTGGTGTTTTTTAGGCCTAGGGTTAATATATTTTAAGGATTTAGGGGTTTTAGTGGTTTTAAATGGGTTTTAGGGTTTATTTTAGGGTTTGTAGGATTTAGTGTTTCTTTAGGATTAGGGTTTAGACTTTCTTAGGGTTTCGATTTTTAGTATTTAGGCTATAGGGCTTAGAGTTTTTTGAGGCTTAGGATTTTAGGTTAAGGGTTTTATTTAGGTTTACAAGGTTTAGGGCTTTGGGTTTTTTAGGTTACGGTTTAGGGTTTAGGGTTTTGGAGCTTGGATTTTTTTTGTATTTTTTAGGGTTTAGCTTATATGATTTAGGGTTTTATAGTGTTTAGAACTTAGAGTTCTTTAGGTATAGGAGTTTTTTTGTTTTACTTAGGTTTTTTAAGGGTTAAGTGTTTCTTATGGGTTTTAGGGTTCAGGGTTGTGGTTTTTTTTAGGTTTTTCTATGTTTAGGGTTTACGAATTTTCAAGATTTAAGGTTTAGAGCTTATGGTTTTGTAGGTGTTTTAAATTGTTTTCAAAGCTTATTTTAGGCTTTAAAGGATTTAGGGTTTCTTACGGCTTAGAGTTTAAGGTTTCTTAGGATTTTAGGTTTAGAATTTAGGGCTTTAGGTTAGGGTTTAGAGTTTAGGGTTTAGGGCTTAGGGTTTAAGGTTAGGGCATAGGATTTTAGGTTAAAGTTGTTTAGGGTTTTATAAGTTTAGGGTTTAGGGCTTAATGTTTTTGTTTTTGTGTTTTTTAGGTTTTAGCATATATGATTTAAGGGTTTATCGGGTTTAGAGCTTAGAGTTTTTTTAAGTTTAGGGGTTTTCGGGTCTTTTAAGGTTTTTAAGGGTTAAGTGTTTCTTATGATTTTTTAGGGTTTAGGTTTTTTTTTTGTATTTTAGGTTTAGGGTGTACAAATTTTTAGGCTTTATGGATTAGAGTTTAGGGTTTTGTAAGGGTTTTATATTATTTTTATGTTTTATTTTAGGATTTATAGGATTTAGGGTTTTTTTAGGTTTAGGATTTTAGGTTATAGGTTTTATCTATATTTTTATGGTTTATGGCTTTAATTTGGGTTTTTAGTTTAAGGTTTTTTAGGATTTTATTGTTTTAGGATTTAGGGCTTATGGGGTTTTTTTTTTTGTGTCTTTTAGGGTTTAGAATAAATAATTTAGGGATTTATAGGGTTTAGAGCATAGAGATTTTTAGGTTTAGGTGTTTTTGGATTTTTTAGGATTTTTAAGGGTTAAGTGTTTCTTAAGGTTTTTTAGGGTTTAGGATTTTTTTCTGTGTTTTTTTAGTTTTAGGGTTTATGAATTTTTAGGATTTAGGGTTTAGAACTTAGGGATTTTAGGGGTTTATTTTAGGGTTTATAAGAATTTGTGTTTCTTCAAGTTCAGGGTTTAGTGTTTCTTTGGGTTTTAGTTTAGGATTTAGGAGTTTAGGTTAGGATTTAGGGTTTATTTTTTAGGTTTTGAGGGTTTATGGCTTTTGTTTTTTAGGTTATGGTTTTTTAGGATTTAATAGGTTTAGGGTTTCAGGTTTAGGGCTTAGGGTTTTTGTTTTTGTTTTTTAGGTTTAGGGTTTCAGGTTTAGGGCTTAGGGTTTTTGTTTTTGTTTTTTAGGTTTAGGGTTTACAGATTTTTAGGATTTAGGGTTTAGAGCTTAGGGTTTTGTAAAGATTTTAAATGGTGTTTAGGGTTTATTTTAGGGTTAATAGGATTTATGATTTCTTAAGATTTAAGGTTTAGGGTTTCTTAGGGTTTTATGTTTAGGATTTATAGTTTTAGGTAATGGTGTAGGGTTTAGCGCTTAGGTTTTTTTTAGGTTTAGGGTTTTACATTATGGGTTTTATCTATGTTTTTCAGTTTTGGGCTTTGGGTTTTTTATGTTAAGGGTTTTTAGGTTTTTATAGGTTTAGGGTTTAGGGCTTATGGTTTTATTTTTTTTTATTTTTTTATTTTTTAGAGTTTAGCGTATAAGATTTAGGGCTTTATTGGGTTTAGAGCTTAGAGTTTTTAAGGTTTAGGGGTTTTGGGGTCTTTTTAGGATTTTTAAGGGTTAAGTGTTTCTTAGGTTTTTTAAGGCTTTAGGGTTTAGGGCTTATGGTTTTTTTTTGTGTTTTTTAGTTTTATGGTTTATGGGCTTTTAAGATTTAGGATTTAGAGCTTAGGGTTTTTAGGGGTTTTAAATTGGTTTTAGGGTTTATTTTAGGGTTTATAGGATTTAGTGTTTCTTAAGGTTTAGGGTTTAGGGTTTCTTAGGGCTTTAGGTTTAAGATTTAGGATTTTAGGCTAGGGTTTAGAGTTTTTTTATGTTTAGCATTTTGGGTTAAAGATTTTATCTAGGTTTTTTTTTTTGTTTAGGGCTTTGCATTTCTTGGGGTTAGGGCTTAGGATTTTTTCTGTTTTTTAGGTTTAGGGTTTCCAGATTTTAAGGAGTTAGGGTTTGTAGGGGATTTAAATCGTTTTTAGGTTTTATTTTAGGATTTATAGGATTTATCTTTTCTTAAGGTTTAGGGTTTAGGGTTTTTGGCATAGGATTTAGAGTTTTAGGTTAGGGTTAAGGGTTTAATGCTTAGGGTATTTTTTATGTTAAGGGTTTTATTTAGGTTTCTAGGGTTTAGGGCTTTGGGTTTTATTGTTAAGGTTTTTAAGGATTTCATAGGTTAAGGGTTTAAGGCTTAGAGATTTTTTGTATTTTTTAAGGTTTAGCATTTACGATTTACGGCTTTATAGGGTTTAAAGCTTAGATTATTTTTTTTGTGTATGGGTATTTGGGTTTTTAAGGGTTAAGTGTGTCTTAGGGTTTTTGAGGGTTTAAGGTTTAAGTCTTAGGGTCTTTGTGTTTTTTAGGTTTAGGGTTTATGGATTTTTAGCATTTAGGGTTTAGAGCTTAGGGTTTTTAGGAGGTTTAAATGGGTTTTAGGTTTTATTTTAGGGTTTATAGGATTCAGGGTTTATTAAGGTTTAGGGTTTACGGTTTCTTTGGGTTTTTGGATTAGGATTTAGAGTTTTAGGTTATGGTTTAGGGCTTAGGGTTTTTCTAGGTTTAGGAATTTAGTTTAAGGGTTTTATTTAGATTTTTAGGGTTAAGGACTTTGGGTTTTAGGTTAAGGAATTTATAGTTTTAGGGTTTAAGGATTAGGGTTTTTGCTTTTTTTTTTTTTTTTGTTGGGTTTAGCTGATACGATTTAGGGCTTTATAGGCTTTAGAGCTTAGAGATTTTTTTAGATGTAGGGTTTTTTATTTTGTTTTTTAGGGTTTTTAAGGGTTAAGTGTTTCTTATGGATTTTGGGATTCAGGGCTTAGGGTTTTTTGTGTTTAGGGCTTCGGGTTTTTTTGTATAGGATTTTAGGGTTTCTTAAGGTTTAATTAGGGTTTAGGGTTTCTTAGGGTTTTCGATTTAGGATTTAGAGTTTTTGGTTAGGGTTTTGGCCTTAGGATTTTCTAGGTTTAGGTTTTTAGGTTAATGATTTTATTTAGGTTTTTAGGGTTAAGGGCTTTGGGTTTTTTAGGATTTTATAGTTTTAGGATTTTTATTTTGGTCTTTTAGGGTTTAGCTTATACGATTTACGGCTTTATAGGGCTTATAGCTTAGAGTTTTTTAGGTATAAGGTTTTTTTCATGTTTTTTAGGTTTAGGGTTTACAAATTTTTAGGATTTAGGGTTTAAATGGGTTTTAGGGTTTATTTTAGGGTTTGTAGGATTTAGGGTTTCTTAAGGTTTAGGGTTTTCAATTTTTAGTATTTAGGCTTTAGGGCTTAGGATTTTTTGAGGCTTAGGGTTTTAGGTTAAGGGTTTTATTTAGGTTTTTAGGGTTTTGGGCTTTGTGTTTTTTTAGGTTAAGGTTTAGTGTTTAGGACCTTGGTTTTTTTTTTTTTGTATTTTTTTAGGGTTTAGCTTATAGGATTTAGGACTTTATAGATTTTAGAACTTATAGTTCTTTAGGTATAGGGGTTTTTTGGTTTTACTTAGGTTTTTTAAGGATTAAGTGAATCTTATGGCTTTTTGGGGTTCAGCGCTAAGGTTTTTTTATGTTTAGGGTTTATGAATTTTCAAGATTTAAGGTTTAGAGCTTATGGTTTTGTAGGAGTTCTAAATTGTTTCCAGAGTTTATTTTAGGCTTTATAGGATTTAGGGTTTCTTATGGTTTAGGGTTTACGGTTTCTTAGGGTTTTAGGTTTAGAATTTAGGGTTTAGGGTTTACGGCTTAGGGTTTCAGGTTATGGTTTAAAGTTTAGGGCATAGGAATATAGGTTAAGGTTGTTTAGGGTTTGATAAGTTTAGGGTTTAGGGCTTTAGGTTTTTTTGGTGTTTTTTAGGGTTTAGCATATATGATTTAGGTGTTTATCGGGTTTAGAGCTTAGAGTTTTTTAGATTTAGGGGTTGTTGGGTCTTTTAAGGTTTTAAGGGTTAAGTGTTTCTTAGGGTTTTGGTTTTTTTTTTTGTTTTTTAGGTTTAGGGTTTACAACTTTTTAGGATTTATGGTTTAGAAATTAGGGTTTTGTAAGGGTTTTATATGATTTTTATGGTTTATCTTAGGGTTTATATGATTTAGGGTATTTTTAGGTTTAGGGTTTTAGGTTATGGGTTTTATCTATATTTTTAGGGTTTATGGCTTTAATTTGGGTGTTTAGTTTAAGGTTTTTTAGGGTTTTATTGGTTTAGCATTTAGGGCTTATGGAGTTTTTTTTTTTTTTTTTTGGTGTTTTTTAGGGTTTAGCATAAATGATTTTGGGATTTATAGGGCTTAGAGCATAGAGATTTTTAGGTTTAGTTGTTTTTGGGTTTTTTAGGATTTTTAAGGGTTAAGTGTTTCTTAGGGTTTTTTAGGGTTCAGGGCATGGGTTTTTTCATTTTAGGGTTTATGAATTTTTAGGATTTAGGGTTTAGAACTTAGGGATTTTAGAGGATTTAAATGGGTTTTAGGGTTTATTTTAGGGTTTATAAGATTTTGTGTTTCTTAAGGTTCTGGGTTTAGTGTTTCTTAGGGCTTTAGTTAAGGATTTAGGATTTTAAGTTAGGGTTTATGGTTTTTTTTTTTTTTTTTTTTTAGGTTTTGAGGGTTTATGGCTTTTGTTTTTTGGGTTAAGGTTTTTTAGGGTTTAATAGGTTTAGGGTTTCAGGTTTAGGGCTTAGGGTTTTTGTTTTTGTTTTTTAGGTTTAGGGTTTACAGATTTTTTAGGATTTAGGGTTTAGAGCTTAGGATTTTGTAAAGATTTTAATTGGCTTTTAGGGTTTATTTTAGGTTTTATAGGATTTATGGTTTTTTAAGGTTTAGGGTTTAGGGTTTCTTAGGGTTTTATGTTTAGGATTTATAGTTTTAGGTAATGGTTTGGGGTTTAGCGCATAGGGTTTTTTTTAGGTTTAGGGTTTTACGTTATGGGTTTTGTCTATGTTTTTCGGTTTTGGGCTTTGGATTTTTTAAGTTAAGGGTTTTTAAGATTTTTTAGGTTTAGGGTTTAGGGCTTATGGCTTTTTTTTTTTGTGTGTTTTTTAGGGTTTAGCATATACGATCTAGGGCTTCATTGGGTTTAGAGCTTAGAGTTTTTAAGGTTTAGGGGTTTTTGGGTCTTTTTAGGGTTTTTAAGGGTTAACTATTTCTTAGGTTTTTTAAGGGTTTAGGGCTTATGGTTTTTTTGTGTTTTTTAGTTTTAAGGTTTATGGACTTTGAGGCTTTAGGTTTTATAGCTTAGGGTTTTTAGAGGTTTTAAATGGATTTTCGGGTTTATTTTAGGGTTTATAGGATTTAGTGTTTCTTAAGGTTTAGGATTTAGGGTTTCTTAGGGTTTTAGATTTAAGATTTAGGATTTTAGGCTGGGTCTTAGAGTTTTTGTATGTTTAGCTTTTTGGGTTAAGGATTTTATCTAGGTTTTATTTTTTTTTTTTATTTTATTTTTTTTTTTATTGTTTAGGGCTTTTGGGTTTAGGGCTTAGGATTTTTTGCGTTTTTTGGGTCTAGGATTTACAGATTTTAAGGAGTTAGGGTTTGTAGCGGTTTTAAATGGTTTTTAGGGTTTATTTTAGGATTTATAGGATATAGGGTTTCTTAAGGTTTAGGGTTTAGGGTTTTCGATATAGGATTTAGAGTTTTATGTTAGGGTTTAGGGTTTAGTGCTTAGGGTTTTTTTAGGTTAAGGGTTTTATTTAGGTTTTTAGGATTTAGGGCTTTGGGTTTTATAATTAAGGTTTTTAATGATTTTAGACATTAAGGGTTTAATGCTTAGAGATTTTTTGTATTTTTTAAGGTTTAGCAATTACGATTTATGGCTTTATAGGGTTTAAAGCTTAGATTTTTTTGTGTGTAGGGGTATTTGGGTTTTTAAGGGTTAAGTGTTTCTTAGGGTTTTTTAGGGTTTAAGGTTTAAGTATTCGGGTTTCTGTGTTTTTTAGGTTTATGGTAATGGATTTTTAGTATATAGGGTTTAGAGCTTAGGATTTTTAGGAGGTTTAAATGGGTTTTAGGGTTTATTTTAGGGTTTATAGGATTTAGGGTTTCTTAAGGTTTAGGGTTTACAGTTTCTTAGGGTTTTTGGTTTAGGATTTAGAGTTTTAGGTTATGGTTTAGGGCTTAGGGTTTTTCTAGGTTTAGGAATTTAGTTTAAGGGTTTTATTTAGATTTTTAGGGTTAAGGACTTTGGATTTTTTAGATTAAGGTTTTTAAGTATTTTATATTTTTAGGGTTTAGGGCTTAGGGTTTTTGTTTTGTGTTTTTTGGATTTAGCTTATACGATTTAGGTTTAGGTTTTTTTTTTTTTTTTTTTTTTTTTAGGATTTTTAAGGGTTAAGTATTTCTTATGGTTTTTTGGGGTTCAAGGCCTAGGGTTTTTTGTGTTTAGGGCTTAGTGTTTTTTTGTATAGGGTTTTATGTTTTTTAAGGTTTAATTAGGGTTTAGGGTTTCTTAGGGTTTTCAGTTTAGGATTTAGAGTTTTTGGTTAGGGTTTTGGGCTTAGGGTTTTTCTAGGTTTAGGATTTTTGGTTAATGGTTTTATTTAGGTTTTTAGGGTTAAGGGCTTTGGGTTTTTTAGGATTTTATAGTTTTAGGATTTTTTTTTTTGGTCTTTTAGGGGTTAGCTTATACAATTTAGGAGCTTAGAGTTTTTTAGGTATAAGATTTTTTGTTGTTTTTTAGGTTTAGGGTTTACAGATTTTTAGGATTTAGGGTTTTAATAGGTTTTAGAGTTTATTTTAGGGTTTGTAGGATTTAGGGTTTAGATTTCTTAGGGTTTTCAATTTTTAGTATTTAGGCTTTAGGGCTTAGGGTTTTTTGAGGCTTTGGGTTTTAGGTTAAGGGTTTTATTTAGGTTTTTAGGGTTTAGGGCTTTGTGTTTTTTAGGTTAAGGTTTACGGTTTAGGATCTTGGATTTTTTTTTTTGTATTTTTTTAGGGTTTAACGTATATGATTTAGGGCTTTATAGGGTTTAAGGATTAAGTGAATCTTATGGTTTTTTGGGGTTCAGCGCTAAGGTTTTTTTATGTTTAGGGTTTATGAATTTTCAAGATTTAAGGTTTAGAGCTTATGGTTTTGTAGGAGTTTTAAATTGTTTTCAGAGTTTATTTTAGGCTTTATAGGATTTAGGGTTTCTTATGGTTTAGGGTTTACGATTTCTTAGGATTTTAGATTTAGAATTTAGGGTTTAGGGTTTATGGCTTAAGGTTTTAGGTTAGGGTTTAGGGTCTAGGGCATAGGATTTTAGGTTAAGGTTGTTTAGGGTTTTGATAAGTTTAGGGTTTAGGGCTTTAGGTTTTTTTGGTGTTTTTTATGGTTTAGCATATATAATTTAGGGGTTTATCGGGTTTAGATCTTAGAGTTTTTTAGGTTTAGGGGTTGTCTAGTATTTTAAGGTTTTAAGGGTTTTGTATTTTTTAGATTTTTTTTTTTTTTTTTTTTTTTTGAGGTTTAGGGTTTACAAATTTTTAGGATTTATGGTTTAGAGATTAGGGTTTTCTAAGGGTGGGTTTTGCATTGATTTTCAGGGTTTATTTTAGATTTTATAGGATTTATGATTTTCAAGGTTTAGGATTTAGGGTTTCTTAGGTTTTTAGGTTTAGAATTTAGAGTTTTATTTTAGGGTTTAGGGCCTAGGGTTTTTTTAGGTTTATGGGTTTTATCTAGATTTTTAGGGTTGGCTTTGGGTTTTTTAGTTGAAGGTTTTTTAGGATTTTAGTGATTTAGGATTTAGGGCTTATGGGTTTTTTTTTGTGTTTTTTAGAGTTTAGCATAAACGATTTAGGGCTTTATAGGGTTTAGAGCTTAGAGATTTTTAGGTTTAGAATTTAGGGCTTAGGATTTTAGGTTGGGGGTAGGGTCTAGGGCATAGGATTTTTGGTTAAGGTTGTTTAGGGTTTAATAAGTTTAGGGTTTTGGGCTTAAGGTTTTTTTTTTTTTTTTTTTAGGGTTTAGCATATATGATTTAGGGGTTTATCGGGTTTAGAGCTTAGGGTTTTATAGGTTCAGGGTTTTCTATTTAGGATTCAAAATTTTAGGTTAAGGTTTAGGGCTTAGGTTTTTGTTTTTTAGGTTTGGGGTTTACAAATTTTTAGGATTTAGAGTTTAGAAAGGGTTTTAAATGGTATTTAGGGTTCATTTTAGGGTTTATAGGATTTAGGGTTGCTTACGTTTAGGGTTTTAGATTTAGGATTTAGAGTTTTAGGTTAGGGTTTTTTTAGTTTTAGGGTTTTAGGTTATAGGTTTTATCTAGATTTTTAGGGTTTTTTTGGTTAAGGTTTTGTAGGATTTTATAGGTTTTTGGTTTAGGGCTTATTTTTTGTGTGTTTTTTAGGGTTTAGCATATACGATTTAGGGCTTTATAGGGTTTAGAGCTTAGAGATTTTTAGGTTTAGGATTTTTTGGGTTTTATAGGGTTTTTTAATGGTTAAGTGTTTATTTGGGTTTAGATTTTAGGGCTTAGGGTTTTTTTTTTTTTTGGTGTTATTTAGGTTTAAGGTTTACGGATTTTTAGGATTTAGGGTTTAGATCTTCGGGTTTTGTAGGGGTTTAAAACTCTTTTTAGGGTTTATAGGATTTTGGGTTTATTAAGGTTTAGGGTTTAGGGTTTCTTAGAATTTTAGGTTTAGGAATTAGGGTTTTAGGTTAGGGTTTAGGGCTTAGCGAATTTTTAGGTGTTGGGTTTTAGGTTAGGGGTTTTATGTAGATTTTAAGGTTTAGGGCTTTGAGTTTGTTAGGTTAAGGGTTTTTAGGGTTTCATAGGTTTATGGTTTAGGGCTTAGGGTTTTTTTTTTTTTTTTGTGTTTTTTAGGGTTTAAAATATTCGATTTAGGTCTTTATAGGGTTTAGATAATAACGTTTTTTAAGTTTAGTTGTTTTTTTTGTTTTTTAGGGTTTTAAAGGGTTAAGTGTTTCTTAGGGTTTATGGTTTAGACCTGTGGGTTTTGTAGGGGTTTTAAGTGGTTTTAAGGGTAATTATGGTATGTTTTTCTTGTGCTATGATGATCTATGTAATGAAAATGATTATGACTTAAGATTTTCCATTATCTTCAAAATGATGCTTTAACTTAGTAAATTGCATGCATTCAACTAAAATGTCTCTTTTAGCATGTTTTCATGATTTTTATGCATGCCTATCATATTTGGTGCATTCTTATACTAACCAATATTTTTCCTACATTCTTCCCCAAGTGTAGGGTCCGGTTCTGAAGGTGGGCATCATTGTGGCTGAAGCTTTGATTTGCTTATTTCTCCTAGCTTGTTGGTGAGTCCTTATGATTCGAGGACATATGTTTTTTTTTTTAGTAGCTTCATTCTTTTATTTCCTCTTCGTACTATGTTGTATTGATTGTGTCCCTATTTGATTCAAGTATTGTAATAGATGGCTATATTGAGACAAGTCTAGACTTCCGCTTTCTATATGAAAAATTTGGACTTGAAATGCATTTTTTTACTCTTTATTGTTCGATGCTTATGTTGTTATATGCTAAGTGGTTTACATGGTGCCTTTTGGGGTTCTATATGCCTTGTTATTTAACCTTCCCTATCCAGCAAGCTCCATCTCGAAAATAAGAAGCAAAGGCACAAAAACTACGTAAAGGCCGACAACTTTGCCTTATCACCTTACAAAACATTCATTTCAATCGTCTCACATTTGCTTTGTGAAAATTAGTGTCTTTTCTAATACGATTACTCAACAAAAAACTTGTATAAATTATAAAAGTTATAAAGTCTATTTTAGAGGCCTAATGTAGCTACAATTCATGAATATGATATTGCACGAGTTAGACATATAATTGCTTCGTTTTGAATTATTAAGAATCAAACATATTTCTCAATTCACTCAACACTCAAAGAGCTAAATCTTTGGAACAACAACTTTGATGGTGTCAACCTTGGCTACTTGCAAGATAGCACACAATCAACTCCAAGGAAGCATTCGAACAAGTCTATACATACCAACTGTAGGACTTGATGTTTTGAGTTCCTCATTACTTTGTTGTTGTGTCATTTAATATATGCCAATAAACAGCTCAACCTCAGAACATCAGCTCTGCAACTATAGAGTGTAGAGTTTGAACATAACAACACTAACAGAAACAACTTCTTAAGCTAGTCAAGAAAGAAGCAGACTCAAAAGAGCTACGGAACTATAGTAATGAGGCCAGAAGCAACAAACATGTATATCTAAGTTTGTGCATAAAACTTCTCCAAACACCTCTCCAGTCAATTAGCAAAAACCCTTTCTGTCCTCTTCTGATTATCCTTCGATCCACGTGGAAGTTATTATATAAGCTAAGAAACATACTCCACACGCCATAACTTCCTTGTTGCCTGATAGTGTAGAAACATATAACTGACCACTTTTTCACTTCCTTCATGCATGCAACGCCTTTTGGACAGCATCCCCCTTCTCTCCAATTTTGACTATGTTAGACAAGCTTTATGTCCTATAATCCAACAAAATATGGCTTGGCAAAACTACCTTTAGAAGGTGGGTTCAAGAATGTCACTAGGAATTCATTCTTACACTCAATTTTTTTAATAAAGTTTACACATTAAAATTTCCCCTAGGTCGTGACATGAGCATATACAATTTAAGGCTTTATAGGGTTTAGAGCTTAGAGTTTTTTGTGTTTAGGGGTTGTTGTGTTTTTAGGGTTTTTTAGGGTTTAGGGTTTAGGGCTTATTGTTTTTGTGTTTATTAGGTATAGGTTTACCAATTTTAAGAATTAAGGGTTTAGAGCTAAGGGTTTTTTAGGGGTTTTAAATGGTTAGAAGGGTTCATTTTAGGGTTTTTTCGGGTTTCAGGTTTAGGATTTAGGGTTTTAGGTTAGGGTTTAGGGTTTAGGGCTTATGGTTTTTTTAGGTTTAGGGCTTTAAGTTAAAGGTTTTATCTAGGTTTTAAGGGTTTAGTGCTATTGGTTTTCTTAGGTTAAGGGTTTTTAGTGTTTTATAGGTTTAAGGTTTACGGCTTAGAGTTTTTTTCTATGTTTTTAGGGTTTAGCATATATGCTTTAAGGCTTTATAGGGTTTAGATCTTAGAGTTTTTTAGGTTTACAGGTTTTTGGGCTTTTTAAGGTTTGCAAGGGTTAAGTGTTTCTTATGGTTTTTTAGGAATTAGGGCTTTGGGTTTTTTCTATATGTTTTTAGGTTTAGGGTTTACAAATTTTTAGCATTTAGGATTTTGTAGGGGCTTTAAATGATTTTTAGCGTTTAAAGTATTTAGGTTTTCTTACGATTTAGGGTTTAGGGTTTAGGGCTTCTTATGGTTTTCAATTGAGGATTTAGAGTTTTAGGGTAGGGTTTATGGTTTAGGGTTTTTGGTTATGGGTTTTATTTAGGTTTTTACGGTTTAGGGCATTAGGGTTTTTAGGTTAAGGTTTTTTAGGATTTTATAGGTTTAGAGCTTAGGGCATAGGGTTTTTAAGTGTTTTTTAGTGTTTAGCATATACGATTTAGGACTTTATAGGGTTTAGAGCTTAAAGTTGTTAAGGTTTAAGGGTTTGTGGGTTTTTTACGATTTTTAAGCGTTAAGTGTTTCTTAGGGTATTTTAGGGTTTAGGGCTTAGGGTTTTTTGTATTTTTTAGGTTTAGGGTTTACGGATTTTCAGGATTTAGGGTTTAGAGCTTAGGGTTTTATAGGGGTTTTAAAAAGGTTTTTAGGGTTTATTTGAGGGTTTATCGAGTTGAGGGTTTCTTAAGGTTATGGGTCTAGGGTTTCTTTGTGTTTTCGGTTTAGGATTGAGAGTTTTATGTTAGGGTTTAGGGTTTTAGGTTAAGCGTTTTATTTAGGCTTTTAGAGAGGCTTTTGGTTTTTTATGTTAGAGTTTTTTAAATTTTTATAGGTTTGGGGTTTAGGGCTTAGTGTTTTTTTTTTTTTTTTTTTTGTGTTTTTAGGGTTTAGATAATACAAATTAGGGTTTTATAGGGTTTAGAGCTTAGTGTTTTTTTAGGTTTAGATTTTTTTTTTTTTTTTATGATGTTTAAGTGTTTAGTGTTTTTTAGGGTTTATGGTTTAGAGCATAGGGTTTTGTAGGGATTTTAATTGGTCTATAGGGATTATTTTAAGATCTATAGGGTTTAGGGTTTCTTAAGGTTTAGGGTTTAGGGGTTCTTAGGCCTTTATGTTTAGGATTTAGAGTTCTAGGTTAGGGTTTAGGGTTTAGAGCTTAGGGTATTTTTAGGTTTATGGTTTTGGGTTAAGGGTTTTATTTAGGTTTTTAGGGTCTAGTGCTTTAGGGTTTTTAAGGGTTAAGGATTTCTTAGGCTTTAGTGCTTAGGGCTTAGGGATTTTAGTGTTTTTTAGGTTTAGGGTTTAATGATTTTTAGGATTTAGGGTTTAGAGCTTAAGGTTTTGTAGGGGTTTTAAATGGGATTTAGGGTTTAATTGAGGGTTTATAGGATTTAGGGTTTCTCAAGGTTTAGGGTTTTAGGTTTAGGATTTAGAGTTTTAGGTTAGGGTTTAGGCTTTAGGGCTTAGGGTTTTTTTAGGTTTAGGGTTTTAGGTTAAGGGTTTTATTTAGATTTTTAGGGTTTAGGGCTTTGAGTTTTTTGGGTTAACGTTTTTTGGGAGTTTATAGATTTATAGTTAAGGGCTTAGGGTTTTTTTGTGTTTTTTAAGGTTTAACATATACGATTTAGGGCTTTGTAGGGTTTAGAACTATGAGTTTTTAGGTTTAGGGGTTGTTGGTTTTTTTTAGGGTTTTTAAGGATTAAGTGGTTTTTAGGGTTTTTCAGGATTCATGTTTAGGGCATAGGTTTTTTTTTTTTTTTTTTTTTTTTTGTATTTTTTAGGTTTAGGGTTTACAAATTTTTAAGATTTAGGGTTTAAAGCTTAGAGGTTTTAGGGGTTTTTAATGGTTTTTAGGGTTTATTTTAGGGTTTATAAGATTTTGGGTTTCTTAGGGTTTTAAGTTTAGGATTTAGGGTTTCAGGTTAAGGTTTAGGGTTTAAGGCTTAGGGTTATTTTAGGTTTAGGGTTTTAGGTTAAGAATTTTACCTATGTTACAAGGGTTTAGGGCTTTGGGTTTTTTATGTTACGGGTTTTTAGGGTTTATATGTTTAGGGTTTAGCGCTTAGGTTTTTCTTCTTTTTTTAGGATTTAGCATATACGATTTAGGTCTTTATAGGGTTTTTAGCTTAGATTTTTTTAGTTTTAGGGGTTTTGTATTTTTTAGGGTTTATATGTGTTCAGTGTTTCTTAGGGTTAGAGCTTAGGGTTTTCTATGGGTTTCAAACTTTTTTAGGGTTTATATTAGGGTTTATAGGATTTAGGGTTTCTTATGGTTTAGGGTTTCTTAGGGTTTTAGGTTTAGGGTTTAGGGTTTAGTGCATAGGGTTTTTTTAGGTTATAGGTTTTAGGTTAAGGTTTTTATTTAGGTTTTAAGGGTTTAGGGCTTTGGGTTTTTTTGGGTTAAGATTTTTTAGGGTTTAATACATCTATGGTTTAGGGCTAAGGGTTTTTTTTTTTTTTTTTTGTGTTTTTTAGGGTATAGAATATACGATTTAGGGATTTGTAGGGTTTAGAGCATAAAGTTTTTTAGCTTTAGGGTTTTTTTTGTTTTTTTTTTTTTTTGGGTTTTTAAGGGTTAAGTGTCTCTTAGGGTTTATGGTTTAGAGCTTAGGGTTTTGTAGGGGTTTCAAATGGTTTTTTGGGTTTATTTTAGGATTTATAGGATTTTGGTTTTCTTAAGGTTTAGGGTTTAGGGTTTCTTAGGCTTTTTTGTTTAGGATTTAGAGTTCTAGGTTAGGGTTTAAGGTTTAAAGCTTAGGGATTTTTAGGTTAAGGGTTTTATTTAGGTATTTAGGGTTTAGTGCTTTAGGATTTTTAAGGGTTAAGTATTTCTTAGGCTTTAAGGCTTAGGGCTTAGGCTTCGGGATTTTTGTGTTTTTTATGTTTAGGGTTTATAGATGTTTAGGATTTAGGGTTTAGAGCTTAGGTTTTTATAGGGTTTTTAAATGGTTTCTAGGGTTTATTTTAGGGTTTATAGGATTTACGATTTCTTAAGGTTAAGGATTTTACGTTTAGGATTGGTTTAGGGCTTAGGGGTTTTTCAGGTTTAGGTTTAGGTTAAGATTTATGTTGGTTTTTAGGGTTTAGTGCTTTGGATTTTTTAGGTTAATGATTTTTAGGGTTTTATAGGTTAAAGTTTAGTGCTTAGGGTGTTTTTTGTGTTATTTAAGGTTTAGGATATACAGTTTATGTCTTTATAGGGTTTAAAGCTTAGAGTTTTTTTAGGTTTAGGGGTTTTGGGGATTTTTAGGATTTTTAAGGGTTATGTGCTTCTTATGTTTTTTAGGGTTTTGGGCTTAGGGCGTTTTTTGTGTTTTTTAGGTGTAGGGTTTACAGATTTTTAGGATTAGCATTTAGATCATAGGATTTTTAGGGGTTTTAACTGTGTTTTTGGATTTATTTTAGTGTTTGTAGGATTTAGGGTTTCTTAAGGTTGAGGGTTTAGGGTTTCATAGGGTTTTCAGTTTAGGATTTAGAGTTTAGGGCTTAGGGGCTTTTTTAGGTTAGAATTTTAGGTTAAGGGTTTTTTTTGGGTTTTTAGGGTTTAGGACTTTGGGTTTTTTAGGTACAGGATTTTTATGATTTTATAGGATTAGGGTTTAGGACCTTGGTTTTTATAGCATTTTAAGTGTTAAGCTTTTATTATGGTTTTTTTAGGGTTTAGGGCTTAGTGTTTTTTTTGTGTTTTTAGGTTTAGGCTTTACGATTGTTCAAGATTTAGGGTTTAGAGCTTAGGGTTTTGTAGGGGATTTGAATGGTTTTTAGGGTTTATTTTAGGGTTTTTAGGATATAGGATTTTTTAAGGTTTAGGGTTTCTTAGGTTTTTAGGGTTTTAGGTTAGGTTTCAGGGTTTAGAGCATAGGGTTTTAGGTTAATTGTCTTATATAGATTTTTAGGGTTTAGATCTTTGGGTATTTTAGACTAATAATTTTTAGGGTTTTATAGGATTAGGGTTTAGGGCATATATGATTTAGGGCTTTATCGGGTCTAGAGCTTAGAGTTTTTTAGGTTTAGGGTTTTTTGGGTTTTTTAATGCTTTTAAGGGTTAAGTGTTTCTTAGGGTTTAGGGCTTAGTGTTTTTTTTTTTTGTGTGTGTTTTTTAGGTTTAGGTTTTAATGATTTTTAGGATTTAGGGTTTTTAGGGGTTTTAAATTGATTTTAGGGTTTATTTTAGGGTTTTTAGGATTTAAGGTTTCTTAAGGTTTAGGGTTTGGGGTTTCTTTGTGTTTTCAGTTTAGGATTTACAATTTTAGATTAGAGTTTAGGGTTTAGGGCTTAGGGGTTTTTTAGGTTTAAGGTTTTATGTTAAGGGTTTTAATTAGTCTTTTACGGTTTAGGGCTTTGAGGTTTTTAGGTTAAGGATTTTTAGGATTTTATAGGATTAGGGTTTAAGGCTTAGGTTTTTTTTTTTTTTTTTTTTGTGTTTTTTAGGGTTTAGTTTATACAATTTAGGGATTTATTGGGTTTAGAGCTTAGAGTATTTTTAGGTATAGTGGTTATTTGGTTTTTTTTTAGGGTTTTTAATGGTTAAGTGTTTCTTATGGTTTATTGGGGTTCAGGGGTTTGGGTTTTTGTTGTGTTTTTTAGGTTTAGGTTTTACAGAATTTCAAGATTTAGGGTTTAGAGCTTAGGGTTTTGTAATGTTTTGAGAGTTTATTTTAGGGTTTATAGGATTAAGGGTTTTAGGTTAGGGTTTAGGGTTTTGGGTTTTGAGCTTAGGGTTTTAGGTTAAGGGTTTTATCTAGCTTATTAGGGTTTAGGGCTTTGGATTTTTACGATTTTATAGGCTTAGGGTTTGTTTTGTGTTTTTTAGGGTTTAGCATATAGGATTTTGGGGTTTATCGGGTTTTTAGAGCCTAGAGTTTTTTTATGCTTAAGGGTTTTCGAGTTTTTATAGGTTAAATATTTCTTAAAGATTTTTAGGGTTTAGAATTTTTTTTGTGTGTTTTAAGGTTTAGAATTTACAGATTTTTAGGATTTAGGGTTTAGAGCTCGGGGTTTTGTTATGGTTTTAAATGGTTTTTAGGGTTTATTTTAGGGTTTATATGTTCGAGGGTCTCTTAAGGTTTAGGGTATAGGGCTTTAGGTTTAGGATTTAAAGTTTTAGGTAATGGTTTAGGATTTAGCACTTAGGGGCTTTTTTAGGTTTTACGTTATGGGTTTTATCTACGTTTTTCGGTTTTGGGCTTTGGATTTTTTAAGTTAAGGGTTTTTAGGATTTTATAGGTTTAGGGTTTAGGGCTTATGGTTTTGTTTTTTGTGTTTTTAAAGGTTTAGCGTATACGATTTAGGGTTTTATTGGGAATAGAGCGTAGAGTTTTTAAGGTTTAGAGTTTTTTTGGGTCTTTTTAGGGTTTGTAATGGTTAATTGTTTCTTAGGGTTTTTTAAGGTTTAGGGTTTAGGGCTTATGGTTTTTTTTTTGTGTTTTTTAGTTCTACGGTTTATGGACTTTTAGGATTTAGGTTTTAGAGCTTAGGGTTTTTAGGGGTTTTAAATGGGTTTTAGGGTTTATTTTGGGGTTTATAGGATTTAGTGTTTCTTAAGGTTTAGGGTTTCTTAGGGTTTTAGGTTTAAGGTTTAGGATTTTAGGTTAGGGTTTAGGGTTTTTTTGGGTTAAGTATTTTATATAGTTTTCTTTTTTGTTTAGGGCTTTGCATTTTTTGGGTTTATGGCTTAGGTTTTTTTGTGGTTTTTAGGTTTAGGATTTACAAATTTTAAGGATTTAGGGTTTAGAGCTTAGGGTTTTGTAGGGGTTTTAAATGGTTTTTAGGGTTTACTTTAGAATTTATAGGATTTAGGATTTCTTAAGATTTAGCGTTTTGGGTTTTCGGTATAGGATTTAGAGTTTTAGGTTAGGGTTTAGGGTTTAGGTTTTAGGGTTTAGTGCTTAGGGTTTTTTTAGGTTATGGATTTTATTTAGGTTTTTAGGGATTAGGGCTTTGGGTTTTTTAATTAAGGTTTTTAAGGATTTTATAAGTTAAGGGTTTAGGGCTTAGAGATTTTTTGTGTTTTTTAAGGTTTAGCATATACGATTTAGGGGTTTATAGGGTTTAAGGCTTAGATTTTTTTGTTTAGGGGTATTTGGGGTTTTTAGGGATTTTAAGGGTTAAGTGTTTCCTAGGGTTTTTTAGGGTTTAGGGTCTTACTGTTTTTTTGGTTTAGAGTTTATGGGTTTTTAGTATCTAGGGTTTAGAGCTTAGGGTTTAGGTTTTTTTTTTTTTGTGTTTTTTAGGGTTTAGCTTAAACGATTCTGGGCTTTATAGGCTTTAGAGCTTAGAGTTCTTTTAGGTATAGGGGTTTTTTGTTTTTAGGATTTTTAAGGGTTAAGTGTTTTTTATGATTTTTTGGGGTTCAGGGCTTAGGGTTTTTTGTGTTTAAGGCTTAGGGTGTTTTTATTTAGGGTTTTAGGGTTTCTTAATGTTTATGGTTTAGGGTTTCGTAGGGTTTTCTATTTAGGATGTAGAGTTTTTGATTGGGGTTTTGAGCTTAGGGTTTTTCTTGATTTGGGGTTTTAGGGCTTAGGGTTTTATTGTGTTTTTTAGTGTTTAGCTTATATGATTTAGGGACTTATTGGGTTTATAGCTTAGAGTTTTTTAGGTATAGGGGTTATTTGGTTTTTTTAAGGATTTTAACGGTTAAGTGTTTCTTATGGTTTATTGGGGTTCAGGGGTTCGGGTTTTTGTTGTGTTTTTTAGGTTTAGGGTTTACAAATTTTCAAGATTTAGGGTTTAGAGATTAGGGTTTTGTAAGGATTTTAAATGGTTTTTAAAGTTTATTTTAGGGCTTATAGGATTTATGGTTTCTTAAGGTTTAGGGTTTCAGGTTAGGGTTTAGAATTTAGGGCTTAGGGTTTTAGGTTATGCATTTTACCTAGATTTTTAGGGCTTAGGGCTTTTGCTTTTTAGGTTTTTATAGGCTTAGGGTTTAGGGCTTAGGTTTTTTTTTTTTTTTTTAGTCTTTCTTAGGGTTTAGCATATATGATTTAGGGGTTTGTCAGGTTTTTAGCGCTTAGAGTTTTTTAGGATTAAGATTTTTTGGGTTTTTAAGGTTTTTATGGGTTAAGTGTTTATTAGGGTTTAGGGTTATTTTTTTTGTGTTTTTAAGGTTTAGGGTTTATATTTTTTTATGATTTAGGGTTTGGAGCTCATGGTTTTTAATGGTTTAAATGGTCTTTAGGAATTATTTTAGGGTTTATATAATTTAGGGTTTGTTAAGGTTTAGGGTTTTATGTTAGGGTTTAGGGCTTAGGGTTTTAGGTTAAGGGTTTTAGCTTGCTTTTTAGTGTTTAGGGTTTTATAATCTTAGGGTTTAGGGCTTAGGTTTTTTTTTTTTTAATGTTTTTTTAGAGTTTAGCATATATGATTTAGGGGTTTATCGAGTTTTTAGAGCTTAGAGTGTTTTCGGTTTAAGGGTTTTCGGGTTTTTAAGGTTTTTATGAATTAAGTGTTTCTTAGGGTTTTTTTTTTTTATGTTTTTTAGGTTTAGGTTTTACAGATTTTTTTTTGTGTTTTGTAATGGCTTTAAAAGGTTTTTAGGTATTATTTTAGGGTTTATATGATTTAGGGTTTCTTAAGGTTTAGGGCTTTATAGGGTTTTAGGTTCAGGATTTAGAGTTTTAGGTAATGGTTTATGGTTTAGCGCTTAGGGATTTCTTAGGTTTAGGGTTTTACGTTATGGGTTTTATCTATGTCTTTTGGTTTTGGGCTTTGGCTTTTCTAAGTTAAGGGTTTTTAGGATTTTATAGGTTTAGGGTTTTTTTTTTTTTTTTTTTTTTTTTTTTTTTTTTTTTGTGTTTTTTAGGGTTTAGTGTATACCATTTTGGGCTTTATTGGGTTTAGAGCTTAGAATTTTTAAGGTTTAGGGGTTTTTGGGTCTTTTTAGGGTTTTTCAGGATTAAGTGTTTCTTAGGATTTAGGGTTTAGAGCTTATGTTTTTTTTTTTTTGTTTTGTTTTTTAGTTTTAGGGTTTATGGACTTTTAGGATTTAGGCTTTAGAGCTTAGGGATTTTAGCGCTTTTAAATGGGTTTTAGGGTTTATTTTAAGGTTTTTAGGATTCAGTGTTTCTTACGGTTTAGGGTTTAGGGTTTCTTAGGGTTTTAGGTTCAAGATTTAGGATTTTTGGTTAGGGTTTATGGTTTTTTTAGGTTTAGCATTTTGGGTAAAGGATTTTATCTAGGTTTTTTATTGTAGGGCTTTGCATTTTTCGAGTTTAGGGCTTAGATATTTTGTGATTTTTTGGTATAGGATTTATAGATTTTAGGAATTTAGGGTTTAGAGATTAGGTTTTTGTAGGGATTTTTAATGGTTTTTAGGGTTTATTTTAGGATTTATAGGATCTAGGGTTTCTTAAGGTTTAGGGTTTAGGGTTTCCGATATAGGATTTAGAGTTTTAGGTTAGGGTTTATTCTTAGGGTTTTTTAGGTTATAGGTTTTATTTAGGTTTTTAGGGTTTAGGGTTTTGGGTTTTTCAGTTACGATTTTTAAGGATTTTATAGGTTAAGGGTTTAGGGCTTAGACATTTTGTGTTTTTTAAGGTTTAACATAAACAATTTAGGGCTTTATGGGTTTAAAGCTTATATTTTTTTTGTTTAGGGATATTTGGGGTTTTAGGGTTTTTAACGGTTAAGTGTTTCTTAGGGTTTCTTAGTGTTTTTGGTTTAAGATTTATAGTTTTAGGTTATGGTTTAGGGCTTAGGGTTTTTCTAGGTTTAGAAATTTAGGTTAAGGGTTTTATTTAGATGTTTAGGGTTAAGGACTTTGGGTTTTTTAGGTTAAGGTTTTTGAGGATTTTATAGTTTTAGGGTTTAGGGCTTAGGGGTTTTTTTTTGTATTTTTTTGGGTTTAGCTTATACAATTTAGGGATTTATAGGCTTTAGAGCTTAGAGTTGTTTTTTAGGTATAGGGTTTTTTTGTTTTTTAGGGTTTTCAAGGGTAAAGTGTTTCATATGATCTTTTGGGGTTCAGGGACTAGGGTTTTTTGTGTTTAGGGCTTAGGGTTGTTTTGTTTAGGGTTTTAGGGTTTCTTAAGGTTTAGGGTTTAGGGTCTTATGTTTTCAATTTAGGATTTAGAGTTTTTGGGCTTAGCGTTTTTCTAGGTTTAGGGATTTAGGTTAATTGTTTTATTTAGGTTTTAAGGGTTAAGGGCTTTGGGGTTTTTAGGATTTTATAGTTTTATGTTTTTTTTTTGGTATATTTTTGGTTTAGCTTATACTATTAAGGGCTTTATAGGGTTTAGAGTTTACAGTTTTTTAGGTACAGGGTTTTTTGGTGTTTTTTAGGCCTAGGGTTAATATATTTTAAGGATTTAGGGGTTTTAGTGGTTTTAAATGGGTTTTAGGGTTTATTTTAGGGTTTGTAGGATTTAGTGTTTCTTTAGGATTAGGGTTTAGACTTTCTTAGGGTTTCGATTTTTAGTATTTAGGCTTTAGGGCTTAGAGTTTTTTGAGGCTTAGGATTTTAGGTTAAGGGTTTTATTTAGGTTTACAAGGTTTAGGGCTTTGGGTTTTTTAGGTTACGGTTTAGGGTTTAGGGTTTTGGAGCTTGGATTTTTTTTGTATTTTTTAGGGTTTAGCTTATATGATTTAGGGTTTTATAGTGTTTAGAACTTAGAGTTCTTTAGGTATAGGAGTTTTTTTGTTTTACTTAGGTTTTTTAAGGGTTAAGTGTTTCTTATGGGTTTTAGGGTTCAGGGTTGTGGTTTTTTTTTAGGTTTTTCTATGTTTAGGGTTTACGAATTTTCAAGATTTAAGGTTTAGAGCTTATGGTTTTGTAGGTGTTTTAAATTGTTTTCAAAGCTTATTTTAGGCTTTAAAGGATTTAGGGTTTCTTACGGCTTAGAGTTTAAGGTTTCTTAGGATTTTAGGTTTAGAATTTAGGGCTTTAGGTTAGGGTTTAGAGTTTAGGGTTTAGGGCTTAGGGTTTAAGGTTAGGGCATAGGATTTTAGGTTAAAGTTGTTTAGGGTTTTATAAGTTTAGGGTTTAGGGCTTAATGTTTTTGTTTTTGTGTTTTTTAGGTTTTAGCATATATGATTTAAGGGTTTATCGGGTTTAGAGCTTAGAGTTTTTTTAAGTTTAGGGGTTTTCGGGTCTTTTAAGGTTTTTAAGGGTTAAGTGTTTCTTATGATTTTTTAGGGTTTAGGTTTTTTTTTTGTATTTTAGGTTTAGGGTGTACAAATTTTTAGGCTTTATGGATTAGAGTTTAGGGTTTTGTAAGGGTTTTATATTATTTTTATGTTTTATTTTAGGATTTATAGGATTTAGGGTTTTTTTAGGTTTAGGATTTTAGGTTATAGGTTTTATCTATATTTTTATGGTTTATGGCTTTAATTTGGGTTTTTAGTTTAAGGTTTTTTAGGATTTTATTGTTTTAGGATTTAGGGCTTATGGGGTTTTTTTTTTTGTGTCTTTTAGGGTTTAGAATAAATAATTTAGGGATTTATAGGGTTTAGAGCATAGAGATTTTTAGGTTTAGGTGTTTTTGGATTTTTTAGGATTTTTAAGGGTTAAGTGTTTCTTAAGGTTTTTTAGGGTTTAGGATTTTTTTCTGTGTTTTTTTAGTTTTAGGGTTTATGAATTTTTAGGATTTAGGGTTTAGAACTTAGGGATTTTAGGGGTTTATTTTAGGGTTTATAAGAATTTGTGTTTCTTCAAGTTCAGGGTTTAGTGTTTCTTTGGGTTTTAGTTTAGGATTTAGGAGTTTAGGTTAGGGTTTAGGGTTTATTTTTTAGGTTTTGAGGGTTTATGGCTTTTGTTTTTTAGGTTATGGTTTTTTAGGATTTAATAGGTTTAGGGTTTCAGGTTTAGGGCTTAGGGTTTTTGTTTTTGTTTTTTAGGTTTAGGGTTTACAGATTTTTAGGATTTAGGGTTTAGAGCTTAGGGTTTTGTAAAGATTTTAAATGGTGTTTAGGGTTTATTTTAGGGTTTATAGGATTTATGATTTCTTAAGATTTAAGATTTAGGGTTTCTTAGGGTTTTATGTTTAGGATTTATAGTTTTAGGTAATGGTGTAGGGTTTAGCGCTTAGGTTTTTTTTAGGTTTAGGGTTTTACATTATGGGTTTTATCTATGTTTTTCAGTTTTGGGCTTTGGGTTTTTTATGTTAAGGGTTTTTAGGTTTTTATAGGTTTAGGGTTTAGGGCTTATGGTTTTATTTTTTTTATTTTTTTATTTTTTAGAGTTTAGTGTATAAGATTTAGGGCTTTATTGGGTTTAGAGCTTAGAGTTTTTAAGGTTTAGGGGTTTTGGGGTCTTTTTAGGATTTTTAAGGGTTAAGTGTTTCTTAGGTTTTTTAAGGCTTTAGGGTTTAGGGCTTATGGTTTTTTTTGTGTTTTTTAGTTTTATGGTTTATGGGCTTTTAAGATTTAGGATTTAGAGCTTAGGGTTTTTAGGGGTTTTAAATTGGTTTTAGGGTTTATTTTAGGGTTTATAGGATTTAGTGTTTCTTAAGGTTTAGGGTTTAGGGTTTCTTAGGGCTTTAGGTTTAAGATTTAGGATTTTAGGCTAGGGTTTAGAGTTTTTTTATGTTTAGCATTTTGGGTTAAAGATTTTATCTAGGTTTTTTTTTTTGTTTAGGGCTTTGCATTTCTTGGGGTTAGGGCTTAGGATTTTTTCTGTTTTTTAGGTTTAGGGTTTCCAGATTTTAAGGAGTTAGGGTTTGTAGGGGATTTAAATCGTTTTTAGGTTTTATTTTGGGATTTATAGGATTTATGTTTTCTTAAGGTTTAGGGTTTAGGGTTTTTGGCATAGGATTTAGAGTTTTAGGTTAGGGTTAAGGGTTTAATGCTTAGGGTATTTTTTATGTTAAGGGTTTTATTTAGGTTTCTAGGGTTTAGGGCTTTGGGTTTTATTGTTAAGGTTTTTAAGGATTTCATAGGTTAAGGGTTTAAGGCTTAGAGATTTTTAGTATTTTTTAAGGTTTAGCATTTACGATTTACGGCTTTATAGGGTTTAAAGCTTAGATTATTTTTTTTGTGTATGGGTATTTGGGTTTTTAAGGGTTAAGTGTGTCTTAGGGTTTTTGAGGGTTTAAGGTTTAAGTCTTAGGGTCTTTGTGTTTTTTAGGTTTAGGGTTTATGGATTTTTAGCATTTAGGGTTTAGAGCTTAGGGTTTTTAGGAGGTTTAAATGGGTTTTAGGTTTTATTTTAGGGTTTATAGGATTCAGGGTTTATTAAGGTTTAGGGTTTACGGTTTCTTTGGGTTTTTGGATTAGGATTTAGAGTTTTAGGTTATGGTTTAGGGCTTAGGGTTTTTCTAGGTTTAGGAATTTAGTTTAAGGGTTTTATTTAGATTTTTAGGGTTAAGGACTTTGGGTTTTAGGTTAAGGAATTTATAGTTTTAGGGTTTAAGGATTAGGGTTTTTGCTTTTTTTTTTTTTTTTTTTTTGTTGGGTTTAGCTGATACGATTTAGGGCTTTATAGGCTTTAGAGCTTAGAGATTTTTTTAGATGTAGGGTTTTTTATTTTGTTTTTTAGGGTTTTTAAGGGTTAAGTGTTTCTTATGGATTTTGGGATTCAGGGCTTAGGGTTTTTTGTGTTTAGGGCTTCGGGTTTTTTTGTATAGGATTTTAGGGTTTCTTAAGGTTTAATTAGGGTTTAGGGTTTCTTAGGGTTTTCGATTTAGGATTTAGAGTTTTTGGTTAGGGTTTTGGCCTTAGGATTTTCTAGGTTTAGGTTTTTAGGTTAATGATTTTATTTAGGTTTTTAGGGTTAAGGGCTTTGGGTTTTTTAGGATTTTATAGTTTTAGGATTTTTATTTTGGTCTTTTAGGGTTTAGCTTATACGATTTACGGCTTTATAGGGCTTATAGCTTAGAGTTTTTTAGGTATAAGGTTTTTTTCATGTTTTTTAGGTTTAGGGTTTACAAATTTTTAGGATTTAGGGTTTAAATGGGTTTTAGGGTTTATTTTAGGGTTTGTAGGATTTAGGGTTTCTTAAGGTTTAGGGTTTTCAATTTTTAGTATTTAGGCTTTAGGGCTTAGGATTTTTTGAGGCTTAGGGTTTTAGGTTAAGGGTTTTATTTAGGTTTTTAGGGTTTTGGGCTTTGTGTTTTTTTAGGTTAAGGTTTAGTGTTTAGGACCTTGGTTTTTTTTTTTTTTTGTATTTTTTTAGGGTTTAGCTTATAGGATTTAGGACTTTATAGATTTTAGAACTTATAGTTCTTTAGGTATAGGGGTTTTTTGGTTTTACTTAGGTTTTTTAAGGATTAAGTGAATCTTATGGCTTTTTGGGGTTCAACGCTAAGGTTTTTTTATGTTTAGGGTTTATGAATTTTCAAGATTTAAGGTTTAGAGCTTATGGTTTTGTAGGAGTTCTAAATTGTTTCCAGAGTTTATTTTAGGCTTTATAGGATTTAGGGTTTCTTATGGTTTAGGGTTTACGGTTTCTTAGGGTTTTAGGTTTAGAATTTAGGGTTTAGGGTTTACGGCTTAGGGTTTCAGGTTATGGTTTAAAGTTTAGGGCATAGGAATATAGGTTAAGGTTGTTTAGGGTTTGATAAGTTTAGGGTTTAGGGCTTTAGGTTTTTTTGGTGTTTTTTAGGGTTTAGCATATATGATTTAGGTGTTTATCGGGTTTAGAGCTTAGAGTTTTTTAGATTTAGGGGTTGTTGGGTCTTTTAAGGTTTTAAGGGTTAAGTGTTTCTTAGGGTTTTGGTTTTTTTTTTTGTTTTTTAGGTTTAGGGTTTACAACTTTTTAGGATTTATGGTTTAGAAATTAGGGTTTTGTAAGGGTTTTATATGATTTTTATGGTTTATCTTAGGGTTTATATGATTTAGGGTATTTTTAGGTTTAGGGTTTTAGGTTATGGGTTTTATCTATATTTTTAGGGTTTATGGCTTTAATTTGGGTGTTTAGTTTAAGGTTTTTTAGGGTTTTATTGGTTTAGCATTTAGGGCTTATGGAGTTTTTTTTTTTTTTTTTGGTGTTTTTTAGGGTTTAGCATAAATGATTTTGGGATTTATAGGGCTTAGAGCATAGAGATTTTTAGGTTTAGTTGTTTTTGGGTTTTTTAGGATTTTTAAGGGTTAAGTGTTTCTTAGGGTTTTTTAGGGTTCAGGGCATGGGTTTTTTCATTTTAGGGTTTATGAATTTTTAGGATTTAGGGTTTAGAACTTAGGGATTTTAGAGGATTTAAATGGGTTTTAGGGTTTATTTTAGGGTTTATAAGATTTTGTGTTTCTTAAGGTTCTGGGTTTAGTGTTTCTTAGGGCTTTAGTTAAGGATTTAGGATTTTAAGTTAGGGTTTATGGTTTTTTTTTTTTTTTTTTAGGTTTTGAGGGTTTATGGCTTTTGTTTTTTGGGTTAAGGTTTTTTAGGGTTTAATAGGTTTAGGATTTCAGGTTTAGGGCTTAGGGTTTTTGTTTTTGTTTTTTAGGTTTAGGGTTTACAGATTTTTTAGGATTTAGGGTTTAGAGCTTAGGATTTTGTAAAGATTTTAATTGGCTTTTAGGGTTTATTTTAGGTTTTATAGGATTTATGGTTTCTTAAGGTTTAGGGTTTAGGGTTTCTTAGGGTTTTATGTTTAGGATTTATAGTTTTAGGTAATGGTTTGGGGTTTAGCGCATAGGGTTTTTTTTAGGTTTAGGGTTTTACGTTATGGGTTTTGTCTATGTTTTTCGGTTTTGGGCTTTGGATTTTTTAAGTTAAGGGTTTTTAAGATTTTATAGGTTTAGGGTTTAGGGCTTATGGCTTTTTTTTTTTTTGTGTGTTTTTTAGGGTTTAGCATATACGATCTAGGGCTTCATTGGGTTTAGAGCTTAGAGTTTTTAAGGTTTAGGGGTTTTTGGGTCTTTTTAGGGTTTTTAAGGGTTAACTATTTCTTAGGTTTTTTAAGGGTTTAGGGCTTATGGTTTTTTTGTGTTTTTTAGTTTTAAGGTTTATGGACTTTGAGGCTTTAGGTTTTATAGCTTAGGGTTTTTAGAGGTTTTAAATGGATTTTCGGGTTTATTTTAGGGTTTATAGGATTTAGTGTTTCTTAAGGTTTAGGATTTAGGGTTTCTTAGGGTTTTAGATTTAAGATTTAGGATTTTAGGCTGGGTCTTAGAGTTTTTGTATGTTTAGCTTTTTGGGTTAAGGATTTTATCTAGGTTTTTATTTTTTATTTATTTTTTTTTTTTGTTTAGGGCTTTTGGGTTTAGGGCTTAGGATTTTTTGCGTTTTTTGGGTCTAGGATTTACAGATTTTAAGGAGTTAGGGTTTGTAGCGGTTTTAAATGGGTTTTAGGGTTTATTTTAGGATTTATAGGATATAGGGTTTCTTAAGGTTTAGGGTTTAGGGTTTTCGATATAGGATTTAGAGTTTTATGTTAGGGTTTAGGGTTTAGTGCTTAGGGTTTTTTTAGGTTAAGGGTTTTATTTAGGTTTTTAGGATTTAGGGCTTTGGGTTTTATAATTAAGGTTTTTAATGATTTTAGACATTAAGGGTTTAATGCTTAGAGATTTTTTGTATTTTTTAAGGTTTAGCAATTACGATTTACGGCTTTATAGGGTTTAAAGCTTAGATTTTTTTGTGTGTAGGGGTATTTGGGTTTTTAAGGGTTAAGTGTTTCTTAGGGTTTTTTAGGGTTTAAGGTTTAAGTATTCGGGTTTCTGTGTTTTTTAGGTTTATGGTTATGGATTTTTAGTATATAGGGTTTAGAGCTTAGGATTTTTAGGAGGTTTAAATGGGTTTTAGGGTTTATTTTAGGGTTTATAGGATTTAGGGTTTCTTAAGGTTTAGGGTTTACAGTTTCTTAGGGTTTTTGGTTTAGGATTTAGAGTTTTAGGTTATGGTTTAGGGCTTAGGGTTTTTCTAGGTTTAGGAATTTAGTTTAAGGGTTTTATTTAGATTTTTAGGGTTAAGGACTTTGGATTTTTTAGATTAAGGTTTTTAAGTATTTTATATTTTTAGGGTTTAGGGCTTAGGGTTTTTGTTTTGTGTTTTTTGGATTTAGCTTATACGATTTAGGTTTAGGTTTTTTTTTTTTTTTTTTTTTTAGGATTTTTAAGGGTTAAGTATTTCTTATGGTTTTTTGGGGTTCAAGGCCTAGGGTTTTTTGTGTTTAGGGCTTAGTGTTTTTTTGTATAGGGTTTTATGTTTTTTAAGGTTTAATTAGGGTTTAGGGTTTCTTAGGGTTTTCGGTTTAGGATTTAGAGTTTTTGGTTAGGGTTTTGGGCTTAGGGTTTTTCTAGGTTTAGGATTTTTGGTTAATGGTTTTATTTAGGTTTTTAGGGTTAAGGGCTTTGGGTTTTTTAGGATTTTATAGTTTTAGGATTTTTTTTTTTGGTCTTTTAGAGGTTAGCTTATACAATTTAGGAGCTTAGAGTTTTTTAGGTATAAGATTTTTTGATGTTTTTTAGGTTTAGGGTTTACAGATTTTTAGGATTTAGGGTTTTAATAGGTTTTAGAGTTTATTTTAGGGTTTGTAGGATTTAGGGTTTAGATTTCTTAGGGTTTTCAATTTTTAGTATTTAGGCTTTAGGGCTTAGGGTTTTTTGAGGCTTTGGGTTTTAGGTTAAGGGTTTTATTTAGGTTTTTAGGGTTTAGGGCTTTGTGTTTTTTAGGTTAAGGTTTACGGTTTAGGACCTTGGATTTTTTTTTTGGTATTTTTTTAGGGTTTAACGTATATGATTTAGGGCTTTATAGGGTTTAAGGATTAAGTGAATCTTATGGTTTTTTGGGGTTCAGCGCTAAGGTTTTTTTATGTTTAGGGTTTATGAATTTTCAAGATTTAAGGTTTAGAGCTTATGGTTTTGTAGGAGTTTTAAATTGTTTTCAGAGTTTATTTTAGGCTTTATAGGATTTAGGGTTTCTTATGGTTTAGGGTTTACGATTTCTTAGGATTTTAGATTTAGAATTTAGGGTTTAGGGTTTATGGCTTAAGGTTTTAGGTTAGGGTTTAGGGTCTAGGGCATAGGATTTTAGGTTAAGGTTGTTTAGGGTTTTGATAAGTTTAGGGTTTAGGGCTTTATGTTTTTTTGGTGTTTTTTAGGGTTTAGCATATATAATTTAGGGGTTTATCGGGTTTAGAGCTTAGAGTTTTTTAGGTTTAGGGGTTGTCTAGTATTTTAAGGTTTTAAGGGTTTTGTATTTTTTAGATTTTTTTTTTTTTTTTTTTTTTGAGGTTTAGGGTTTACAAATTTTTAGGATTTATGGTTTAGAGATTAGGGTTTTCTAAGGGTGGGTTTTGCATTGATTTTCAGGGTTTATTTTAGGGTTTATAGGATTTACGATTTTCAAGGTTTAGGATTTAGGGTTTCTTAGGTTTTTAGGTTTAGAATTTAGAGTTCTATTTTAGGGTTTAGGGCCTAGGGTTTTTTTAGGTTTATGGGTTTTATCTAGATTTTTAGGGTTGGCTTTGGGTTTTTTAGTTGAAGGTTTTTTAGGATTTTAGTGATTTAGGATTTAGGGCTTATGGGTTTTTTTTTGTGTTTTTTAGAGTTTAGCATAAACGATTTAGGGCTTTATAGGGTTTAGAGCTTAGAGATTTTTAGGTTTAGAATTTAGGGCTTAGGATTTTAGGTTAGGGGGTAGGGTCTAGGGCATAGGATTTTTGGTTAAGGTTGTTTAGGGTTTAATAAGTTTAGGGTTTTGGGCTTAAGGTTTTTTTTTTTTTTTTTTTTTTTTTTTTTTTTTTTTTTTTTTTTAGGGTTTAGCATATATGATTTAGGGGTTTATCGGGTTTAGAGCTTAGGGCTTTATAGGTTCAGGGTTTTCTATTTAGGATTCAAAATTTTAGGTTAAGGTTTAGGGCTTAGGTTTTTGTTTTTTAGGTTTGGGGTTTACAAATTTTTAGGATTTAGAGTTTAGAAAGGGTTTTAAATGGTATTTAGGGTTCATTTTAGGGTTTATAGGATTTAGGATTGCTTACGTTTAGGGTTTTAGATTTAGGATTTAGAGTTTTAGGTTAGGGTTTTTTTAGTTTTAGGGATTTAGGTTATAGGTTTTATCTAGATTTTTAGGGTTTTTTTGGTTAAGGTTTTGTAGGATTTTATAGGTTTTTGGTTTAGGGCTTATTTTTTGTGTGTTTTTTAGGGTTTAGCATATACGATTTAGGGCTTTATAGGGTTTAGAGCTTAGAGATTTTTAGGTTTAGGATTTTTTGGGTTTTATAGGGTTTTTTAATGGTTAAGTGTTTATTTGGGTTTAGATTTTAGGGCTTAGGGTTTTTTTTTTTTGGTGTTATTTAGGTTTAAGGTTTACGGATTTTTAGGATTTAGGGTTTAGATCTTCGGGTTTTTTAGGGGTTTAAAACTCTTTTTAGGGTTTATAGGATTTTGGGTTTATTAAGGTTTAGGGTTTAGGGTTTCTTAGAATTTTAGGTTTAGGAATTAGGGTTTTAGGTTAGGGTTTAGGGCTTAGCGAATTTTTAGGTGTTGGGTTTTAGGTTAGGGGTTTTATGTAGATTTTAAGGTTTAGGGCTTTGAGTTTGTTAGGTTAAGGGTTTTTAGGGTTTTATAGGTTTATGGTTTAGGGCTTAGGGTTTTTTTTTTTTTTTGTGTTTTTTAAGGTTTAAAATATTCGATTTAGGTCTTTATAGGGTTTAGAGAATAACATTTTTTAAGTTTAGTTGTTTTTTTTGTTTTTTAGTGTTTTAAAGGGTTAAGTGTTTCTTAGGGTTTATGGTTTGGACCTGTGGGTTTTGTAGGGGTTTTAAGTGGTTTTAAGGGTAATTATGGTATGTTTTTCTTATGCTATGATGATCTATGTAATGAAAATGATTATGACTTAAGATTTTCCATTATCTTCAAAATGATGCTTTAACTTAGTAAATTGCATGCATTCAACTAAAATGTCTCTTTTAGCATGTTTTCATGATTTTTATGCATGCCTATCATATTTGGTGCATTCTTATACTAACCAATAGTTTTCCTACATTCTTCCCCAAGTGTAGGGTCCGGTTCTGAAGGTGGGCATCATTGTGGCTAAAGCTTTGATTTGCTTATTTCTCCTAGCTTGTTGGTGAGTCCTTATGATTCGAGGACATATGTTTTTTTTTTTAGTAGCTTCATTCTTTTATTTCCTCTTCGTACTATGTTGTATTGATTGTGTCCCTATTTGATTCAAGTATTGTAGTAGATGGCTATATTGAGACAAGTCTAGACTTCCGCTTTCTATATGAAAAATTTGGACTTGAAATGCATTTTTTTACTCTTTATTGTTCGATGCTTATGTTGTTATATGCTAAGTGGTTTACATGGTGCCTTTTGGGGTTCTATATGCCTTGTTATTTAACCTTCCCTATCCAGCAAGCTCCATCTCGAAAATAAGAAGCAAAGGCACAAAAACTACGTAAAGGCCGACAACTTTGCCTTATCACCTTACAAAACATTCATTTCAATCGTCTCACATTTGCTTTGTGAAAATTAGTGTCTTTTCTAATACGATTACTCAACAAAAAACTTGTATAAATTATAAAAGTTATAAAGTCTATTTTAGAGGCCTAATGTAGCTACAATTCATGAATATGATATTGCACGAGTTAGACATATAATTGCTTCGTTTTGAATTATTAAGAATCAAACATATTTCTCAATTCACTCAACACTCAAAGAGCTAAATCTTTGGAACAACAACTTTGATGGTGTCAACCTTGGCTACTTGCAAGATAGCACACAATCAACTCCAAGGAAGCATTCGAACAAGTCTATACATACCAACTGTAGGACTTGATGTTTTGAGTTCCTCATTACTTTGTTGTTGTGTCATTTAATATATGCCAATAAACAGCTCAACCTCAGAACATCAGCTCTGCAACTATAGAGTGTAGAGTTTGAACATAACAACACTAACAGAAACAACTTCTTAAGCTAGTCAAGAAAGAAGCAGACTCAAAAGAGCTACGGAACTATAGTAATGAGGCCAGAAGCAACAAACATGTATATCTAAGTTTGTGCATAAAACTTCTCCAAACACCTCTCCAGTCAATTAGCAAAAACCCTTTCTGTCCTCTTCTGATTATCCTTCGATCCACGTGGAAGTTATTATATAAGCTAAGAAACATACTCCACACGCCATAACTTCCTTGTTGCCTGATAGTGTAGAAACATATAACTGACCACTTTTTCACTTCCTTCATGCATGCAACGCCTTTTGGACAGCATCCCCCTTCTCTCCAATTTTGACTATGTTAGACAAGCTTTATGTCCTATAATCCAACAAAATATGGCTTGGCAAAACTACCTTTAGAAGGTGGGTTCAAGAATGTCACTAGGAATTCATTCTTACACTCAATTTTTTTAATAAAGTTTACACATTAAAATTTCCCCTAGGTCGTGACATGAGCATATACAATTTAAGGCTTTATAGGGTTTAGAGCTTAGAGTTTTTTGTGTTTAGGGGTTGTTGTGTTTTTAGGGTTTTTTAGGGTTTAGGGTTTAGGGCTTATTGTTTTTGTGTTTATTAGGTATAGGTTTACCAATTTTAAGAATTAAGGGTTTAGAGCTAAGGGTTTTTTAGGGGTTTTAAATGGTTAGAAGGGTTCATTTTAGGGTTTTTTCGGGTTTCAGGTTTAGGATTTAGGGTTTTAGGTTAGGGTTTAGGGTTTAGGGCTTATGGTTTTTTTAGGTTTAGGGCTTTAAGTTAAAGGTTTTATCTAGGTTTTAAGGGTTTAGTGCTATTGGTTTTCTTAGGTTAAGGGTTTTTAGTGTTTTATAGGTTTAAGGTTTACGGCTTAGAGTTTTTTTCTATGTTTTTAGGGTTTAGCATATATGCTTTAAGGCTTTATAGGGTTTAGATCTTAGAGTTTTTTAGGTTTACAGGTTTTTGGGCTTTTTAAGGTTTGCAAGGGTTAAGTGTTTCTTATGGTTTTTTAGGAATTAGGGCTTTGGGTTTTTTCTATATGTTTTTAGGTTTAGGGTTTACAAATTTTTAGCATTTAGGATTTTGTAGGGGCTTTAAATGATTTTTAGCGTTTAAAGTATTTAGGTTTTCTTACGATTTAGGGTTTAGGGTTTAGGGCTTCTTATGGTTTTCAATTGAGGATTTAGAGTTTTAGGGTAGGGTTTATGGTTTAGGGTTTTTGGTTATGGGTTTTATTTAGGTTTTTACGGTTTAGGGCATTAGGGTTTTTAGGTTAAGGTTTTTTAGGATTTTATAGGTTTAGAGCTTAGGGCATAGGGTTTTTAAGTGTTTTTTAGTGTTTAGCATATACGATTTAGGACTTTATAGGGTTTAGAGCTTAAAGTTGTTAAGGTTTAAGGGTTTGTGGGTTTTTTACGATTTTTAAGCATTAAGTGTTTCTTAGGGTATTTTAGGGTTTAGGGCTTAGGGTTTTTTGTATTTTTTAGGTTTAGGGTTTACGGATTTTCAGGATTTAGGGTTTAGAGCTTAGGGTTTTATAGGGGTTTTAAAAAGGTTTTTAGGGTTTATTTGAGGGTTTATCGAGTTGAGGGTTTCTTAAGGTTATGGGTCTAGGGTTTCTTTGTGTTTTCGGTTTAGGATTGAGAGTTTTATGTTAGGGTTTAGGGTTTTAGGTTAAGCGTTTTATTTAGGCTTTTAGAGAGGCTTTTGGTTTTTTATGTTAGAGTTTTTTAAATTTTTATAGGTTTGGGGTTTAGGGCTTAGTGTTTTTTTTTTTTTTTTTTTTTTTTTTGTGTTTTTAGGGTTTAGATAATACAAATTAGGGTTTTATAGGGTTTAGAGCTTAGTGTTTTTTTAGGTTTAGATTTTTTTTTTTTTTTTATGATTTTTAAGTGTTTAGTGTTTTTTAGGGTTTATGGTTTAGAGCATAGGGTTTTGTAGGGATTTTAATTGGTCTTTTGGGATTATTTTAAGATCTATAGGGTTTAGGGTTTCTTAAGGTTTAGGATTTAGGGGTTCTTAGGCCTTTATGTTTAGGATTTAGAGTTCTAGGTTAGGGTTTAGGGTTTAGAGCTTAGGGTATTTTTAGGTTTATGGTTTTGGGTTAAGGGTTTTATTTAGGTTTTTAGGGTCTAGTGCTTTAGGGTTTTTAAGGGTTAAGGATTTCTTAGGCTTTAGTGCTTAGGGCTTAGGGATTTTAGTGTTTTTTAGGTTTAGGGTTTAATGATTTTTAGGATTTAGGGTTTAGAGCTTAAGGTTTTGTAGGGGTTTTAAATGGGATTTAGGGTTTAATTGAGGGTTTATAGGATTTAGGGTTTAGAGCTTAAGGTTTTGTAGGGGTTTTAAATGGGATTTAGGGTTTAATTGAGGGTTTATAGGATTTAGGGTTTCTCAAGGTTTAGGGTTTTAGGTTTAGGATTTAGAGTTTTAGGTTAGGGTTTAGGCTTTAGGGCTTAGGGTTTTTTTAGGTTTAGGGTTTTAGGTTAAGGGTTTTATTTAGATTTTTAGGGTTTAGGGCTTTGAGTTTTTTGGGTTAACGTTTTTTGGGAGTTTATAGATTTATAGTTAAGGGCTTAGGGTTTTTTTGTGTTTTTTAAGGTTTAACATATACGATTTAGGGCTTTGTAGGGTTTAGAACTATGAGTTTTTAGGTTTAGGGGTTGTTGGGTTTTTTTAGGGTTTTTAAGGATTAAGTGGTTTTTAGGGTTTTTCAGGATTCATGTTTAGGGCATAGGTTTTTTTTTTTTTTTTTTTTTTTTTTGTATTTTTTAGGTTTAGGGTTTACAAATTTTTAAGATTTAGGGTTTAAAGCTTAGAGGTTTTAGGGGTTTTTAATGGTTTTTAGGGTTTATTTTAGGGTTTATAAGATTTTGGGTTTCTTAGGGTTTTAAGTTTAGGATTTAGGGTTTTAGGTTAAGGTTTAGGGTTTAAGGCTTAGGGTTATTTTAGGTTTAGGGTTTTAGGTTAAGAATTTTACCTATGTTACTAGGGTTTAGGGCTTTGGGTTTTTTATGTTACGGGTTTTTAGGGTTTATATGTTTAGGGTTTAGCGCTTAGGTTTTTCTTCTTTTTTTAGGATTTAGCATATACGATTTAGGTCTTTATAGGGTTTTTAGCTTAGATTTTTTTAGTTTTAGGGGTTTTGTATTTTTTAGGGTTTATAAGTGTTCAGTGTTTCTTAGGGTTTTCTATGGGTTTCAAACTTTTTTAGGGTTTATATTAGGGTTTATAGGATTTAGGGTTTCTTATGGTTTAGGGTTTCTTAGGGTTTTAGGTTTAGGGTTTAGGGTTTAGTGCATAGGGTTTTTTTAGGTTATAGGTTTTAGGTTAAGGTTTTTATTTAGGTTTTAAGGGTTTAGGGCTTTGGGTTTTTTTGGGTTAAGATTTTTTAGGGTTTAATACATCTATGGTTTAGGGCTAAGGGTTTTTTTTTTTTTTTGTGTTTTTTAGGGTATAGAATATACGATTTAGGGCTTTGTAGGGTTTAGAGCATAAAGTTTTTTAGCTTTAGGGTTTTTTTTGTTTTTTTTTTTTTTGGGTTTTTAAGGGTTAAGTGTCTCTTAGGGTTTATGGTTTAGAGCTTAGGGTTTTGTAGGGGTTTCAAATGGTTTTTTGGGTTTATTTTAGGATTTTGGTTTTCTTAAGGTTTAGGGTTTAGGGTTTCTTAGGCTTTTTTGTTTAGGATTTAGAGTTCTAGGTTAGGGTTTAAGGTTTAAAGCTTAGGGATTTTTAGGTTAAGGGTTTTATTTAGGTATTTAGGGTTTAGTGCTTTAGGATTTTTAAGGGTTAAGTATTTCTTAGGCTTTAAGGCTTAGGGCTTAGGCTTCGGGATTTTTGTGTTTTTTATGTTTAGGGTTTATAGATGTTTAGGATTTAGGGTTTAGAGCTTAGGTTTTTATAGGGTTTTTAAATGGTTTCTAGGGTTTATTTTAGGGTTTATAGGATTTACGATTTCTTAAGGTTAAGGATTTTACGTTTAGGATTGGTTTAGGGCTTAGGGGTTTTTCAGGTTTAGGTTTAGGTTAAGATTTATGTTGGTTTTTAGGGTTTAGTGCTTTGGATTTTTTAGGTTAATGATTTTTAGGGTTTTATAGGTTAAAGTTTAGTGCTTAGGGTGTTTTTTGTGTTTTTTAAGGTTTAGGATATACAGTTTATGTCTTTATAGGGTTTAAAGCTTAGAGTTTTTTTAGGTTTAGGGGTTTTGGGGATTTTTAGGATTTTTAAGGGTTATGTGCTTCTTATGTTTTTTAGGGTTTTGGGCTTAGGGCGTTTTTTGTGTTTTTTAGGTGTAGGGTTTACAGATTTTTAGGATTAGCATTTAGATCATAGGATTTTTAGGGGTTTTAACTGTGTTTTTGGATTTATTTTAGTGTTTGTAGGATTTAGGGTTTCTTAAGGTTGAGGGTTTAGGGTTTCATAGGGTTTTCAGTTTAGGATTTAGAGTTTAGGGCTTAGGGGCTTTTTTAGGTTAGAATTTTAGGTTAAGGGTTTTTTTTGGGTTTTTAGGGTTTAGGACTTTGGGTTTTTTAGGTACAGGATTTTTATGATTTTATAGGATTAGGGTTTAGGACCTTGGTTTTTATAGCATTTTAAGTGTTAAGCTTTTATTATGGTTTTTTTAGGGTTTAGGGCTTAGTGTTTTTTTTGTGTTTTTAGGTTTAGGCTTTACGATTGTTCAAGATTTAGGGTTTAGAGCTTAGGGTTTTGTAGGGGATTTGAATGGTTTTTAGGGTTTATTTTAGGGTTTTTAGGATATAGGATTTTTTAAGGTTTAGGGTTTCTTAGGTTTTTAGGGTTTTAGGTTAGGTTTCAGGGTTTAGAGCATAGGGTTTTAGGTTAATTGTCTTATATAGGTTTTTAGGGTTTAGATCTTTGGGTATTTTAGACTAATAATTTTTAGGGTTTTATAGGATTAGGGTTTAGGGCATATATGATTTAGGGCTTTATCGGGTCTAGAGCTTAGAGTTTTTTAGGTTTAGGTTTTAATGATTTTTAGGATTTAGGGTTTTTAGGGGTTTTAAATTGATTTTAGGGTTTATTTTAGGGTTTTTAGGATTTAAGGTTTCTTAAGGTTTAGGGTTTGGGGTTTCTTTGTGTTTTCAGTTTAGGATTTACAATTTTAGATTAGAGTTTAGGGTTTAGGGCTTAGGGGTTTTTTAGGTTTAAGGTTTTATGTTAAGGGTTTTAATTAGTCTTTTACAGTTTAGGGCTTTGAGGTTTTTAGGTTAAGGATTTTTAGGATTTTATAGGATTAGGGTTTAAGGCTTAGGTTTTTTTTTTTTTTTTTTTGTGTTTTTTAGGGTTTAGTTTATACAATTTAGGGATTTATTGGGTTTAGAGCTTAGAGTATTTTTAGGTATAGTGGTTATTTGGTTTTTTTTTAGGGTTTTTAATGGTTAAGTGTTTCTTATGGTTTATTGGGGTTCAGGGGTTTGGGTTTTTGTTGTGTTTTTTAGGTTTAGGTTTTACAGAATTTCAAGATTTAGGGTTTAGAGCTTAGGGTTTTGTAATGTTTTGAGAGTTTATTTTAGGGTTTATAGGATTAAGGGTTTTAGGTTAGGGTTTAGGGTTTTGGGTTTTGAGCTTAGGGTTTTAGGTTAAGGGTTTTATCTAGCTTATTAGGGTTTAGGGCTTTGGATTTTTACGATTTTATAGGCTTAGGGTTTGTTTTGTGTTTTTTAGGGTTTAGCATATAGGATTTTGGGGTTTATCGGGTTTTTAGAGCCTAGAGTTTTTTTATGCTTAAGGGTTTTCGAGTTTTTATAGGTGAAATATTTCTTAAAGATTTTTAGGGTTTAGAATTTTTTTTGTGTGTTTTAAGGTTTAGAATTTACAGATTTTTAGGATTTAGGGTTTAGAGCTCGGGGTTTTGTTATGGTTTTAAATGGTTTTTAGGGTTTATTTTAGGGTTTATATGTTCGAGGGTCTCTTAAGGTTTAGGGTATAGGGCTTTAGGTTTAGGATTTAAAGTTTTAGGTAATGGTTTAGGATTTAGCACTTAGGGGCTTTTTTAGGTTTTACGTTATGGGTTTTATCTACGTTTTTCGGTTTTGGGCTTTGGATTTTTTAAGTTAAGGGTTTTTAGGATTTTATAGGTTTAGGGTTTAGGGCTTATGGTTTTGTTTTTTGTGTTTTTAAAGGTTTAGCGTATACGATTTAGGGTTTTATTGGGAATAGAGCGTAGAGTTTTTAAGGTTTAGAGTTTTTTTGGGTCTTTTTAGGGTTTGTAATGGTTAATTGTTTCTTAGGGTTTTTTAAGGTTTAGGGTTTAGGGCTTATGGTTTTTTTTTGTGTTTTTTAGTTCTACGGTTTATGGACTTTTAGGATTTAGGTTTTAGAGCTTAGGGTTTTTAGGGGTTTTAAATGGGTTTTAGGGTTTATTTTGGGGTTTATAGGATTTAGTGTTTCTTAAGGTTTAGGGTTTCTTAGGGTTTTAGGTTTAAGGTTTAGGATTTTAGGTTAGGGTTTAGGGTTTTTTTGGGTTAAGTATTTTATATAGTTTTCTTTTTTGTTTAGGGCTTTGCATTTTTTGGGTTTATGGCTTAGGTTTTTTTGTGGTTTTTAGGTTTAGGATTTACAAATTTTAAGGATTTAGGGTTTAGAGCTTAGGGTTTTGTAGGGGTTTTAAATGGTTTTTAGGGTTTACTTTAGAATTTATAGGATTTAGGATTTCTTAAGATTTAGCGTTTTGGGTTTTCGGTATAGGATTTAGAGTTTTAGGTTAGGGTTTAGGGTTTAGGTTTTAGGGTTTAGTGCTTAGGGTTTTTTTAGGTTATGGATTTTATTTAGGTTTTTAGGGATTAGGGCTTTGGGTTTTTTAATTAAGGTTTTTAAGGATTTTATAAGTTAAGGGTTTAGGGCTTAGAGATTTTTTTGTGTTTTTTAAGGTTTAGCATATACGATTTAGGGCTTTATAGGGTTTAAAGCTTAGATTTTTTTGTTTAGGGGTATTTGGGGTTTTTAGGGATTTTAAGGGTTAAGTGTTTCCTAGGGTTTTTTAGGGTTTAGGGTCTTACTGTTTTTTTGGTTTAGAGTTTATGGGTTTTTAGTATCTAGGGTTTAGAGCTTAGGGTTTAGGTTTTTTTTTTTTTGTGTTTTTTAGGGTTTAGCTTAAACGATTCTGGGCTTTATAGGCTTTAGAGCTTAGAGTTCTTTTAGGTATAGGGGTTTTTTGTTTTTAGGATTTTTAAGGGTTAAGTGTTTTTTATGATTTTTTGGGGTTCAGGGCTTAGGGTTTTTTGTGTTTAGGGCTTAGGGTGTTTTTATTTAGGGTTTTAGGGTTTCTTAATGTTTATGGTTTAGGGTTTCGTAGGGTTTTCTATTTAGGATGTAGAGTTTTTGATTGGGGTTTTGAGCTTAGCGTTTTTCTTGATTTGGGGTTTTAGGGCTTAGGGTTTTATTGTGTTTTTTAGTGTTTAGCTTATATGATTTAGGGACTTATTGGGTTTATAGCTTAGAGTTTTTTAGGTATAGGGGTTATTTGGTTTTTTTAAGGATTTTAACGGTTAAGTGTTTCTTATGGTTTATTGGGGTTCAGGGGTTCGGGTTTTTGTTGTGTTTTTTAGGTTTAGGGTTTACAAATTTTCAAGATTTAGGGTTTAGAGATTAGGGTTTTGTAAGGATTTTAAATGGTTTTTAAAGTTTATTTTAGGGTTTATAGGATTTATGGTTTCTTAAGGTTTAGGGTTTCAGGTTAGGGTTTAGAATTTAGGGCTTAGGGTTTTAGGTTACGCATTTTACCTAGATTTTTAGGGCTTAGGGCTTTTGCTTTTTAGGGTCTTATAGGCTTAGGGTTTAGGGCTTAGGTTTTTTTTTTTTTTTTAGTCTTTCTTAGGGTTTAGCATATATGATTTAGGGGTTTGTCAGGTTTTTAGCGCTTAGAGTTTTTTAGGATTAAGATTTTTTGGGTTTTTAAGGTTTTTATGGGTTAAGTGTTTATTAGGGTTTAGGGTTATTTTTTTTGTGTTTTTAAGGTTTAGGGTTTATATTTTTTTATGATTTAGGGTTTGGAGCTCATGGTTTTTAATGGTTTAAATGGTCTTTAGGAATTATTTTAGGGTTTATATAATTTAGGGTTTGTTAAGGTTTAGGGTTTTATGTTAGGGTTTAGGGCTTAGGGTTTTAGGTTAAGGGTTTTAGCTTGCTTTTTAGTGTTTAGGGTTTTATAATCTTAGGGTTTAGGGCTTAGGTTTTTTTTTTTTAATGTTTTTTTAGAGTTTAGCATATATGATTTAGGGGTTTATCGAGTTTTTAGAGCTTAGAGTGTTTTCGGTTTAAGGGTTTTCGGGTTTTTAAGGTTTTTATGAATTAAGTGTTTCTTAGGGTTTTTTTTTTATGTTTTTTAGGTTTAGGTTTTACAGATTTTTTTTTGTGTTTTGTAATGGCTTTAAAAGGTTTTTAGGTATTATTTTAGGGTTTATATGATTTAGGGTTTCTTAAGGTTTAGGGCTTTATAGGGTTTTAGGTTCAGGATTTAGAGTTTTAGGTAATGGTTTATGGTTCAGTGCTTAGGGATTTTTTAGGTTTAGGGTTTTACGTTATGGGTTTTATCTATGTTTTTTGGTTTTGGGCTTTGGCTTTTCTAAGTTAAGGGTTTTTAGGATTTTATAGGTTTAGGGTTTAGGGCTTTTGGTTTTTTTTTTTTTTTTTTTTTTTTTTTTTTTTTTTTGTGTTTTTTAGGGTTTAGTGTATACCATTTTGGGCTTTATTGGGTTTAGAGCTTAGAATTTTTAAGGTTTAGGGGTTTTTGGGTCTTTTTAGGGTTTTTCAGGATTAAGTGTTTCTTAGGATTTAGGGTTTAGAGCTTATGTTTTTTTTTTTTGTTTTGTTTTTTAGTTTTAGGGTTTATGGACTTTTAGGATTTAGGCTTTAGAGCTTAGGGATTTTAGCCCTTTTAAATGGGTTTTAGGGTTTATTTTAAGGTTTTTAGGATTCAGTGTTTCTTACGGTTTAGGGTTTAGGGTTTCTTAGGGTTTTAGGTTCAAGATTTAGGATTTTTGGTTAGGGTTTATGCTTTTTTTAGGTTTAGCATTTTGGGTAAAGGATTTTATCTAGGTTTTTTATTGTAGGGCTTTGCATTTTTCGAGTTTAGGGCTTAGATATTTTGTGATTTTTTGGTATAGGATTTATAGATTTTAGGAATTTAGGGTTTAGAGATTAGGTTTTTGTAGGGATTTTTAATGGTTTTTAGGGTTTATTTTAGGATTTATAGGATCTAGGGTTTCTTAAGGTTTAGGGTTTAGGGTTTCCGATATAGGATTTAGAGTTTTAGGTTAGGGTTTATTCTTAGGGTTTTTTAGGTTATAGGTTTTATTTAGGTTTTTATGGTTTAGGGTTTTGGGTTTTTCAGTTACGATTTTTAAGGATTTTATAGGTTAAGGGTTTAGGGCTTAGACATTTTGTGTTTTTTAAGGTTTAACATAAACAATTTAGGGCTTTATGGGTTTAAATCTTATATTTTTTTTGTTTAGGGATATTTTGGGTTTTAGGGTTTTTAACGGTTAAGTGTTTCTTAGGGTTTCTTAGTGTTTTTGGTTTAAGATTTATAGTTTTAGGTTATGGTTTAGGGCTTAGGGTTTTTCTAGGTTTAGAAATTTAGGTTAAGGGTTTTATTTAGATGTTTAGGGTTAAGGACTTTGGGTTTTTTAGGTTAAGGTTTTTGAGGATTTTATAGTTTTAGGGTTTAGGGCTTAGGGGTTTTTTTTTGTATTTTTTTGGGTTTAGCTTATACAATTTAGGGATTTATAGGCTTTAGAGCTTAGAGTTGTTTTTTAGGTATAGGGGTTTTTTGTTTTTTAGGGTTTTCAAGGGTAAAGTGTTTCATATGATCTTTTGGGGTTCAGGGACTAGGGTTTTTTGTGTTTAGGGCTTAGGGTTGTTTTGTTTAGGGTTTTAGGGTTTCTTAAGGTTTAGGGTTTAGGGTCTTATGTTTTCAATTTAGGATTTAGAGTTTTTGGGCTTAGCGTTTTTCTAGGTTTAGGGATTTAGGTTAATTGATTTATTTAGGTTTTAAGGGTTAAGGGCTTTGGGGTTTTTAGGATTTTATAGTTTTATGTTTTTTTTTGGTATATTTTTGGTTTAGCTTATACTATTAAGGGCTTTATAGGGTTTAGAGTTTACAGTTTTTTAGGTACAGGGTTTTTTGGTGTTTTTTAGGCCTAGGGTTAATATATTTTAAGGATTTAGGGGTTTTAGTGGTTTTAAATGGGTTTTAGGGTTTATTTTAGGGTTTGTAGGATTTAGTGTTTCTTTAGGATTAGGGTTTAGACTTTCTTAGGGTTTCGATTTTTAGTATTTAGGCTTTAGGGCTTAGAGTTTTTTAAGGCTTAGGATTTTAGGTTAAGGGTTTTATTTAGGTTTACAAGGTTTAGGGCTTTGGGTTTTTTAGGTTACGGTTTAGGGTTTAGGGTTTTGGAGCTTGGATTTTTTTTGTATTTTTTAGGGTTTAGCTTATATGATTTAGGGTTTTATAGTGTTTAGAACTTAGAGTTCTTTAGGTATAGGAGTTTTTTTGTTTTACTTAGGTTTTTTAAGGGTTAAGTGTTTCTTATGGGTTTTAGGGTTCAGGGTTGTGGTTTTTTTTAGGTTTTTCTATGTTTAGGGTTTACGAATTTTCAAGATTTAAGGTTTAGAGCTTATGGTTTTGTAGGTGTTTTAAATTGTTTTCAAAGCTTATTTTAGGCTTTAAAGGATTTAGGGTTTCTTACGGCTTAGAGTTTAAGGTTTCTTAGGATTTTAGGTTTAGAATTTAGGGCTTTAGGTTAGGGTTTAGAGTTTAGGGTTTAGGGCTTAGGGTTTAAGGTTAGGGCATAGGATTTTAGGTTAAAGTTGTTTAGGGTTTTATAAGTTTAGGGTTTAGGGCTTAATGTTTTTGTTTTTGTATTTTTTAGGTTTTAGCATATATGATTTAAGGGTTTATCGGGTTTAGAGCTTAGAGTTTTTTTAAGTTTAGGGGTTTTCGGGTCTTTTAAGGTTTTTAAGGGTTAAGTGTTTCTTATGATTTTTTAGGGTTTAGGTTTTTTTTGTATTTTAGGTTTAGGGTGTACAAATTTTTAGGCTTTATGGATTAGAGTTTAGGGTTTTGTAAGAGTTTTATATTATTTTTATGTTTTATTTTAGGATTTATAGGATTTAGGGTTTTTTTAGGTTTAGGATTTTAGGTTATAGGTTTTATCTATATTTTTATGGTTTATGGCTTTAATTTGGGTTTTTAGTTTAAGGTTTTTTAGGATTTTATTGTTTTAGGATTTAGGGCTTATGGGTTTTTTTTTTTTTTTTGTGTCTTTTAGGGTTTAGAATAAATAATTTAGGGATTTATAGGGTTTAGAGCATAGAGATTTTTAGGTTTAGGTGTTTTTGGATTTTTTAGGATTTTTAAGGGTTAAGTGTTTCTTAAGGTTTTTTAGGGTTTAGGATTTTTTTCTGTGTTTTTTTAGTTTTAGGGTTTATGAATTTTTAGGATTTAGGGTTTAGAACTTAGGGATTTTAGGGGTTTATTTTAGGGTTTATAAGAATTTGTGTTTCTTCAAGTTCAGGGTTTAGTGTTTCTTTGGGTTTTAGTTTAGGATTTAGGAGTTTAGGTTAGGGTTTAGGGTTTATTTTTTAGGTTTTGAGGGTTTATGGCTTTTGTTTTTTAGGTTATGGTTTTTTAGGATTTAATAGGTTTAGGGTTTCAGGTTTAGGGCTTAGGGTTTTTGTTTTTGTTTTTTAGGTTTAGGGTTTACAGATTTTTAGGATTTAGGGTTTAGAGCTTAGGGTTTTGTAAAGATTTTAAATGGTGTTTAGGGTTTATTTTAGGGTTAATAGGATTTATGATTTCTTAAGATTTAAGGTTTAGGGTTTCTTAGGGTTTTATGTTTAGGATTTATAGTTTTAGGTAATGGTGTAGGGTTTAGCGCTTAGGTTTTTTTTAGGTTTAGGGTTTTACATTATGGGTTTTATCTATGTTTTTCAGTTTTGGGCTTTGGGTTTTTTATGTTAAGGGTTTTTAGGTTTTTATAGGTTTAGGGTTTAGGGCTTATGGTTTTATTTTTTTTTATTTTTTTATTTTTTAGAGTTTAGCGTATAAGATATAGGGCTTTATTGGGTTTAGAGCTTAGAGTTTTTAAGGTTTAGGGGTTTTGGGGTCTTTTTAGGATTTTTAAGGGTTAAGTGTTTCTTAGGTTTTTTAAGGCTTTAGGGTTTAGGGCTTATGGTTTTTTTTTGTGTTTTTTAGTTTTATGGTTTATGGGCTTTTAAGATTTAGGATTTAGAGCTTAGGGTTTTTAGGGGTTTTAAATTGGTTTTAGGGTTTATTTTAGGGTTTATAGGATTTAGTGTTTCTTAAGGTTTAGGGTTTAGGGTTTCTTAGGGCTTTAGGTTTAAGATTTAGGATTTTAGGCTAGGGTTTAGAGTTTTTTTTATGTTTAGCATTTTGGGTTAAAGATTTTATCTAGGTTTTTTTTTTTGTTTAGGGCTTTGCATTTCTTGGGGTTAGGGCTTAGGATTTTTTCTGTTTTTTAGGTTTAGGGTTTCCAGATTTTAAGGAGTTAGGGTTTGTAGGGGATTTAAATCGTTTTTAGGTTTTATTTTAGGATTTATAGGATTTATGTTTTCTTAAGGTTTAGGGTTTAGGGTTTTTGGCATAGGATTTAGAGTTTTAGGTTAGGGTTAAGGGTTTAATGCTTAGGGTATTTTTTATGTTAAGGGTTTTATTTAGGTTTCTAGGGTTTAGGGCTTTGGGTTTTATTGTTAAGGTTTTTAAGGATTTCATAGGTTAAGGGTTTAAGGCTTAGAGATTTTTTGTATTTTTTAAGGTTTAGCATTTACGATTTACGGCTTTATAGGGTTTAAAGCTTAGATTATTTTTTTTGTGTATGGGTATTTGGGTTTTTAAGGGTTAAGTGTGTCTTAGGGTTTTTGATGGTTTAAGGTTTAAGTCTTAGGGTCTTTGTGTTTTTTAGGTTTAGGGTTTATGGATTTTTAGCATTTAGGGTTTAGAGCTTAGGGTTTTTAGGAGGTTTAAATGGGTTTTAGGTTTTATTTTAGGGTTTATAGGATTCAGGGTTTACGGTTTCTTTGGGTTTTTGGATTAGGATTTAGAGTTTTAGGTTATGGTTTAGGGCTTAGGGTTTTTCTAGGTTTAGGAATTTAGTTTAAGGGTTTTATTTAGATTTTTAGGGTTAAGGACTTTGGGTTTTAGGTTAAGGAATTTATAGTTTTAGGGTTTAAGGATTAGGGTTTTTGCTTTTTTTTTTTTTTTTTTGTTGGGTTTAGCTGATACGATTTAGGGCTTTATAGGCTTTAGAGCTTAGAGATTTTTTTAGATGTAGGGTTTTTTATTTTGTTTTTTAGGGTTTTTAAGGGTTAAGTGTTTCTTATGGATTTTGGGATTCAGGGCTTAGGGTTTTTTGTGTTTAGGGCTTCGGGTTTTTTTGTATAGGATTTTAGGGTTTCTTAAGGTTTAATTAGGGTTTAGGGTTTCTTAGGGTTTTCGATTTAGGATTTAGAGTTTTTGGTTAGGGTTTTGGCCTTAGGATTTTCTAGGTTTAGGTTTTTAGGTTAATGATTTTATTTAGGTTTTTAGGGTTAAGGGCTTTGGGTTTTTTAGGATTTTATAGTTTTAGGATTTTTATTTTGGTCTTTTAGGGTTTAGCTTATACGATTTACGGCTTTATAGGGCTTATAGCTTAGAGTTTTTTAGGTATAAGGTTTTTTTCATGTTTTTTAGGTTTAGGGTTTACAAATTTTTAGGATTTAGGGTTTAAATGGGTTTTAGGGTTTATTTTAGGGTTTGTAGGATTTAGGGTTTCTTAAGGTTTAGGGTTTTCAATTTTTAGTATTTAGGCTTTAGGGCTTAGGATTTTTTGAGGCTTAGGGTTTTAGGTTAAGGGTTTTATTTAGGTTTTTAGGGTTTTGGGCTTTGTGTTTTTTTAGGTTAAGGTTTAGTGTTTAGGACCTTGGTTTTTTTTTTTTTGTATTTTTTTAGGGTTTAGCTTATAGGATTTAGGACTTTATAGATTTTAGAACTTATAGTTCTTTAGGTATAGGGGTTTTTTGGTTTTACTTAGGTTTTTTAAGGATTAAGTGAATCTTATGGCTTTTTGGGGTTCAGCGCTAAGGTTTTTTTATGTTTAGGGTTTATGAATTTTCAAGATTTAAGGTTTAGAGCTTATGGTTTTGTAGGAGTTCTAAATTGTTTCCAGAGTTTATTTTAGGCTTTATAGGATTTAGGGTTTCTTATGGTTTAGGGTTTACGGTTTCTTAGGGTTTTAGGTTTAGAATTTAGGGTTTAGGGTTTACGGCTTAGGGTTTCAGGTTATGGTTTAAAGTTTAGGGCATAGGAATATAGGTTAAGGTTGTTTAGGGTTTGATAAGTTTAGGGTTTAGGGCTTTAGGTTTTTTTGGTGTTTTTTAGGGTTTAGCATATATGATTTAGGTGTTTATCGGGTTTAGAGCTTAGAGTTTTTTAGATTTAGGGGTTGTTGGGTCTTTTAAGGTTTTAAGGGTTAAGTGTTTCTTAGGGTTTTGGTTTTTTTTTTTGTTTTTTAGGTTTAGGGTTTACAACTTTTTAGGATTTATGGTTTAGAAATTAGGGTTTTGTAAGGGTTTTATATGATTTTTATGGTTTATCTTAGGGTTTATATGATTTAGGGTATTTTTAGGTTTAGGGTTTTAGGTTATGGGTTTTATCTATATTTTTAGGGTTTATGGCTTTAATTTGGGTGTTTAGTTTAAGGTTTTTTAGGGTTTTATTGGTTTAGCATTTAGGGATTATGGAGTTTTTTTTTTTTTTTTTTTGGTGTTTTTTAGGGTTTAGCATAAATGATTTTGGGATTTATAGGGCTTAGAGCATAGAGATTTTTAGGTTTAGTTGTTTTTGGGTTTTTTAGGATTTTTAAGGGTTAAGTGTTTCTTAGGGTTTTTTAGGGTTCATGGCATGGGTTTTTTCATTTTAGGGTTTATGAATTTTTAGGATTTAGGGTTTAGAACTTAGGGATTTTAGAGGATTTAAATGGGTTTTAGGGTTTATTTTAGGGTTTATAAGATTTTGTGTTTCTTAAGGTTCTGGGTTTAGTGTTTCTTAGGGCTTTAGTTAAGGATTTAGGATTTTAAGTTAGGGTTTATGGTTTTTTTTTTTTTTTTTTTTTTAGGTTTTGAGGGTTTATGGCTTTTGTTTTTTGGGTTAAGGTTTTTTAGGGTTTAATAGGTTTAGGGTTTCAGGTTTAGGGCTTAGGGTTTTTGTTTTTGTTTTTTAGGTTTAGGGTTTACAGATTTTTTAGGATTTAGGGTTTAGAGCTTAGGATTTTGTAAAGATTTTAATTGGCTTTTAGGGTTTATTTTAGGTTTTATAGGATTTATGGTTTTTTAAGGTTTAGGGTTTAGGGTTTCTTAGGGTTTTATGTTTAGGATTTATAGTTTTAGGTAATGGTTTGGGGTTTAGCGCATAGGGTTTTTTTTAGGTTTAGGGTTTTACGTTATGGGTTTTGTCTATGTTTTTCGGTTTTGGGCTTTGGATTTTTTAAGTTAAGGGTTTTTAAGATTTTATAGGTTTAGGGTTTAGGGCTTATGGCTTTTTTTTTTTGTGTGTTTTTTAGGGTTTAGCATATACGATCTAGGGCTTCATTGGGTTTAGAGCTTAGAGTTTTTAAGGTTTAGGGGTTTTTGGGTCTTTTTAGGGTTTTTAAGGGTTAACTATTTCTTAGGTTTTTTAAGGGTTTAGGGCTTATGGTTTTTTTGTGTTTTTTAGTTTTAAGGTTTATGGACTTTGAGGCTTTAGGTTTTATAGCTTAGGGTTTTTAGAGGTTTTAAATGGATTTTCGGGTTTATTTTAGGGTTTATAGGATTTAGTGTTTCTTAAGGTTTAGGATTTAGGGTTTCTTAGGGTTTTAGATTTAAGATTTAGGATTTTAGGCTGGGTCTTAGAGTTTTTGTATGTTTAGCTTTTTGGGTTAAGGATTTTATCTAGGTTTTATTTTATTTTATTTTATTTTATTTTTTTTTTTATTGTTTAGGGCTTTTGGGTTTAGGGCTTAGGATTTTTTGCGTTTTTTGGGTCTAGGATTTACAGATTTTAAGGAGTTAGGGTTTGTAGCGGTTTTAAATGGTTTTTAGGGTTTATTTTAGGATTTATAGGATATAGGGTTTCTTAAGGTTTAGGGTTTAGGGTTTTCGATATAGGATTTAGAGTTTTATGTTAGGGTTTAGGGTTTAGTGCTTAGGGTTTTTTTAGGTTAAGGGTTTTATTTAGGTTTTTAGGATTTAGGGCTTTGGGTTTTATAATTAAGGTTTTTAATGATTTTAGACATTAAGGGTTTAATGCTTAGAGATTTTTTGTATTTTTTAAGGTTTAGCAATTACGATTTACGGCTTTATAGGGTTTAAAGCTTAGATTTTTTTGTGTGTAGGGGTATTTGGGTTTTTAAGGGTTAAGTGTTTCTTAGGGTTTTTTAGGGTTTAAGGTTTAAGTATTCGGGTTTCTGTGTTTTTTAGGTTTATGGTTATGGATTTTTAGTATATAGGGTTTAGAGCTTAGGATTTTTAGGAGGTTTAAATGGGTTTTAGGGTTTATTTTAGGGTTTATAGGATTTAGGGTTTCTTAAGGTTTAGGGTTTACAGTTTCTTAGGGTTTTTGGTTTAGGATTTAGAGTTTTAGGTTATGGTTTAGGGCTTAGGGTTTTTCTAGGTTTAGGAATTTAGTTTAAGGGTTTTATTTAGATTTTTAGGGTTAAGGACTTTGGATTTTTTAGATTAAGGTTTTTAAGTATTTTATATTTTTAGGGTTTAGGGCTTAGGGTTTTTGTTTTGTGTTTTTTGGATTTAGCTTATACGATTTAGGTTTAGGTTTTTTTTTTTTTTTTTTTTTTTTTAGGATTTTTAAGGGTTAAGTATTTTTTATGGTTTTTTGGGGTTCAAGGCCTAGGGTTTTTTGTGTTTAGGGCTTAGTGTTTTTTTTGTATAGGGTTTTATGTTTTTTAAGGTTTAATTAGGGTTTAGGGTTTCTTAGGGTTTTCAGTTTAGGATTTAGAGTTTTTGGTTAGGGTTTTGGGCTTAGGGTTTTTCTAGGTTTAGGATTTTTGGTTAATGGTTTTATTTAGGTTTTTAGGGTTAAGGGCTTTGGGTTTTTTAGGATTTTATAGTTTTAGGATTTTTTTTTTTGGTCTTTTAGGGGTTAGCTTATACAATTTAGGAGCTTAGAGTTTTTTAGGTATAAGATTTTTTGTTGTTTTTTAGGTTTAGGGTTTACAGATTTTTAGGATTTAGGGTTTTAATAGGTTTTAGAGTTTATTTTAGGGTTTGTAGGATTTAGGGTTTAGATTTCTTAGGGTTTTCAATTTTTAGTATTTAGGCTTTAGGGCTTAGGGTTTTTTGAGGCTTTGGGTTTTAGGTTAAGGGTTTTATTTAGGTTTTTAGGGTTTAGGGCTTTGTGTTTTTTAGGTTAAGGTTTACGGTTTAGGATCTTGGATTTTTTTTTTGTATTTTTTTAGGGTTTAACGTATATGATTTAGGGCTTTATAGGGTTTAAGGATTAAGTGAATCTTATGGTTTTTTGGGGTTCAGCGCTAAGGTTTTTTTATGTTTAGGGTTTATGAATTTTCAAGATTTAAGGTTTAGAGCTTATGGTTTTGTAGGAGTTTTAAATTGTTTTCAGAGTTTATTTTAGGCTTTATAGGATTTAGGGTTTCTTATGGTTTAGGGTTTACGATTGCTTAGGATTTTAGATTTAGAATTTAGGGTTTAGGGTTTATGGCTTAAGGTTTTAGGTTAGGGTTTAGGGTCTAGGGCATAGGATTTTAGGTTAAGGTTGTTTAGGGTTTTGATAAGTTTAGGGTTTAGGGCTTTAGGTTTTTTTGGTGTTTTTTATGGTTTAGCATATATAATTTAGGGGTTTATCGGGTTTAGATCTTAGAGTTTTTTAGGTTTAGGGGTTGTCTAGTATTTTAAGGTTTTAAGGGTTTTGTATTTTTTAGATTTTTTTTTTTTTTTTTTTTTTTTTTTGAGGTTTAGGGTTTACAAATTTTTAGGATTTATGGTTTAGAGATTAGGGTTTTCTAAGGGTGGGTTTTGCATTGATTTTCAGGGTTTATTTTAGGTTTTATAGGATTTATGATTTTCAAGGTTTAGGATTTAGGGTTTCTTAGGTTTTTAGGTTTAGAATTTAGAGTTTTATTTTAGGGTTTAGGGCCTAGGGTTTTTTTAGGTTTATGGGTTTTATCTAGATTTTTAGGGTTGGCTTTGGGTTTTTTAGTTGAAGGTTTTTTAGGATTTTAGTGATTTAGGATTTAGGGCTTATGGGTTTTTTTTTGTGTTTTTTAGAGTTTAGCGTAAACGATTTAGGGCTTTATAGGGTTTAGAGCTTAGAGATTTTTAGGTTTAGAATTTAGGGCTTAGGATTTTAGGTTAGGGGGTAGGGTCTAGGGCATAGGATTTTTGGTTAAGGTTGTTTAGGGTTTAATAAGTTTAGGGTTTTGGGCTTAAGGTTTTTTTTTTTTTTTTTTTTTTTTTTTTTTAGGGTTTAGCATATATGATTTAGGGGTTTATCGGGTTTAGATCTTAGGGTTTTATAGGTTCAGGGTTTTCTATTTAGGATTCAAAATTTTAGGTTAAGGTTTAGGGCTTAGGTTTTTGTTTTTTAGGTTTGGGGTTTACAAATTTTTAGGATTTAGAGTTTAGAAAGGGTTTTAAATGGTATTTAGGGTTCATTTTAGGGTTTATAGGATTTAGGGTTGCTTACGTTTAGGGTTTTAGATTTAGGATTTAGAGTTTTAGGTTAGGGTTTTTTTAGTTTTAGGGTTTTAGGTTATAGGTTTTATCTAGATTTTTAGGGTTTTTTTGGTTAAGGTTTTGTAGGATTTTATAGGTTTTTGGTTTAGGGCTTATTTTTTGTGTGTTTTTTAGGGTTTAGCATATACGATTTAGGGCTTTATAGGGTTTAGAGCTTAGAGATTTTTAGGTTTAGGATTTTTTGGGTTTTATAGGGTTTTTTAATGGTTAAGTGTTTATTTGGGTTTAGATTTTAGGGCTTAGGGTTTTTTTTTTTTTGGTGTTATTTAGGTTTAAGGTTTACGGATTTTTAGGATTTAGGGTTTAGATCTTCGGGTTTTGTAGGGGTTTAAAACTCTTTTTAGGGTTTATAGGATTTTGGGTTTATTAACGTTTAGGGTTTAGGGTTTCTTAGAATTTTAGGTTTAGGAATTAGGGTTTTAGGTTAGGGTTTAGGGCTTAGCGAATTTTTAGGTGTTGGGTTTTAGGTTAGGGGTTTTATGTAGATTTTAAGGTTTAGGGCTTTGAGTTTGTTAGGTTAAGGGTTTTTAGGGTTTCATAGGTTTATGGTTTAGGGCTTAGGGTTTTTTTTTTTTTTTTTTTTTTGTGTTTTTTAGGGTTTAAAATATTCGATTTAGGTCTTTATAGGGTTTAGAGAATAACGTTTTTTAAGTTTATTTGTTTTTTTTGTTTTTTAGGGTTTTAAAGGGTTAAGTGTTTCTTAGGGTTTATGGTTTAGACTTGTGGGTTTTGTAGGGGTTTTAAGTGGTTTTAAGGGTAATTATGGTATGTTTTTCTTATGCTATGATGATCTATGTAATGAAAATGATTATGACTTAAGATTTTCCATTATCTTCAAAATGATGCTTTAACTTAGTAAATTGCATGCATTCAACTAAAATGTCTCTTTTAGCATGTTTTCATGATTTTTATGCATGCCTATCATATTTGGTGCATTCTTATACTAACCAATATTTTTCCTACATTCTTCCCCAAGTGTAGGGTCCGGTTCTGAAGGTGGGCATCATTGTGGCTAAAGCTTTGATTTGCTTATTTCTCCTAGCTTGTTGGTGAGTCCTTATGATTCGAGGACATATGTTTTTTTTTTTAGTAGCTTCATACTTTTATTTCCTCTTCGTACTATGTTGTATTGATTGTATCCCTATTTGATTCAAGTATTGTAATAGATGGCTATATTGAGACAAGTCTAGACTTCCGCTTTCTATATGAAAAATTTGGACTTGAAATGCATTTTTTTACTCTTTATTGTTCGATGCTTATGTTGTTATATGCTAAGTGGTTTACATGGTGCCTTTTGGGGTTCTATATGCCTTGTTATTTAACCTTCCCTATCCAGCAAGCTCCATCTCGAAAATAAGAAGCAAAGGCACAAAAACTACGTAAAGGCCGACAACTTTGCCTTATCACCTTACAAAACATTCATTTCAATTGTCTCACATTTGCTTTGTGAAAATTAGTGTCTTTTCTAATACGATTACTCAACAAAAAACTTGTATAAATTATAAAAGTTATAAAGTCTATTTTAGAGGCCTAATGTAGCTACAATTCATGAATATGATATTGCACGAGTTAGACATATAATTGCTTCGTTTTGAATTATTAAGAATCAAACATATTTCTCAATTCACTCAACACTCAAAGAGCTAAATCTTTGGAACAACAACTTTGATGGTGTCAACCTTGGCTACTTGCAAGATAGCACACAATCAACTCCAAGGAAGCATTCGAACAAGTCTATACATACCAACTGTAGGACTTGATGTTTTGAGTTCCTCATTACTTTGTTGTTGTGTCATTTAATATATGCCAATAAACAGCTCAACCTCAGAACATCAGCTCTGCAACTATAGAGTGTAGAGTTTGAACATAACAACACTAACAGAAACAACTTCTTAAGCTAGTCAAGAAAGAAGCAGACTCAAAAGAGCTACGGAACTATAGTAATGAGGCCAGAAGCAACAAACATGTATATCTAAGTTTGTGCATAAAACTTCTCCAAACACCTCTCCAGTCAATTAGCAAAAACCCTTTCTGTCCTCTTCTGATTATCCTTCGATCCACGTGGAAGTTATTATATAAGCTAAGAAACATACTCCACACGCCATAACTTCCTTGTTGCCTGATAGTGTAGAAACATATAACTGACCACTTTTTCACTTCCTTCATGCATGCAACGCCTTTTGGACAGCATCCCCCTTCTCTCCAATTTTGACTATGTTAGACAAGCTTTATGTCCTATAATCCAACAAAATATGGCTTGGCAAAACTACCTTTAGAAGGTGGGTTCAAGAATGTCACTAGGAATTCATTCTTACACTCAATTTTTTTAATAAAGTTTACACATTAAAATTTCCCCTAGGTCGTGACATGAGCATATACAATTTAAGGCTTTATAGGGTTTAGAGCTTAGAGTTTTTTGTGTTTAGGGGTTGTTGTGTTTTTAGGGTTTTTTAGGGTTTAGGGTTTAGGGCTTATTGTTTTTGTGTTTATTAGGTATAGGTTTACCAATTTTAAGAATTAAGGGTTTAGAGCTAAGGGTTTTTTAGGGGTTTTAAATGGTTAGAAGGGTTCATTTTAGGGTTTTTTCGGGTTTCAGGTTTAGGATTTAGGGTTTTAGGTTAGGGTTTAGGGTTTAGGGCTTATGGTTTTTTTAGGTTTAGGGCTTTAAGTTAAAGGTTTTATCTAGGTTTTAAGGGTTTAGTGCTATTGGTTTTCTTAGGTTAAGGGTTTTTAGTGTTTTATAGGTTTAAGGTTTACGGCTTAGAGTTTTTTTCTATGTTTTTAGGGTTTAGCATATATGCTTTAAGGCTTTATAGGGTTTAGATCTTAGAGTTTTTTAGGTTTACAGGTTTTTGGGCTTTTTAAGGTTTGCAAGGGTTAAGTGTTTCTTATGGTTTTTTAGGAATTAGGGCTTTGGGTTTTTTCTATATGTTTTTAGGTTTAGGGTTTACAAATTTTTAGCATTTAGGATTTTGTAGGGGTTTTAAATGATTTTTAGCGTTTAAAGTATTTAGGTTTTCTTACGATTTAGGGTTTAGGGTTTAGGGCTTCTTATGGTTTTCAATTGAGGATTTAGAGTTTTAGGGTAGGGTTTATGGTTTAGGGTTTTATTTAGGTTTTTACGATTTAGGGCATTAGGGTTTTTAGGTTAAGGTTTTTTAGGATTTTATAGGTTTAGAGCTTAGGGCATAGGGTTTTTAAGTGTTTTTTAGTGTTTAGCATATACGATTTAGGACTTTATAGGGTTTAGAGCTTAAAGTTGTTAAGGTTTAAGGGTTTGTGGGTTTTTTACGATTTTTAAGCGTTAAGTGTTTCTTAGGGTATTTTAGGGTTTAGGGCTTAGGATTTTTTGTATTTTTTAGGTTTAGGGTTTACGGATTTTCAGGATTTAGGGTTTAGAGCTTAGGGTTTTATAGGGGTTTTAAAAAGGTTTTTAGGGTTTATTTGAGGGTTTATCGAGTTGAGGGTTTCTTAAGGTTATGGGTCTAGGGTTTCTTTGTGTTTTCGGTTTAGGATTGAGAGTTTTATGTTAGGGTTTAGGGTTTTAGGTTAAGCGTTTTATTTAGGCTTTTAGAGAGGCTTTTGGTTTTTTATGTTAGAGTTTTTTAAATTTTTATAGGTTTGGGGTTTAGGGCTTAGTGTTTTTTTTTTTTTTTTGTGTTTTTAGGGTTTAGATAATACAAATTAGGGTTTTATAGGGTTTAGAGCTTAGTGTTTTTTTAGGTTTAGATTTTTTTTTTTTTTTTTTTATGATTTTTAAGTGTTTAGTGTTTTTTAGGGTTTATGGTTTAGAGCATAGGGTTTTGTAGGGATTTTAATTGGTCTATAGGGATTATTTTAAGATCTATAGGGTTTAGGGTTTCTTAAGGTTTAGGGTTTAGGGGTTCTTAGGCCTTTATGTTTAGGATTTAGAGTTCTAGGTTAGGCTTTAGGGTTTAGAGCTTAGGGTATTTTTAGGTTTATGGTTTTGGGTTAAGGGTTTTATTTAGGTTTTTAGTGCTTTAGGGTTTTTAAGGGTTAAGGATTTCTTAGGCTTTAGTGCTTAGGGATTTTAGTGTTTTTTAGGTATAGGTTTACCAATTTTAAGAATTAAGGGTTTAGAGCTAAGGGTTTTTTAGGGGTTTTAAATGGTTAGAAGGGTTCATTTTAGGGTTTTTTCGGGTTTCAGGTTTAGGATTTAGGGTTTTAGGTTAGGGTTTAAGGTTTAGGGCTTATGGTTTTTTTAGGTTTAGGGCTTTAAGTTAAAGGTTTTATCTAGGTTTTAAGGGTTTAGTGCTATTGGTTTTCTTATGTTAAGGGTTTTTAGTGTTTTATAGGTTTAAGGTTTACGGCTTAGAGTTTTTTTCTATGTTTTTAGGGTTTAGCATATATGCTTTAAGGCTTTATAGGGTTTAGATCTTAGAGTTTTTTAGGTTTACAGGTTTTTGGGCTTTTTAAGGTTTGCAAGGGTTAAGTGTTTCTTATGGTTTTTTAGGAATTAGGGCTTTGGGTTTTTTCTATATGTTTTTAGGTTTAGGGTTTACAAATTTTTAGCATTTAGGATTTTGTAGGGGCTTTAAATGATTTTTAGCGTTTAAAGTATTTAGGTTTTCTTACGATTTAGGGTTTAGGGTTTAGGGCTTCTTATGGTTTTCAATTGAGGATTTAGAGTTTTAGGGTAGGGTTTATGGTTTAGGGTTTTTGGTTATGGGTTTTATTTAGGTTTTTACGGTTTAGGGCATTAGGGTTTTTAGGTTAAGGTTTTTTAGGATTTTATAGGTTTAGAGCTTAGGGCATAGGGTTTTTAAGTGTTTTTTCGTGTTTAGCATATACGATTTAGGACTTTATAGGGTTTAGAGCTTAAAGTTGTTAAGGTTTAAGGGTTTGTGGGTTTTTTACGATTTTTAAGCGTTAAGTGTTTCTTAGGGTATTTTAGGGTTTAGGGCTTAGGGTTTTTTGTATTTTTTAGGTTTAGGGTTTACGGATTTTCAGGATTTAGGGTTTAGAGCTTAGGGTTTTATAGGGGTTTTAAAAAGGTTTTTAGGGTTTATTTGAGGGTTTATCGAGTTGAGGGTTTCTTAAGGTTATGGGTCTAGGGTTTCTTTGTGTTTTCGGTTTAGGATTGAGAGTTTTATGTTAGGGTTTAGGGTTTTAGGTTAAGCGTTTTATTTAGGCTTTTAGAGAGGCTTTTGGTTTTTTATGTTAGAGTTTTTTAAATTTTTATAGGTTTGGGGTTTAGGGCTTAGTGTTTTTTTTTTTTTTTTTTTTGTGTTTTTAGGGTTTAGATAATACAAATTAGGGTTTTATAGGGTTTAGAGCTTAGTGTTTTTTTAGGTTTAGATTTTTTTTTTTTTTTATGATGTTTAAGTGTTTAGTGTTTTTTAGGGTTTATGGTTTAGAGCATAGGGTTTTGTAGGGATTTTAATTGGTCTATAGGGATTATTTTAAGATCTATAGGGTTTAGGGTTTCTTAAGGTTTAGGGTTTAGGGGTTCTTAGGCCTTTATGTTTAGGATTTAGAGTTCTAGGTTAGGGTTTAGGGTTTAGAGCTTAGGGTATTTTTAGGTTTATGGTTTTGGGTTAAGGGTTTTATTTAGGTTTTTAGGGTCTAGTGCTTTAGGGTTTTTAAGGGTTAAGGATTTCTTAGGCTTTAGTGCTTAGGGCTTAGGGATTTTAGTGTTTTTTAGGTTTAGGGTTTAATGATTTTTAGGATTTAGGGTTTAGAGCTTAAGGTTTTGTAGGGGTTTTAAATGGGATTTAGGGTTTAATTGAGGGTTTATAGGATTTAGGGTTTCTCAAGGTTTAGGGTTTTAGGTTTAGGATTTAGAGTTTTAGGTTAGGGTTTAGGCTTTAGGGCTTAGGGTTTTTTTAGGTTTAGGGTTTTAGGTTAAGGGTTTTATTTAGATTTTTAGGGTTTAGGGCTTTGAGTTTTTTGGGTTAACGTTTTTTGGGAGTTTATAGATTTATAGTTAAGGGCTTAGGGTTTTTTTGTGTTTTTTAAGGTTTAACATATACGATTTAGGGCTTTGTAGGGTTTAGAACTATGAGTTTTTAGGTTTAGGGGTTGTTGGGTTTTTTTAGGGTTTTTAAGGATTAAGTGGTTTTTAGGGTTTTTCAGGATTCATGTTTAGGGCATAGGTTTTTTTTTTTTTTTTTTTTTTTTTTTTTTTTGTATTTTTTAGGTTTAGGGTTTACAAATTTTTAAGATTTAGGGTTTAAAGCTTAGAGGTTTTAGGGGTTTTTAATGGTTTTTAGGGTTTATTTTAGGGTTTATAAGATTTTGGGTTTCTTAGGGTTTTAAGTTTAGGATTTAGGGTTTTAGGTTAAGGTTTAGGGTTTAAGGCTTAGGGTTATTTTAGGTTTAGGGTTTTAGGTTAAGAATTTTACTTATGTTACTAGGGTTTAGGGCTTTGGGTTTTTTATGTTACGGGTTTTTAGGGTTTATATGTTTAGGGTTTAGCGCTTAGGTTTTTCTTCTTTTTTTAGGATTTAGCATATACGATTTAGGTCTTTATAGGGTTTTTAGCTTAGATTTTTTTAGTTTTAGGGGTTTTGTATTTTTTAGGGTTTATAAGTGTTCAGTGTTTCTTAGGGTTTAGAGCTTAGGGTTTTCTATGGGTTTCAAACTTTTTTAGGGTTTATATTAGGGTTTATAGGATTTAGGGTTTCTTATGGTTTAGGGTTTCTTAGGGTTTTAGGTTTAGGGTTTAGGGTTTAGTGCATAGGGTTTTTTTAGGTTATAGGTTTTAGGTTAAGGTTTTTATTTAGGTTTTAAGGGTTTAGGGCTTTGGGTTTTTTTGGGTTAAGATTTTTTAGGGTTTAATACATCTATGGTTTAGGGCTAAGGGTTTTTTTTTTTTTTTGTGTTTTTTAGGGTATAGAATATACGATTTAGGGCTTTGTAGGGTTTAGAGCATAAAGTTTTTTAGCTTTAGGGTTTTTTTTGTTTTTTTTTTTTGGGTTTTTAAGGGTTAAGTGTCTCTTAGGGTTTATGGTTTAGAGCTTAGGGTTTTGTAGGGGTTTCAAATGGTTTTTTGGGTTTATTTTAGGATTTATAGGATTTTGGTTTTCTTAAGGTTTAGGGTTTAGGGTTTCTTAGGCTTTTTTGTTTAGGATTTAGAGTTCTAGGTTAGGGTTTAAGGTTTAAAGCTCAGGGATTTTTAGGTTAAGGGTTTTATTTAGGTATTTAGGGTTTAGTGCTTTAGGATTTTTAAGGGTTAAGTATTTCTTAGGCTTTAAGGCTTAGGGCTTAGGCTTCGGGATTTTTGTGTTTTTTATGTTTAGGGTTTATAGATGTTTAGGATTTAGGGTTTAGAGCTTAGGTTTTTATAGGGTTTTTAAATGGTTTCTAGGGTTTATTTTAGGGTTTATAGGATTTACGATTTCTTAAGGTTAAGGATTTTACGTTTAGGATTGGTTTAGGGCTTAGGGGTTTTTCAGGTTTAGGTTTAGGTTAAGATTTATGTTGGTTTTTAGGGTTTAGTGCTTTGGATTTTTTAGGTTAATGATTTTTAGGGTTTTATAGGTTAAAGTTTAGTGCTTAGGGTGTTTTTTGTGTTTTTTAAGGTTTAGGATATACAGTTTATGTCTTTATAGGGTTTAAAGCTTAGAGTTTTTTTAGGTTTAGGGGTTTTGGGGATTTTTAGGATTTTTAAGGGTTATGTGCTTCTTATGTTTTTTAGGGTTTTGGGCTTAGGGCGTTTTTTGTGTTTTTTAGGTGTAGGGTTTACAGATTTTTAGGATTAGCATTTAGATCATAGGATTTTTAGGGGTTTTAACTGTGTTTTTGGATTTATTTTAGTGTTTGTAGGATTTAGGGTTTCTTAAGGTTGAGGGTTTAGGGTTTCATAGGGTTTTCAGTTTAGGATTTAGAGTTTAGGGCTTAGGGGCTTTTTTAGGTTAGAATTTTAGGTTAAGGGTTTTTTTTGGGTTTTTAGGGTTTAGGACTTTGGGTTTTTTAGGTACAGGATTTTTATGATTTTATAGGATTAGGGTTTAGGACCTTGGTTTTTATAGCATTTTAAGTGTTAAGCTTTTATTATGGTTTTTTTAGGGTTTAGGGCTTAGTGTTTTTTTTGTGTTTTTAGGTTTAGGCTTTACGATTGTTCAAGATTTAGGGTTTAGAGCTTAGGGTTTTGTAGGGGATTTGAATGGTTTTTAGGGTTTATTTTAGGGTTTTTAGGATATAGGATTTTTTAAGGTTTAGGGTTTCTTAGGTTTTTAGGGTTTTAGGTTAGGTTTCAGGGTTTAGAGCATAGGGTTTTAGGTTAATTGTCTTATATAGGTTTTTAGGGTTTAGATCTTTGGGTATTTTAGACTAATAATTTTTAGGGTTTTATAGGATTAGGGTTTAGGGCATATATGATTTAGGGCTTTATCGGGTCTAGAGCTTAGAGTTTTTTAGGTTTAGGTTTTAATGATTTTTAGGATTTAGGGTTTTTAGGGGTTTTAAATTGATTTTAGGGTTTATTTTAGGGTTTTTAGGATTTAAGGTTTCTTAAGGTTTAGGGTTTGGGGTTTCTTTGTGTTTTCAGTTTAGGATTTACAATTTTAGATTAGAGTTTAGGGTTTAGGGCTTAGGGGTTTTTTAGGTTTAAGGTTTTATGTTAAGGGTTTTAATTAGTCTTTTACAGTTTAGGGCTTTGAGGTTTTTAGGTTAAGGATTTTTAGGATTTTATAGGATTAGGGTTTAAGGCTTAGGTTTTTTTTTTTTTTTTTTTGTGTTTTTTAGGGTTTAGTTTATACAATTTAGGGATTTATTGGGTTTAGAGCTTAGAGTATTTTTAGGTATAGTGGTTATTTGGTTTTTTTTTAGGGTTTTTAATGGTTAAGTGTTTCTTATGGTTTATTGGGGTTCAGGGGTTTGGGTTTTTGTTGTGTTTTTTAGGTTTAGGTTTTACAGAATTTCAAGATTTAGGGTTTAGAGCTTAGGGTTTTGTAATGTTTTGAGAGTTTATTTTAGGGTTTATAGGATTAAGGGTTTTAGGTTAGGGTTTAGGGTTTTGGGTTTTGAGCTTAGGGTTTTAGGTTAAGGGTTTTATCTAGCTTATTAGGGTTTAGGGCTTTGGATTTTTACGAATTTATAGGCTTAGGGTTTAGGGCTTAGGGTTTGTTTTGTGTTTTTTAGGGTTTAGCATATAGGATTTTGGGGTTTATTGGGTTTTTAGAGCCTAGAGTTTTTTTATGCTTAAGGGTTTTCGAGTTTTTATAGGTTAAATATTTCTTAAAGATTTTTAGGGTTTAGAATTTTTTTTGTGTGTTTTAAGGTTTAGAATTTACAGATTTTTAGGATTTAGGGTTTAGAGCTCGGGGTTTTGTTATGGTTTTAAATGGTTTTTAGGGTTTATTTTAGGGTTTATATGTTCGAGGGTCTCTTAAGGTTTAGGGTATAGGGCTTTAGGTTTAGGATTTAAAGTTTTAGGTAATGGTTTAGGATTTAGCACTTAGGTGCTTTTTTAGGTTTAGGGTTTTACGTTATGGGTTTTATCTACGTTTTTCGGTTTTGGGCTTTGGATTTTTTAAGTTAAGGGTTTTTAGGATTTTATAGGTTTAGGGTTTAGGGCTTATGGTTTTGTTTTTTGTGTTTTTAAAGGTTTAGCGTATACGATTTAGGGTTTTATTGGGAATAGAGCGTAGAGTTTTTAAGGTTTAGAGTTTTTTTGGGTCTTTTTAGGGTTTGTAATGGTTAATTGTTTCTTAGGAAGGTTTAGGGTTTAGGGCTTATGGTTTTTTTTTTGTGTTTTTTAGTTCTACGGTTTATGGACTTTTAGGATTTAGGTTTTAGAGCTTAGGGTTTTTAGGGGTTTTAAATGGGTTTTAGGGTTTATTTTGGGGTTTATAGGATTTAGTGTTTCTTAAGGTTTAGGGTTTCTTAGGGTTTTAGGTTTAAGGTTTAGGATTTTAGGTTAGGGTTTAGGGTTTTTTTGGGTTAAGTATTTTATATAGTTTTCTTTTTTGTTTAGGGCTTTGCATTTTTTGGGTTTATGGCTTAGGTTTTTTTGTGGTTTTTAGGTTTAGGATTTACAAATTTTAAGGATTTAGGGTTTAGAGCTTAGGGTTTTGTAGGGGTTTTAAATGGTTTTTAGGGTTTACTTTAGAATTTATAGGATTTAGGATTTCTTAAGATTTAGCGTTTTGGGTTTTCGGTATAGGATTTAGAGTTTTAGGTTAGGGTTTAGGGTTTAGGTTTTAGGGTTTAGTGCTTAGGGTTTTTTTAGGTTATGGATTTTATTTAGGTTTTTAGGGATTAGGGCTTTGGGTTTTTTAATTAAGGTTTTTAAGGATTTTATAAGTTAAGGGTTTAGGGCTTAGAGATTTTTTGTGTTTTTTAAGGTTTAGCATATACGATTTAGGGCTTTATAGGGTTTAAAGCTTAGATTTTTTTGTTTAGGGGTATTTGGGGTTTTTAGGGATTTTAAGGGTTAAGTGTTTCCTAGGGTTTTTTAGGGTTTAGGGTCTTACTGTTTTTTTGGTTTAGAGTTTATGGGTTTTTAGTATCTAGGGTTTAGAGCTTAGGGTTTAGGTTTTTTTTTTTTTTGTGTTTTTTAGGGTTTAGCTTAAACGATTCTGGGCTTTATAGGCTTTAGAGCTTAGAGTTCTTTTAGGTATAGGGGTTTTTTGTTTTTAGGATTTTTAAGGGTTAAGTGTTTTTTATGATTTTTTGGGGTTCAGGGCTTAGGGTTTTTTTGTGTTTAGGGCTTAGGGTGTTTTTATTTAGGGTTTTAGGGTTTCTTAATGTTTATGGTTTAGGGTTTCGTAGGGTTTTCTATTTAGGATGTAGAGTTTTTGATTGGGGTTTTGAGCTTAGGGTTTTTCTTGATTTGGGGTTTTAGGGCTTAGGGTTTTATTGTGTTTTTTAGTGTTTAGCTTATATGATTTAGGGACTTATTGGGTTTATAGCTTAGAGTTTTTTAGGTATAGGGGTTATTTGGTTTTTTTAAGGATTTTAACGGTTAAGTGTTTCTTATGGTTTATTGGGGTTCAGGGGTTCGGGTTTTTGTTGTGTTTTTTAGGTTTAGGGTTTACAAATTTTCAAGATTTAGGGTTTAGAGATTAGGGTTTTGTAAGGATTTTAAATGGTTTTTAAAGTTTATTTTAGGGTTTATAGGATTTATGGTTTCTTAAGGTTTAGGGTTTCAGGTTAGGGTTTAGAATTTAGGGCTTAGGGTTTTAGGTTACGCATTTTACCTAGATTTTTAGGGCTTAGGGCTTTTGCTTTTTAGGGTTTTATAGGCTTAGGGTTTAGGGCTTAGGTTTTTTTTTTTTTTCTTTAGTCTTTCTTAGGGTTTAGCATATATGATTTAGGGGTTTGTCAGTTTTTTAGCGCTTAGAGTTTTTTAGGATTAAGATTTTTTGGGTTTTTAAGGTTTTTATGGGTTAAGTGTTTATTAGGGTTTAGGGTTATTTTTTTTGTGTTTTTAAGGTTTAGGGTTTATATTTTTTTATGATTTAGGGTTTGGAGCTCATGGTTTTTAATGGTTTAAATGGTCTTTAGGAATTATTTTAGGGTTTATATAATTTAGGGTTTGTTAAGGTTTAGGGTTTTATGTTAGGGTTTAGGGCTTAGGGTTTTAGGTTAAGGGTTTTAGCTTGCTTTTTAGTGTTTAGGGTTTTATAATCTTAGGGTTTAGGGCTTAGGTTTTTTTTTTTTTTAATGTTTTTTTAGAGTTTAGCATATATGATTTAGGGGTTTATCGAGTTTTTAGAGCTTAGAGTGTTTTCGGTTTAAGGGTTTTCGGGTTTTTAAGGTTTTTATGAATTAAGTGTTTCTTAGGGTTTTTTTTTTTATGTTTTTTAGGTTTAGGTTTTACAGATTTTTTTTTGTGTTTTGTAATGGCTTTAAAAGGTTTTTAGGTATTATTTTAGGGTTTATATGATTTAGGGTTTCTTAAGGTTTAGGGCTTTATAGGGTTTTAGGTTCAGGATTTAGAGTTTTAGGTAATGGTTTATGGTTTAGTGCTTAGGGATTTTTTAGGTTTAGGGTTTTACGTTATGGGTTTTATCTATGTTTTTTGGTTTTGGGCTTTGGCTTTTCTAAGTTAAGGGTTTTTAGGATTTTATAGGTTTAGGGTTTAGGGCTTTTGGTTTTTTTTTTTTTTTTTTTTTTTTTTTTTTTTTTTTTTTGTGTTTTTTAGGGTTTAGTGTATACCATTTTGGGCTTTATTGGGTTTAGAGCTTAGAATTTTTAAGGTTTAGGGGTTTTTGGGTCTTTTTAGGGTTTTTCAGGATTAAGTGTTTCTTAGGATTTAGGGTTTAGAGCTTATGTTTTTTTTTTTGTTTTGTTTTTTAGTTTTAGGGTTTATGGACTTTTAGGATTTAGGCTTTAGAGCTTAGGGATTTTAGCGCTTTTAAATGGGTTTTAGGGTTTATTTTAAGGTTTTTAGGATTCAGTGTTTCTTACGGTTTAGGGTTTAGGGTTTCTTAGGGTTTTAGGTTCAAGATTTAGGATTTTTGGTTAGGGTTTATGCTTTTTTTAGGTTTAGCATTTTGGGTAAAGGATTTTATCTAGGTTTTTATTGTAGGGCTTTGCATTTTTCGAGTTTAGGGCTTAGATATTTTGTGATTTTTTGGTATAGGATTTATAGATTTTAGGAATTTAGGGTTTAGAGATTAGGTTTTTGTAGGGATTTTTAATGGTTTTTAGGGTTTATTTTAGGATTTATAGGATCTAGGGTTTCTTAAGGTTTAGGGTTTAGGGTTTCCGATATAGGATTTAGAGTTTTAGGTTAGGGTTTATTCTTAGGGTTTTTTAGGTTATAGGTTTTATTTAGGTTTTTAGGGTTTTGGGTTTTTCAGTTACGATTTTTAAGGATTTTATAGGTTAAGGGTTTAGGGCTTAGACATTTTGTGTTTTTTAAGGTTTAACATAAACAATTTAGGGCTTTATGGGTTTAAAGCTTACATTTTTTTTGTTTAGGGATATTTGGGGTTTTAGGGTTTTTAACGGTTAAGTGTTTCTTAGGGTTTCTTAGTGTTTTTGGTTTAAGATTTATAGTTTTAGGTTATGGTTTAGGGCTTAGGGTTTTTCTAGGTTTAGAAATTTAGGTTAAGGGTTTTATTTAGATGTTTAGGGTTAAGGACTTTGGGTTTTTTAGGTTAAGGTTTTTGAGGATTTTATAGTTTTAGGGTTTAGGGCTTAGGGGTTTTTTTTTGTATTTTTTTTGTGTTTAGCTTATACAATTTAGGGATTTATAGGCTTTAGAGCTTAGAGTTGTTTTTTAGGTATAGGGGTTTTTTGTTTTTTAGGGTTTTCAAGGGTAAAGTGTTTCATATGATCTTTTGGGGTTCAGGGACTAGGGTTTTTTGTGTTTAGGGCTTAGGGTTGTTTTGTTTAGGGTTTTAGGGTTTCTTAAGGTTTAGGGTTTAGGGTCTTATGTTTTCAATTTAGGATTTAGAGTTTTTGGGCTTAGCGTTTTTCTAGGTTTAGGGATTTAGGTTAATTGTTTTATTTAGGTTTTAAGGGTTAAGGGCTTTGGGGTTTTTAGGATTTTATAGTTTTATGTTTTTTTTTGGTATAGTTTTGGTTTAGCTTATACTATTAAGGGCTTTATAGGGTTTAGAGTTTACAGTTTTTTAGGTACAGGGTTTTTTGGTGTTTTTTAGGCCTAGGGTTAATATATTTTAAGGATTTAGGGGTTTTAGTGGTTTTAAATGGGTTTTAGGGTTTATTTTAGGGTTTGTAGGATTTAGTGTTTCTTTAGGATTAGGGTTTAGACTTTCTTAGGGTTTCGATTTTTAGTATTTAGGCTATAGGGCTTAGAGTTTTTTGAGGCTTAGGATTTTAGGTTAAGGGTTTTATTTAGGTTTACAAGGTTTAGGGCTTTGGGTTTTTTAGGTTACGGTTTAGGGTTTAGGGTTTTGGAGCTTGGATTTTTTTTGTATTTTTTAGGGTTTAGCTTATATGATTTAGGGTTTTATAGTGTTTAGAACTTAGAGTTCTTTAGGTATAGGAGTTTTTTTGTTTTACTTAGGTTTTTTAAGGGTTAAGTGTTTCTTATGGGTTTTAGGGTTCAGGGTTGTGGTTTTTTTTAGGTTTTTCTATGTTTAGGGTTTACGAATTTTCAAGATTTAAGGTTTAGAGCTTATGGTTTTGTAGGTGTTTTAAATTGTTTTCAAAGCTTATTTTAGGCTTTAAAGGATTTAGGGTTTCTTACGGCTTAGAGTTTAAGGTTTCTTAGGATTTTAGGTTTAGAATTTAGGGCTTTAGGTTAGGGTTTAGAGTTTAGGGTTTAGGGCTTAGGGTTTAAGGTTAGGGCATAGGATTTTAGGTTAAAGTTGTTTAGGGTTTTATAAGTTTAGGGTTTAGGGCTTAATGTTTTTGTTTTTGTGTTTTTTAGGTTTTAGCATATATGATTTAAGGGTTTATCGGGTTTAGAGCTTAGAGTTTTTTTAAGTTTAGGGGTTTTCGGGTCTTTTAAGGTTTTTAAGGGTTAAGTGTTTCTTATGATTTTTTAGGGTTTAGGTTTTTTTTGTATTTTAGGTTTAGGGTGTACAAATTTTTAGGCTTTATGGATTAGAGTTTAGGGTTTTGTAAGAGTTTTATATTATTTTTATGTTTTATTTTAGGATTTATAGGATTTAGGGTTTTTTTAGGTTTAGGATTTTAGGTTATAGGTTTTATCTATATTTTTATGGTTTATGGCTTTAATTTGGGTTTTTAGTTTAAGGTTTTTTAGGATTTTATTGTTTTAGGATTTAGGGCTTATGGGTTTTTTTTTTTTTTTGTGTCTTTTAGGGTTTAGAATAAATAATTTAGGGATTTATAGGGTTTAGAGCATAGAGATTTTTAGGTTTAGGTGTTTTTGGATTTTTTAGGATTTTTAAGGGTTAAGTGTTTCTTAAGGTTTTTTAGGGTTTAGGATTTTTTTCTGTGTTTTTTTAGTTTTAGGGTTTATGAATTTTTAGGATTTTGGGTTTAGAACTTAGGGATTTTAGGGGTTTATTTTAGCGTTTGTAAGAATTTGTGTTTCTTCAAGTTCAGGGTTTAGTGTTTCTTTGGGTTTTAGTTTAGGATTTAGGAGTTTAGGTTAGGATTTAGGGTTTATTTTTTAGGTTTTGAGGGTTTATGGCTTTTGTTTTTTAGGTTATGGTTTTTTAGGATTTAATAGGTTTAGGGTTTCAGGTTTAGGGCTTAGGGTTTTTGTTTTTGTTTTTTAGGTTTAGGGTTTCAGGTTTAGGGCTTAGGGTTTTTGTTTTTGTTTTTTAGGTTTAGGGTTTACAGATTTTTAGGATTTAGGGTTTAGAGCTTAGGGTTTTGTAAAGATTTTAAATGGTGTTTAGGGTTTATTTTAGGGTTAATAGGATTTATGATTTCTTAAGATTTAAGGTTTAGGGTTTCTTAGGGTTTTATGTTTAGGATTTATAGTTTTAGGTAATGGTGTAGGGTTTAGCGCTTAGGTTTTTTTTAGGTTTAGGGTTTTACATTATGGGTTTTATCTATGTTTTTCAGTTTTGGGCTTTGGGTTTTTTATGTTAAGGGTTTTTAGGTTTTTATAGGTTTAGGGTTTAGGGCTTATGGTTTTATTTTTTTTTATTTTTTTATTTTTTAGAGTTTAGCGTATAAGATTTAGGGCTTTATTGGGTTTAGAGCTTAGAGTTTTTAAGGTTTAGGGGTTTTGGGGTCTTTTTAGGATTTTTAAGGGTTCAGTGTTTCTTAGGTTTTTTAAGGCTTTAGGGTTTAGGGCTTATGGTTTTTTTTTGTGTTTTTTAGTTTTATGGTTTATGGGCTTTTAAGATTTAGGATTTAGAGCTTAGGGTTTTTAGGGGTTTTAAATTGGTTTTAGGGTTTATTTTAGGGTTTATAGGATTTAGTGTTTCTTAAGGTTTAGGGTTTAGGGTTTCTTAGGGCTTTAGGTTTAAGATTTAGGATTTTAGGCTAGGGTTTAGAGTTTTTTTATGTTTAGCATTTTGGGTTAAAGATTTTATCTAGGTTTTTTTTTTTTGTTTAGGGCTTTGCATTTCTTGGGGTTAGGGCTTAGGATTTTTTCTGTTTTTTAGGTTTAGGGTTTCCAGATTTTAAGGAGTTAGGGTTTGTAGGGGATTTAAATCGTTTTTAGGTTTTATTTTAGGATTTATAGGATTTATGTTTTCTTAAGGTTTAGGGTTTAGGGTTTTTGGCATAGGATTTAGAGTTTTAGGTTAGGGTTAAGGGTTTAATGCTTAGGGTATTTTTTATGTTAAGGGTTTTATTTAGGTTTCTAGGGTTTAGGGCTTTGGGTTTTATTGTTAAGGTTTTTAAGGATTTCATAGGTTAAGGGTTTAAGGCTTAGAGATTTTTTGTATTTTTTAAGGTTTAGCATTTACGATTTACGGCTTTATAGGGTTTAAAGCTTAGATTATTTTTTTTGTGTATGGGTATTTGGGTTTTTAAGGGTTAAGTGTGTCTTAGGGTTTTTGAGGGTTTAAGGTTTAAGTCTTAGGGTCTTTGTGTTTTTTAGGTTTAGGGTTTATGGATTTTTAGCATTTAGGGTTTAGAGCTTAGGGTTTTTAGGAGGTTTAAATGGGTTTTAGGTTTTATTTTAGGGTTTATAGGATTCAGGGTTTATTAAGGTTTAGGGTTTACGGTTTCTTTGGGTTTTTGGATTAGGATTTAGAGTTTTAGGTTATGGTTTAGGGCTTAGGGTTTTTCTAGGTTTAGGAATTTAGTTTAAGGGTTTTATTTAGATTTTTAGGGTTAAGGACTTTGGGTTTTAGGTTAAGGAATTTATAGTTTTAGGGTTTAAGGATTAGGGTTTTTGCTTTTTTTTTTTTTTTTGTTGGGTTTAGCTGATACGATTTAGGGCTTTATAGGCTTTAGAGCTTAGAGATTTTTTTAGATGTAGGGTTTTTTATTTTGTTTTTTAGGGTTTTTAAGGGTTAAGTGTTTCTTATGGATTTTGGGATTCAGGGCTTAGGGTTTTTTGTGTTTAGGGCTTCGGGTTTTTTTGTATAGGATTTTAGGGTTTCTTAAGGTTTAATTAGGGTTTAGGGTTTCTTAGGATTTTCGATTTAGGATTTAGAGTTTTTGGTTAGGGTTTTGGCCTTAGGATTTTCTAGGTTTAGGTTTTTAGGTTAATGATTTTATTTAGGTTTTTAGGGTTAAGGGCTTTGGGTTTTTTAGGATTTTATAGTTTTAGGATTTTTATTTTGGTCTTTTAGGGTTTAGCTTATACGATTTACGGCTTTATAGGGCTTATAGCTTAGAGTTTTTTAGGTATAAGGTTTTTTTCATGTTTTTTAGGTTTAGGGTTTACAAATTTTTAGGATTTAGGGTTTAAATGGGTTTTAGGGTTTATTTTAGGGTTTGTAGGATTTAGGGTTTCTTAAGGTTTAGGGTTTTCAATTTTTAGTATTTAGGCTTTAGGGCTTAGGATTTTTTGAGGCTTAGGGTTTTAGGTTAAGGGTTTTATTTAGGTTTTTAGGGTTTTGGGCTTTGTGTTTTTTTAGGTTAAGGTTTAGTGTTTAGGACCTTGGTTTTTTTTTTTTTGTATTTTTTTAGGGTTTAGCTTATAGGATTTAGGACTTTATAGATTTTAGAACTTATAGTTCTTTAGGTATAGGGGTTTTTTGGTTTTACTTAGGTTTTTTAAGGATTAAGTGAATCTTATGGCTTTTTGGGGTTCAGCGCTAAGGTTTTTTTATGTTTAGGGTTTATGAATTTTCAAGATTTAAGGTTTAGAGCTTATGGTTTTGTAGGAGTTCTAAATTGTTTCCAGAGTTTATTTTAGGCTTTATAGGATTTAGGGTTTCTTATGGTTTAGGGTTTACGGTTTCTTAGGGTTTTAGGTTTAGAATTTAGGGTTTAGGGTTTACGGCTTAGGGTTTCAGGTTATGGTTTAAAGTTTAGGGCATAGGAATATAGGTTAAGGTTGTTTAGGGTTTGATAAGTTTAGGGTTTAGGGCTTTAGGTTTTTTTGGTGTTTTTTAGGGTTTAGCATATATGATTTAGGTGTTTATCGGGTTTAGAGCTTAGAGTTTTTTAGATTTAGGGGTTGTTGGGTCTTTTAAGGTTTTAAGGGTTAAGTGTTTCTTAGGGTTTTGTTTTTTTTTTTTTTGTTTTTTAGGTTTAGGGTTTACAACTTTTTAGGATTTATGGTTTAGAAATTAGGGTTTTGTAAGGGTTTTATATGATTTTTATGGTTTATCTTAGGGTTTATATGATTTAGGGTATTTTTAGGTTATGGGTTTTATCTATATTTTTAGGGTTTATGGCTTTAATTTGGGTGTTTAGTTTAAGGTTTTTTAGGGTTTTATTGGTTTAGCATTTAGGGCTTATGGAGTTTTTTTTTTTTTTTTTGGTGTTTTTTAGGGTTTAGCATAAATGATTTTGGGATTTATAGGGCTTAGAGCATAGAGATTTTTAGGTTTAGTTGTTTTTGGGTTTTTTAGGATTTTTAAGGGTTAAGTGTTTCTTAGGGTTTTTTAGGGTTCAGGGCATGGGTTTTTTCATTTTAGGGTTTATGAATTTTTAGGATTTAGGGTTTAGAACTTAGGGATTTTAGAGGATTTAAATGGGTTTTAGGGTTTATTTTAGGGTTTATAAGATTTTGTGTTTCTTAAGGTTCTGGGTTTAGTGTTTCTTAGGGCTTTAGTTAAGGATTTAGGATTTTAAGTTAGGGTTTATGGTTTTTTTTTTTTTTTTTTTAGGTTTTGAGGGTTTATGGCTTTTGTTTTTTGGGTTAAGGTTTTTTAGGGTTTAATAGGTTTAGGGTTTCAGGTTTAGGGCTTAGGGTTTTTGTTTTTGTTTTTTAGGTTTAGGGTTTACAGATTTTTTAGGATTTAGGGTTTAGAGCTTAGGATTTTGTAAAGATTTTAATTGGCTTTTAGGGTTTATTTTAGGTTTTATAGGATTTATGGTTTCTTAAGGTTTAGGGTTTAGGGTTTCTTAGGGTTTTATGTTTAGGATTTATAGTTTTAGGTAATGGTTTGGGGTTTAGCGCATAGGGTTTTTTTTAGGTTTAGGGTTTTACGTTATGGGTTTTGTCTATGTTTTTCGGTTTTGGGCTTTGGATTTTTTAAGTTAAGGGTTTTTAAGATTTTATAGGTTTAGGGTTTAGGGCTTATGGCTTTCTTTTTTTTGTGTGTTTTTTAGGGTTTAGCATATACGATCTAGGGCTTCATTGGGTTTAGAGCTTAGAGTTTTTAAGGTTTAGGGGTTTTTGGGTCTTTTTAGGGTTTTTAAGGGTTAAGTATTTCTTAGGTTTTTTAAGGGTTTAGGGCTTATGGTTTTTTTGTGTTTTTTAGTTTTAAGGTTTATGGACTTTGAGGCTTTAGGTTTTAGAGCTTAGGGTTTTTAGAGGTTTTAAATGGATTTTCGGGTTTATTTTAGGGTTTATAGGATTTAGTGTTTCTTAAGGTTTAGGGTTTAGGGTTTCTTAGGGTTTTAGATTTAAGATTTAGGATTTTAGGCTGGGTCTTAGAGTTTTTGTATGTTTAGCTTTTTGGGTTAAGAATTTTATCTAGGTTTTTTTTTTTTTTTTTTTTTTTTTTTTTTTATTGTTTAGGGCTTTTGGGTTTAGGGCTTAGGATTTTTTGCGTTTTTTGGGTCTAGGATTTACAGATTTTAAGGAGTTAGGGTTTGTAGCGGTTTTAAATGGTTTTTAGGGTTTATTTTAGGATTTATAGGATATAGGGTTTCTTAAGGTTTAGGGTTTAGGGTTTTCGATATAGGATTTAGAGTTTTATGTTAGGGTTTAGGGTTTAGTGCTTAGGGTTTTTTTAGGTTAAGGGTTTTATTTAGGTTTTTAGGATTTAGGGCTTTGGGTTTTATAATTAAGGTTTTTAATGATTTTAGACATTAAGGGTTTAATGCTTAGAGATTTTTTGTATTTTTTAAGGTTTAGCAATTACGATTTATGGCTTTATAGGGTTTAAAGCTTAGATTTTTTTGTGTGTAGGGGTATTTGGGTTTTTAAGGGTTAAGTGTTTCTTAGGGTTTTTTAGGGTTTAAGGTTTAAGTATTCGGGTTTCTGTGTTTTTTAGGTTTATGGTAATGGATTTTTAGTATATAGGGTTTAGAGCTTAGGATTTTTAGGAGGTTTAAATGGGTTTTAGGGTTTATTTTAGGGTTTATAGGATTTAGGGTTTCTTAAGGTTTAGGGTTTACAGTTTCTTAGGGTTTTTGGTTTAGGATTTAGAGTTTTAGGTTATGGTTTAGGGCTTAGGGTTTTTCTAGGTTTAGGAATTTAGTTTAAGGGTTTTATTTAGATTTTTAGGGTTAAGGACTTTGGATTTTTTAGATTAAGGTTTTTAAGTATTTTATATTTTTAGGGTTTAGGGCTTAGGGTTTTTGTTTTGTGTTTTTTGGATTTAGCTTATACGATTTAGGTTTAGGTTTTTTTTTTTTTTTTTTTTTTTTTAGGATTTTTAAGGGTTAAGTATTTCTTATGGTTTTTTGGGGTTCAAGGCCTAGGGTTTTTTGTGTTTAGGGCTTAGTGTTTTTTTGTATAGGGTTTTATGTTTTTTAAGGTTTAATTAGGGTTTAGGGTTTCTTAGGGTTTTCAGTTTAGGATTTAGAGTTTTTGGTTAGGGTTTTGGGCTTAGGGTTTTTCTAGGTTTAGGATTTTTGGTTAATGGTTTTATTTAGGTTTTTAGGGTTAAGGGCTTTGGGTTTTTTAGGATTTTATAGTTTTAGGATTTTTTTTTTTGGTCTTTTAGGGGTTAGCTTATACAATTTAGGAGCTTAGAGTTTTTTAGGTATAAGATTTTTTGTTGTTTTTTAGGTTTAGGGTTTACAGATTTTTAGGATTTAGGGTTTTAATAGGTTTTAGAGTTTATTTTAGGGTTTGTAGGATTTAGGGTTTAGATTTCTTAGGGTTTTCAATTTTTAGTATTTAGGCTTTAGGGCTTAGGGTTTTTTGAGGCTTTGGGTTTTAGGTTAAGGGTTTTATTTAGGTTTTTAGGGTTTAGGGCTTTGTGTTTTTTAGGTTAAGGTTTACGGTTTAGGATCTTGGATTTTTTTTTTTGTATTTTTTTAGGGTTTAACGTATATGATTTAGGGCTTTATAGGGTTTAAGGATTAAGTGAATCTTATGGTTTTTTGGGGTTCAGCGCTAAGGTTTTTTTATGTTTAGGGTTTATGAATTTTCAAGATTTAAGGTTTAGAGCTTATGGTTTTGTAGGAGTTTTAAATTGTTTTCAGAGTTTATTTTAGGCTTTATAGGATTTAGGGTTTCTTATGGTTTAGGGTTTACGATTTCTTAGGATTTTAGATTTAGAATTTAGGGTTTAGGGTTTATGGCTTAAGGTTTTAGGTTAGGGTTTAGGGTCTAGGGCATAGGATTTTAGGTTAAGGTTGTTTAGGGTTTTGATAAGTTTAGGGTTTAGGGCTTTAGGTTTTTTTGGTGTTTTTTATGGTTTAGCATATATAATTTAGGGGTTTATCGGGTTTAGATCTTAGAGTTTTTTAGGTTTAGGGGTTGTCTAGTATTTTAAGGTTTTAAGGGTTTTGTATTTTTTAGATTTTTTTTTTTTTTTTTTTTTTTGAGGTTTAGGGTTTACAAATTTTTAGGATTTATGGTTTAGAGATTAGGGTTTTCTAAGGGTGGGTTTTGCATTGATTTTCAGGGTTTATTTTAGATTTTATAGGATTTATGATTTTCAAGGTTTAGGATTTAGGGTTTCTTAGGTTTTTAGGTTTAGAATTTAGAGTTTTATTTTAGGGTTTAGGGCCTAGGGTTTTTTTAGGTTTATGGGTTTTATCTAGATTTTTAGGGTTGGCTTTGGGTTTTTTAGTTGAAGGTTTTTTAGGATTTTAGTGATTTAGGATTTAGGGCTTATGGGTTTTTTTTTGTGTTTTTTAGAGTTTAGCATAAACGATTTAGGGCTTTATAGGGTTTAGAGCTTAGAGATTTTTAGGTTTAGAATTTAGGGCTTAGGATTTTAGGTTAGGGGGTAGGGTCTAGGGCATAGGATTTTTGGTTAAGGTTGTTTAGGGTTTAATAAGTTTAGGGTTTTGGGCTTAAGGTTTTTTTTTTTTTTTTTTTTTTTTTTTTTTTTTTTTTTTTTTTAGGGTTTAGCATATATGATTTAGGGGTTTATCGGGTTTAGAGCTTAGGGCTTTATAGGTTCAGGGTTTTCTATTTAGGATTCAAAATTTTAGGTTAAGGTTTAGGGCTTAGGTTTTTGTTTTTTAGGTTTGGGGTTTACAAATTTTTAGGATTTAGAGTTTAGAAAGGGTTTTAAATGGTATTTAGGGTTCATTTTAGGGTTTATAGGATTTAGGATTGCTTACGTTTAGGGTTTTAGATTTAGGATTTAGAGTTTTAGGTTAGGGTTTTTTTAGTTTTAGGGATTTAGGTTATAGGTTTTATCTAGATTTTTAGGGTTTTTTTGGTTAAGGTTTTGTAGGATTTTATAGGTTTTTGGTTTAGGGCTTATTTTTTGTGTGTTTTTTAGGGTTTAGCATATACGATTTAGGGCTTTATAGGGTTTAGAGCTTAGAGATTTTTAGGTTTAGGATTTTTTGGGTTTTATAGGGTTTTTTAATGGTTAAGTGTTTATTTGGGTTTAGATTTTAGGGCTTAGGGTTTTTTTTTTTTGGTGTTATTTAGGTTTAAGGTTTACGGATTTTTAGGATTTAGGGTTTAGATCTTCGGGTTTTTTAGGGGTTTAAAACTCTTTTTAGGGTTTATAGGATTTTGGGTTTATTAAGGTTTAGGGTTTAGGGTTTCTTAGAATTTTAGGTTTAGGAATTAGGGTTTTAGGTTAGGGTTTAGGGCTTAGCGAATTTTTAGGTGTTGGGTTTTAGGTTAGGGGTTTTATGTAGATTTTAAGGTTTAGGGCTTTGAGTTTGTTAGGTTAAGGGTTTTTAGGGTTTTATAGGTTTATGGTTTAGGGCTTAGGGTTTTTTTTTTTTTTTTTGTGTTTTTTAAGGTTTAAAATATTCGATTTAGGTCTTTATAGGGTTTAGAGAATAACATTTTTTAAGTTTAGTTGTTTTTTTTGTTTTTTAGTGTTTTAAAGGGTTAAGTGTTTCTTAGGGTTTATGGTTTGGACCTGTGGGTTTTGTAGGGGTTTTAAGTGGTTTTAAGGGTAATTATGGTATGTTTTTCTTATGCTATGATGATCTATGTAATGAAAATGATTATGACTTAAGATTTTCCATTATCTTCAAAATGATGCTTTAACTTAGTAAATTGCATGCATTCAACTAAAATGTCTCTTTTAGCATGTTTTCATGATTTTTATGCATGCCTATCATATTTGGTGCATTCTTATACTAACCAATATTTTTCCTACATTCTTCCCCAAGTGTAGGGTCCGGTTCTGAAGGTGGGCATCATTGTGGCTAAAGCTTTGATTTGCTTATTTCTCCTAGCTTGTTGGTGAGTCCTTATGATTCGAGGACATATGTTTTTTTTTTTAGTAGCTTCATTCTTTTATTTCCTCTTCGTACTATGTTGTATTGATTGTGTCCCTATTTGATTCAAGTATTGTAGTAGATGGCTATATTGAGACAAGTCTAGACTTCCGCTTTCTATATGAAAAATTTGGACTTGAAATGCATTTTTTTACTCTTTATTGTTCGATGCTTATGTTGTTATATGCTAAGTGGTTTACATGGTGCCTTTTGGGGTTCTATATGCCTTGTTATTTAACCTTCCCTATCCAGCAAGCTCCATCTCGAAAATAAGAAGCAAAGGCACAAAAACTACGTAAAGGCCGACAACTTTGCCTTATCACCTTACAAAACATTCATTTCAATCGTCTCACATTTGCTTTGTGAAAATTAGTGTCTTTTCTAATACGATTACTCAACAAAAAACTTGTATAAATTATAAAAGTTATAAAGTCTATTTTAGAGGCCTAATGTAGCTACAATTCATGAATATGATATTGCACGAGTTAGACATATAATTGCTTCGTTTTGAATTATTAAGAATCAAACATATTTCTCAATTCACTCAACACTCAAAGAGCTAAATCTTTGGAACAACAACTTTGATGGTGTCAACCTTGGCTACTTGCAAGATAGCACACAATCAACTCCAAGGAAGCATTCGAACAAGTCTATACATACCAACTGTAGGACTTGATGTTTTGAGTTCCTCATTACTTTGTTGTTGTGTCATTTAATATATGCCAATAAACAGCTCAACCTCAGAACATCAGCTCTGCAACTATAGAGTGTAGAGTTTGAACATAACAACACTAACAGAAACAACTTCTTAAGCTAGTCAAGAAAGAAGCAGACTCAAAAGAGCTACGGAACTATAGTAATGAGGCCAGAAGCAACAAACATGTATATCTAAGTTTGTGCATAAAACTTCTCCAAACACCTCTCCAGTCAATTAGCAAAAACCCTTTCTGTCCTCTTCTGATTATCCTTCGATCCACGTGGAAGTTATTATATAAGCTAAGAAACATACTCCACACGCCATAACTTCCTTGTTGCCTGATAGTGTAGAAACATATAACTGACCACTTTTTCACTTCCTTCATGCATGCAACGCCTTTTGGACAGCATCCCCCTTCTCTCCAATTTTGACTATGTTAGACAAGCTTTATGTCCTATAATCCAACAAAATATGGCTTGGCAAAACTACCTTTAGAAGGTGGGTTCAAGAATGTCACTAGGAATTCATTCTTACACTCAATTTTTTTAATAAAGTTTACACATTAAAATTTCCCCTAGGTCGTGACATGAGCATATACAATTTAAGGCTTTATAGGGTTTAGAGCTTAGAGTTTTTTGTGTTTAGGGGTTGTTGTGTTTTTAGGGTTTTTTAGGGTTTAGGGTTTAGGGCTTATTGTTTTTGTGTTTATTAGGTATAGGTTTACCAATTTTAAGAACTAAGGGTTTAGAGCTAAGGGTTTTTTAGGGGTTTTAAATGGTTAGAAGGGTTCATTTTAGGGTTTTTTCGGGTTTCAGGTTTAGGATTTAGGGTTTTAGGTTAGGGTTTAGGGTTTAGGGCTTATGGTTTTTTTAGGTTTAGGGCTTTAAGTTAAAGGTTTTATCTAGGTTTTAAGGGTTTAGTGCTATTGGTTTTCTTAGGTTAAGGGTTTTTAGTGTTTTATAGGTTTAAGGTTTACGGCTTAGAGTTTTTTTCTATGTTTTTAGGGTTTAGCATATATGCTTTAAGGCTTTATAGGGTTTAGATCTTAGAGTTTTTTAGGTTTACAGGTTTTTGGGCTTTTTAAGGTTTGCAAGGGTTAAGTGTTTCTTATGGTTTTTTAGGAATTAGGGCTTTGGGTTTTTTCTATATGTTTTTAGGTTTAGGGTTTACAAATTTTTAGCGTTTAGGATTTTGTAGGGGCTTTAAATGATTTTTAGCGTTTAAAGTATTTAGGTTTTCTTACGATTTAGGGTTTAGGGTTTAGGGCTTCTTATGGTTTTCAATTGAGGATTTAGCGTTTTAGGGTAGGGTTTATGGTTTAGGGTTTTTGGTTATGGGTTTTACGGTTTAGGGCATTAGGGTTTTTAGGTTAAGGTTTTTTAGGATTTTATAGGTTTAGAGCTTAGGGCATAGGGTTTTTAAGTGTTTTTTAGTGTTTAGCATATACGATTTAGGACTTTATAGGGTTTAGAGCTTAAAGTTGTTAAGGTTTAAGGGTTTGTGGGTTTTTTACGATTTTTAAGCGTTAAGTGTTTCTTAGGGTATTTTAGGGTTTAGGGCTTAGGGTTTTTTGTATTTTTTAGGTTTAGGGTTTACGGATTTTCAGGATTTAGGGTTTAGAGCTTAGGGTTTTATAGGGGTTTTAAAAAGGTTTTTAGGGTTTATTTGAGGGTTTATCGAGTTGAGGGTTTCTTAAGGTTATGGGTCTAGGGTTTCTTTGTGTTTTCGGTTTAGGATTGAGAGTTTTATGTTAGGGTTTAGGGTTTTAGGTTAAGCGTTTTATTTAGGCTTTTAGAGAGGCTTTTGGTTTTTTATGTTAGAGTTTTTTAAATTTTTATAGGTTTGGGGTTTAGGGCTTAGTGTTTTTTTTTTTTTTTTTTTTTTTTTTTGTGTTTTTAGGGTTTAGATAATACAAATTAGGGTTTTATAGGGTTTAGAGCTTAGTGTTTTTTTAGGTTTAGATTTTTTTTTTTTTTTTTTATGATTTTTAAGTGTTTAGTGTTTTTTAGGGTTTATGGTTTAGAGCATAGGGTTTTGTAGGGATTTTAATTGGTCTTTTGGGATTATTTTAAGATCTATAGGGTTTAGGGTTTCTTAAGGTTTAGGATTTAGGGGTTCTTAGGCCTTTATGTTTAGGATTTAGAGTTCTAGGTTAGGGTTTAGGGTTTAGAGCTTAGGGTATTTTTAGGTTTATGGTTTTGGGTTAAGGGTTTTATTTAGGTTTTTAGGGTCTAGTGCTTTAGGGTTTTTAAGGGTTAAGGATTTCTTAGGCTTTAGTGCTTAGGGCTTAGGGATTTTAGTGTTTTTTAGGTTTAGGGTTTAATGATTTTTAGGATTTAGGGTTTAGAGCTTAAGGTTTTGTAGGGGTTTTAAATGGGATTTAGGGTTTAATTGAGGGTTTATAGGATTTAGGGTTTAGAGCTTAAGGTTTTGTAGGGGTTTTAAATGGGATTTAGGGTTTAATTGAGGGTTTATAGGATTTAGGGTTTCTCAAGGTTTAGGGTTTTAGGTTTAGGATTTAGAGTTTTAGGTTAGGGTTTAGGCTTTAGGGCTTAGGGTTTTTTTAGGTTTAGGGTTTTAGGTTAAGGGTTTTATTTAGATTTTTAGGGTTTAGGGCTTTGAGTTTTTTGGGTTAACGTTTTTTGGGAGTTTATAGATTTATAGTTAAGGGCTTAGGGTTTTTTTGTGTTTTTTAAGGTTTAACATATACGATTTAGGGCTTTGTAGGGTTTAGAACTATGAGTTTTTAGGTTTAGGGGTTGTTGGGTTTTTTTAGGGTTTTTAAGGATTAAGTGGTTTTTAGGGTTTTTCAGGATTCATGTTTAGGGCATAGGTTTTTTTTTTTTTTTTTTTTTTTTTTTGTATTTTTTAGGTTTAGGGTTTACAAATTTTTAAGATTTAGGGTTTAAAGCTTAGAGGTTTTAGGGGTTTTTAATGGTTTTTAGGGTTTATTTTAGGGTTTATAAGATTTTGGGTTTCTTAGGGTTTTAAGTTTAGGATTTAGGGTTTTAGGTTAAGGTTTAGGGTTTAAGGCTTAGGGTTATTTTAGGTTTAGGGTTTTAGGTTAAGAATTTTACCTATGTTACTAGGGTTTAGGGCTTTGGGTTTTTTATGTTACGGGTTTTTAGGGTTTATATGTTTAGGGTTTAGCGCTTAGGTTTTTCTTCTTTTTTTAGGATTTAGCATATACGATTTAGGTCTTTATAGGGTTTTTAGCTTAGATTTTTTTAGTTTTAGGGGTTTTGTATTTTTTAGGGTTTATAAGTGTTCAGTGTTTCTTAGGGTTTTCTATGGGTTTCAAACTTTTTTAGGGTTTATATTAGGGTTTATAGGATTTAGGGTTTCTTATGGTTTAGGGTTTCTTAGGGTTTTAGGTTTAGGGTTTAGGGTTTAGTGCATAGGGTTTTTTTAGGTTATAGGTTTTAGGTTAAGGTTTTTATTTAGGTTTTAAGGGTTTAGGGCTTTGGGTTTTTTTGGGTTAAGATTTTTTAGGGTTTAATACATCTATGGTTTAGGGCTAAGGGTTTTTTTTTTTTTTTGTGTTTTTTAGGGTATAGAATATACGATTTAGGGCTTTGTAGGGTTTAGAGCATAAAGTTTTTTAGCTTTAGGGTTTTTTTTGTTTTTTTTTTTTTTGGGTTTTTAAGGGTTAAGTGTCTCTTAGGGTTTATGGTTTAGAGCTTAGGGTTTTGTAGGGGTTTCAAATGGTTTTTTGGGTTTATTTTAGGATTTTGGTTTTCTTAAGGTTTAGGGTTTAGGGTTTCTTAGGCTTTTTTGTTTAGGATTTAGAGTTCTAGGTTAGGGTTTAAGGTTTAAAGCTTAGGGATTTTTAGGTTAAGGGTTTTATTTAGGTATTTAGGGTTTAGTGCTTTAGGATTTTTAAGGGTTAAGTATTTCTTAGGCTTTAAGGCTTAGGGCTTAGGCTTCGGGATTTTTGTGTTTTTTATGTTTAGGGTTTATAGATGTTTAGGATTTAGGGTTTAGAGCTTAGGTTTTTATAGGGTTTTTAAATGGTTTCTAGGGTTTATTTTAGGGTTTATAGGATTTACGATTTCTTAAGGTTAAGGATTTTACGTTTAGGATTGGTTTAGGGCTTAGGGGTTTTTCAGGTTTAGGTTTAGGTTAAGATTTATGTTGGTTTTTAGGGTTTAGTGCTTTGGATTTTTTAGGTTAATGATTTTTAGGGTTTTATAGGTTAAAGTTTAGTGCTTAGGGTGTTTTTTGTGTTTTTTAAGGTTTAGGATATACAGTTTATGTCTTTATAGGGTTTAAAGCTTAGAGTTTTTTTAGGTTTAGGGGTTTTGGGGATTTTTAGGATTTTTAAGGGTTATGTGCTTCTTATGTTTTTTAGGGTTTTGGGCTTAGGGCGTTTTTTGTGTTTTTTAGGTGTAGGGTTTACAGATTTTTAGGATTAGCATTTAGATCATAGGATTTTTAGGGGTTTTAACTGTGTTTTTGGATTTATTTTAGTGTTTGTAGGATTTAGGGTTTCTTAAGGTTGAGGGTTTAGGGTTTCATAGGGTTTTCAGTTTAGGATTTAGAGTTTAGGGCTTAGGGGCTTTTTTAGGTTAGAATTTTAGGTTAAGGGTTTTTTTTGGGTTTTTAGGGTTTAGGACTTTGGGTTTTTTAGGTACAGGATTTTTATGATTTTATAGGATTAGGGTTTAGGACCTTGGTTTTTATAGCATTTTAAGTGTTAAGCTTTTATTATGGTTTTTTTAGGGTTTAGGGCTTAGTGTTTTTTTTGTGTTTTTAGGTTTAGGCTTTACGATTGTTCAAGATTTAGGGTTTAGAGCTTAGGGTTTTGTAGGGGATTTGAATGGTTTTTAGGGTTTATTTTAGGGTTTTTAGGATATAGGATTTTTTAAGGTTTAGGGTTTCTTAGGTTTTTAGGGTTTTAGGTTAGGTTTCAGGGTTTAGAGCATAGGGTTTTAGGTTAATTGTCTTATATAGGTTTTTAGGGTTTAGATCTTTGGGTATTTTAGACTAATAATTTTTAGGGTTTTATAGGATTAGGGTTTAGGGCATATATGATTTAGGGCTTTATCGGGTCTAGAGCTTAGAGTTTTTTAGGTTTAGGTTTTAATGATTTTTAGGATTTAGGGTTTTTAGGGGTTTTAAATTGATTTTAGGGTTTATTTTAGGGTTTTTAGGATTTAAGGTTTCTTAAGGTTTAGGGTTTGGGGTTTCTTTGTGTTTTCAGTTTAGGATTTACAATTTTAGATTAGAGTTTAGGGTTTAGGGCTTAGGGGTTTTTTAGGTTTAAGGTTTTATGTTAAGGGTTTTAATTAGTCTTTTACAGTTTAGGGCTTTGAGGTTTTTAGGTTAAGGATTTTTAGGATTTTATAGGATTAGGGTTTAAGGCTTAGGTTTTTTTTTTTTTTTTTGTGTTTTTTAGGGTTTAGTTTATACAATTTAGGGATTTATTGGGTTTAGAGCTTAGAGTATTTTTAGGTATAGTGGTTATTTGGTTTTTTTTTAGGGTTTTTAATGGTTAAGTGTTTCTTATGGTTTATTGGGGTTCAGGGGTTTGGGTTTTTGTTGTGTTTTTTAGGTTTAGGTTTTACAGAATTTCAAGATTTAGGGTTTAGAGCTTAGGGTTTTGTAATGTTTTGAGAGTTTATTTTAGGGTTTATAGGATTAAGGGTTTTAGGTTAGGGTTTAGGGTTTTGGGTTTTGAGCTTAGGGTTTTAGGTTAAGGGTTTTATCTAGCTTATTAGGGTTTAGGGCTTTGGATTTTTACGATTTTATAGGCTTAGGGTTTGTTTTGTGTTTTTTAGGGTTTAGCATATAGGATTTTGGGGTTTATCGGGTTTTTAGAGCCTAGAGTTTTTTTATGCTTAAGGGTTTTCGAGTTTTTATAGGTGAAATATTTCTTAAAGATTTTTAGGGTTTAGAATTTTTTTTGTGTGTTTTAAGGTTTAGAATTTACAGATTTTTAGGATTTAGGGTTTAGAGCTCGGGGTTTTGTTATGGTTTTAAATGGTTTTTAGGGTTTATTTTAGGGTTTATATGTTCGAGGGTCTCTTAAGGTTTAGGGTATAGGGCTTTAGGTTTAGGATTTAAAGTTTTAGGTAATGGTTTAGGATTTAGCACTTAGGGGCTTTTTTAGGTTTTACGTTATGGGTTTTATCTACGTTTTTCGGTTTTGGGCTTTGGATTTTTTAAGTTAAGGGTTTTTAGGATTTTATAGGTTTAGGGTTTAGGGCTTATGGTTTTGTTTTTTGTGTTTTTAAAGGTTTAGCGTATACGATTTAGGGTTTTATTGGGAATAGAGCGTAGAGTTTTTAAGGTTTAGAGTTTTTTTGGGTCTTTTTAGGGTTTGTAATGGTTAATTGTTTCTTAGGGTTTTTTAAGGTTTAGGGTTTAGGGCTTATGGTTTTTTTTTGTGTTTTTTAGTTCTACGGTTTATGGACTTTTAGGATTTAGGTTTTAGAGCTTAGGGTTTTTAGGGGTTTTAAATGGGTTTTAGGGTTTATTTTGGGGTTTATAGGATTTAGTGTTTCTTAAGGTTTAGGGTTTCTTAGGGTTTTAGGTTTAAGGTTTAGGATTTTAGGTTAGGGTTTAGGGTTTTTTTGGGTTAAGTATTTTATATAGTTTTCTTTTTTGTTTAGGGCTTTGCATTTTTTGGGTTTATGGCTTAGGTTTTTTTGTGGTTTTTAGGTTTAGGATTTACAAATTTTAAGGATTTAGGGTTTAGAGCTTAGGGTTTTGTAGGGGTTTTAAATGGTTTTTAGGGTTTACTTTAGAATTTATAGGATTTAGGATTTCTTAAGATTTAGCGTTTTGGGTTTTCGGTATAGGATTTAGAGTTTTAGGTTAGGGTTTAGGGTTTAGGTTTTAGGGTTTAGTGCTTAGGGTTTTTTTAGGTTATGGATTTTATTTAGGTTTTTAGGGATTAGGGCTTTGGGTTTTTTAATTAAGGTTTTTAAGGATTTTATAAGTTAAGGGTTTAGGGCTTAGAGATTTTTTTGTGTTTTTTAAGGTTTAGCATATACGATTTAGGGCTTTATAGGGTTTAAAGCTTAGATTTTTTTGTTTAGGGGTATTTGGGGTTTTTAGGGATTTTAAGGGTTAAGTGTTTCCTAGGGTTTTTTAGGGTTTAGGGTCTTACTGTTTTTTTGGTTTAGAGTTTATGGGTTTTTAGTATCTAGGGTTTAGAGCTTAGGGTTTAGGTTTTTTTTTTTTTGTGTTTTTTTGGGTTTAGCTTAAACGATTCTGGGCTTTATAGGCTTTAGAGCTTAGAGTTCTTTTAGGTATAGGGGTTTTTTGTTTTTAGGATTTTTAAGGGTTAAGTGTTTTTTATGATTTTTTGGGGTTCAGGGCTTAGGGTTTTTTGTGTTTAGGGCTTAGGGTGTTTTTATTTAGGGTTTTAGGGTTTCTTAATGTTTATGGTTTAGGGTTTCGTAGGGTTTTCTATTTAGGATGTAGAGTTTTTGATTGGGGTTTTGAGCTTAGCGTTTGTCTTGATTTGGGGTTTTAGGGCTTAGGGTTTTATTGTGTTTTTTAGTGTTTAGCTTATATGATTTAGGGACTTATTGGGTTTATAGCTTAGAGTTTTTTAGGTATAGGGGTTATTTGGTTTTTTTAAGGATTTTAACGGTTAAGTGTTTCTTATGGTTTATTGGGGTTCAGGGGTTCGGGTTTTTGTTGTGTTTTTTAGGTTTAGGGTTTACAAATTTTCAAGATTTAGGGTTTAGAGATTAGGGTTTTGTAAGGATTTTAAATGGTTTTTAAAGTTTATTTTAGGGTTTATAGGATTTATGGTTTCTTAAGGTTTAGGGTTTCAGGTTAGGGTTTAGAATTTAGGGCTTAGGGTTTTAGGTTACGCATTTTACCTAGATTTTTAGGGCTTAGGGCTTTTGCTTTTTAGGGTTTTATAGGCTTAGGGTTTAGGGCTTAGGTTTTTTTTTTTTTTTTAGTCTTTCTTAGGGTTTAGCATATATGATTTAGGGGTTTGTCAGGTTTTTAGCGCTTAGAGTTTTTTAGGATTAAGATTTTTTGGGTTTTTAAGGTTTTTATGGGTTAAGTGTTTATTAGGGTTTAGGGTTATTTTTTTTGTGTTTTTAAGGTTTAGGGTTTATATTTTTTTATGATTTAGGGTTTGGAGCTCATGGTTTTTAATGGTTTAAATGGTCTTTAGGAATTATTTTAGGGTTTATATAATTTAGGGTTTGTTAAGGTTTAGGGTTTTATGTTAGGGTTTAGGGCTTAGGGTTTTAGGTTAAGGGTTTTAGCTTGCTTTTTAGTGTTTAGGGTTTTATAATCTTAGGGTTTAGGGCTTAGGTTTTTTTTTTTTAATGTTTTTTTAGAGTTTAGCATATATGATTTAGGGGTTTATCGAGTTTTTAGAGCTTAGAGTGTTTTCGGTTTAAGGGTTTTCGGGTTTTTAAGGTTTTTATGAATTAAGTGTTTCTTAGGGTTTTTTTTTTTATGTTTTTTAGGTTTAGGTTTTACAGATTTTTTTTTTGTGTTTTGTAATGGCTTTAAAAGGTTTTTAGGTATTATTTTAGGGTTTATATGATTTAGGGTTTCTTAAGGTTTAGGGCTTTATAGGGTTTTAGGTTCAGGATTTAGAGTTTTAGGTAATGGTTTATGGTTCAGTGCTTAGGGATTTTTTAGGTTTAGGGTTTTACGTTATGGGTTTTATCTATGTTTTTTGGTTTTGGGCTTTGGCTTTTCTAAGTTAAGGGTTTTTAGGATTTTATAGGTTTAGGGTTTAGGGCTTTTGGTTTTTTTTTTTTTTTTTTTTTTTTTTTTGTGTTTTTTAGGGTTTAGTGTATACCATTTTGGGCTTTATTGGGTTTAGAGCTTAGAATTTTTAAGGTTTAGGGGTTTTTGGGTCTTTTTAGGGTTTTTCAGGATTAAGTGTTTCTTAGGATTTAGGGTTTAGAGCTTATGTTTTTTTTTTTTGTTTTGTTTTTTAGTTTTAGGGTTTATGGACTTTTAGGATTTAGGCTTTAGAGCTTAGGGATTTTAGCCCTTTTAAATGGGTTTTAGGGTTTATTTTAAGGTTTTTAGGATTCAGTGTTTCTTACGGTTTAGGGTTTAGGGTTTCTTAGGGTTTTAGGTTCAAGATTTAGGATTTTTGGTTAGGGTTTATGCTTTTTTTAGGTTTAGCATTTTGGGTAAAGGATTTTATCTAGGTTTTTTATTGTAGGGCTTTGCATTTTTCGAGTTTAGGGTTTAGATATTTTGTGATTTTTTGGTATAGGATTTATAGATTTTAGGAATTTAGGGTTTAGAGATTAGGTTTTTGTAGGGATTTTTAATGGTTTTTAGGGTTTATTTTAGGATTTATAGGATCTAGGGTTTCTTAAGGTTTAGGGTTTAGGGTTTCCGATATAGGATTTAGAGTTTTAGGTTAGGGTTTATTCTTAGGGTTTTTTAGGTTATAGGTTTTATTTAGGTTTTTATGGTTTAGGGTTTTGGGTTTTTCAGTTACGATTTTTAAGGATTTTATAGGTTAAGGGTTTAGGGCTTAGACATTTTGTGTTTTTTAAGGTTTAACATAAACAATTTAGGGCTTTATGGGTTTAAAGCTTATATTTTTTTTGTTTAGGGATATTTTGGGTTTTAGGGTTTTTAACGGTTAAGTGTTTCTTAGGGTTTCTTAGTGTTTTTGGTTTAAGATTTATAGTTTTAGGTTATGGTTTAGGGCTTAGGGTTTTTCTAGGTTTAGAAATTTAGGTTAAGGGTTTTATTTAGATGTTTAGGGTTAAGGACTTTGGGTTTTTTAGGTTAAGGTTTTTGAGGATTTTATAGTTTTAGGGTTTAGGGCTTAGGGGTTTTTTTTTTGTATTTTTTTGGGTTTAGCTTATACAATTTAGGGATTTATAGGCTTTAGAGCTTAGAGTTGTTTTTTAGGTATAGGGGTTTTTTGTTTTTTAGGGTTTTCAAGGGTAAAGTGTTTCATATGATCTTTTGGGGTTCAGGGACTAGGGTTTTTTGTGTTTAGGGCTTAGGGTTGTTTTGTTTAGGGTTTTAGGGTTTCTTAAGGTTTAGGGTTTAGGGTCTTATGTTTTCAATTTAGGATTTAGAGTTTTTGGGCTTAGCGTTTTTCTAGGTTTAGGGATTTAGGTTAATTGATTTATTTAGGTTTTAAGGGTTAAGGGCTTTGGGGTTTTTAGGATTTTATAGTTTTATGTTTTTTTTTGGTATATTTTTGGTTTAGCTTATACTATTAAGGGCTTTATAGGGTTTAGAGTTTACAGTTTTTTAGGTACAGGGTTTTTTGGTGTTTTTTAGGCCTAGGGTTAATATATTTTAAGGATTTAGGGGTTTTAGTGGTTTTAAATGGGTTTTAGGGTTTATTTTAGGGTTTGTAGGATTTAGTGTTTCTTTAGGATTAGGGTTTAGACTTTCTTAGGGTTTCGATTTTTAGTATTTAGGCTTTAGGGCTTAGAGTTTTTTAAGGCTTAGGATTTTAGGTTAAGGGTTTTATTTAGGTTTACAAGGTTTAGGGCTTTGGGTTTTTTAGGTTACGGTTTAGGGTTTAGGGTTTTGGAGCTTGGATTTTTTTTGTATTTTTTAGGGTTTAGCTTATATGATTTAGGGTTTTATAGTGTTTAGAACTTAGAGTTCTTTAGGTATAGGAGTTTTTTTGTTTTACTTAGGTTTTTTAAGGGTTAAGTGTTTCTTATGGGTTTTAGGGTTCAGGGTTGTGGTTTTTTTTAGGTTTTTCTATGTTTAGGGTTTACGAATTTTCAAGATTTAAGGTTTAGAGCTTATGGTTTTGTAGGTGTTTTAAATTGTTTTCAAAGCTTATTTTAGGCTTTAAAGGATTTAGGGTTTCTTACGGCTTAGAGTTTAAGGTTTCTTAGGATTTTAGGTTTAGAATTTAGGGCTTTAGGTTAGGGTTTAGAGTTTAGGGTTTAGGGCTTAGGGTTTAAGGTTAGGGCATAGGATTTTAGGTTAAAGTTGTTTAGGGTTTTATAAGTTTAGGGTTTAGGGCTTAATGTTTTTGTTTTTGTATTTTTTAGGTTTTAGCATATATGATTTAAGGGTTTATCGGGTTTAGAGCTTAGAGTTTTTTTAAGTTTAGGGGTTTTCGGGTCTTTTAAGGTTTTTAAGGGTTAAGTGTTTCTTATGATTTTTTAGGGTTTAGGTTTTTTTTGTATTTTAGGTTTAGGGTGTACAAATTTTTAGGCTTTATGGATTAGAGTTTAGGGTTTTGTAAGAGTTTTATATTATTTTTATGTTTTATTTTAGGATTTATAGGATTTAGGGTTTTTTTAGGTTTAGGATTTTAGGTTATAGGTTTTATCTATATTTTTATGGTTTATGGCTTTAATTTGGGTTTTTAGTTTAAGGTTTTTTAGGATTTTATTGTTTTAGGATTTAGGGCTTATGGGTTTTTTTTTTTTTTTTGTGTCTTTTAGGGTTTAGAATAAATAATTTAGGGATTTATAGGGTTTAGAGCATAGAGATTTTTAGGTTTAGGTGTTTTTGGATTTTTTAGGATTTTTAAGGGTTAAGTGTTTCTTAAGGTTTTTTAGGGTTTAGGATTTTTTTCTGTGTTTTTTTAGTTTTAGGGTTTATGAATTTTTAGGATTTAGGGTTTAGAACTTAGGGATTTTAGGGGTTTATTTTAGGGTTTATAAGAATTTGTGTTTCTTCAAGTTCAGGGTTTAGTGTTTCTTTGGGTTTTAGTTTAGGATTTAGGAGTTTAGGTTAGGGTTTAGGGTTTATTTTTTAGGTTTTGAGGGTTTATGGCTTTTGTTTTTTAGGTTATGGTTTTTTAGGATTTAATAGGTTTAGGGTTTCAGGTTTAGGGCTTAGGGTTTTTGTTTTTGTTTTTTAGGTTTAGGGTTTACAGATTTTTAGGATTTAGGGTTTAGAGCTTAGGGTTTTGTAAAGATTTTAAATGGTGTTTAGGGTTTATTTTAGGGTTAATAGGATTTATGATTTCTTAAGATTTAAGGTTTAGGGTTTCTTAGGGTTTTATGTTTAGGATTTATAGTTTTAGGTAATGGTGTAGGGTTTAGCGCTTAGGTTTTTTTTAGGTTTAGGGTTTTACATTATGGGTTTTATCTATGTTTTTCAGTTTTGGGCTTTGGGTTTTTTATGTTAAGGGTTTTTAGGTTTTTATAGGTTTAGGGTTTAGGGCTTATGGTTTTATTTTTTTTTATTTTTTTATTTTTTAGAGTTTAGCGTATAAGATATAGGGCTTTATTGGGTTTAGAGCTTAGAGTTTTTAAGGTTTAGGGGTTTTGGGGTCTTTTTAGGATTTTTAAGGGTTAAGTGTTTCTTAGGTTTTTTAAGGCTTTAGGGTTTAGGGCTTATGGTTTTTTTTTGTGTTTTTTAGTTTTATGGTTTATGGGCTTTTAAGATTTAGGATTTAGAGCTTAGGGTTTTTAGGGGTTTTAAATTGGTTTTAGGGTTTATTTTAGGGTTTATAGGATTTAGTGTTTCTTAAGGTTTAGGGTTTAGGGTTTCTTAGGGCTTTAGGTTTAAGATTTAGGATTTTAGGCTAGGGTTTAGAGTTTTTTTTATGTTTAGCATTTTGGGTTAAAGATTTTATCTAGGTTTTTTTTTTTGTTTAGGGCTTTGCATTTCTTGGGGTTAGGGCTTAGGATTTTTTCTGTTTTTTAGGTTTAGGGTTTCCAGATTTTAAGGAGTTAGGGTTTGTAGGGGATTTAAATCGTTTTTAGGTTTTATTTTAGGATTTATAGGATTTATGTTTTCTTAAGGTTTAGGGTTTAGGGTTTTTGGCATAGGATTTAGAGTTTTAGGTTAGGGTTAAGGGTTTAATGCTTAGGGTATTTTTTATGTTAAGGGTTTTATTTAGGTTTCTAGGGTTTAGGGCTTTGGGTTTTATTGTTAAGGTTTTTAAGGATTTCATAGGTTAAGGGTTTAAGGCTTAGAGATTTTTTGTATTTTTTAAGGTTTAGCATTTACGATTTACGGCTTTATAGGGTTTAAAGCTTAGATTATTTTTTTTGTGTATGGGTATTTGGGTTTTTAAGGGTTAAGTGTGTCTTAGGGTTTTTGAGGGTTTAAGGTTTAAGTCTTAGGGTCTTTGTGTTTTTTAGGTTTAGGGTTTATGGATTTTTAGCATTTAGGGTTTAGAGCTTAGGGTTTTTAGGAGGTTTAAATGGGTTTTAGGTTTTATTTTAGGGTTTATAGGATTCAGGGTTTACGGTTTCTTTGGGTTTTTGGATTAGGATTTAGAGTTTTAGGTTATGGTTTAGGGCTTAGGGTTTTTCTAGGTTTAGGAATTTAGTTTAAGGGTTTTATTTAGATTTTTAGGGTTAAGGACTTTGGGTTTTAGGTTAAGGAATTTATAGTTTTAGGGTTTAAGGATTAGGGTTTTTGCTTTTTTTTTTTTTTTTTTGTTGGGTTTAGCTGATACGATTTAGGGCTTTATAGGCTTTAGAGCTTAGAGATTTTTTTAGATGTAGGGTTTTTTATTTTGTTTTTTAGGGTTTTTAAGGGTTAAGTGTTTCTTATGGATTTTGGGATTCAGGGCTTAGGGTTTTTTGTGTTTAGGGCTTCGGGTTTTTTTGTATAGGATTTTAGGGTTTCTTAAGGTTTAATTAGGGTTTAGGGTTTCTTAGGGTTTTCGATTTAGGATTTAGAGTTTTTGGTTAGGGTTTTGGCCTTAGGATTTTCTAGGTTTAGGTTTTTAGGTTAATGATTTTATTTAGGTTTTTAGGGTTAAGGGCTTTGGGTTTTTTAGGATTTTATAGTTTTAGGATTTTTATTTTGGTCTTTTAGGGTTTAGCTTATACGATTTACGGCTTTATAGGGCTTATAGCTTAGAGTTTTTTAGGTATAAGGTTTTTTTCATGTTTTTTAGGTTTAGGGTTTACAAATTTTTAGGATTTAGGGTTTAAATGGGTTTTAGGGTTTATTTTAGGGTTTGTAGGATTTAGGGTTTCTTAAGGTTTAGGGTTTTCAATTTTTAGTATTTAGGCTTTAGGGCTTAGGATTTTTTGAGGCTTAGGGTTTTAGGTTAAGGGTTTTATTTAGGTTTTTAGGGTTTTGGGCTTTGTGTTTTTTTAGGTTAAGGTTTAGTGTTTAGGACCTTGGTTTTTTTTTTTTTGTATTTTTTTAGGGTTTAGCTTATAGGATTTAGGACTTTATAGATTTTAGAACTTATAGTTCTTTAGGTATAGGGGTTTTTTGGTTTTACTTAGGTTTTTTAAGGATTAAGTGAATCTTATGGCTTTTTGGGGTTCAGCGCTAAGGTTTTTTTATGTTTAGGGTTTATGAATTTTCAAGATTTAAGGTTTAGAGCTTATGGTTTTGTAGGAGTTCTAAATTGTTTCCAGAGTTTATTTTAGGCTTTATAGGATTTAGGGTTTCTTATGGTTTAGGGTTTACGGTTTCTTAGGGTTTTAGGTTTAGAATTTAGGGTTTAGGGTTTACGGCTTAGGGTTTCAGGTTATGGTTTAAAGTTTAGGGCATAGGAATATAGGTTAAGGTTGTTTAGGGTTTGATAAGTTTAGGGTTTAGGGCTTTAGGTTTTTTTGGTGTTTTTTAGGGTTTAGCATATATGATTTAGGTGTTTATCGGGTTTAGAGCTTAGAGTTTTTTAGATTTAGGGGTTGTTGGGTCTTTTAAGGTTTTAAGGGTTAAGTGTTTCTTAGGGTTTTGGTTTTTTTTTTTGTTTTTTAGGTTTAGGGTTTACAACTTTTTAGGATTTATGGTTTAGAAATTAGGGTTTTGTAAGGGTTTTATATGATTTTTATGGTTTATCTTAGGGTTTATATGATTTAGGGTATTTTTAGGTTTAGGGTTTTAGGTTATGGGTTTTATCTATATTTTTAGGGTTTATGGCTTTAATTTGGGTGTTTAGTTTAAGGTTTTTTAGGGTTTTATTGGTTTAGCATTTAGGGCTTATGGAGTTTTTTTTTTTTTTTTTTTGGTGTTTTTTAGGGTTTAGCATAAATGATTTTGGGATTTATAGGGCTTAGAGCATAGAGATTTTTAGGTTTAGTTGTTTTTGGGTTTTTTAGGATTTTTAAGGGTTAAGTGTTTCTTAGGGTTTTTTAGGGTTCAGGGCATGGGTTTTTTCATTTTAGGGTTTATGAATTTTTAGGATTTAGGGTTTAGAACTTAGGGATTTTAGAGGATTTAAATGGGTTTTAGGATTTATTTTAGGGTTTATAAGATTTTGTGTTTCTTAAGGTTCTGGGTTTAGTGTTTCTTAGGGCTTTAGTTAAGGATTTAGGATTTTAAGTTAGGGTTTATGGTTTTTTTTTTTTTTTTTTTTTAGGTTTTGAGGGTTTATGGCTTTTGTTTTTTGGGTTAAGGTTTTTTAGGGTTTAATAGGTTTAGGGTTTCAGGTTTAGGGCTTAGGGTTTTTGTTTTGTTTTTTAGGTTTAGGGTTTACAGATTTTTTAGGATTTAGGGTTTAGAGCTTAGGATTTTGTAAAGATTTTAATTGGCTTTTAGGGTTTATTTTAGGTTTTATAGGATTTATGGTTTTTTAAGGTTTAGGGTTTAGGGTTTCTTAGGGTTTTATGTTTAGGATTTATAGTTTTAGGTAATGGTTTGGGGTTTAGCGCATAGGGTTTTTTTTAGGTTTAGGGTTTTACGTTATGGGTTTTGTCTATGTTTTTCGGTTTTGGGCTTTGGATTTTTTAAGTTAAGGGTTTTTAAGATTTTATAGGTTTAGGGTTTAGGGCTTATGGCTTTTTTTTTTTGTGTGTTTTTTAGGGTTTAGCATATACGATCTAGGGCTTCATTGGGTTTAGAGCTTAGAGTTTTTAAGGTTTAGGGGTTTTTGGGTCTTTTTAGGGTTTTTAAGGGTTAACTATTTCTTAGGTTTTTTAAGGGTTTAGGGCTTATGGTTTTTTTGTGTTTTTTAGTTTTAAGGTTTATGGACTTTGAGGCTTTAGGTTTTATAGCTTAGGGTTTTTAGAGGTTTTAAATGGATTTTCGGGTTTATTTTAGGGTTTATAGGATTTAGTGTTTCTTAAGGTTTAGGATTTAGGGTTTCTTAGGGTTTTAGATTTAAGATTTAGGATTTTAGGCTGGGTCTTAGAGTTTTTGTATGTTTAGCTTTTTGGGTTAAGGATTTTATCTAGGTTTTATTTTATTTTATTTTATTTTATTTTTTTTTTTATTGTTTAGGGCTTTTGGGTTTAGGGCTTAGGATTTTTTGCGTTTTTTGGGTCTAGGATTTACAGATTTTAAGGAGTTAGGGTTTGTAGCGGTTTTAAATGGTTTTTAGGGTTTATTTTAGGATTTATAGGATATAGGGTTTCTTAAGGTTTAGGGTTTAGGGTTTTCGATATAGGATTTAGAGTTTTATGTTAGGGTTTAGGGTTTAGTGCTTAGGGTTTTTTTAGGTTAAGGGTTTTATTTAGGTTTTTAGGATTTAGGGCTTTGGGTTTTATAATTAAGGTTTTTAATGATTTTAGACATTAAGGGTTTAATGCTTAGAGATTTTTTGTATTTTTTAAGGTTTAGCAATTACGATTTACGGCTTTATAGGGTTTAAAGCTTAGATTTTTTTGTGTGTAGGGGTATTTGGGTTTTTAAGGGTTAAGTGTTTCTTAGGGTTTTTTAGGGTTTAAGGTTTAAGTATTCGGGTTTCTGTGTTTTTTAGGTTTATGGTTATGGATTTTTAGTATATAGGGTTTAGAGCTTAGGATTTTTAGGAGGTTTAAATGGGTTTTAGGGTTTATTTTAGGGTTTATAGGATTTAGGGTTTCTTAAGGTTTAGGGTTTACAGTTTCTTAGGGTTTTTGGTTTAGGATTTAGAGTTTTAGGTTATGGTTTAGGGCTTAGGGTTTTTCTAGGTTTAGGAATTTAGTTTAAGGGTTTTATTTAGATTTTTAGGGTTAAGGACTTTGGATTTTTTAGATTAAGGTTTTTAAGTATTTTATATTTTTAGGGTTTAGGGCTTAGGGTTTTTGTTTTGTGTTTTTTGGATTTAGCTTATACGATTTAGGTTTAGGTTTTTTTTTTTTTTTTTTTTTTTTTAGGATTTTTAAGGGTTAAGTATTTTTTATGGTTTTTTGGGGTTCAAGGCCTAGGGTTTTTTGTGTTTAGGGCTTAGTGTTTTTTTTGTATAGGGTTTTATGTTTTTTAAGGTTTAATTAGGGTTTAGGGTTTCTTAGGGTTTTCAGTTTAGGATTTAGAGTTTTTGGTTAGGGTTTTGGGCTTAGGGTTTTTCTAGGTTTAGGATTTTTGGTTAATGGTTTTATTTAGGTTTTTAGGGTTAAGGGCTTTGGGTTTTTTAGGATTTTATAGTTTTAGGATTTTTTTTTTTGGTCTTTTAGGGGTTAGCTTATACAATTTAGGAGCTTAGAGTTTTTTAGGTATAAGATTTTTTGTTGTTTTTTAGGTTTAGGGTTTACAGATTTTTAGGATTTAGGGTTTTAATAGGTTTTAGAGTTTATTTTAGGGTTTGTAGGATTTAGGGTTTAGATTTCTTAGGGTTTTCAATTTTTAGTATTTAGGCTTTAGGGCTTAGGGTTTTTTGAGGCTTTGGGTTTTAGGTTAAGGGTTTTATTTAGGTTTTTAGGGTTTAGGGCTTTGTGTTTTTTAGGTTAAGGTTTACGGTTTAGGATCTTGGATTTTTTTTTTGTATTTTTTTAGGGTTTAACGTATATGATTTAGGGCTTTATAGGGTTTAAGGATTAAGTGAATCTTATGGTTTTTTGGGGTTCAGCGCTAAGGTTTTTTTATGTTTAGGGTTTATGAATTTTCAAGATTTAAGGTTTAGAGCTTATGGTTTTGTAGGAGTTTTAAATTGTTTTCAGAGTTTATTTTAGGCTTTATAGGATTTAGGGTTTCTTATGGTTTAGGGTTTACGATTTCTTAGGATTTTAGATTTAGAATTTAGGGTTTAGGGTTTATGGCTTAAGGTTTTAGGTTAGGGTTTAGGGTCTAGGGCATAGGATTTTAGGTTAAGGTTGTTTAGGGTTTTGATAAGTTTAGGGTTTAGGGCTTTAGGTTTTTTTGGTGTTTTTTATGGTTTAGCATATATAATTTAGGGGTTTATCGGGTTTAGATCTTAGAGTTTTTTAGGTTTAGGGGTTGTCTAGTATTTTAAGGTTTTAAGGGTTTTGTATTTTTTAGATTTTTTTTTTTTTTTTTTTTTTTTTGAGGTTTAGGGTTTACAAATTTTTAGGATTTATGGTTTAGAGATTAGGGTTTTCTAAGGGTGGGTTTTGCATTGATTTTCAGGGTTTATTTTAGGTTTTATAGGATTTATGATTTTCAAGGTTTAGGATTTAGGGTTTCTTAGGTTTTTAGGTTTAGAATTTAGAGTTTTATTTTAGGGTTTAGGGCCTAGGGTTTTTTTAGGTTTATGGGTTTTATCTAGATTTTTAGGGTTGGCTTTGGGTTTTTTAGTTGAAGGTTTTTTAGGATTTTAGTGATTTAGGATTTAGGGCTTATGGGTTTTTTTTTGTGTTTTTTAGAGTTTAGCGTAAACGATTTAGGGCTTTATAGGGTTTAGAGCTTAGAGATTTTTAGGTTTAGAATTTAGGGCTTAGGATTTTAGGTTAGGGGGTAGGGTCTAGGGCATAGGATTTTTGGTTAAGGTTGTTTAGGGTTTAATAAGTTTAGGGTTTTGGGCTTAAGGTTTTTTTTTTTTTTTTTTTTTTTTTTTTTTTTAGGGTTTAGCATATATGATTTAGGGGTTTATCGGGTTTAGATCTTAGGGTTTTATAGGTTCAGGGTTTTCTATTTAGGATTCAAAATTTTAGGTTAAGGTTTAGGGCTTAGGTTTTTGTTTTTTAGGTTTGGGGTTTACAAATTTTTAGGATTTAGAGTTTAGAAAGGGTTTTAAATGGTATTTAGGGTTCATTTTAGGGTTTATAGGATTTAGGGTTGCTTACGTTTAGGGTTTTAGATTTAGGATTTAGAGTTTTAGGTTAGGGTTTTTTTAGTTTTAGGGTTTTAGGTTATAGGTTTTATCTAGATTTTTAGGGTTTTTTTGGTTAAGGTTTTGTAGGATTTTATAGGTTTTTGGTTTAGGGCTTATTTTTTGTGTTTTTTAGGGTTTAGCATATACGATTTAGGGCTTTATAGGGTTTAGAGCTTAGAGATTTTTAGGTTTAGGATTTTTTGGGTTTTATAGGGTTTTTTAATGGTTAAGTGTTTATTTGGGTTTAGATTTTAGGGCTTAGGGTTTTTTTTTTTTTGGTGTTATTTAGGTTTAAGGTTTACGGATTTTTAGGATTTAGGGTTTAGATCTTCGGGTTTTGTAGGGGTTTAAAACTCTTTTTAGGGTTTATAGGATTTTGGGTTTATTAACGTTTAGGGTTTAGGGTTTCTTAGAATTTTAGGTTTAGGAATTAGGGTTTTAGGTTAGGGTTTAGGGCTTAGCGAATTTTTAGGTGTTGGGTTTTAGGTTAGGGGTTTTATGTAGATTTTAAGGTTTAGGGCTTTGAGTTTGTTAGGTTAAGGGTTTTTAGGGTTTCATAGGTTTATGGTTTAGGGCTTAGGGTTTTTTTTTTTTTTTTTTTTGTGTTTTTTAGGGTTTAAAATATTCGATTTAGGTCTTTATAGGGTTTAGAGAATAACGTTTTTTAAGTTTAGTTGTTTTTTTTGTTTTTTAGGGTTTTAAAGGGTTAAGTGTTTCTTAGGGTTTATGGTTTAGACTTGTGGGTTTTGTAGGGGTTTTAAGTGGTTTTAAGGGTAATTATGGTATGTTTTTCTTATGCTATGATGATCTATGTAATGAAAATGATTATGACTTAAGATTTTCCATTATCTTCAAAATGATGCTTTAACTTAGTAAATTGCATGCATTCAACTAAAATGTCTCTTTTAGCATGTTTTCATGATTTTTATGCATGCCTATCATATTTGGTGCATTCTTATACTAACCAATATTTTTCCTACATTCTTCCCCAAGTGTAGGGTCCGGTTCTGAAGGTGGGCATCATTGTGGCTAAAGCTTTGATTTGCTTATTTCTCCTAGCTTGTTGGTGAGTCCTTATGATTCGAGGACATATGTTTTTTTTTTTAGTAGCTTCATACTTTTATTTCCTCTTCGTACTATGTTGTATTGATTGTATCCCTATTTGATTCAAGTATTGTAATAGATGGCTATATTGAGACAAGTCTAGACTTCCGCTTTCTATATGAAAAATTTGGACTTGAAATGCATTTTTTTACTCTTTATTGTTCGATGCTTATGTTGTTATATGCTAAGTGGTTTACATGGTGCCTTTTGGGGTTCTATATGCCTTGTTATTTAACCTTCCCTATCCAGCAAGCTCCATCTCGAAAATAAGAAGCAAAGGCACAAAAACTACGTAAAGGCCGACAACTTTGCCTTATCACCTTACAAAACATTCATTTCAATCGTCTCACATTTGCTTTGTGAAAATTAGTGTCTTTTCTAATACGATTACTCAACAAAAAACTTGTATAAATTATAAAAGTTATAAAGTCTATTTTAGAGGCCTAATGTAGCTACAATTCATGAATATGATATTGCACGAGTTAGACATATAATTGCTTCGTTTTGAATTATTAAGAATCAAACATATTTCTCAATTCACTCAACACTCAAAGAGCTAAATCTTTGGAACAACAACTTTGATGGTGTCAACCTTGGCTACTTGCAAGATAGCACACAATCAACTCCAAGGAAGCATTCGAACAAGTCTATACATACCAACTGTAGGACTTGATGTTTTGAGTTCCTCATTACTTTGTTGTTGTGTCATTTAATATATGCCAATAAACAGCTCAACCTCAGAACATCAGCTCTGCAACTATAGAGTGTAGAGTTTGAACATAACAACACTAACAGAAACAACTTCTTAAGCTAGTCAAGAAAGAAGCAGACTCAAAAGAGCTACGGAACTATAGTAATGAGGCCAGAAGCAACAAACATGTATATCTAAGTTTGTGCATAAAACTTCTCCAAACACCTCTCCAGTCAATTAGCAAAAACCCTTTCTGTCCTCTTCTGATTATCCTTCGATCCACGTGGAAGTTATTATATAAGCTAAGAAACATACTCCACACGCCATAACTTCCTTGTTGCCTGATAGTGTAGAAACATATAACTGACCACTTTTTCACTTCCTTCATGCATGCAACGCCTTTTGGACAGCATCCCCCTTCTCTCCAATTTTGACTATGTTAGACAAGCTTTATGTCCTATAATCCAACAAAATATGGCTTGGCAAAACTACCTTTAGAAGGTGGGTTCAAGAATGTCACTAGGAATTCATTCTTACACTCAATTTTTTTAATAAAGTTTACACATTAAAATTTCCCCTAGGTCGTGACATGAGCATATACAATTTAAGGCTTTATAGGGTTTAGAGCTTAGAGTTTTTTGTGTTTAGGGGTTGTTGTGTTTTTAGGGTTTTTTAGGGTTTAGGGTTTAGGGCTTATTGTTTTTGTGTTTATTAGGTATAGGTTTACCAATTTTAAGAATTAAGGGTTTAGAGCTAAGGGTTTTTTAGGGGTTTTAAATGGTTAGAAGGGTTCATTTTAGGGTTTTTTCGGGTTTCAGGTTTAGGATTTAGGGTTTTAGGTTAGGGTTTAGGGTTTAGGGCTTATGGTTTTTTTAGGTTTAGGGCTTTAAGTTAAAGGTTTTATCTAGGTTTTAAGGGTTTAGTGCTATTGGTTTTCTTAGGTTAAGGGTTTTTAGTGTTTTATAGGTTTAAGGTTTACGGCTTAGAGTTTTTTTCTATGTTTTTAGGGTTTAGCATATATGCTTTAAGGCTTTATAGGGTTTAGATCTTAGAGTTTTTTAGGTTTACAGGTTTTTGGGCTTTTTAAGGTTTGCAAGGGTTAAGTGTTTCTTATGGTTTTTTAGGAATTAGGGCTTTGGGTTTTTTCTATATGTTTTTAGGTTTAGGGTTTACAAATTTTTAGCATTTAGGATTTTGTAGGGGTTTTAAATGATTTTTAGCGTTTAAAGTATTTAGGTTTTCTTACGATTTAGGGTTTAGGGTTTAGGGCTTCTTATGGTTTTCAATTGAGGATTTAGAGTTTTAGGGTAGGGTTTATGGTTTAGGGTTTTATTTAGGTTTTTACGATTTAGGGCATTAGGGTTTTTAGGTTAAGGTTTTTTAGGATTTTATAGGTTTAGAGCTTAGGGCATAGGGTTTTTAAGTGTTTTTTAGTGTTTAGCATATACGATTTAGGACTTTATAGGGTTTAGAGCTTAAAGTTGTTAAGGTTTAAGGGTTTGTGGGTTTTTTACGATTTTTAAGCGTTAAGTGTTTCTTAGGGTATTTTAGGGTTTAGGGCTTAGGGTTTTTTGTATTTTTTAGGTTTAGGGTTTACGGATTTTCAGGATTTAGGGTTTAGAGCTTAGGGTTTTATAGGGGTTTTAAAAAGGTTTTTAGGGTTTATTTGAGGGTTTATCGAGTTGAGGGTTTCTTAAGGTTATGGGTCTAGGGTTTCTTTGTGTTTTCGGTTTAGGATTGAGAGTTTTATGTTAGGGTTTAGGGTTTTAGGTTAAGCGTTTTATTTAGGCTTTTAGAGAGGCTTTTGGTTTTTTATGTTAGAGTTTTTTAAATTTTTATAGGTTTGGGGTTTAGGGCTTAGTGTTTTTTTTTTTTTTTTGTGTTTTTAGGGTTTAGATAATACAAATTAGGGTTTTATAGGGTTTAGAGCTTAGTGTTTTTTTAGGTTTAGATTTTTTTTTTTTTTTTTTATGATTTTTAAGTGTTTAGTGTTTTTTAGGGTTTATGGTTTAGAGCATAGGGTTTTGTAGGGATTTTAATTGGTCTATAGGGATTATTTTAAGATCTATAGGGTTTAGGGTTTCTTAAGGTTTAGGGTTTAGGGGTTCTTAGGCCTTTATGTTTAGGATTTAGAGTTCTAGGTTAGGCTTTAGGGTTTAGAGCTTAGGGTATTTTTAGGTTTATGGTTTTGGGTTAAGGGTTTTATTTAGGTTTTTAGTGCTTTAGGGTTTTTAAGGGTTAAGGATTTCTTAGGCTTTAGTGCTTAGGGATTTTAGTGTTTTTTAGGTATAGGTTTACCAATTTTAAGAATTAAGGGTTTAGAGCTAAGGGTTTTTTAGGGGTTTTAAATGGTTAGAAGGGTTCATTTTAGGGTTTTTTCGGGTTTCAGGTTTAGGATTTAGGGTTTTAGGTTAGGGTTTAAGGTTTAGGGCTTATGGTTTTTTTAGGTTTAGGGCTTTAAGTTAAAGGTTTTATCTAGGTTTTAAGGGTTTAGTGCTATTGGTTTTCTTATGTTAAGGGTTTTTAGTGTTTTATAGGTTTAAGGTTTACGGCTTAGAGTTTTTTTCTATGTTTTTAGGGTTTAGCATATATGCTTTAAGGCTTTATAGGGTTTAGATCTTAGAGTTTTTTAGGTTTACAGGTTTTTGGGCTTTTTAAGGTTTGCAAGGGTTAAGTGTTTCTTATGGTTTTTTAGGAATTAGGGCTTTGGGTTTTTTCTATATGTTTTTAGGTTTAGGGTTTACAAATTTTTAGCATTTAGGATTTTGTAGGGGCTTTAAATGATTTTTAGCGTTTAAAGTATTTAGGTTTTCTTACGATTTAGGGTTTAGGGTTTAGGGCTTCTTATGGTTTTCAATTGAGGATTTAGAGTTTTAGGGTAGGGTTTATGGTTTAGGGTTTTTGGTTATGGGTTTTATTTAGGTTTTTACGGTTTAGGGCATTAGGGTTTTTAGGTTAAGGTTTTTTAGGATTTTATAGGTTTAGAGCTTAGGGCATAGGGTTTTTAAGTGTTTTTTCGTGTTTAGCATATACGATTTAGGACTTTATAGGGTTTAGAGCTTAAAGTTGTTAAGGTTTAAGGGTTTGTGGGTTTTTTACGATTTTTAAGCGTTAAGTGTTTCTTAGGGTATTTTAGGGTTTAGGGCTTAGGGTTTTTTGTATTTTTTAGGTTTAGGGTTTACGGATTTTCAGGATTTAGGGTTTAGAGCTTAGGGTTTTATAGGGGTTTTAAAAAGGTTTTTAGGGTTTATTTGAGGGTTTATCGAGTTGAGGGTTTCTTAAGGTTATGGGTCTAGGGTTTCTTTGTGTTTTCGGTTTAGGATTGAGAGTTTTATGTTAGGGTTTAGGGTTTTAGGTTAAGCGTTTTATTTAGGCTTTTAGAGAGGCTTTTGGTTTTTTATGTTAGAGTTTTTTAAATTTTTATAGGTTTGGGGTTTAGGGCTTAGTGTTTTTTTTTTTTTTTTTTTGTGTTTTTAGGGTTTAGATAATACAAATTAGGGTTTTATAGGGTTTAGAGCTTAGTGTTTTTTTAGGTTTAGATTTTTTTTTTTTTTTATGATGTTTAAGTGTTTAGTGTTTTTTAGGGTTTATGGTTTAGAGCATAGGGTTTTGTAGGGATTTTAATTGGTCTATAGGGATTATTTTAAGATCTATAGGGTTTAGGGTTTCTTAAGGTTTAGGGTTTAGGGGTTCTTAGGCCTTTATGTTTAGGATTTAGAGTTCTAGGTTAGGGTTTAGGGTTTAGAGCTTAGGGTATTTTTAGGTTTATGGTTTTGGGTTAAGGGTTTTATTTAGGTTTTTAGGGTCTAGTGCTTTAGGGTTTTTAAGGGTTAAGGATTTCTTAGGCTTTAGTGCTTAGGGCTTAGGGATTTTAGTGTTTTTTAGGTTTAGGGTTTAATGATTTTTAGGATTTAGGGTTTAGAGCTTAAGGTTTTGTAGGGGTTTTAAATGGGATTTAGGGTTTAATTGAGGGTTTATAGGATTTAGGGTTTCTCAAGGTTTAGGGTTTTAGGTTTAGGATTTAGAGTTTTAGGTTAGGGTTTAGGCTTTAGGGCTTAGGGTTTTTTTAGGTTTAGGGTTTTAGGTTAAGGGTTTTATTTAGATTTTTAGGGTTTAGGGCTTTGAGTTTTTTGGGTTAACGTTTTTTGGGAGTTTATAGATTTATAGTTAAGGGCTTAGGGTTTTTTTGTGTTTTTTAAGGTTTAACATATACGATTTAGGGCTTTGTAGGGTTTAGAACTATGAGTTTTTAGGTTTAGGGGTTGTTGGGTTTTTTTAGGGTTTTTAAGGATTAAGTGGTTTTTAGGGTTTTTCAGGATTCATGTTTAGGGCATAGGTTTTTTTTTTTTTTTTTTTTTTTTTTGTATTCTTTAGGTTTAGGGTTTACAAATTTTTAAGATTTAGGGTTTAAAGCTTAGAGGTTTTAGGGGTTTTTAATGGTTTTTAGGGTTTATTTTAGGGTTTATAAGATTTTGGGTTTCTTAGGGTTTTAAGTTTAGGATTTAGGGTTTTAGGTTAAGGTTTAGGGTTTAAGGCTTAGGGTTATTTTAGGTTTAGGGTTTTAGGTTAAGAATTTTACTTATGTTACTAGGGTTTAGGGCTTTGGGTTTTTTATGTTACGGGTTTTTAGGGTTTATATGTTTAGGGTTTAGCGCTTAGGTTTTTCTTCTTTTTTTAGGATTTAGCATATACGATTTAGGTCTTTATAGGGTTTTTAGCTTAGATTTTTTTAGTTTTAGGGGTTTTGTATTTTTTAGGGTTTATAAGTGTTCAGTGTTTCTTAGGGTTTAGAGCTTAGGGTTTTCTATGGGTTTCAAACTTTTTTAGGGTTTATATTAGGGTTTATAGGATTTAGGGTTTCTTATGGTTTAGGGTTTCTTAGGGTTTTAGGTTTAGGGTTTAGGGTTTAGTGCATAGGGTTTTTTTAGGTTATAGGTTTTAGGTTAAGGTTTTTATTTAGGTTTTAAGGGTTTAGGGCTTTGGGTTTTTTTGGGTTAAGATTTTTTAGGGTTTAATACATCTATGGTTTAGGGCTAAGGGTTTTTTTTTTTTTTGTGTTTTTTAGGGTATAGAATATACGATTTAGGGCTTTGTAGGGTTTAGAGCATAAAGTTTTTTAGCTTTAGGGTTTTTTTTGTTTTTTTTTTTTTGGGTTTTTAAGGGTTAAGTGTCTCTTAGGGTTTATGGTTTAGAGCTTAGGGTTTTGTAGGGGTTTCAAATGGTTTTTTGGGTTTATTTTAGGATTTATAGGATTTTGGTTTTCTTAAGGTTTAGGGTTTAGGGTTTCTTAGGCTTTTTTGTTTAGGATTTAGAGTTCTAGGTTAGGGTTTAAGGTTTAAAGCTCAGGGATTTTTAGGTTAAGGGTTTTATTTAGGTATTTAGGGTTTAGTGCTTTAGGATTTTTAAGGGTTAAGTATTTCTTAGGCTTTAAGGCTTAGGGCTTAGGCTTCGGGATTTTTGTGTTTTTTATGTTTAGGGTTTATAGATGTTTAGGATTTAGGGTTTAGAGCTTAGGTTTTTATAGGGTTTTTAAATGGTTTCTAGGGTTTATTTTAGGGTTTATAGGATTTACGATTTCTTAAGGTTAAGGATTTTACGTTTAGGATTGGTTTAGGGCTTAGGGGTTTTTCAGGTTTAGGTTTAGGTTAAGATTTATGTTGGTTTTTAGGGTTTAGTGCTTTGGATTTTTTAGGTTAATGATTTTTAGGGTTTTATAGGTTAAAGTTTAGTGCTTAGGGTGTTTTTTGTGTTTTTTAAGGTTTAGGATATACAGTTTATGTCTTTATAGGGTTTAAAGCTTAGAGTTTTTTTAGGTTTAGGGGTTTTGGGGATTTTTAGGATTTTTAAGGGTTATGTGCTTCTTATGTTTTTTAGGGTTTTGGGCTTAGGGCGTTTTTTGTGTTTTTTAGGTGTAGGGTTTACAGATTTTTAGGATTAGCATTTAGATCATAGGATTTTTAGGGGTTTTAACTGTGTTTTTGGATTTATTTTAGTGTTTGTAGGATTTAGGGTTTCTTAAGGTTGAGGGTTTAGGGTTTCATAGGGTTTTCAGTTTAGGATTTAGAGTTTAGGGCTTAGGGGCTTTTTTAGGTTAGAATTTTAGGTTAAGGGTTTTTTTTGGGTTTTTAGGGTTTAGGACTTTGGGTTTTTTAGGTACAGGATTTTTATGATTTTATAGGATTAGGGTTTAGGACCTTGGTTTTTATAGCATTTTAAGTGTTAAGCTTTTATTATGGTTTTTTTAGGGTTTAGGGCTTAGTGTTTTTTTTGTGTTTTTAGGTTTAGGCTTTACGATTGTTCAAGATTTAGGGTTTAGAGCTTAGGGTTTTGTAGGGGATTTGAATGGTTTTTAGGGTTTATTTTAGGGTTTTTAGGATATAGGATTTTTTAAGGTTTAGGGTTTCTTAGGTTTTTAGGGTTTTAGGTTAGGTTTCAGGGTTTAGAGCATAGGGTTTTAGGTTAATTGTCTTATATAGGTTTTTAGGGTTTAGATCTTTGGGTATTTTAGACTAATAATTTTTAGGGTTTTATAGGATTAGGGTTTAGGGCATATATGATTTAGGGCTTTATCGGGTCTAGAGCTTAGAGTTTTTTAGGTTTAGGGTTTTTTGGGTTTTTTAATGCTTTTAAGGGTTAAGTGTTTCTTAGGGTTTAGGGCTTAGTGTTTTTTTTTTTTTTTGTGTGTTTTTTAGGTTTAGGTTTTAATGATTTTTAGGATTTAGGGTTTTTAGGGGTTTTAAATTGATTTTAGGGTTTATTTTAGGGTTTTTAGGATTTAAGGTTTCTTAAGGTTTAGGGTTTGGGGTTTCTTTGTGTTTTCAGTTTAGGATTTACAATTTTAGATTAGAGTTTAGGGTTTAGGGCTTAGGGGTTTTTTAGGTTTAAGGTTTTATGTTAAGGGTTTTAATTAGTCTTTTACAGTTTAGGGCTTTGAGGTTTTTAGGTTAAGGATTTTTAGGATTTTATAGGATTAGGGTTTAAGGCTTAGGGTTTTTTTTTTTTTTTTTTGTGTTTTTTAGGGTTTAGTTTATACAATTTAGGGATTTATTGGGTTTAGAGCTTAGAGTATTTTTAGGTATAGTGGTTATTTGGTTTTTTTTTAGGGTTTTTAATGGTTAAGTGTTTCTTATGGTTTATTGGGGTTCAGGGGTTTGGGTTTTTGTTGTGTTTTTTAGGTTTAGGTTTTACAGAATTTCAAGATTTAGGGTTTAGAGCTTAGGGTTTTGTAATGTTTTGAGAGTTTATTTTAGGGTTTATAGGATTAAGGGTTTTAGGTTAGGGTTTAGGGTTTTGGGTTTTGAGCTTAGGGTTTTAGGTTAAGGGTTTTATCTAGCTTATTAGGGTTTAGGGCTTTGGATTTTTACGATTTTATAGGCTTAGGGTTTAGGGCTTAGGGTTTGTTTTGTGTTTTTTAGGGTTTAGCATATAGGATTTTGGGGTTTATTGGGTTTTTAGAGCCTAGAGTTTTTTTATGCTTAAGGGTTTTCGAGTTTTTATAGGTTAAATATTTCTTAAAGATTTTTAGGGTTTAGAATTTTTTTTGTGTGTTTTAAGGTTTAGAATTTACAGATTTTTAGGATTTAGGGTTTAGAGCTCGGGGTTTTGTTATGGTTTTAAATGGTTTTTAGGGTTTATTTTAGGGTTTATATGTTCGAGGGTCTCTTAAGGTTTAGGGTATAGGGCTTTAGGTTTAGGATTTAAAGTTTTAGGTAATGGTTTAGGATTTAGCACTTAGGTGCTTTTTTAGGTTTAGGGTTTTACGTTATGGGTTTTATCTACGTTTTTCGGTTTTGGGCTTTGGATTTTTTAAGTTAAGGGTTTTTAGGATTTTATAGGTTTAGGGTTTAGGGCTTATGGTTTTGTTTTTTGTGTTTTTAAAGGTTTAGCGTATACGATTTAGGGTTTTATTGGGAATAGAGCGTAGAGTTTTTAAGGTTTAGAGTTTTTTTGGGTCTTTTTAGGGTTTGTAATGGTTAATTGTTTCTTAGGAAGGTTTAGGGTTTAGGGCTTATGGTTTTTTTTTTGTGTTTTTTAGTTCTACGGTTTATGGACTTTTAGGATTTAGGTTTTAGAGCTTAGGGTTTTTAGGGGTTTTAAATGGGTTTTAGGGTTTATTTTGGGGTTTATAGGATTTAGTGTTTCTTAAGGTTTAGGGTTTCTTAGGGTTTTAGGTTTAAGGTTTAGGATTTTAGGTTAGGGTTTAGGGTTTTTTTGGGTTAAGTATTTTATATAGTTTTCTTTTTTGTTTAGGGCTTTGCATTTTTTGGGTTTATGGCTTAGGTTTTTTTGTGGTTTTTAGGTTTAGGATTTACAAATTTTAAGGATTTAGGGTTTAGAGCTTAGGGTTTTGTAGGGGTTTTAAATGGTTTTTAGGGTTTACTTTAGAATTTATAGGATTTAGGATTTCTTAAGATTTAGCGTTTTGGGTTTTCGGTATAGGATTTAGAGTTTTAGGTTAGGGTTTAGGGTTTAGGTTTTAGGGTTTAGTGCTTAGGGTTTTTTTAGGTTATGGATTTTATTTAGGTTTTTAGGGATTAGGGCTTTGGGTTTTTTAATTAAGGTTTTTAAGGATTTTATAAGTTAAGGGTTTAGGGCTTAGAGATTTTTTGTGTTTTTTAAGGTTTAGCATATACGATTTAGGGCTTTATAGGGTTTAAAGCTTAGATTTTTTTGTTTAGGGGTATTTGGGGTTTTTAGGGATTTTAAGGGTTAAGTGTTTCCTAGGGTTTTTTAGGGTTTAGGGTCTTACTGTTTTTTTGGTTTAGAGTTTATGGGTTTTTAGTATCTAGGGTTTAGAGCTTAGGGTTTAGGTTTTTTTTTTTTTTTGTGTTTTTTAGGGTTTAGCTTAAACGATTCTGGGCTTTATAGGCTTTAGAGCTTAGAGTTCTTTTAGGTATAGGGGTTTTTTGTTTTTAGGATTTTTAAGGGTTAAGTGTTTTTTATGATTTTTTGGGGTTCAGGGCTTAGGGTTTTTTTGTGTTTAGGGCTTAGGGTGTTTTTATTTAGGGTTTTAGGGTTTCTTAATGTTTATGGTTTAGGGTTTCGTAGGGTTTTCTATTTAGGATGTAGAGTTTTTGATTGGGGTTTTGAGCTTAGGGTTTTTCTTGATTTGGGGTTTTAGGGCTTAGGGTTTTATTGTGTTTTTTAGTGTTTAGCTTATATGATTTAGGGACTTATTGGGTTTATAGCTTAGAGTTTTTTAGGTATAGGGGTTATTTGGTTTTTTTAAGGATTTTAACGGTTAAGTGTTTCTTATGGTTTATTGGGGTTCAGGGGTTCGGGTTTTTGTTGTGTTTTTTAGGTTTAGGGTTTACAAATTTTCAAGATTTAGGGTTTAGAGATTAGGGTTTTGTAAGGATTTTAAATGGTTTTTAAAGTTTATTTTAGGGTTTATAGGATTTATGGTTTCTTAAGGTTTAGGGTTTCAGGTTAGGGTTTAGAATTTAGGGCTTAGGGTTTTAGGTTACGCATTTTACCTAGATTTTTAGGGCTTAGGGCTTTTGCTTTTTAGGGTTTTATAGGCTTAGGGTTTAGGGCTTAGGTTTTTTTTTTTTTTCTTTAGTCTTTCTTAGGGTTTAGCATATATGATTTAGGGGTTTGTCAGGTTTTTAGCGCTTAGAGTTTTTTAGGATTAAGATTTTTTGGGTTTTTAAGGTTTTTATGGGTTAAGTGTTTATTAGGGTTTAGGGTTATTTTTTTTGTGTTTTTAAGGTTTAGGGTTTATATTTTTTTATGATTTAGGGTTTGGAGCTCATGGTTTTTAATGGTTTAAATGGTCTTTAGGAATTATTTTAGGGTTTATATAATTTAGGGTTTGTTAAGGTTTAGGGTTTTATGTTAGGGTTTAGGGCTTAGGGTTTTAGGTTAAGGGTTTTAGCTTGCTTTTTAGTGTTTAGGGTTTTATAATCTTAGGGTTTAGGGCTTAGGTTTTTTTTTTTTTTAATGTTTTTTTAGAGTTTAGCATATATGATTTAGGGGTTTATCGAGTTTTTAGAGCTTAGAGTGTTTTCGGTTTAAGGGTTTTCGGGTTTTTAAGGTTTTTATGAATTAAGTGTTTCTTAGGGTTTTTTTTTTTATGTTTTTTAGGTTTAGGTTTTACAGATTTTTTTTTGTGTTTTGTAATGGCTTTAAAAGGTTTTTAGGTATTATTTTAGGGTTTATATGATTTAGGGTTTCTTAAGGTTTAGGGCTTTATAGGGTTTTAGGTTCAGGATTTAGAGTTTTAGGTAATGGTTTATGGTTTAGTGCTTAGGGATTTTTTAGGTTTAGGGTTTTACGTTATGGGTTTTATCTATGTTTTTTGGTTTTGGGCTTTGGCTTTTCTAAGTTAAGGGTTTTTAGGATTTTATAGGTTTAGGGTTTAGGGCTTTTGGTTTTTTTTTTTTTTTTTTTTTTTTTTTTTTTTTTTTTGTGTTTTTTAGGGTTTAGTGTATACCATTTTGGGCTTTATTGGGTTTAGAGCTTAGAATTTTTAAGGTTTAGGGGTTTTTGGGTCTTTTTAGGGTTTTTCAGGATTAAGTGTTTCTTAGGATTTAGGGTTTAGAGCTTATGTTTTTTTTTTTGTTTTGTTTTTTAGTTTTAGGGTTTATGGACTTTTAGGATTTAGGCTTTAGAGCTTAGGGATTTTAGCGCTTTTAAATGGGTTTTAGGGTTTATTTTAAGGTTTTTAGGATTCAGTGTTTCTTACGGTTTAGGGTTTAGGGTTTCTTAGGGTTTTAGGTTCAAGATTTAGGATTTTTGGTTAGGGTTTATGCTTTTTTTAGGTTTAGCATTTTGGGTAAAGGATTTTATCTAGGTTTTTATTGTAGGGCTTTGCATTTTTCGAGTTTAGGGCTTAGATATTTTGTGATTTTTTGGTATAGGATTTATAGATTTTAGGAATTTAGGGTTTAGAGATTAGGTTTTTGTAGGGATTTTTAATGGTTTTTAGGGTTTATTTTAGGATTTATAGGATCTAGGGTTTCTTAAGGTTTAGGGTTTAGGGTTTCCGATATAGGATTTAGAGTTTTAGGTTAGGGTTTATTCTTAGGGTTTTTTAGGTTATAGGTTTTATTTAGGTTTTTAGGGTTTTGGGTTTTTCAGTTACGATTTTTAAGGATTTTATAGGTTAAGGGTTTAGGGCTTAGACATTTTGTGTTTTTTAAGGTTTAACATAAACAATTTAGGGCTTTATGGGTTTAAAGCTTACATTTTTTTTGTTTAGGGATATTTGGGGTTTTAGGGTTTTTAACGGTTAAGTGTTTCTTAGGGTTTCTTAGTGTTTTTGGTTTAAGATTTATAGTTTTAGGTTATGGTTTAGGGCTTAGGGTTTTTCTAGGTTTAGAAATTTAGGTTAAGGGTTTTATTTAGATGTTTAGGGTTAAGGACTTTGGGTTTTTTAGGTTAAGGTTTTTGAGGATTTTATAGTTTTAGGGTTTAGGGCTTAGGGGTTTTTTTTTGTATTTTTTTTGTGTTTAGCTTATACAATTTAGGGATTTATAGGCTTTAGAGCTTAGAGTTGTTTTTTAGGTATAGGGGTTTTTTGTTTTTTAGGGTTTTCAAGGGTAAAGTGTTTCATATGATCTTTTGGGGTTCAGGGACTAGGGTTTTTTGTGTTTAGGGCTTAGGGTTGTTTTGTTTAGGGTTTTAGGGTTTCTTAAGGTTTAGGGTTTAGGGTCTTATGTTTTCAATTTAGGATTTAGAGTTTTTGGGCTTAGCGTTTTTCTAGGTTTAGGGATTTAGGTTAATTGTTTTATTTAGGTTTTAAGGGTTAAGGGCTTTGGGGTTTTTAGGATTTTATAGTTTTATGTTTTTTTTTGGTATAGTTTTGGTTTAGCTTATACTATTAAGGGCTTTATAGGGTTTAGAGTTTACAGTTTTTTAGGTACAGGGTTTTTTGGTGTTTTTTAGGCCTAGGGTTAATATATTTTAAGGATTTAGGGGTTTTAGTGGTTTTAAATGGGTTTTAGGGTTTATTTTAGGGTTTGTAGGATTTAGTGTTTCTTTAGGATTAGGGTTTAGACTTTCTTAGGGTTTCGATTTTTAGTATTTAGGCTATAGGGCTTAGAGTTTTTTGAGGCTTAGGATTTTAGGTTAAGGGTTTTATTTAGGTTTACAAGGTTTAGGGCTTTGGGTTTTTTAGGTTACGGTTTAGGGTTTAGGGTTTTGGAGCTTGGATTTTTTTTGTATTTTTTAGGGTTTAGCTTATATGATTTAGGGTTTTATAGTGTTTAGAACTTAGAGTTCTTTAGGTATAGGAGTTTTTTTGTTTTACTTAGGTTTTTTAAGGGTTAAGTGTTTCTTATGGGTTTTAGGGTTCAGGGTTGTGGTTTTTTTTAGGTTTTTCTATGTTTAGGGTTTACGAATTTTCAAGATTTAAGGTTTAGAGCTTATGGTTTTGTAGGTGTTTTAAATTGTTTTCAAAGCTTATTTTAGGCTTTAAAGGATTTAGGGTTTCTTACGGCTTAGAGTTTAAGGTTTCTTAGGATTTTAGGTTTAGAATTTAGGGCTTTAGGTTAGGGTTTAGAGTTTAGGGTTTAGGGCTTAGGGTTTAAGGTTAGGGCATAGGATTTTAGGTTAAAGTTGTTTAGGGTTTTATAAGTTTAGGGTTTAGGGCTTAATGTTTTTGTTTTTGTGTTTTTTAGGTTTTAGCATATATGATTTAAGGGTTTATCGGGTTTAGAGCTTAGAGTTTTTTTAAGTTTAGGGGTTTTCGGGTCTTTTAAGGTTTTTAAGGGTTAAGTGTTTCTTATGATTTTTTAGGGTTTAGGTTTTTTTTGTATTTTAGGTTTAGGGTGTACAAATTTTTAGGCTTTATGGATTAGAGTTTAGGGTTTTGTAAGAGTTTTATATTATTTTTATGTTTTATTTTAGGATTTATAGGATTTAGGGTTTTTTTAGGTTTAGGATTTTAGGTTATAGGTTTTATCTATATTTTTATGGTTTATGGCTTTAATTTGGGTTTTTAGTTTAAGGTTTTTTAGGATTTTATTGTTTTAGGATTTAGGGCTTATGGGTTTTTTTTTTTTTTTGTGTCTTTTAGGGTTTAGAATAAATAATTTAGGGATTTATAGGGTTTAGAGCATAGAGATTTTTAGGTTTAGGTGTTTTTGGATTTTTTAGGATTTTTAAGGGTTAAGTGTTTCTTAAGGTTTTTTAGGGTTTAGGATTTTTTTCTGTGTTTTTTTAGTTTTAGGGTTTATGAATTTTTAGGATTTAGGGTTTAGAACTTAGGGATTTTAGGGGTTTATTTTAGCGTTTGTAAGAATTTGTGTTTCTTCAAGTTCAGGGTTTAGTGTTTCTTTGGGTTTTAGTTTAGGATTTAGGAGTTTAGGTTAGGATTTAGGGTTTATTTTTTAGGTTTTGAGGGTTTATGGCTTTTGTTTTTTAGGTTATGGTTTTTTAGGATTTAATAGGTTTAGGGTTTCAGGTTTAGGGCTTAGGGTTTTTGTTTTTGTTTTTTAGGTTTAGGGTTTCAGGTTTAGGGCTTAGGGTTTTTGTTTTTGTTTTTTAGGTTTAGGGTTTACAGATTTTTAGGATTTAGGGTTTAGAGCTTAGGGTTTTGTAAAGATTTTAAATGGTGTTTAGGGTTTATTTTAGGGTTAATAGGATTTATGATTTCTTAAGATTTAAGGTTTAGGGTTTCTTAGGGTTTTATGTTTAGGATTTATAGTTTTAGGTAATGGTGTAGGGTTTAGCGCTTAGGTTTTTTTTAGGTTTAGGGTTTTACATTATGGGTTTTATCTATGTTTTTCAGTTTTGGGCTTTGGGTTTTTTATGTTAAGGGTTTTTAGGTTTTTATAGGTTTAGGGTTTAGGGCTTATGGTTTTATTTTTTTTTATTTTTTTATTTTTTAGAGTTTAGCGTATAAGATTTAGGGCTTTATTGGGTTTAGAGCTTAGAGTTTTTAAGGTTTAGGGGTTTTGGGGTCTTTTTAGGATTTTTAAGGGTTCAGTGTTTCTTAGGTTTTTTAAGGCTTTAGGGTTTAGGGCTTATGGTTTTTTTTTGTGTTTTTTAGTTTTATGGTTTATGGGCTTTTAAGATTTAGGATTTAGAGCTTAGGGTTTTTAGGGGTTTTAAATTGGTTTTAGGGTTTATTTTAGGGTTTATAGGATTTAGTGTTTCTTAAGGTTTAGGGTTTAGGGTTTCTTAGGGCTTTAGGTTTAAGATTTAGGATTTTAGGCTAGGGTTTAGAGTTTTTTTATGTTTAGCATTTTGGGTTAAAGATTTTATCTAGGTTTTTTTTTTTGTTTAGGGCTTTGCATTTCTTGGGGTTAGGGCTTAGGATTTTTTCTGTTTTTTAGGTTTAGGGTTTCCAGATTTTAAGGAGTTAGGGTTTGTAGGGGATTTAAATCGTTTTTAGGTTTTATTTTAGGATTTATAGGATTTATGTTTTCTTAAGGTTTAGGGTTTAGGGTTTTTGGCATAGGATTTAGAGTTTTAGGTTAGGGTTAAGGGTTTAATGCTTAGGGTATTTTTTATGTTAAGGGTTTTATTTAGGTTTCTAGGGTTTAGGGCTTTGGGTTTTATTGTTAAGGTTTTTAAGGATTTCATAGGTTAAGGGTTTAAGGCTTAGAGATTTTTTGTATTTTTTAAGGTTTAGCATTTACGATTTACGGCTTTATAGGGTTTAAAGCTTAGATTATTTTTTTTGTGTATGGGTATTTGGGTTTTTAAGGGTTAAGTGTGTCTTAGGGTTTTTGAGGGTTTAAGGTTTAAGTCTTAGGGTCTTTGTGTTTTTTAGGTTTAGGGTTTATGGATTTTTAGCATTTAGGGTTTAGAGCTTAGGGTTTTTAGGAGGTTTAAATGGGTTTTAGGTTTTATTTTAGGGTTTATAGGATTCAGGGTTTATTAAGGTTTAGGGTTTACGGTTTCTTTGGGTTTTTGGATTAGGATTTAGAGTTTTAGGTTATGGTTTAGGGCTTAGGGTTTTTCTAGGTTTAGGAATTTAGTTTAAGGGTTTTATTTAGATTTTTAGGGTTAAGGACTTTGGGTTTTAGGTTAAGGAATTTATAGTTTTAGGGTTTAAGGATTAGGGTTTTTGCTTTTTTTTTTTTTTTTGTTGGGTTTAGCTGATACGATTTAGGGCTTTATAGGCTTTAGAGCTTAGAGATTTTTTTAGATGTAGGGTTTTTTATTTTGTTTTTTAGGGTTTTTAAGGGTTAAGTGTTTCTTATGGATTTTGGGATTCAGGGCTTAGGGTTTTTTGTGTTTAGGGCTTCGGGTTTTTTTGTATAGGATTTTAGGGTTTCTTAAGGTTTAATTAGGGTTTAGGGTTTCTTAGGGTTTTCGATTTAGGATTTAGAGTTTTTGGTTAGGGTTTTGGCCTTAGGATTTTCTAGGTTTAGGTTTTTAGGTTAATGATTTTATTTAGGTTTTTAGGGTTAAGGGCTTTGGGTTTTTTAGGATTTTATAGTTTTAGGATTTTTATTTTGGTCTTTTAGGGTTTAGCTTATACGATTTACGGCTTTATAGGGCTTATAGCTTAGAGTTTTTTAGGTATAAGGTTTTTTTCATGTTTTTTAGGTTTAGGGTTTACAAATTTTTAGGATTTAGGGTTTAAATGGGTTTTAGGGTTTATTTTAGGGTTTGTAGGATTTAGGGTTTCTTAAGGTTTAGGGTTTTCAATTTTTAGTATTTAGGCTTTAGGGCTTAGGATTTTTTGAGGCTTAGGGTTTTAGGTTAAGGGTTTTATTTAGGTTTTTAGGGTTTTGGGCTTTGTGTTTTTTTAGGTTAAGGTTTAGTGTTTAGGACCTTGGTTTTTTTTTTTTTGTATTTTTTTAGGGTTTAGCTTATAGGATTTAGGACTTTATAGATTTTAGAACTTATAGTTCTTTAGGTATAGGGGTTTTTTGGTTTTACTTAGGTTTTTTAAGGATTAAGTGAATCTTATGGCTTTTTGGGGTTCAGCGCTAAGGTTTTTTTATGTTTAGGGTTTATGAATTTTCAAGATTTAAGGTTTAGAGCTTATGGTTTTGTAGGAGTTCTAAATTGTTTCCAGAGTTTATTTTAGGCTTTATAGGATTTAGGGTTTCTTATGGTTTAGGGTTTACGGTTTCTTAGGGTTTTAGGTTTAGAATTTAGGGTTTAGGGTTTACGGCTTAGGGTTTCAGGTTATGGTTTAAAGTTTAGGGCATAGGAATATAGGTTAAGGTTGTTTAGGGTTTGATAAGTTTAGGGTTTAGGGCTTTAGGTTTTTTTGGTGTTTTTTAGGGTTTAGCATATATGATTTAGGTGTTTATCGGGTTTAGAGCTTAGAGTTTTTTAGATTTAGGGGTTGTTGGGTCTTTTAAGGTTTTAAGGGTTAAGTGTTTCTTAGGGTTTTGGTTTTTTTTTTTGTTTTTTAGGTTTAGGGTTTACAACTTTTTAGGATTTATGGTTTAGAAATTAGGGTTTTGTAAGGGTTTTATATGATTTTTATGGTTTATCTTAGGGTTTATATGATTTAGGGTATTTTTAGGTTTAGGGTTTTAGGTTATGGGTTTTATCTATATTTTTAGGGTTTATGGCTTTAATTTGGGTGTTTAGTTTAAGGTTTTTTAGGGTTTTATTGGTTTAGCATTTAGGGATTATGGAGTTTTTTTTTTTTTTTTTTTGGTGTTTTTTAGGGTTTAGCATAAATGATTTTGGGATTTATAGGGCTTAGAGCATAGAGATTTTTAGGTTTAGTTGTTTTTGGGTTTTTTAGGATTTTTAAGGGTTAAGTGTTTCTTAGGGTTTTTTAGGGTTCATGGCATGGGTTTTTTCATTTTAGGGTTTATGAATTTTTAGGATTTAGGGTTTAGAACTTAGGGATTTTAGAGGATTTAAATGGGTTTTAGGGTTTATTTTAGGGTTTATAAGATTTTGTGTTTCTTAAGGTTCTGGGTTTAGTGTTTCTTAGGGCTTTAGTTAAGGATTTAGGATTTTAAGTTAGGGTTTATGGTTTTTTTTTTTTTTTTTTTTTAGGTTTTGAGGGTTTATGGCTTTTGTTTTTTGGGTTAAGGTTTTTTAGGGTTTAATAGGTTTAGGGTTTCAGGTTTAGGGCTTAGGGTTTTTGTTTTTGTTTTTTAGGTTTAGGGTTTACAGATTTTTTAGGATTTAGGGTTTAGAGCTTAGGATTTTGTAAAGATTTTAATTGGCTTTTAGGGTTTATTTTAGGTTTTATAGGATTTATGGTTTTTTAAGGTTTAGGGTTTAGGGTTTCTTAGGGTTTTATGTTTAGGATTTATAGTTTTAGGTAATGGTTTGGGGTTTAGCGCATAGGGTTTTTTTTAGGTTTAGGGTTTTACGTTATGGGTTTTGTCTATGTTTTTCGGTTTTGGGCTTTGGATTTTTTAAGTTAAGGGTTTTTAAGATTTTATAGGTTTAGGGTTTAGGGCTTATGGCTTTTTTTTTTTGTGTGTTTTTTAGGGTTTAGCATATACGATCTAGGGCTTCATTGGGTTTAGAGCTTAGAGTTTTTAAGGTTTAGGGGTTTTTGGGTCTTTTTAGGGTTTTTAAGGGTTAACTATTTCTTAGGTTTTTTAAGGGTTTAGGGCTTATGGTTTTTTTGTGTTTTTTAGTTTTAAGGTTTATGGACTTTGAGGCTTTAGGTTTTATAGCTTAGGGTTTTTAGAGGTTTTAAATGGATTTTCGGGTTTATTTTAGGGTTTATAGGATTTAGTGTTTCTTAAGGTTTAGGATTTAGGGTTTCTTAGGGTTTTAGATTTAAGATTTAGGATTTTAGGCTGGGTCTTAGAGTTTTTGTATGTTTAGCTTTTTGGGTTAAGGATTTTATCTAGGTTTTATTTTATTTTATTTTATTTTTTTATTTTTTTTATTGTTTAGGGCTTTTGGGTTTAGGGCTTAGGATTTTTTGCGTTTTTTGGGTCTAGGATTTACAGATTTTAAGGAGTTAGGGTTTGTAGCGGTTTTAAATGGTTTTTAGGGTTTATTTTAGGATTTATAGGATATAGGGTTTCTTAAGGTTTAGGGTTTAGGGTTTTCGATATAGGATTTAGAGTTTTATGTTAGGGTTTAGGGTTTAGTGCTTAGGGTTTTTTTAGGTTAAGGGTTTTATTTAGGTTTTTAGGATTTAGGGCTTTGGGTTTTATAATTAAGGTTTTTAATGATTTTAGACATTAAGGGTTTAATGCTTAGAGATTTTTTGTATTTTTTAAGGTTTAGCAATTACGATTTATGGCTTTATAGGGTTTAAAGCTTAGATTTTTTTGTGTGTAGGGGTATTTGGGTTTTTAAGGGTTAAGTGTTTCTTAGGGTTTTTTAGGGTTTAAGGTTTAAGTATTCGGGTTTCTGTGTTTTTTAGGTTTATGGTAATGGATTTTTAGTATATAGGGTTTAGAGCTTAGGATTTTTAGGAGGTTTAAATGGGTTTTAGGGTTTATTTTAGGGTTTATAGGATTTAGGGTTTCTTAAGGTTTAGGGTTTACAGTTTCTTAGGGTTTTTGGTTTAGGATTTAGAGTTTTAGGTTATGGTTTAGGGCTTAGGGTTTTTCTAGGTTTAGGAATTTAGTTTAAGGGTTTTATTTAGATTTTTAGGGTTAAGGACTTTGGATTTTTTAGATTAAGGTTTTTAAGTATTTTATATTTTTAGGGTTTAGGGCTTAGGGTTTTTGTTTTGTGTTTTTTGGATTTAGCTTATACGATTTAGGTTTAGGTTTTTTTTTTTTTTTTTTTTTTTTTAGGATTTTTAAGGGTTAAGTATTTCTTATGGTTTTTTGGGGTTCAAGGCCTAGGGTTTTTTGTGTTTAGGGCTTAGTGTTTTTTTGTATAGGGTTTTATGTTTTTTAAGGTTTAATTAGGGTTTAGGGTTTCTTAGGGTTTTCAGTTTAGGATTTAGAGTTTTTGGTTAGGGTTTTGGGCTTAGGGTTTTTCTAGGTTTAGGATTTTTGGTTAATGGTTTTATTTAGGTTTTTAGGGTTAAGGGCTTTGGGTTTTTTAGGATTTTATAGTTTTAGGATTTTTTTTTTTGGTCTTTTAGGGGTTAGCTTATACAATTTAGGAGCTTAGAGTTTTTTAGGTATAAGATTTTTTGTTGTTTTTTAGGTTTAGGGTTTACAGATTTTTAGGATTTAGGGTTTTAATAGGTTTTAGAGTTTATTTTAGGGTTTGTAGGATTTAGGGTTTAGATTTCTTAGGGTTTTCAATTTTTAGTATTTAGGCTTTAGGGCTTAGGGTTTTTTGAGGCTTTGGGTTTTAGGTTAAGGGTTTTATTTAGGTTTTTAGGGTTTAGGGCTTTGTGTTTTTTAGGTTAAGGTTTACGGTTTAGGATCTTGGATTTTTTTTTTTGTATTTTTTTAGGGTTTAACGTATATGATTTAGGGCTTTATAGGGTTTAAGGATTAAGTGAATCTTATGGTTTTTTGGGGTTCAGCGCTAAGGTTTTTTTATGTTTAGGGTTTATGAATTTTCAAGATTTAAGGTTTAGAGCTTATGGTTTTGTAGGAGTTTTAAATTGTTTTCAGAGTTTATTTTAGGCTTTATAGGATTTAGGGTTTCTTATGGTTTAGGGTTTACGATTTCTTAGGATTTTAGATTTAGAATTTAGGGTTTAGGGTTTATGGCTTAAGGTTTTAGGTTAGGGTTTAGGGTCTAGGGCATAGGATTTTAGGTTAAGGTTGTTTAGGGTTTTGATAAGTTTAGGGTTTAGGGCTTTAGGTTTTTTTGGTGTTTTTTATGGTTTAGCATATATAATTTAGGGGTTTATCGGGTTTAGATCTTAGAGTTTTTTAGGTTTAGGGGTTGTCTAGTATTTTAAGGTTTTAAGGGTTTTGTATTTTTTAGATTTTTTTTTTTTTTTTTTTTTTTTTGAGGTTTAGGGTTTACAAATTTTTAGGATTTATGGTTTAGAGATTAGGGTTTTCTAAGGGTGGGTTTTGCATTGATTTTCAGGGTTTATTTTAGATTTTATAGGATTTATGATTTTCAAGGTTTAGGATTTAGGGTTTCTTAGGTTTTTAGGTTTAGAATTTAGAGTTTTATTTTAGGGTTTAGGGCCTAGGGTTTTTTTAGGTTTATGGGTTTTATCTAGATTTTTAGGGTTGGCTTTGGGTTTTTTAGTTGAAGGTTTTTTAGGATTTTAGTGATTTAGGATTTAGGGCTTATGGGTTTTTTTTTGTGTTTTTTAGAGTTTAGCATAAACGATTTAGGGCTTTATAGGGTTTAGAGCTTAGAGATTTTTAGGTTTAGAATTTAGGGCTTAGGATTTTAGGTTAGGGGGTAGGGTCTAGGGCATAGGATTTTTGGTTAAGGTTGTTTAGGGTTTAATAAGTTTAGGGTTTTGGGCTTAAGGTTTTTTTTTTTTTTTTTTTTTTTTTTTTTTTTTTTTTTTTAGGGTTTAGCATATATGATTTAGGGGTTTATCGGGTTTAGAGCTTAGGGCTTTATAGGTTCAGGGTTTTCTATTTAGGATTCAAAATTTTAGGTTAAGGTTTAGGGCTTAGGTTTTTGTTTTTTAGGTTTGGGGTTTACAAATTTTTAGGATTTAGAGTTTAGAAAGGGTTTTAAATGGTATTTAGGGTTCATTTTAGGGTTTATAGGATTTAGGATTGCTTACGTTTAGGGTTTTAGATTTAGGATTTAGAGTTTTAGGTTAGGGTTTTTTTAGTTTTAGGGATTTAGGTTATAGGTTTTATCTAGATTTTTAGGGTTTTTTTGGTTAAGGTTTTGTAGGATTTTATAGGTTTTTGGTTTAGGGCTTATTTTTTGTGTGTTTTTTAGGGTTTAGCATATACGATTTAGGGCTTTATAGGGTTTAGAGCTTAGAGATTTTTAGGTTTAGGATTTTTTGGGTTTTATAGGGTTTTTTAATGGTTAAGTGTTTATTTGGGTTTAGATTTTAGGGCTTAGGGTTTTTTTTTTTTGGTGTTATTTAGGTTTAAGGTTTACGGATTTTTAGGATTTAGGGTTTAGATCTTCGGGTTTTTTAGGGGTTTAAAACTCTTTTTAGGGTTTATAGGATTTTGGGTTTATTAAGGTTTAGGGTTTAGGGTTTCTTAGAATTTTAGGTTTAGGAATTAGGGTTTTAGGTTAGGGTTTAGGGCTTAGCGAATTTTTAGGTGTTGGGTTTTAGGTTAGGGGTTTTATGTAGATTTTAAGGTTTAGGGCTTTGAGTTTGTTAGGTTAAGGGTTTTTAGGGTTTCATAGGTTTATGGTTTAGGGCTTAGGGTTTTTTTTTTTTTTTTTTTTGTGTTTTTTAGGGTTTAAAATATTCGATTTAGGTCTTTATAGGGTTTAGAGAATAACGTTTTTTAAGTTTAGTTGTTTTTTTTGTTTTTTAGTGTTTTAAAGGGTTAAGTGTTTCTTAGGGTTTATGGTTTGGACCTGTGGGTTTTGTAGGGGTTTTAAGTGGTTTTAAGGGTAATTATGGTATGTTTTTCTTATGCTATGATGATCTATGTAATGAAAATGATTATGACTTAAGATTTTCCATTATCTTCAAAATGATGCTTTAACTTAGTAAATTGCATGCATTCAACTAAAATGTCTCTTTTAGCATGTTTTCATGATTTTTATGCATGCCTATCATATTTGGTGCATTCTTATACTAACCAATATTTTTCCTACATTCTTCCCCAAGTGTAGGGTCCGGTTCTGAAGGTGGGCATCATTGTGGCTAAAGCTTTGATTTGCTTATTTCTCCTAGCTTGTTGGTGAGTCCTTATGATTCGAGGACATATGTTTTTTTTTTTAGTAGCTTCATTCTTTTATTTCCTCTTCGTACTATGTTGTATTGATTGTGTCCCTATTTGATTCAAGTATTGTAGTAGATGGCTATATTGAGACAAGTCTAGACTTCCGCTTTCTATATGAAAAATTTGGACTTGAAATGCATTTTTTTACTCTTTATTGTTCGATGCTTATGTTGTTATATGCTAAGTGGTTTACATGGTGCCTTTTGGGGTTCTATATGCCTTGTTATTTAACCTTCCCTATCCAGCAAGCTCCATCTCGAAAATAAGAAGCAAAGGCACAAAAACTACGTAAAGGCCGACAACTTTGCCTTATCACCTTACAAAACATTCATTTCAATCGTCTCACATTTGCTTTGTGAAAATTAGTGTCTTTTCTAATACGATTACTCAACAAAAAACTTGTATAAATTATAAAAGTTATAAAGTCTATTTTAGAGGCCTAATGTAGCTACAATTCATGAATATGATATTGCACGAGTTAGACATATAATTGCTTCGTTTTGAATTATTAAGAATCAAACATATTTCTCAATTCACTCAACACTCAAAGAGCTAAATCTTTGGAACAACAACTTTGATGGTGTCAACCTTGGCTACTTGCAAGATAGCACACAATCAACTCCAAGGAAGCATTCGAACAAGTCTATACATACCAACTGTAGGACTTGATGTTTTGAGTTCCTCATTACTTTGTTGTTGTGTCATTTAATATATGCCAATAAACAGCTCAACCTCAGAACATCAGCTCTGCAACTATAGAGTGTAGAGTTTGAACATAACAACACTAACAGAAACAACTTCTTAAGCTAGTCAAGAAAGAAGCAGACTCAAAAGAGCTACGGAACTATAGTAATGAGGCCAGAAGCAACAAACATGTATATCTAAGTTTGTGCATAAAACTTCTCCAAACACCTCTCCAGTCAATTAGCAAAAACCCTTTCTGTCCTCTTCTGATTATCCTTCGATCCACGTGGAAGTTATTATATAAGCTAAGAAACATACTCCACACGCCATAACTTCCTTGTTGCCTGATAGTGTAGAAACATATAACTGACCACTTTTTCACTTCCTTCATGCATGCAACGCCTTTTGGACAGCATCCCCCTTCTCTCCAATTTTGACTATGTTAGACAAGCTTTATGTCCTATAATCCAACAAAATATGGCTTGGCAAAACTACCTTTAGAAGGTGGGTTCAAGAATGTCACTAGGAATTCATTCTTACACTCAATTTTTTTAATAAAGTTTACACATTAAAATTTCCCCTAGGTCGTGACATGAGCATATACAATTTAAGGCTTTATAGGGTTTAGAGCTTAGAGTTTTTTGTGTTTAGGGGTTGTTGTGTTTTTAGGGTTTTTTAGGGTTTAGGGTTTAGGGCTTATTGTTTTTGTGTTTATTAGGTATAGGTTTACCAATTTTAAGAATTAAGGGTTTAGAGCTAAGGGTTTTTTAGGGGTTTTAAATGGTTAGAAGGGTTCATTTTAGGGTTTTTTCGGGTTTCAGGTTTAGGATTTAGGGTTTTAGGTTAGGGTTTAGGGTTTAGGGCTTATGGTTTTTTTAGGTTTAGGGCTTTAAGTTAAAGGTTTTATCTAGGTTTTAAGGGTTTAGTGCTATTGGTTTTCTTAGGTTAAGGGTTTTTAGTGTTTTATAGGTTTAAGGTTTACGGCTTAGAGTTTTTTTCTATGTTTTTAGGGTTTAGCATATATGCTTTAAGGCTTTATAGGGTTTAGATCTTAGAGTTTTTTAGGTTTACAGGTTTTTGGGCTTTTTAAGGTTTGCAAGGGTTAAGTGTTTCTTATGGTTTTTTAGGAATTAGGGCTTTGGGTTTTTTCTATATGTTTTTAGGTTTAGGGTTTACAAATTTTTAGCGTTTAGGATTTTGTAGGGGCTTTAAATGATTTTTAGCGTTTAAAGTATTTAGGTTTTCTTACGATTTAGGGTTTAGGGTTTAGGGCTTCTTATGGTTTTCAATTGAGGATTTAGCGTTTTAGGGTAGGGTTTATGGTTTAGGGTTTTTGGTTATGGGTTTTACGGTTTAGGGCATTAGGGTTTTTAGGTTAAGGTTTTTTAGGATTTTATAGGTTTAGAGCTTAGGGCATAGGGTTTTTAAGTGTTTTTTAGTGTTTAGCATATACGATTTAGGACTTTATAGGGTTTAGAGCTTTAAGTTGTTAAGGTTTAAGGGTTTGTGGGTTTTTTACGATTTTTAAGCGTTAAGTGTTTCTTAGGGTATTTTAGGGTTTAGGGCTTAGGGTTTTTTGTATTTTTTAGGTTTAGGGTTTACGGATTTTCAGGATTTAGGGTTTAGAGCTTAGGGTTTTATAGGGGTTTTAAAAAGGTTTTTAGGGTTTATTTGAGGGTTTATCGAGTTGAGGGTTTCTTAAGGTTATGGGTCTAGGGTTTCTTTGTGTTTTCGGTTTAGGATTGAGAGTTTTATGTTAGGGTTTAGGGTTTTAGGTTAAGCGTTTTATTTAGGCTTTTAGAGAGGCTTTTGGTTTTTTATGTTAGAGTTTTTTAAATTTTTATAGGTTTGGGGTTTAGGGCTTAGTGTTTTTTTTTTTTTTTTTTTTTTTTTTTTGTGTTTTTAGGGTTTAGATAATACAAATTAGGGTTTTATAGGGTTTAGAGCTTAGTGTTTTTTTAGGTTTAGATTTTTTTTTTTTTTTTATGATTTTTAAGTGTTTAGTGTTTTTTAGGGTTTATGGTTTAGAGCATAGGGTTTTGTAGGGATTTTAATTGGTCTTTTGGGATTATTTTAAGATCTATAGGGTTTAGGGTTTCTTAAGGTTTAGGATTTAGGGGTTCTTAGGCCTTTATGTTTAGGATTTAGAGTTCTAGGTTAGGGTTTAGGGTTTAGAGCTTAGGGTATTTTTAGGTTTATGGTTTTGGGTTAAGGGTTTTATTTAGGTTTTTAGGGTCTAGTGCTTTAGGGTTTTTAAGGGTTAAGGATTTCTTAGGCTTTAGTGCTTAGGGCTTAGGGATTTTAGTGTTTTTTAGGTTTAGGGTTTAATGATTTTTAGGATTTAGGGTTTAGAGCTTAAGGTTTTGTAGGGGTTTTAAATGGGATTTAGGGTTTAATTGAGGGTTTATAGGATTTAGGGTTTAGAGCTTAAGGTTTTGTAGGGGTTTTAAATGGGATTTAGGGTTTAATTGAGGGTTTATAGGATTTAGGGTTTCTCAAGGTTTAGGGTTTTAGGTTTAGGATTTAGAGTTTTAGGTTAGGGTTTAGGCTTTAGGGCTTAGGGTTTTTTTAGGTTTAGGGTTTTAGGTTAAGGGTTTTATTTAGATTTTTAGGGTTTAGGGCTTTGAGTTTTTTGGGTTAACGTTTTTTGGGAGTTTATAGATTTATAGTTAAGGGCTTAGGGTTTTTTTGTGTTTTTTAAGGTTTAACATATACGATTTAGGGCTTTGTAGGGTTTAGAACTATGAGTTTTTAGGTTTAGGGGTTGTTGGGTTTTTTTAGGGTTTTTAAGGATTAAGTGGTTTTTAGGGTTTTTCAGGATTCATGTTTAGGGCATAGGTTTTTTTTTTTTTTTTTTTTTTTTTTTGTATTTTTTAGGTTTAGGGTTTACAAATTTTTAAGATTTAGGGTTTAAAGCTTAGAGGTTTTAGGGGTTTTTAATGGTTTTTAGGGTTTATTTTAGGGTTTATAAGATTTTGGGTTTCTTAGGGTTTTAAGTTTAGGATTTAGGGTTTTAGGTTAAGGTTTAGGGTTTAAGGCTTAGGGTTATTTTAGGTTTAGGGTTTTAGGTTAAGAATTTTACCTATGTTACTAGGGTTTAGGGCTTTGGGTTTTTTATGTTACGGGTTTTTAGGGTTTATATGTTTAGGGTTTAGCGCTTAGGTTTTTCTTCTTTTTTTAGGATTTAGCATATACGATTTAGGTCTTTATAGGGTTTTTAGCTTAGATTTTTTTAGTTTTAGGGGTTTTGTATTTTTTAGGGTTTATAAGTGTTCAGTGTTTCTTAGGGTTTTCTATGGGTTTCAAACTTTTTTAGGGTTTATATTAGGGTTTATAGGATTTAGGGTTTCTTATGGTTTAGGGTTTCTTAGGGTTTTAGGTTTAGGGTTTAGGGTTTAGTGCATAGGGTTTTTTTAGGTTATAGGTTTTAGGTTAAGGTTTTTATTTAGGTTTTAAGGGTTTAGGGCTTTGGGTTTTTTTGGGTTAAGATTTTTTAGGGTTTAATACATCTATGGTTTAGGGCTAAGGGTTTTTTTTTTTTTTTGTGTTTTTTAGGGTATAGAATATACGATTTAGGGCTTTGTAGGGTTTAGAGCATAAAGTTTTTTAGCTTTAGGGTTTTTTTTGTTTTTTTTTTTTTTGGGTTTTTAAGGGTTAAGTGTCTCTTAGGGTTTATGGTTTAGAGCTTAGGGTTTTGTAGGGGTTTCAAATGGTTTTTTGGGTTTATTTTAGGATTTTGGTTTTCTTAAGGTTTAGGGTTTAGGGTTTCTTAGGCTTTTTTGTTTAGGATTTAGAGTTCTAGGTTAGGGTTTAAGGTTTAAAGCTTAGGGATTTTTAGGTTAAGGGTTTTATTTAGGTATTTAGGGTTTAGTGCTTTAGGATTTTTAAGGGTTAAGTATTTCTTAGGCTTTAAGGCTTAGGGCTTAGGCTTCGGGATTTTTGTGTTTTTTATGTTTAGGGTTTATAGATGTTTAGGATTTAGGGTTTAGAGCTTAGGTTTTTATAGGGTTTTTAAATGGTTTCTAGGGTTTATTTTAGGGTTTATAGGATTTACGATTTCTTAAGGTTAAGGATTTTACGTTTAGGATTGGTTTAGGGCTTAGGGGTTTTTCAGGTTTAGGTTTAGGTTAAGATTTATGTTGGTTTTTAGGGTTTAGTGCTTTGGATTTTTTAGGTTAATGATTTTTAGGGTTTTATAGGTTAAAGTTTAGTGCTTAGGGTGTTTTTTGTGTTTTTTAAGGTTTAGGATATACAGTTTATGTCTTTATAGGGTTTAAAGCTTAGAGTTTTTTTAGGTTTAGGGGTTTTGGGGATTTTTAGGATTTTTAAGGGTTATGTGCTTCTTATGTTTTTTAGGGTTTTGGGCTTAGGGCGTTTTTTGTGTTTTTTAGGTGTAGGGTTTACAGATTTTTAGGATTAGCATTTAGATCATAGGATTTTTAGGGGTTTTAACTGTGTTTTTGGATTTATTTTAGTGTTTGTAGGATTTAGGGTTTCTTAAGGTTGAGGGTTTAGGGTTTCATAGGGTTTTCAGTTTAGGATTTAGAGTTTAGGGCTTAGGGGCTTTTTTAGGTTAGAATTTTAGGTTAAGGGTTTTTTTTGGGTTTTTAGGGTTTAGGACTTTGGGTTTTTTAGGTACAGGATTTTTATGATTTTATAGGATTAGGGTTTAGGACCTTGGTTTTTATAGCATTTTAAGTGTTAAGCTTTTATTATGGTTTTTTTAGGGTTTAGGGCTTAGTGTTTTTTTTGTGTTTTTAGGTTTAGGCTTTACGATTGTTCAAGATTTAGGGTTTAGAGCTTAGGGTTTTGTAGGGGATTTGAATGGTTTTTAGGGTTTATTTTAGGGTTTTTAGGATATAGGATTTTTTAAGGTTTAGGGTTTCTTAGGTTTTTAGGGTTTTAGGTTAGGTTTCAGGGTTTAGAGCATAGGGTTTTAGGTTAATTGTCTTATATAGGTTTTTAGGGTTTAGATCTTTGGGTATTTTAGACTAATAATTTTTAGGGTTTTATAGGATTAGGGTTTAGGGCATATATGATTTAGGGCTTTATCGGGTCTAGAGCTTAGAGTTTTTTAGGTTTAGGTTTTAATGATTTTTAGGATTTAGGGTTTTTAGGGGTTTTAAATTGATTTTAGGGTTTATTTTAGGGTTTTTAGGATTTAAGGTTTCTTAAGGTTTAGGGTTTGGGGTTTCTTTGTGTTTTCAGTTTAGGATTTACAATTTTAGATTAGAGTTTAGGGTTTAGGGCTTAGGGGTTTTTTAGGTTTAAGGTTTTATGTTAAGGGTTTTAATTAGTCTTTTACAGTTTAGGGCTTTGAGGTTTTTAGGTTAAGGATTTTTAGGATTTTATAGGATTAGGGTTTAAGGCTTAGGTTTTTTTTTTTTTTTTTGTGTTTTTTAGGGTTTAGTTTATACAATTTAGGGATTTATTGGGTTTAGAGCTTAGAGTATTTTTAGGTATAGTGGTTATTTGGTTTTTTTTTAGGGTTTTTAATGGTTAAGTGTTTCTTATGGTTTATTGGGGTTCAGGGGTTTGGGTTTTTGTTGTGTTTTTTAGGTTTAGGTTTTACAGAATTTCAAGATTTAGGGTTTAGAGCTTAGGGTTTTGTAATGTTTTGAGAGTTTATTTTAGGGTTTATAGGATTAAGGGTTTTAGGTTAGGGTTTAGGGTTTTGGGTTTTGAGCTTAGGGTTTTAGGTTAAGGGTTTTATCTAGCTTATTAGGGTTTAGGGCTTTGGATTTTTACGATTTTATAGGCTTAGGGTTTGTTTTGTGTTTTTTAGGGTTTAGCATATAGGATTTTGGGGTTTATCGGGTTTTTAGAGCCTAGAGTTTTTTTATGCTTAAGGGTTTTCGAGTTTTTATAGGTGAAATATTTCTTAAAGATTTTTAGGGTTTAGAATTTTTTTTGTGTGTTTTAAGGTTTAGAATTTACAGATTTTTAGGATTTAGGGTTTAGAGCTCGGGGTTTTGTTATGGTTTTAAATGGTTTTTAGGGTTTATTTTAGGGTTTATATGTTCGAGGGTCTCTTAAGGTTTAGGGTATAGGGCTTTAGGTTTAGGATTTAAAGTTTTAGGTAATGGTTTAGGATTTAGCACTTAGGGGCTTTTTTAGGTTTTACGTTATGGGTTTTATCTACGTTTTTCGGTTTTGGGCTTTGGATTTTTTAAGTTAAGGGTTTTTAGGATTTTATAGGTTTAGGGTTTAGGGCTTATGGTTTTGTTTTTTGTGTTTTTAAAGGTTTAGCGTATACGATTTAGGGTTTTATTGGGAATAGAGCGTAGAGTTTTTAAGGTTTAGAGTTTTTTTGGGTCTTTTTAGGGTTTGTAATGGTTAATTGTTTCTTAGGGTTTTTTAAGGTTTAGGGTTTAGGGCTTATGGTTTTTTTTTGTGTTTTTTAGTTCTACGGTTTATGGACTTTTAGGATTTAGGTTTTAGAGCTTAGGGTTTTTAGGGGTTTTAAATGGGTTTTAGGGTTTATTTTGGGGTTTATAGGATTTAGTGTTTCTTAAGGTTTAGGGTTTCTTAGGGTTTTAGGTTTAAGGTTTAGGATTTTAGGTTAGGGTTTAGGGTTTTTTTGGGTTAAGTATTTTATATAGTTTTCTTTTTTGTTTAGGGCTTTGCATTTTTTGGGTTTATGGCTTAGGTTTTTTTGTGGTTTTTAGGTTTAGGATTTACAAATTTTAAGGATTTAGGGTTTAGAGCTTAGGGTTTTGTAGGGGTTTTAAATGGTTTTTAGGGTTTACTTTAGAATTTATAGGATTTAGGATTTCTTAAGATTTAGCGTTTTGGGTTTTCGGTATAGGATTTAGAGTTTTAGGTTAGGGTTTAGGGTTTAGGTTTTAGGGTTTAGTGCTTAGGGTTTTTTTAGGTTATGGATTTTATTTAGGTTTTTAGGGATTAGGGCTTTGGGTTTTTTAATTAAGGTTTTTAAGGATTTTATAAGTTAAGGGTTTAGGGCTTAGAGATTTTTTTGTGTTTTTTAAGGTTTAGCATATACGATTTAGGGCTTTATAGGGTTTAAAGCTTAGATTTTTTTGTTTAGGGGTATTTGGGGTTTTTAGGGATTTTAAGGGTTAAGTGTTTCCTAGGGTTTTTTAGGGTTTAGGGTCTTACTGTTTTTTTGGTTTAGAGTTTATGGGTTTTTAGTATCTAGGGTTTAGAGCTTAGGGTTTAGGTTTTTTTTTTTTTGTGTTTTTTAGGGTTTAGCTTAAACGATTCTGGGCTTTATAGGCTTTAGAGCTTAGAGTTCTTTTAGGTATAGGGGTTTTTTGTTTTTAGGATTTTTAAGGGTTAAGTGTTTTTTATGATTTTTTGGGGTTCAGGGCTTAGGGTTTTTTGTGTTTAGGGCTTAGGGTGTTTTTATTTAGGGTTTTAGGGTTTCTTAATGTTTATGGTTTAGGGTTTCGTAGGGTTTTCTATTTAGGATGTAGAGTTTTTGATTGGGGTTTTGAGCTTAGCGTTTGTCTTGATTTGGGGTTTTAGGGCTTAGGGTTTTATTGTGTTTTTTAGTGTTTAGCTTATATGATTTAGGGACTTATTGGGTTTATAGCTTAGAGTTTTTTAGGTATAGGGGTTATTTGGTTTTTTTAAGGATTTTAACGGTTAAGTGTTTCTTATGGTTTATTGGGGTTCAGGGGTTCGGGTTTTTGTTGTGTTTTTTAGGTTTAGGGTTTACAAATTTTCAAGATTTAGGGTTTAGAGATTAGGGTTTTGTAAGGATTTTAAATGGTTTTTAAAGTTTATTTTAGGGTTTATAGGATTTATGGTTTCTTAAGGTTTAGGGTTTCAGGTTAGGGTTTAGAATTTAGGGCTTAGGGTTTTAGGTTACGCATTTTACCTAGATTTTTAGGGCTTAGGGCTTTTGCTTTTTAGGGTTTTATAGGCTTAGGGTTTAGGGCTTAGGTTTTTTTTTTTTTTTTAGTCTTTCTTAGGGTTTAGCATATATGATTTAGGGGTTTGTCAGGTTTTTAGCGCTTAGAGTTTTTTAGGATTAAGATTTTTTGGGTTTTTAAGGTTTTTATGGGTTAAGTGTTTATTAGGGTTTAGGGTTATTTTTTTTGTGTTTTTAAGGTTTAGGGTTTATATTTTTTTATGATTTAGGGTTTGGAGCTCATGGTTTTTAATGGTTTAAATGGTCTTTAGGAATTATTTTAGGGTTTATATAATTTAGGGTTTGTTAAGGTTTAGGGTTTTATGTTAGGGTTTAGGGCTTAGGGTTTTAGGTTAAGGGTTTTAGCTTGCTTTTTAGTGTTTAGGGTTTTATAATCTTAGGGTTTAGGGCTTAGGTTTTTTTTTTTAATGTTTTTTTAGAGTTTAGCATATATGATTTAGGGGTTTATCGAGTTTTTAGAGCTTAGAGTGTTTTCGGTTTAAGGGTTTTCGGGTTTTTAAGGTTTTTATGAATTAAGTGTTTCTTAGGGTTTTTTTTTTATGTTTTTTAGGTTTAGGTTTTACAGATTTTTTTTTTGTGTTTTGTAATGGCTTTAAAAGGTTTTTAGGTATTATTTTAGGGTTTATATGATTTAGGGTTTCTTAAGGTTTAGGGCTTTATAGGGTTTTAGGTTCAGGATTTAGAGTTTTAGGTAATGGTTTATGGTTCAGTGCTTAGGGATTTTTTAGGTTTAGGGTTTTACGTTATGGGTTTTATCTATGTTTTTTGGTTTTGGGCTTTGGCTTTTCTAAGTTAAGGGTTTTTAGGATTTTATAGGTTTAGGGTTTAGGGCTTTTGGTTTTTTTTTTTTTTTTTTTTTTTTTTTTTGTGTTTTTTAGGGTTTAGTGTATACCATTTTGGGCTTTATTGGGTTTAGAGCTTAGAATTTTTAAGGTTTAGGGGTTTTTGGGTCTTTTTAGGGTTTTTCAGGATTAAGTGTTTCTTAGGATTTAGGGTTTAGAGCTTATGTTTTTTTTTTTTGTTTTGTTTTTTAGTTTTAGGGTTTATGGACTTTTAGGATTTAGGCTTTAGAGCTTAGGGATTTTAGCCCTTTTAAATGGGTTTTAGGGTTTATTTTAAGGTTTTTAGGATTCAGTGTTTCTTACGGTTTAGGGTTTAGGGTTTCTTAGGGTTTTAGGTTCAAGATTTAGGATTTTTGGTTAGGGTTTATGCTTTTTTTAGGTTTAGCATTTTGGGTAAAGGATTTTATCTAGGTTTTTTATTGTAGGGCTTTGCATTTTTCGAGTTTAGGGCTTAGATATTTTGTGATTTTTTGGTATAGGATTTATAGATTTTAGGAATTTAGGGTTTAGAGATTAGGTTTTTGTAGGGATTTTTAATGGTTTTTAGGGTTTATTTTAGGATTTATAGGATCTAGGGTTTCTTAAGGTTTAGGGTTTAGGGTTTCCGATATAGGATTTAGAGTTTTAGGTTAGGGTTTATTCTTAGGGTTTTTTAGGTTATAGGTTTTATTTAGGTTTTTATGGTTTAGGGTTTTGGGTTTTTCAGTTACGATTTTTAAGGATTTTATAGGTTAAGGGTTTAGGGCTTAGACATTTTGTGTTTTTTAAGGTTTAACATAAACAATTTAGGGCTTTATGGGTTTAAAGCTTATATTTTTTTTGTTTAGGGATATTTTGGGTTTTAGGGTTTTTAACGGTTAAGTGTTTCTTAGGGTTTCTTAGTGTTTTTGGTTTAAGATTTATAGTTTTAGGTTATGGTTTAGGGCTTAGGGTTTTTCTAGGTTTAGAAATTTAGGTTAAGGGTTTTATTTAGATGTTTAGGGTTAAGGACTTTGGGTTTTTTAGGTTAAGGTTTTTGAGGATTTTATAGTTTTAGGGTTTAGGGCTTAGGGGTTTTTTTTTGTATTTTTTTGGGTTTAGCTTATACAATTTAGGGATTTATAGGCTTTAGAGCTTAGAGTTGTTTTTTAGGTATAGGGGTTTTTTGTTTTTTAGGGTTTTCAAGGGTAAAGTGTTTCATATGATCTTTTGGGGTTCAGGGACTAGGGTTTTTTGTGTTTAGGGCTTAGGGTTGTTTTGTTTAGGGTTTTAGGGTTTCTTAAGGTTTAGGGTTTAGGGTCTTATGTTTTCAATTTAGGATTTAGAGTTTTTGGGCTTAGCGTTTTTCTAGGTTTAGGGATTTAGGTTAATTGATTTATTTAGGTTTTAAGGGTTAAGGGCTTTGGGGTTTTTAGGATTTTATAGTTTTATGTTTTTTTTTGGTATATTTTTGGTTTAGCTTATACTATTAAGGGCTTTATAGGGTTTAGAGTTTACAGTTTTTTAGGTACAGGGTTTTTTGGTGTTTTTTAGGCCTAGGGTTAATATATTTTAAGGATTTAGGGGTTTTAGTGGTTTTAAATGGGTTTTAGGGTTTATTTTAGGGTTTGTAGGATTTAGTGTTTCTTTAGGATTAGGGTTTAGACTTTCTTAGGGTTTCGATTTTTAGTATTTAGGCTTTAGGGCTTAGAGTTTTTTGAGGCTTAGGATTTTAGGTTAAGGGTTTTATTTAGGTTTACAAGGTTTAGGGCTTTGGGTTTTTTAGGTTACGGTTTAGGGTTTAGGGTTTTGGAGCTTGGATTTTTTTTGTATTTTTTAGGGTTTAGCTTATATGATTTAGGGTTTTATAGTGTTTAGAACTTAGAGTTCTTTAGGTATAGGAGTTTTTTTGTTTTACTTAGGTTTTTTAAGGGTTAAGTGTTTCTTATGGGTTTTAGGGTTCAGGGTTGTGGTTTTTTTTAGGTTTTTCTATGTTTAGGGTTTACGAATTTTCAAGATTTAAGGTTTAGAGCTTATGGTTTTGTAGGTGTTTTAAATTGTTTTCAAAGCTTATTTTAGGCTTTAAAGGATTTAGGGTTTCTTACGGCTTAGAGTTTAAGGTTTCTTAGGATTTTAGGTTTAGAATTTAGGGCTTTAGGTTAGGGTTTAGAGTTTAGGGTTTAGGGCTTAGGGTTTAAGGTTAGGGCATAGGATTTTAGGTTAAAGTTGTTTAGGGTTTTATAAGTTTAGGGTTTAGGGCTTAATGTTTTTGTTTTTGTATTTTTTAGGTTTTAGCATATATGATTTAAGGGTTTATCGGGTTTAGAGCTTAGAGTTTTTTTAAGTTTAGGGGTTTTCGGGTCTTTTAAGGTTTTTAAGGGTTAAGTGTTTCTTATGATTTTTTAGGGTTTAGGTTTTTTTTGTATTTTAGGTTTAGGGTGTACAAATTTTTAGGCTTTATGGATTAGAGTTTAGGGTTTTGTAAGAGTTTTATATTATTTTTATGTTTTATTTTAGGATTTATAGGATTTAGGGTTTTTTTAGGTTTAGGATTTTAGGTTATAGGTTTTATCTATATTTTTATGGTTTATGGCTTTAATTTGGGTTTTTAGTTTAAGGTTTTTTAGGATTTTATTGTTTTAGGATTTAGGGCTTATGGGTTTTTTTTTTTTTTTTGTGTCTTTTAGGGTTTAGAATAAATAATTTAGGGATTTATAGGGTTTAGAGCATAGAGATTTTTAGGTTTAGGTGTTTTTGGATTTTTTAGGATTTTTAAGGGTTAAGTGTTTCTTAAGGTTTTTTAGGGTTTAGGATTTTTTTCTGTGTTTTTTTAGTTTTAGGGTTTATGAATTTTTAGGATTTAGGGTTTAGAACTTAGGGATTTTAGGGGTTTATTTTAGGGTTTATAAGAATTTGTGTTTCTTCAAGTTCAGGGTTTAGTGTTTCTTTGGGTTTTAGTTTAGGATTTAGGAGTTTAGGTTAGGGTTTAGGGTTTATTTTTTAGGTTTTGAGGGTTTATGGCTTTTGTTTTTTAGGTTATGGTTTTTTAGGATTTAATAGGTTTAGGGTTTCAGGTTTAGGGCTTAGGGTTTTTGTTTTTGTTTTTTAGGTTTAGGGTTTACAGATTTTTAGGATTTAGGGTTTAGAGCTTAGGGTTTTGTAAAGATTTTAAATGGTGTTTAGGGTTTATTTTAGGGTTAATAGGATTTATGATTTCTTAAGATTTAAGGTTTAGGGTTTCTTAGGGTTTTATGTTTAGGATTTATAGTTTTAGGTAATGGTGTAGGGTTTAGCGCTTAGGTTTTTTTTAGGTTTAGGGTTTTACATTATGGGTTTTATCTATGTTTTTCAGTTTTGGGCTTTGGGTTTTTTATGTTAAGGGTTTTTAGGTTTTTATAGGTTTAGGGTTTAGGGCTTATGGTTTTATTTTTTTTTATTTTTTTATTTTTTAGAGTTTAGCGTATAAGATATAGGGCTTTATTGGGTTTAGAGCTTAGAGTTTTTAAGGTTTAGGGGTTTTGGGGTCTTTTTAGGATTTTTAAGGGTTAAGTGTTTCTTAGGTTTTTTAAGGCTTTAGGGTTTAGGGCTTATGGTTTTTTTTTGTGTTTTTTAGTTTTATGGTTTATGGGCTTTTAAGATTTAGGATTTAGAGCTTAGGGTTTTTAGGGGTTTTAAATTGGTTTTAGGGTTTATTTTAGGGTTTATAGGATTTAGTGTTTCTTAAGGTTTAGGGTTTAGGGTTTCTTAGGGCTTTAGGTTTAAGATTTAGGATTTTAGGCTAGGGTTTAGAGTTTTTTTTATGTTTAGCATTTTGGGTTAAAGATTTTATCTAGGTTTTTTTTTTTGTTTAGGGCTTTGCATTTCTTGGGGTTAGGGCTTAGGATTTTTTCTGTTTTTTAGGTTTAGGGTTTCCAGATTTTAAGGAGTTAGGGTTTGTAGGGGATTTAAATCGTTTTTAGGTTTTATTTTAGGATTTATAGGATTTATGTTTTCTTAAGGTTTAGGGTTTAGGGTTTTTGGCATAGGATTTAGAGTTTTAGGTTAGGGTTAAGGGTTTAATGCTTAGGGTATTTTTTATGTTAAGGGTTTTATTTAGGTTTCTAGGGTTTAGGGCTTTGGGTTTTATTGTTAAGGTTTTTAAGGATTTCATAGGTTAAGGGTTTAAGGCTTAGAGATTTTTTGTATTTTTTAAGGTTTAGCATTTACGATTTACGGCTTTATAGGGTTTAAAGCTTAGATTATTTTTTTTGTGTATGGGTATTTGGGTTTTTAAGGGTTAAGTGTGTCTTAGGGTTTTTGAGGGTTTAAGGTTTAAGTCTTAGGGTCTTTGTGTTTTTTAGGTTTAGGGTTTATGGATTTTTAGCATTTAGGGTTTAGAGCTTAGGGTTTTTAGGAGGTTTAAATGGGTTTTAGGTTTTATTTTAGGGTTTATAGGATTCAGGGTTTACGGTTTCTTTGGGTTTTTGGATTAGGATTTAGAGTTTTAGGTTATGGTTTAGGGCTTAGGGTTTTTCTAGGTTTAGGAATTTAGTTTAAGGGTTTTATTTAGATTTTTAGGGTTAAGGACTTTGGGTTTTAGGTTAAGGAATTTATAGTTTTAGGGTTTAAGGATTAGGGTTTTTGCTTTTTTTTTTTTTTTTTTGTTGGGTTTAGCTGATACGATTTAGGGCTTTATAGGCTTTAGAGCTTAGAGATTTTTTTAGATGTAGGGTTTTTTATTTTGTTTTTTAGGGTTTTTAAGGGTTAAGTGTTTCTTATGGATTTTGGGATTCAGGGCTTAGGGTTTTTTGTGTTTAGGGCTTCGGGTTTTTTTGTATAGGATTTTAGGGTTTCTTAAGGTTTAATTAGGGTTTAGGGTTTCTTAGGGTTTTCGATTTAGGATTTAGAGTTTTTGGTTAGGGTTTTGGCCTTAGGATTTTCTAGGTTTAGGTTTTTAGGTTAATGATTTTATTTAGGTTTTTAGGGTTAAGGGCTTTGGGTTTTTTAGGATTTTATAGTTTTAGGATTTTTATTTTGGTCTTTTAGGGTTTAGCTTATACGATTTACGGCTTTATAGGGCTTATAGCTTAGAGTTTTTTAGGTATAAGGTTTTTTTCATGTTTTTTAGGTTTAGGGTTTACAAATTTTTAGGATTTAGGGTTTAAATGGGTTTTAGGGTTTATTTTAGGGTTTGTAGGATTTAGGGTTTCTTAAGGTTTAGGGTTTTCAATTTTTAGTATTTAGGCTTTAGGGCTTAGGATTTTTTGAGGCTTAGGGTTTTAGGTTAAGGGTTTTATTTAGGTTTTTAGGGTTTTGGGCTTTGTGTTTTTTTAGGTTAAGGTTTAGTGTTTAGGACCTTGGTTTTTTTTTTTTTGTATTTTTTTAGGGTTTAGCTTATAGGATTTAGGACTTTATAGATTTTAGAACTTATAGTTCTTTAGGTATAGGGGTTTTTTGGTTTTACTTAGGTTTTTTAAGGATTAAGTGAATCTTATGGCTTTTTGGGGTTCAGCGCTAAGGTTTTTTTATGTTTAGGGTTTATGAATTTTCAAGATTTAAGGTTTAGAGCTTATGGTTTTGTAGGAGTTCTAAATTGTTTCCAGAGTTTATTTTAGGCTTTATAGGATTTAGGGTTTCTTATGGTTTAGGGTTTACGGTTTCTTAGGGTTTTAGGTTTAGAATTTAGGGTTTAGGGTTTACGGCTTAGGGTTTCAGGTTATGGTTTAAAGTTTAGGGCATAGGAATATAGGTTAAGGTTGTTTAGGGTTTGATAAGTTTAGGGTTTAGGGCTTTAGGTTTTTTTGGTGTTTTTTAGGGTTTAGCATATATGATTTAGGTGTTTATCGGGTTTAGAGCTTAGAGTTTTTTAGATTTAGGGGTTGTTGGGTCTTTTAAGGTTTTAAGGGTTAAGTGTTTCTTAGGGTTTTGGTTTTTTTTTTTGTTTTTTAGGTTTAGGGTTTACAACTTTTTAGGATTTATGGTTTAGAAATTAGGGTTTTGTAAGGGTTTTATATGATTTTTATGGTTTATCTTAGGGTTTATATGATTTAGGGTATTTTTAGGTTTAGGGTTTTAGGTTATGGGTTTTATCTATATTTTTAGGGTTTATGGCTTTAATTTGGGTGTTTAGTTTAAGGTTTTTTAGGGTTTTATTGGTTTAGCATTTAGGGCTTATGGAGTTTTTTTTTTTTTTTTTTTGGTGTTTTTTAGGGTTTAGCATAAATGATTTTGGGATTTATAGGGCTTAGAGCATAGAGATTTTTAGGTTTAGTTGTTTTTGGGTTTTTTAGGATTTTTAAGGGTTAAGTGTTTCTTAGGGTTTTTTAGGGTTCAGGGCATGGGTTTTTTCATTTTAGGGTTTATGAATTTTTAGGATTTAGGGTTTAGAACTTAGGGATTTTAGAGGATTTAAATGGGTTTTAGGGTTTATTTTAGGGTTTATAAGATTTTGTGTTTCTTAAGGTTCTGGGTTTAGTGTTTCTTAGGGCTTTAGTTAAGGATTTAGGATTTTAAGTTAGGGTTTATGGTTTTTTTTTTTTTTTTTTTTTAGGTTTTGAGGGTTTATGGCTTTTGTTTTTTGGGTTAAGGTTTTTTAGGGTTTAATAGGTTTAGGGTTTCAGGTTTAGGGCTTAGGGTTTTTGTTTTTGTTTTTTAGGTTTAGGGTTTACAGATTTTTTAGGATTTAGGGTTTAGAGCTTAGGATTTTGTAAAGATTTTAATTGGCTTTTAGGGTTTATTTTAGGTTTTATAGGATTTATGGTTTTTTAAGGTTTAGGGTTTAGGGTTTCTTAGGGTTTTATGTTTAGGATTTATAGTTTTAGGTAATGGTTTGGGGTTTAGCGCATAGGGTTTTTTTTAGGTTTAGGGTTTTACGTTATGGGTTTTGTCTATGTTTTTCGGTTTTGGGCTTTGGATTTTTTAAGTTAAGGGTTTTTAAGATTTTATAGGTTTAGGGTTTAGGGCTTATGGCTTTTTTTTTTTGTGTGTTTTTTAGGGTTTAGCATATACGATCTAGGGCTTCATTGGGTTTAGAGCTTAGAGTTTTTAAGGTTTAGGGGTTTTTGGGTCTTTTTAGGGTTTTTAAGGGTTAACTATTTCTTAGGTTTTTTAAGGGTTTAGGGCTTATGGTTTTTTTGTGTTTTTTAGTTTTAAGGTTTATGGACTTTGAGGCTTTAGGTTTTATAGCTTAGGGTTTTTAGAGGTTTTAAATGGATTTTCGGGTTTATTTTAGGGTTTATAGGATTTAGTGTTTCTTAAGGTTTAGGATTTAGGGTTTCTTAGGGTTTTAGATTTAAGATTTAGGATTTTAGGCTGGGTCTTAGAGTTTTTGTATGTTTAGCTTTTTGGGTTAAGGATTTTATCTAGGTTTTATTTTATTTTATTTTATTTTTTTTTTTTTTTTATTGTTTAGGGCTTTTGGGTTTAGGGCTTAGGATTTTTTGCGTTTTTTGGGTCTAGGATTTACAGATTTTAAGGAGTTAGGGTTTGTAGCGGTTTTAAATGGTTTTTAGGGTTTATTTTAGGATTTATAGGATATAGGGTTTCTTAAGGTTTAGGGTTTAGGGTTTTCGATATAGGATTTAGAGTTTTATGTTAGGGTTTAGGGTTTAGTGCTTAGGGTTTTTTTAGGTTAAGGGTTTTATTTAGGTTTTTAGGATTTAGGGCTTTGGGTTTTATAATTAAGGTTTTTAATGATTTTAGACATTAAGGGTTTAATGCTTAGAGATTTTTTGTATTTTTTAAGGTTTAGCAATTACGATTTACGGCTTTATAGGGTTTAAAGCTTAGATTTTTTTGTGTGTAGGGGTATTTGGGTTTTTAAGGGTTAAGTGTTTCTTAGGGTTTTTTAGGGTTTAAGGTTTAAGTATTCGGGTTTCTGTGTTTTTTAGGTTTATGGTTATGGATTTTTAGTATATAGGGTTTAGAGCTTAGGATTTTTAGGAGGTTTAAATGGGTTTTAGGGTTTATTTTAGGGTTTATAGGATTTAGGGTTTCTTAAGGTTTAGGGTTTACAGTTTCTTAGGGTTTTTGGTTTAGGATTTAGAGTTTTAGGTTATGGTTTAGGGCTTAGGGTTTTTCTAGGTTTAGGAATTTAGTTTAAGGGTTTTATTTAGATTTTTAGGGTTAAGGACTTTGGATTTTTTAGATTAAGGTTTTTAAGTATTTTATATTTTTAGGGTTTAGGGCTTAGGGTTTTTGTTTTGTGTTTTTTGGATTTAGCTTATACGATTTAGGTTTAGATTTTTTTTTTTTTTTTTTTTTTTTTAGGATTTTTAAGGGTTAAGTATTTTTTATGGTTTTTTGGGGTTCAAGGCCTAGGGTTTTTTGTGTTTAGGGCTTAGTGTTTTTTTTGTATAGGGTTTTATGTTTTTTAAGGTTTAATTAGGGTTTAGGGTTTCTTAGGGTTTTCAGTTTAGGATTTAGAGTTTTTGGTTAGGGTTTTGGGCTTAGGGTTTTTCTAGGTTTAGGATTTTTGGTTAATGGTTTTATTTAGGTTTTTAGGGTTAAGGGCTTTGGGTTTTTTAGGATTTTATAGTTTTAGGATTTTTTTTTTTTGGTCTTTTAGGGGTTAGCTTATACAATTTAGGAGCTTAGAGTTTTTTAGGTATAAGATTTTTTGTTGTTTTTTAGGTTTAGGGTTTACAGATTTTTAGGATTTAGGGTTTTAATAGGTTTTAGAGTTTATTTTAGGGTTTGTAGGATTTAGGGTTTAGATTTCTTAGGGTTTTCAATTTTTAGTATTTAGGCTTTAGGGCTTAGGGTTTTTTGAGGCTTTGGGTTTTAGGTTAAGGGTTTTATTTAGGTTTTTAGGGTTTAGGGCTTTGTGTTTTTTAGGTTAAGGTTTACGGTTTAGGATCTTGGATTTTTTTTTTGTATTTTTTTAGGGTTTAACGTATATGATTTAGGGCTTTATAGGGTTTAAGGATTAAGTGAATCTTATGGTTTTTTGGGGTTCAGCGCTAAGGTTTTTTTATGTTTAGGGTTTATGAATTTTCAAGATTTAAGGTTTAGAGCTTATGGTTTTGTAGGAGTTTTAAATTGTTTTCAGAGTTTATTTTAGGCTTTATAGGATTTAGGGTTTCTTATGGTTTAGGGTTTACGATTTCTTAGGATTTTAGATTTAGAATTTAGGGTTTAGGGTTTATGGCTTAAGGTTTTAGGTTAGGGTTTAGGGTCTAGGGCATAGGATTTTAGGTTAAGGTTGTTTAGGGTTTTGATAAGTTTAGGGTTTAGGGCTTTAGGTTTTTTTGGTGTTTTTTATGGTTTAGCATATATAATTTAGGGGTTTATCGGGTTTAGATCTTAGAGTTTTTTAGGTTTAGGGGTTGTCTAGTATTTTAAGGTTTTAAGGGTTTTGTATTTTTTAGATTTTTTTTTTTTTTTTTTTTTTTTTTGAGGTTTAGGGTTTACAAATTTTTAGGATTTATGGTTTAGAGATTAGGGTTTTCTAAGGGTGGGTTTTGCAGTGATTTTCAGGGTTTATTTTAGGTTTTATAGGATTTATGATTTTCAAGGTTTAGGATTTAGGGTTTCTTAGGTTTTTAGGTTTAGAATTTAGAGTTTTATTTTAGGGTTTAGGGCCTAGGGTTTTTTTAGGTTTATGGGTTTTATCTAGATTTTTAGGGTTGGCTTTGGGTTTTTTAGTTGAAGGTTTTTTAGGATTTTAGTGATTTAGGATTTAGGGCTTATGGGTTTTTTTTTGTGTTTTTTAGAGTTTAGCGTAAACGATTTAGGGCTTTATAGGGTTTAGAGCTTAGAGATTTTTAGGTTTAGAATTTAGGGCTTAGGATTTTAGGTTAGGGGGTAGGGTCTAGGGCATAGGATTTTTGGTTAAGGTTGTTTAGGGTTTAATAAGTTTAGGGTTTTGGGCTTAAGGTTTTTTTTTTTTTTTTTTTTTTTTTTTTTTTTTTTTTTTTTTTTTTTAGGGTTTAGCATATATGATTTAGGGGTTTATCGGGTTTAGATCTTAGGGTTTTATAGGTTCAGGGTTTTCTATTTAGGATTCAAAATTTTAGGTTAAGGTTTAGGGCTTAGGTTTTTGTTTTTTAGGTTTGGGGTTTACAAATTTTTAGGATTTAGAGTTTAGAAAGGGTTTTAAATGGTATTTAGGGTTCATTTTAGGGTTTATAGGATTTAGGGTTGCTTACGTTTAGGGTTTTAGATTTAGGATTTAGAGTTTTAGGTTAGGGTTTTTTTAGTTTTAGGGTTTTAGGTTATAGGTTTTATCTAGATTTTTAGGGTTTTTTTGGTTAAGGTTTTGTAGGATTTTATAGGTTTTTGGTTTAGGGCTTATTTTTTGTGTTTTTTAGGGTTTAGCATATACGATTTAGGGCTTTATAGGGTTTAGAGCTTAGAGATTTTTAGGTTTAGGATTTTTTGGGTTTTATAGGGTTTTTTAATGGTTAAGTGTTTATTTGGGTTTAGATTTTAGGGCTTAGGGTTTTTTTTTTTTTGGTGTTATTTAGGTTTAAGGTTTACGGATTTTTAGGATTTAGGGTTTAGATCTTCGGGTTTTGTAGGGGTTTAAAACTCTTTTTAGGGTTTATAGGATTTTGGGTTTATTAACGTTTAGGGTTTAGGGTTTCTTAGAATTTTAGGTTTAGGAATTAGGGTTTTAGGTTAGGGTTTAGGGCTTAGCGAATTTTTAGGTGTTAGGTTTTAGGTTAGGGGTTTTATGTAGATTTTAAGGTTTAGGGCTTTGAGTTTGTTAGGTTAAGGGTTTTTAGGGTTTCATAGGTTTATGGTTTAGGGCTTAGGGTTTTTTTTTTTTTTTTTTTTGTGTTTTTTAGGGTTTAAAATATTCGATTTAGGTCTTTATAGGGTTTAGAGAATAACGTTTTTTAAGTTTAGTTGTTTTTTTTGTTTTTTAGGGTTTTAAAGGGTTAAGTGTTTCTTAGGGTTTATGGTTTAGACTTGTGGGTTTTGTAGGGGTTTTAAGTGGTTTTAAGGGTAATTATGGTATGTTTTTCTTATGCTATGATGATCTATGTAATGAAAATGATTATGACTTAAGATTTTCCATTATCTTCAAAATGATGCTTTAACTTAGTAAATTGCATGCATTCAACTAAAATGTCTCTTTTAGCATGTTTTCATGATTTTTATGCATGCCTATCATATTTGGTGCATTCTTATACTAACCAATATTTTTCCTACATTCTTCCCCAAGTGTAGGGTCCGGTTCTGAAGGTGGGCATCATTGTGGCTAAAGCTTTGATTTGCTTATTTCTCCTAGCTTGTTGGTGAGTCCTTATGATTCGAGGACATATGTTTTTTTTTTTAGTAGCTTCATACTTTTATTTCCTCTTCGTACTATGTTGTATTGATTGTATCCCTATTTGATTCAAGTATTGTAATAGATGGCTATATTGAGACAAGTCTAGACTTCCGCTTTCTATATGAAAAATTTGGACTTGAAATGCATTTTTTTACTCTTTATTGTTCGATGCTTATGTTGTTATATGCTAAGTGGTTTACATGGTGCCTTTTGGGGTTCTATATGCCTTGTTATTTAACCTTCCCTATCCAGCAAGCTCCATCTCGAAAATAAGAAGCAAAGGCACAAAAACTACGTAAAGGCCGACAACTTTGCCTTATCACCTTACAAAACATTCATTTCAATTGTCTCACATTTGCTTTGTGAAAATTAGTGTCTTTTCTAATACGATTACTCAACAAAAAACTTGTATAAATTATAAAAGTTATAAAGTCTATTTTAGAGGCCTAATGTAGCTACAATTCATGAATATGATATTGCACGAGTTAGACATATAATTGCTTCGTTTTGAATTATTAAGAATCAAACATATTTCTCAATTCACTCAACACTCAAAGAGCTAAATCTTTGGAACAACAACTTTGATGGTGTCAACCTTGGCTACTTGCAAGATAGCACACAATCAACTCCAAGGAAGCATTCGAACAAGTCTATACATACCAACTGTAGGACTTGATGTTTTGAGTTCCTCATTACTTTGTTGTTGTGTCATTTAATATATGCCAATAAACAGCTCAACCTCAGAACATCAGCTCTGCAACTATAGAGTGTAGAGTTTGAACATAACAACACTAACAGAAACAACTTCTTAAGCTAGTCAAGAAAGAAGCAGACTCAAAAGAGCTACGGAACTATAGTAATGAGGCCAGAAGCAACAAACATGTATATCTAAGTTTGTGCATAAAACTTCTCCAAACACCTCTCCAGTCAATTAGCAAAAACCCTTTCTGTCCTCTTCTGATTATCCTTCGATCCACGTGGAAGTTATTATATAAGCTAAGAAACATACTCCACACGCCATAACTTCCTTGTTGCCTGATAGTGTAGAAACATATAACTGACCACTTTTTCACTTCCTTCATGCATGCAACGCCTTTTGGACAGCATCCCCCTTCTCTCCAATTTTGACTATGTTAGACAAGCTTTATGTCCTATAATCCAACAAAATATGGCTTGGCAAAACTACCTTTAGAAGGTGGGTTCAAGAATGTCACTAGGAATTCATTCTTACACTCAATTTTTTTAATAAAGTTTACACATTAAAATTTCCCCTAGGTCGTGACATGAGCATATACAATTTAAGGCTTTATAGGGTTTAGAGCTTAGAGTTTTTTGTGTTTAGGGGTTGTTGTGTTTTTAGGGTTTTTTAGGGTTTAGGGTTTAGGGCTTATTGTTTTTGTGTTTATTAGGTATAGGTTTACCAATTTTAAGAATTAAGGGTTTAGAGCTAAGGGTTTTTTAGGGGTTTTAAATGGTTAGAAGGGTTCATTTTAGGGTTTTTTCGGGTTTCAGGTTTAGGATTTAGGGTTTTAGGTTAGGGTTTAGGGTTTAGGGCTTATGGTTTTTTTAGGTTTAGGGCTTTAAGTTAAAGGTTTTATCTAGGTTTTAAGGGTTTAGTGCTATTGGTTTTCTTAGGTTAAGGGTTTTTAGTGTTTTATAGGTTTAAGGTTTACGGCTTAGAGTTTTTTTCTATGTTTTTAGGGTTTAGCATATATGCTTTAAGGCTTTATAGGGTTTAGATCTTAGAGTTTTTTAGGTTTACAGGTTTTTGGGCTTTTTAAGGTTTGCAAGGGTTAAGTGTTTCTTATGGTTTTTTAGGAATTAGGGCTTTGGGTTTTTTCTATATGTTTTTAGGTTTAGGGTTTACAAATTTTTAGCATTTAGGATTTTGTAGGGGTTTTAAATGATTTTTAGCGTTTAAAGTATTTAGGTTTTCTTACGATTTAGGGTTTAGGGTTTAGGGCTTCTTATGGTTTTCAATTGAGGATTTAGAGTTTTAGGGTAGGGTTTATGGTTTAGGGTTTTATTTAGGTTTTTACGATTTAGGGCATTAGGGTTTTTAGGTTAAGGTTTTTTAGGATTTTATAGGTTTAGAGCTTAGGGCATAGGGTTTTTAAGTGTTTTTTAGTGTTTAGCATATACGATTTAGGACTTTATAGGGTTTAGAGCTTAAAGTTGTTAAGGTTTAAGGGTTTGTGGGTTTTTTACGATTTTTAAGCGTTAAGTGTTTCTTAGGGTATTTTAGGGTTTAGGGCTTAGGGTTTTTTGTATTTTTTAGGTTTAGGGTTTACGGATTTTCAGGATTTAGGGTTTAGAGCTTAGGGTTTTATAGGGGTTTTAAAAAGGTTTTTAGGGTTTATTTGAGGGTTTATCGAGTTGAGGGTTTCTTAAGGTTATGGGTCTAGGGTTTCTTTGTGTTTTCGGTTTAGGATTGAGAGTTTTATGTTAGGGTTTAGGGTTTTAGGTTAAGCGTTTTATTTAGGCTTTTAGAGAGGCTTTTGGTTTTTTATGTTAGAGTTTTTTAAATTTTTATAGGTTTGGGGTTTAGGGCTTAGTGTTTTTTTTTTTTTTTTGTGTTTTTAGGGTTTAGATAATACAAATTAGGGTTTTATAGGGTTTAGAGCTTAGTGTTTTTTTAGGTTTAGATTTTTTTTTTTTTTTTTTATGATTTTTAAGTGTTTAGTGTTTTTTAGGGTTTATGGTTTAGAGCATAGGGTTTTGTAGGGATTTTAATTGGTCTATAGGGATTATTTTAAGATCTATAGGGTTTAGGGTTTCTTAAGGTTTAGGGTTTAGGGGTTCTTAGGCCTTTATGTTTAGGATTTAGAGTTCTAGGTTAGGCTTTAGGGTTTAGAGCTTAGGGTATTTTTAGGTTTATGGTTTTGGGTTAAGGGTTTTATTTAGGTTTTTAGTGCTTTAGGGTTTTTAAGGGTTAAGGATTTCTTAGGCTTTAGTGCTTAGGGATTTTAGTGTTTTTTAGGTATAGGTTTACCAATTTTAAGAATTAAGGGTTTAGAGCTAAGGGTTTTTTAGGGGTTTTAAATGGTTAGAAGGGTTCATTTTAGGGTTTTTTCGGGTTTCAGGTTTAGGATTTAGGGTTTTAGGTTAGGGTTTAAGGTTTAGGGCTTATGGTTTTTTTAGGTTTAGGGCTTTAAGTTAAAGGTTTTATCTAGGTTTTAAGGGTTTAGTGCTATTGGTTTTCTTAGGTTAAGGGTTTTTAGTGTTTTATAGGTTTAAGGTTTACGGCTTAGAGTTTTTTTCTATGTTTTTAGGGTTTAGCATATATGCTTTAAGGCTTTATAGGGTTTAGATCTTAGAGTTTTTTAGGTTTACAGGTTTTTGGGCTTTTTAAGGTTTGCAAGGGTTAAGTGTTTCTTATGGTTTTTTAGGAATTAGGGCTTTGGGTTTTTTCTATATGTTTTTAGGTTTAGGGTTTACAAATTTTTAGCATTTAGGATTTTGTAGGGGCTTTAAATGATTTTTAGCGTTTAAAGTATTTAGGTTTTCTTACGATTTAGGGTTTAGGGTTTAGGGCTTCTTATGGTTTTCAATTGAGGATTTAGAGTTTTAGGGTAGGGTTTATGGTTTAGGGTTTTTGGTTATGGGTTTTATTTAGGTTTTTACGGTTTAGGGCATTAGGGTTTTTAGGTTAAGGTTTTTTAGGATTTTATAGGTTTAGAGCTTAGGGCATAGGGTTTTTAAGTGTTTTTTCGTGTTTAGCATATACGATTTAGGACTTTATAGGGTTTAGAGCTTAAAGTTGTTAAGGTTTAAGGGTTTGTGGGTTTTTTACGATTTTTAAGCGTTAAGTGTTTCTTAGGGTATTTTAGGGTTTAGGGCTTAGGGTTTTTTGTATTTTTTAGGTTTAGGGTTTACGGATTTTCAGGATTTAGGGTTTAGAGCTTAGGGTTTTATAGGGGTTTTAAAAAGGTTTTTAGGGTTTATTTGAGGGTTTATCGAGTTGAGGGTTTCTTAAGGTTATGGGTCTAGGGTTTCTTTGTGTTTTCGGTTTAGGATTGAGAGTTTTATGTTAGGGTTTAGGGTTTTAGGTTAAGCGTTTTATTTAGGCTTTTAGAGAGGCTTTTGGTTTTTTATGTTAGAGTTTTTTAAATTTTTATAGGTTTGGGGTTTAGGGCTTAGTGTTTTTTTTTTTTTTTTTTTGTGTTTTTAGGGTTTAGATAATACAAATTAGGGTTTTATAGGGTTTAGAGCTTAGTGTTTTTTTAGGTTTAGATTTTTTTTTTTTTTATGATGTTTAAGTGTTTAGTGTTTTTTAGGGTTTATGGTTTAGAGCATAGGGTTTTGTAGGGATTTTAATTGGTCTATAGGGATTATTTTAAGATCTATAGGGTTTAGGGTTTCTTAAGGTTTAGGGTTTAGGGGTTCTTAGGCCTTTATGTTTAGGATTTAGAGTTCTAGGTTAGGGTTTAGGGTTTAGAGCTTAGGGTATTTTTAGGTTTATGGTTTTGGGTTAAGGGTTTTATTTAGGTTTTTAGGGTCTAGTGCTTTAGGGTTTTTAAGGGTTAAGGATTTCTTAGGCTTTAGTGCTTAGGGCTTAGGGATTTTAGTGTTTTTTAGGTTTAGGGTTTAATGATTTTTAGGATTTAGGGTTTAGAGCTTAAGGTTTTGTAGGGGTTTTAAATGGGATTTAGGGTTTAATTGAGGGTTTATAGGATTTAGGGTTTCTCAAGGTTTAGGGTTTTAGGTTTAGGATTTAGAGTTTTAGGTTAGGGTTTAGGCTTTAGGGCTTAGGGTTTTTTTAGGTTTAGGGTTTTAGGTTAAGGGTTTTATTTAGATTTTTAGGGTTTAGGGCTTTGAGTTTTTTGGGTTAACGTTTTTTGGGAGTTTATAGATTTATAGTTAAGGGCTTAGGGTTTTTTTGTGTTTTTTAAGGTTTAACATATACGATTTAGGGCTTTGTAGGGTTTAGAACTATGAGTTTTTAGGTTTAGGGGTTGTTGGGTTTTTTTAGGGTTTTTAAGGATTAAGTGGTTTTTAGGGTTTTTCAGGATTCATGTTTAGGGCATAGGTTTTTTTTTTTTTTTTTTTTTTTTTTGTATTTTTTAGGTTTAGGGTTTACAAATTTTTAAGATTTAGGGTTTAAAGCTTAGAGGTTTTAGGGGTTTTTAATGGTTTTTAGGGTTTATTTTAGGGTTTATAAGATTTTGGGTTTCTTAGGGTTTTAAGTTTAGGATTTAGGGTTTTAGGTTAAGGTTTAGGGTTTAAGGCTTAGGGTTATTTTAGGTTTAGGGTTTTAGGTTAAGAATTTTACTTATGTTACTAGGGTTTAGGGCTTTGGGTTTTTTATGTTACGGGTTTTTAGGGTTTATATGTTTAGGGTTTAGCGCTTAGGTTTTTCTTCTTTTTTTAGGATTTAGCATATACGATTTAGGTCTTTATAGGGTTTTTAGCTTAGATTTTTTTAGTTTTAGGGGTTTTGTATTTTTTAGGGTTTATAAGTGTTCAGTGTTTCTTAGGGTTTAGAGCTTAGGGTTTTCTATGGGTTTCAAACTTTTTTAGGGTTTATATTAGGGTTTATAGGATTTAGGGTTTCTTATGGTTTAGGGTTTCTTAGGGTTTTAGGTTTAGGGTTTAGGGTTTAGTGCATAGGGTTTTTTTAGGTTATAGGTTTTAGGTTAAGGTTTTTATTTAGGTTTTAAGGGTTTAGGGCTTTGGGTTTTTTTGGGTTAAGATTTTTTAGGGTTTAATACATCTATGGTTTAGGGCTAAGGGTTTTTTTTTTTTTCGTGTTTTTTAGGGTATAGAATATACGATTTAGGGCTTTGTAGGGTTTAGAGCATAAAGTTTTTTAGCTTTAGGGTTTTTTTTGTTTTTTTTTTTTTGGGTTTTTAAGGGTTAAGTGTCTCTTAGGGTTTATGGTTTAGAGCTTAGGGTTTTGTAGGGGTTTCAAATGGTTTTTTGGGTTTATTTTAGGATTTATAGGATTTTGGTTTTCTTAAGGTTTAGGGTTTAGGGTTTCTTAGGCTTTTTTGTTTAGGATTTAGAGTTCTAGGTTAGGGTTTAAGGTTTAAAGCTCAGGGATTTTTAGGTTAAGGGTTTTATTTAGGTATTTAGGGTTTAGTGCTTTAGGATTTTTAAGGGTTAAGTATTTCTTAGGCTTTAAGGCTTAGGGCTTAGGCTTCGGGATTTTTGTGTTTTTTATGTTTAGGGTTTATAGATGTTTAGGATTTAGGGTTTAGAGCTTAGGTTTTTATAGGGTTTTTAAATGGTTTCTAGGGTTTATTTTAGGGTTTATAGGATTTACGATTTCTTAAGGTTAAGGATTTTACGTTTAGGATTGGTTTAGGGCTTAGGGGTTTTTCAGGTTTAGGTTTAGGTTAAGATTTATGTTGGTTTTTAGGGTTTAGTGCTTTGGATTTTTTAGGTTAATGATTTTTAGGGTTTTATAGGTTAAAGTTTAGTGCTTAGGGTGTTTTTTGTGTTTTTTAAGGTTTAGGATATACAGTTTATGTCTTTATAGGGTTTAAAGCTTAGAGTTTTTTTAGGTTTAGGGGTTTTGGGGATTTTTAGGATTTTTAAGGGTTATGTGCTTCTTATGTTTTTTAGGGTTTTGGGCTTAGGGCGTTTTTTGTGTTTTTTAGGTGTAGGGTTTACAGATTTTTAGGATTAGCATTTAGATCATAGGATTTTTAGGGGTTTTAACTGTGTTTTTGGATTTATTTTAGTGTTTGTAGGATTTAGGGTTTCTTAAGGTTGAGGGTTTAGGGTTTCATAGGGTTTTCAGTTTAGGATTTAGAGTTTAGGGCTTAGGGGCTTTTTTAGGTTAGAATTTTAGGTTAAGGGTTTTTTTTGGGTTTTTAGGGTTTAGGACTTTGGGTTTTTTAGGTACAGGATTTTTATGATTTTATAGGATTAGGGTTTAGGACCTTGGTTTTTATAGCATTTTAAGTGTTAAGCTTTTATTATGGTTTTTTTAGGGTTTAGGGCTTAGTGTTTTTTTTGTGTTTTTAGGTTTAGGCTTTACGATTGTTCAAGATTTAGGGTTTAGAGCTTAGGGTTTTGTAGGGGATTTGAATGGTTTTTAGGGTTTATTTTAGGGTTTTTAGGATATAGGATTTTTTAAGGTTTAGGGTTTCTTAGGTTTTTAGGGTTTTAGGTTAGGTTTCAGGGTTTAGAGCATAGGGTTTTAGGTTAATTGTCTTATATAGGTTTTTAGGGTTTAGATCTTTGGGTATTTTAGACTAATAATTTTTAGGGTTTTATAGGATTAGGGTTTAGGGCATATATGATTTAGGGCTTTATCGGGTCTAGAGCTTAGAGTTTTTTAGGTTTAGGGTTTTTTGGGTTTTTTAATGCTTTTAAGGGTTAAGTGTTTCTTAGGGTTTAGGGCTTAGTGTTTTTTTTTTTTTTTTGTGTGTTTTTTAGGTTTAGGTTTTAATGATTTTTAGGATTTAGGGTTTTTAGGGGTTTTAAATTGATTTTAGGGTTTATTTTAGGGTTTTTAGGATTTAAGGTTTCTTAAGGTTTAGGGTTTGGGGTTTCTTTGTGTTTTCAGTTTAGGATTTACAATTTTAGATTAGAGTTTAGGGTTTAGGGCTTAGGGGTTTTTTAGGTTTAAGGTTTTATGTTAAGGGTTTTAATTAGTCTTTTACAGTTTAGGGCTTTGAGGTTTTTAGGTTAAGGATTTTTAGGATTTTATAGGATTAGGGTTTAAGGCTTAGGGTTTTTTTTTTTTTTTTTTGTGTTTTTTAGGGTTTAGTTTATACAATTTAGGGATTTATTGGGTTTAGAGCTTAGAGTATTTTTAGGTATAGTGGTTATTTGGTTTTTTTTTAGGGTTTTTAATGGTTAAGTGTTTCTTATGGTTTATTGGGGTTCAGGGGTTTGGGTTTTTGTTGTGTTTTTTAGGTTTAGGTTTTACAGAATTTCAAGATTTAGGGTTTAGAGCTTAGGGTTTTGTAATGTTTTGAGAGTTTATTTTAGGGTTTATAGGATTAAGGGTTTTAGGTTAGGGTTTAGGGTTTTGGGTTTTGAGCTTAGGGTTTTAGGTTAAGGGTTTTATCTAGCTTATTAGGGTTTAGGGCTTTGGATTTTTACGATTTTATAGGCTTAGGGTTTAGGGCTTAGGGTTTGTTTTGTGTTTTTTAGGGTTTAGCATATAGGATTTTGGGGTTTATTGGGTTTTTAGAGCCTAGAGTTTTTTTATGCTTAAGGGTTTTCGAGTTTTTATAGGTTAAATATTTCTTAAAGATTTTTAGGGTTTAGAATTTTTTTTGTGTGTTTTAAGGTTTAGAATTTACAGATTTTTAGGATTTAGGGTTTAGAGCTCGGGGTTTTGTTATGGTTTTAAATGGTTTTTAGGGTTTATTTTAGGGTTTATATGTTCGAGGGTCTCTTAAGGTTTAGGGTATAGGGCTTTAGGTTTAGGATTTAAAGTTTTAGGTAATGGTTTAGGATTTAGCACTTAGGTGCTTTTTTAGGTTTAGGGTTTTACGTTATGGGTTTTATCTACGTTTTTCGGTTTTGGGCTTTGGATTTTTTAAGTTAAGGGTTTTTAGGATTTTATAGGTTTAGGGTTTAGGGCTTATGGTTTTGTTTTTTGTGTTTTTAAAGGTTTAGCGTATACGATTTAGGGTTTTATTGGGAATAGAGCGTAGAGTTTTTAAGGTTTAGAGTTTTTTTGGGTCTTTTTAGGGTTTGTAATGGTTAATTGTTTCTTAGGAAGGTTTAGGGTTTAGGGCTTATGGTTTTTTTTTTGTGTTTTTTAGTTCTACGGTTTATGGACTTTTAGGATTTAGGTTTTAGAGCTTAGGGTTTTTAGGGGTTTTAAATGGGTTTTAGGGTTTATTTTGGGGTTTATAGGATTTAGTGTTTCTTAAGGTTTAGGGTTTCTTAGGGTTTTAGGTTTAAGGTTTAGGATTTTAGGTTAGGGTTTAGGGTTTTTTTGGGTTAAGTATTTTATATAGTTTTCTTTTTTGTTTAGGGCTTTGCATTTTTTGGGTTTATGGCTTAGGTTTTTTTGTGGTTTTTAGGTTTAGGATTTACAAATTTTAAGGATTTAGGGTTTAGAGCTTAGGGTTTTGTAGGGGTTTTAAATGGTTTTTAGGGTTTACTTTAGAATTTATAGGATTTAGGATTTCTTAAGATTTAGCGTTTTGGGTTTTCGGTATAGGATTTAGAGTTTTAGGTTAGGGTTTAGGGTTTAGGTTTTAGGGTTTAGTGCTTAGGGTTTTTTTAGGTTATGGATTTTATTTAGGTTTTTAGGGATTAGGGCTTTGGGTTTTTTAATTAAGGTTTTTAAGGATTTTATAAGTTAAGGGTTTAGGGCTTAGAGATTTTTTGTGTTTTTTAAGGTTTAGCATATACGATTTAGGGCTTTATAGGGTTTAAAGCTTAGATTTTTTTGTTTAGGGGTATTTGGGGTTTTTAGGGATTTTAAGGGTTAAGTGTTTCCTAGGGTTTTTTAGGGTTTAGGGTCTTACTGTTTTTTTGGTTTAGAGTTTATGGGTTTTTAGTATCTAGGGTTTAGAGCTTAGGGTTTAGGTTTTTTTTTTTTTTTGTGTTTTTTAGGGTTTAGCTTAAACGATTCTGGGCTTTATAGGCTTTAGAGCTTAGAGTTCTTTTAGGTATAGGGGTTTTTTGTTTTTAGGATTTTTAAGGGTTAAGTGTTTTTTATGATTTTTTGGGGTTCAGGGCTTAGGGTTTTTTGTGTTTAGGGCTTAGGGTGTTTTTATTTAGGGTTTTAGGGTTTCTTAATGTTTATGGTTTAGGGTTTCGTAGGGTTTTCTATTTAGGATGTAGAGTTTTTGATTGGGGTTTTGAGCTTAGGGTTTTTCTTGATTTGGGGTTTTAGGGCTTAGGGTTTTATTGTGTTTTTTAGTGTTTAGCTTATATGATTTAGGGACTTATTGGGTTTATAGCTTAGAGTTTTTTAGGTATAGGGGTTATTTGGTTTTTTTAAGGATTTTAACGGTTAAGTGTTTCTTATGGTTTATTGGGGTTCAGGGGTTCGGGTTTTTGTTGTGTTTTTTAGGTTTAGGGTTTACAAATTTTCAAGATTTAGGGTTTAGAGATTAGGGTTTTGTAAGGATTTTAAATGGTTTTTAAAGTTTATTTTAGGGTTTATAGGATTTATGGTTTCTTAAGGTTTAGGGTTTCAGGTTAGGGTTTAGAATTTAGGGCTTAGGGTTTTAGGTTACGCATTTTACCTAGATTTTTAGGGCTTAGGGCTTTTGCTTTTTAGGGTTTTATAGGCTTAGGGTTTAGGGCTTAGGTTTTTTTTTTTTTTCTTTAGTCTTTCTTAGGGTTTAGCATATATGATTTAGGGGTTTGTCAGGTTTTTAGCGCTTAGAGTTTTTTAGGATTAAGATTTTTTGGGTTTTTAAGGTTTTTATGGGTTAAGTGTTTATTAGGGTTTAGGGTTATTTTTTTTGTGTTTTTAAGGTTTAGGGTTTATATTTTTTTATGATTTAGGGTTTGGAGCTCATGGTTTTTAATGGTTTAAATGGTCTTTAGGAATTATTTTAGGGTTTATATAATTTAGGGTTTGTTAAGGTTTAGGGTTTTATGTTAGGGTTTAGGGCTTAGGGTTTTAGGTTAAGGGTTTTAGCTTGCTTTTTAGTGTTTAGGGTTTTATAATCTTAGGGTTTAGGGCTTAGGTTTTTTTTTTTTTTAATGTTTTTTTAGAGTTTAGCATATATGATTTAGGGGTTTATCGAGTTTTTAGAGCTTAGAGTGTTTTCGGTTTAAGGGTTTTCGGGTTTTTAAGGTTTTTATGAATTAAGTGTTTCTTAGGGTTTTTTTTTTTATGTTTTTTAGGTTTAGGTTTTACAGATTTTTTTTTGTGTTTTGTAATGGCTTTAAAAGGTTTTTAGGTATTATTTTAGGGTTTATATGATTTAGGGTTTCTTAAGGTTTAGGGCTTTATAGGGTTTTAGGTTCAGGATTTAGAGTTTTAGGTAATGGTTTATGGTTTAGTGCTTAGGGATTTTTTAGGTTTAGGGTTTTACGTTATGGGTTTTATCTATGTTTTTTGGTTTTGGGCTTTGGCTTTTCTAAGTTAAGGGTTTTTAGGATTTTATAGGTTTAGGGTTTAGGGCTTTTGGTTTTTTTTTTTTTTTTTTTTTTTTTTTTTTTTTTTTTTTTTTGTGTTTTTTAGGGTTTAGTGTATACCATTTTGGGCTTTATTGGGTTTAGAGCTTAGAATTTTTAAGGTTTAGGGGTTTTTGGGTCTTTTTAGGGTTTTTCAGGATTAAGTGTTTCTTAGGATTTAGGGTTTAGAGCTTATGTTTTTTTTTTTGTTTTGTTTTTTAGTTTTAGGGTTTATGGACTTTTAGGATTTAGGCTTTAGAGCTTAGGGATTTTAGCGCTTTTAAATGGGTTTTAGGGTTTATTTTAAGGTTTTTAGGATTCAGTGTTTCTTACGGTTTAGGGTTTAGGGTTTCTTAGGGTTTTAGGTTCAAGATTTAGGATTTTTGGTTAGGGTTTATGCTTTTTTTAGGTTTAGCATTTTGGGTAAAGGATTTTATCTAGGTTTTTATTGTAGGGCTTTGCATTTTTCGAGTTTAGGGCTTAGATATTTTGTGATTTTTTGGTATAGGATTTATAGATTTTAGGAATTTAGGGTTTAGAGATTAGGTTTTTGTAGGGATTTTTAATGGTTTTTAGGGTTTATTTTAGGATTTATAGGATCTAGGGTTTCTTAAGGTTTAGGGTTTAGGGTTTCCGATATAGGATTTAGAGTTTTAGGTTAGGGTTTATTCTTAGGGTTTTTTAGGTTATAGGTTTTATTTAGGTTTTTAGGGTTTTGGGTTTTGGGTTTTTCAGTTACGATTTTTAAGGATTTTATAGGTTAAGGGTTTAGGGCTTAGACATTTTGTGTTTTTTAAGGTTTAACATAAACAATTTAGGGCTTTATGGGTTTAAAGCTTACATTTTTTTTGTTTAGGGATATTTGGGGTTTTAGGGTTTTTAACGGTTAAGTGTTTCTTAGGGTTTCTTAGTGTTTTTGGTTTAAGATTTATAGTTTTAGGTTATGGTTTAGGGCTTAGGGTTTTTCTAGGTTTAGAAATTTAGGTTAAGGGTTTTATTTAGATGTTTAGGGTTAAGGACTTTGGGTTTTTTAGGTTAAGGTTTTTGAGGATTTTATAGTTTTAGGGTTTAGGGCTTAGGGGTTTTTTTTTGTATTTTTTTTGTGTTTAGCTTATACAATTTAGGGATTTATAGGCTTTAGAGCTTAGAGTTGTTTTTTAGGTATAGGGGTTTTTTGTTTTTTAGGGTTTTCAAGGGTAAAGTGTTTCATATGATCTTTTGGGGTTCAGGGACTAGGGTTTTTTGTGTTTAGGGCTTAGGGTTGTTTTGTTTAGGGTTTTAGGGTTTCTTAAGGTTTAGGGTTTAGGGTCTTATGTTTTCAATTTAGGATTTAGAGTTTTTGGGCTTAGCGTTTTTCTAGGTTTAGGGATTTAGGTTAATTGTTTTATTTAGGTTTTAAGGGTTAAGGGCTTTGGGGTTTTTAGGATTTTATAGTTTTATGTTTTTTTTTGGTATAGTTTTGGTTTAGCTTATACTATTAAGGGCTTTATAGGGTTTAGAGTTTACAGTTTTTTAGGTACAGGGTTTTTTGGTGTTTTTTAGGCCTAGGGTTAATATATTTTAAGGATTTAGGGGTTTTAGTGGTTTTAAATGGGTTTTAGGGTTTATTTTAGGGTTTGTAGGATTTAGTGTTTCTTTAGGATTAGGGTTTAGACTTTCTTAGGGTTTCGATTTTTAGTATTTAGGCTATAGGGCTTAGAGTTTTTTGAGGCTTAGGATTTTAGGTTAAGGGTTTTATTTAGGTTTACAAGGTTTAGGGCTTTGGGTTTTTTAGGTTACGGTTTAGGGTTTAGGGTTTTGGAGCTTGGATTTTTTTTGTATTTTTTAGGGTTTAGCTTATATGATTTAGGGTTTTATAGTGTTTAGAACTTAGAGTTCTTTAGGTATAGGAGTTTTTTTGTTTTACTTAGGTTTTTTAAGGGTTAAGTGTTTCTTATGGGTTTTAGGGTTCAGGGTTGTGGTTTTTTTTAGGTTTTTCTATGTTTAGGGTTTACGAATTTTCAAGATTTAAGGTTTAGAGCTTATGGTTTTGTAGGTGTTTTAAATTGTTTTCAAAGCTTATTTTAGGCTTTAAAGGATTTAGGGTTTCTTACGGCTTAGAGTTTAAGGTTTCTTAGGATTTTAGGTTTAGAATTTAGGGCTTTAGGTTAGGGTTTAGAGTTTAGGGTTTAGGGCTTAGGGTTTAAGGTTAGGGCATAGGATTTTAGGTTAAAGTTGTTTAGGGTTTTATAAGTTTAGGGTTTAGGGCTTAATGTTTTTGTTTTTGTGTTTTTTAGGTTTTAGCATATATGATTTAAGGGTTTATCGGGTTTAGAGCTTAGAGTTTTTTTAAGTTTAGGGGTTTTCGGGTCTTTTAAGGTTTTTAAGGGTTAAGTGTTTCTTATGATTTTTTAGGGTTTAGGTTTTTTTTGTATTTTAGGTTTAGGGTGTACAAATTTTTAGGCTTTATGGATTAGAGTTTAGGGTTTTGTAAGAGTTTTATATTATTTTTATGTTTTATTTTAGGATTTATAGGATTTAGGGTTTTTTTAGGTTTAGGATTTTAGGTTATAGGTTTTATCTATATTTTTATGGTTTATGGCTTTAATTTGGGTTTTTAGTTTAAGGTTTTTTAGGATTTTATTGTTTTAGGATTTAGGGCTTATGGGTTTTTTTTTTTTTTTGTGTCTTTTAGGGTTTAGAATAAATAATTTAGGGATTTATAGGGTTTAGAGCATAGAGATTTTTAGGTTTAGGTGTTTTTGGATTTTTTAGGATTTTTAAGGGTTAAGTGTTTCTTAAGGTTTTTTAGGGTTTAGGATTTTTTTCTGTGTTTTTTTAGTTTTAGGGTTTATGAATTTTTAGGATTTAGGGTTTAGAACTTAGGGATTTTAGGGGTTTATTTTAGCGTTTGTAAGAATTTGTGTTTCTTCAAGTTCAGGGTTTAGTGTTTCTTTGGGTTTTAGTTTAGGATTTAGGAGTTTAGGTTAGGATTTAGGGTTTATTTTTTAGGTTTTGAGGGTTTATGGCTTTTGTTTTTTAGGTTATGGTTTTTTAGGATTTAATAGGTTTAGGGTTTCAGGTTTAGGGCTTAGGGTTTTTGTTTTTGTTTTTTAGGTTTAGGGTTTCAGGTTTAGGGCTTAGGGTTTTTGTTTTTGTTTTTTAGGTTTAGGGTTTACAGATTTTTAGGATTTAGGGTTTAGAGCTTAGGGTTTTGTAAAGATTTTAAATGGTGTTTAGGGTTTATTTTAGGGTTAATAGGATTTATGATTTCTTAAGATTTAAGGTTTAGGGTTTCTTAGGGTTTTATGTTTAGGATTTATAGTTTTAGGTAATGGTGTAGGGTTTAGCGCTTAGGTTTTTTTTAGGTTTAGGGTTTTACATTATGGGTTTTATCTATGTTTTTCAGTTTTGGGCTTTGGGTTTTTTATGTTAAGGGTTTTTAGGTTTTTATAGGTTTAGGGTTTAGGGCTTATGGTTTTATTTTTTTTTATTTTTTTATTTTTTAGAGTTTAGCGTATAAGATTTAGGGCTTTATTGGGTTTAGAGCTTAGAGTTTTTAAGGTTTAGGGGTTTTGGGGTCTTTTTAGGATTTTTAAGGGTTCAGTGTTTCTTAGGTTTTTTAAGGCTTTAGGGTTTAGGGCTTATGGTTTTTTTTTGTGTTTTTTAGTTTTATGGTTTATGGGCTTTTAAGATTTAGGATTTAGAGCTTAGGGTTTTTAGGGGTTTTAAATTGGTTTTAGGGTTTATTTTAGGGTTTATAGGATTTAGTGTTTCTTAAGGTTTAGGGTTTAGGGTTTCTTAGGGCTTTAGGTTTAAGATTTAGGATTTTAGGCTAGGGTTTAGAGTTTTTTTATGTTTAGCATTTTGGGTTAAAGATTTTATCTAGGTTTTTTTTTTTGTTTAGGGCTTTGCATTTCTTGGGGTTAGGGCTTAGGATTTTTTCTGTTTTTTAGGTTTAGGGTTTCCAGATTTTAAGGAGTTAGGGTTTGTAGGGGATTTAAATCGTTTTTAGGTTTTATTTTAGGATTTATAGGATTTATGTTTTCTTAAGGTTTAGGGTTTAGGGTTTTTGGCATAGGATTTAGAGTTTTAGGTTAGGGTTAAGGGTTTAATGCTTAGGGTATTTTTTATGTTAAGGGTTTTATTTAGGTTTCTAGGGTTTAGGGCTTTGGGTTTTATTGTTAAGGTTTTTAAGGATTTCATAGGTTAAGGGTTTAAGGCTTAGAGATTTTTTGTATTTTTTAAGGTTTAGCATTTACGATTTACGGCTTTATAGGGTTTAAAGCTTAGATTATTTTTTTTGTGTATGGGTATTTGGGTTTTTAAGGGTTAAGTGTGTCTTAGGGTTTTTGAGGGTTTAAGGTTTAAGTCTTAGGGTCTTTGTGTTTTTTAGGTTTAGGGTTTATGGATTTTTAGCATTTAGGGTTTAGAGCTTAGGGTTTTTAGGAGGTTTAAATGGGTTTTAGGTTTTATTTTAGGGTTTATAGGATTCAGGGTTTATTAAGGTTTAGGGTTTACGGTTTCTTTGGGTTTTTGGATTAGGATTTAGAGTTTTAGGTTATGGTTTAGGGCTTAGGGTTTTTCTAGGTTTAGGAATTTAGTTTAAGGGTTTTATTTAGATTTTTAGGGTTAAGGACTTTGGGTTTTAGGTTAAGGAATTTATAGTTTTAGGGTTTAAGGATTAGGGTTTTTGCTTTTTTTTTTTTTTTTGTTGGGTTTAGCTGATACGATTTAGGGCTTTATAGGCTTTAGAGCTTAGAGATTTTTTTAGATGTAGGGTTTTTTATTTTGTTTTTTAGGGTTTTTAAGGGTTAAGTGTTTCTTATGGATTTTGGGATTCAGGGCTTAGGGTTTTTTGTGTTTAGGGCTTCGGGTTTTTTTGTATAGGATTTTAGGGTTTCTTAAGGTTTAATTAGGGTTTAGGGTTTCTTAGGGTTTTCGATTTAGGATTTAGAGTTTTTGGTTAGGGTTTTGGCCTTAGGATTTTCTAGGTTTAGGTTTTTAGGTTAATGATTTTATTTAGGTTTTTAGGGTTAAGGGCTTTGGGTTTTTTAGGATTTTATAGTTTTAGGATTTTTATTTTGGTCTTTTAGGGTTTAGCTTATACGATTTACGGCTTTATAGGGCTTATAGCTTAGAGTTTTTTAGGTATAAGGTTTTTTTCATGTTTTTTAGGTTTAGGGTTTACAAATTTTTAGGATTTAGGGTTTAAATGGGTTTTAGGGTTTATTTTAGGGTTTGTAGGATTTAGGGTTTCTTAAGGTTTAGGGTTTTCAATTTTTAGTATTTAGGCTTTAGGGCTTAGGATTTTTTGAGGCTTAGGGTTTTAGGTTAAGGGTTTTATTTAGGTTTTTAGGGTTTTGGGCTTTGTGTTTTTTTAGGTTAAGGTTTAGTGTTTAGGACCTTGGTTTTTTTTTTTTTGTATTTTTTTAGGGTTTAGCTTATAGGATTTAGGACTTTATAGATTTTAGAACTTATAGTTCTTTAGGTATAGGGGTTTTTTGGTTTTACTTAGGTTTTTTAAGGATTAAGTGAATCTTATGGCTTTTTGGGGTTCAGCGCTAAGGTTTTTTTATGTTTAGGGTTTATGAATTTTCAAGATTTAAGGTTTAGAGCTTATGGTTTTGTAGGAGTTCTAAATTGTTTCCAGAGTTTATTTTAGGCTTTATAGGATTTAGGGTTTCTTATGGTTTAGGGTTTACGGTTTCTTAGGGTTTTAGGTTTAGAATTTAGGGTTTAGGGTTTACGGCTTAGGGTTTCAGGTTATGGTTTAAAGTTTAGGGCATAGGAATATAGGTTAAGGTTGTTTAGGGTTTGATAAGTTTAGGGTTTAGGGCTTTAGGTTTTTTTGGTGTTTTTTAGGGTTTAGCATATATGATTTAGGTGTTTATCGGGTTTAGAGCTTAGAGTTTTTTAGATTTAGGGGTTGTTGGGTCTTTTAAGGTTTTAAGGGTTAAGTGTTTCTTAGGGTTTTGGTTTTTTTTTTTGTTTTTTAGGTTTAGGGTTTACAACTTTTTAGGATTTATGGTTTAGAAATTAGGGTTTTGTAAGGGTTTTATATGATTTTTATGGTTTATCTTAGGGTTTATATGATTTAGGGTATTTTTAGGTTTAGGGTTTTAGGTTATGGGTTTTATCTATATTTTTAGGGTTTATGGCTTTAATTTGGGTGTTTAGTTTAAGGTTTTTTAGGGTTTTATTGGTTTAGCATTTAGGGATTATGGAGTTTTTTTTTTTTTTTTTTTGGTGTTTTTTAGGGTTTAGCATAAATGATTTTGGGATTTATAGGGCTTAGAGCATAGAGATTTTTAGGTTTAGTTGTTTTTGGGTTTTTTAGGATTTTTAAGGGTTAAGTGTTTCTTAGGGTTTTTTAGGGTTCAGGGCATGGGTTTTTTCATTTTAGGGTTTATGAATTTTTAGGATTTAGGGTTTAGAACTTAGGGATTTTAGAGGATTTAAATGGGTTTTAGGGTTTATTTTAGGGTTTATAAGATTTTGTGTTTCTTAAGGTTCTGGGTTTAGTGTTTCTTAGGGCTTTAGTTAAGGATTTAGGATTTTAAGTTAGGGTTTATGGTTTTTTTTTTTTTTTTTTTTTAGGTTTTGAGGGTTTATGGCTTTTGTTTTTTGGGTTAAGGTTTTTTAGGGTTTAATAGGTTTAGGGTTTCAGGTTTAGGGCTTAGGGTTTTTGTTTTTGTTTTTTAGGTTTAGGGTTTACAGATTTTTTAGGATTTAGGGTTTAGAGCTTAGGATTTTGTAAAGATTTTAATTGGCTTTTAGGGTTTATTTTAGGTTTTATAGGATTTATGGTTTTTTAAGGTTTAGGGTTTAGGGTTTCTTAGGGTTTTATGTTTAGGATTTATAGTTTTAGGTAATGGTTTGGGGTTTAGCGCATAGGGTTTTTTTTAGGTTTAGGGTTTTACGTTATGGGTTTTGTCTATGTTTTTCGGTTTTGGGCTTTGGATTTTTTAAGTTAAGGGTTTTTAAGATTTTATAGGTTTAGGGTTTAGGGCTTATGGCTTTTTTTTTTTGTGTGTTTTTTAGGGTTTAGCATATACGATCTAGGGCTTCATTGGGTTTAGAGCTTAGAGTTTTTAAGGTTTAGGGGTTTTTGGGTCTTTTTAGGGTTTTTAAGGGTTAACTATTTCTTAGGTTTTTTAAGGGTTTAGGGCTTATGGTTTTTTTGTGTTTTTTAGTTTTAAGGTTTATGGACTTTGAGGCTTTAGGTTTTATAGCTTAGGGTTTTTAGAGGTTTTAAATGGATTTTCGGGTTTATTTTAGGGTTTATAGGATTTAGTGTTTCTTAAGGTTTAGGATTTAGGGTTTCTTAGGGTTTTAGATTTAAGATTTAGGATTTTAGGCTGGGTCTTAGAGTTTTTGTATGTTTAGCTTTTTGGGTTAAGGATTTTATCTAGGTTTTATTTTATTTCATTTTATTTTTTTTTTTTTTTTATTGTTTAGGGCTTTTGGGTTTAGGGCTTAGGATTTTTTGCGTTTTTTGGGTCTAGGATTTACAGATTTTAAGGAGTTAGGGTTTGTAGCGGTTTTAAATGGTTTTTAGGGTTTATTTTAGGATTTATAGGATATAGGGTTTCTTAAGGTTTAGGGTTTAGGGTTTTCGATATAGGATTTAGAGTTTTATGTTAGGGTTTAGGGTTTAGTGCTTAGGGTTTTTTTAGGTTAAGGGTTTTATTTAGGTTTTTAGGATTTAGGGCTTTGGGTTTTATAATTAAGGTTTTTAATGATTTTAGACATTAAGGGTTTAATGCTTAGAGATTTTTTGTATTTTTTAAGGTTTAGCAATTACGATTTATGGCTTTATAGGGTTTAAAGCTTAGATTTTTTTGTGTGTAGGGGTATTTGGGTTTTTAAGGGTTAAGTGTTTCTTAGGGTTTTTTAGGGTTTAAGGTTTAAGTATTCGGGTTTCTGTGTTTTTTAGGTTTATGGTAATGGATTTTTAGTATATAGGGTTTAGAGCTTAGGATTTTTAGGAGGTTTAAATGGGTTTTAGGGTTTATTTTAGGGTTTATAGGATTTAGGGTTTCTTAAGGTTTAGGGTTTACAGTTTCTTAGGGTTTTTGGTTTAGGATTTAGAGTTTTAGGTTATGGTTTAGGGCTTAGGGTTTTTCTAGGTTTAGGAATTTAGTTTAAGGGTTTTATTTAGATTTTTAGGGTTAAGGACTTTGGATTTTTTAGATTAAGGTTTTTAAGTATTTTATATTTTTAGGGTTTAGGGCTTAGGGTTTTTGTTTTGTGTTTTTTGGATTTAGCTTATACGATTTAGGTTTAGGTTTTTTTTTTTTTTTTTTTTTTTTAGGATTTTTAAGGGTTAAGTATTTCTTATGGTTTTTTGGGGTTCAAGGCCTAGGGTTTTTTGTGTTTAGGGCTTAGTGTTTTTTTGTATAGGGTTTTATGTTTTTTAAGGTTTAATTAGGGTTTAGGGTTTCTTAGGGTTTTCAGTTTAGGATTTAGAGTTTTTGGTTAGGGTTTTGGGCTTAGGGTTTTTCTAGGTTTAGGATTTTTGGTTAATGGTTTTATTTAGGTTTTTAGGGTTAAGGGCTTTGGGTTTTTTAGGATTTTATAGTTTTAGGATTTTTTTTTTTGGTCTTTTAGGGGTTAGCTTATACAATTTAGGAGCTTAGAGTTTTTTAGGTATAAGATTTTTTGTTGTTTTTTAGGTTTAGGGTTTACAGATTTTTAGGATTTAGGGTTTTAATAGGTTTTAGAGTTTATTTTAGGGTTTGTAGGATTTAGGGTTTAGATTTCTTAGGGTTTTCAATTTTTAGTATTTAGGCTTTAGGGCTTAGGGTTTTTTGAGGCTTTGGGTTTTAGGTTAAGGGTTTTATTTAGGTTTTTAGGGTTTAGGGCTTTGTGTTTTTTAGGTTAAGGTTTACGGTTTAGGATCTTGGATTTTTTTTTTTGTATTTTTTTAGGGTTTAACGTATATGATTTAGGGCTTTATAGGGTTTAAGGATTAAGTGAATCTTATGGTTTTTTGGGGTTCAGCGCTAAGGTTTTTTTATGTTTAGGGTTTATGAATTTTCAAGATTTAAGGTTTAGAGCTTATGGTTTTGTAGGAGTTTTAAATTGTTTTCAGAGTTTATTTTAGGCTTTATAGGATTTAGGGTTTCTTATGGTTTAGGGTTTACGATTTCTTAGGATTTTAGATTTAGAATTTAGGGTTTAGGGTTTATGGCTTAAGGTTTTAGGTTAGGGTTTAGGGTCTAGGGCATAGGATTTTAGGTTAAGGTTGTTTAGGGTTTTGATAAGTTTAGGGTTTAGGGCTTTAGGTTTTTTTGGTGTTTTTTATGGTTTAGCATATATAATTTAGGGGTTTATCGGGTTTAGATCTTAGAGTTTTTTAGGTTTAGGGGTTGTCTAGTATTTTAAGGTTTTAAGGGTTTTGTATTTTTTAGATTTTTTTTTTTTTTTTTTTTTTTGAGGTTTAGGGTTTACAAATTTTTAGGATTTATGGTTTAGAGATTAGGGTTTTCTAAGGGTGGGTTTTGCATTGATTTTCAGGGTTTATTTTAGATTTTATAGGATTTATGATTTTCAAGGTTTAGGATTTAGGGTTTCTTAGGTTTTTAGGTTTAGAATTTAGAGTTTTATTTTAGGGTTTAGGGCCTAGGGTTTTTTTAGGTTTATGGGTTTTATCTAGATTTTTAGGGTTGGCTTTGGGTTTTTTAGTTGAAGGTTTTTTAGGATTTTAGTGATTTAGGATTTAGGGCTTATGGGTTTTTTTTTGTGTTTTTTAGAGTTTAGCATAAACGATTTAGGGCTTTATAGGGTTTAGAGCTTAGAGATTTTTAGGTTTAGAATTTAGGGCTTAGGATTTTAGGTTGGGGGTAGGGTCTAGGGCATAGGATTTTTGGTTAAGGTTGTTTAGGGTTTAATAAGTTTAGGGTTTTGGGCTTAAGGTTTTTTTTTTTTTTTTTTTAGGGTTTAGCATATATGATTTAGGGGTTTATCGGGTTTAGAGCTTAGGGTTTTATAGGTTCAGGGTTTTCTATTTAGGATTCAAAATTTTAGGTTAAGGTTTAGGGCTTAGGTTTTTGTTTTTTAGGTTTGGGGTTTACAAATTTTTAGGATTTAGAGTTTAGAAAGGGTTTTAAATGGTATTTAGGGTTCATTTTAGGGTTTATAGGATTTAGGGTTGCTTACGTTTAGGGTTTTAGATTTAGGATTTAGAGTTTTAGGTTAGGGTTTTTTTAGTTTTAGGGTTTTAGGTTATAGGTTTTATCTAGATTTTTAGGGTTTTTTTGGTTAAGGTTTTGTAGGATTTTATAGGTTTTTGGTTTAGGGCTTATTTTTTGTGTGTTTTTTAGGGTTTAGCATATACGATTTAGGGCTTTATAGGGTTTAGAGCTTAGAGATTTTTAGGTTTAGGATTTTTTGGGTTTTATAGGGTTTTTTAATGGTTAAGTGTTTATTTGGGTTTAGATTTTAGGGCTTAGGGTTTTTTTTTTTTTGGTGTTATTTAGGTTTAAGGTTTACGGATTTTTAGGATTTAGGGTTTAGATCTTCGGGTTTTGTAGGGGTTTAAAACTCTTTTTAGGGTTTATAGGATTTTGGGTTTATTAAGGTTTAGGGTTTAGGGTTTCTTAGAATTTTAGGTTTAGGAATTAGGGTTTTAGGTTAGGGTTTAGGGCTTAGCGAATTTTTAGGTGTTGGGTTTTAGGTTAGGGGTTTTATGTAGATTTTAAGGTTTAGGGCTTTGAGTTTGTTAGGTTAAGGGTTTTTAGGGTTTCATAGGTTTATGGTTTAGGGCTTAGGGTTTTTTTTTTTTTTTTGTGTTTTTTAGGGTTTAAAATATTCGATTTAGGTCTTTATAGGGTTTAGATAATAACGTTTTTTAAGTTTAGTTGTTTTTTTTGTTTTTTAGGGTTTTAAAGGGTTAAGTGTTTCTTAGGGTTTATGGTTTAGACCTGTGGGTTTTGTAGGGGTTTTAAGTGGTTTTAAGGGTAATTATGGTATGTTTTTCTTGTGCTATGATGATCTATGTAATGAAAATGATTATGACTTAAGATTTTCCATTATCTTCAAAATGATGCTTTAACTTAGTAAATTGCATGCATTCAACTAAAATGTCTCTTTTAGCATGTTTTCATGATTTTTATGCATGCCTATCATATTTGGTGCATTCTTATACTAACCAATATTTTTCCTACATTCTTCCCCAAGTGTAGGGTCCGGTTCTGAAGGTGGGCATCATTGTGGCTGAAGCTTTGATTTGCTTATTTCTCCTAGCTTGTTGGTGAGTCCTTATGATTCGAGGACATATGTTTTTTTTTTTAGTAGCTTCATTCTTTTATTTCCTCTTCGTACTATGTTGTATTGATTGTGTCCCTATTTGATTCAAGTATTGTAATAGATGGCTATATTGAGACAAGTCTAGACTTCCGCTTTCTATATGAAAAATTTGGACTTGAAATGCATTTTTTTACTCTTTATTGTTCGATGCTTATGTTGTTATATGCTAAGTGGTTTACATGGTGCCTTTTGGGGTTCTATATGCCTTGTTATTTAACCTTCCCTATCCAGCAAGCTCCATCTCGAAAATAAGAAGCAAAGGCACAAAAACTACGTAAAGGCCGACAACTTTGCCTTATCACCTTACAAAACATTCATTTCAATCGTCTCACATTTGCTTTGTGAAAATTAGTGTCTTTTCTAATACGATTACTCAACAAAAAACTTGTATAAATTATAAAAGTTATAAAGTCTATTTTAGAGGCCTAATGTAGCTACAATTCATGAATATGATATTGCACGAGTTAGACATATAATTGCTTCGTTTTGAATTATTAAGAATCAAACATATTTCTCAATTCACTCAACACTCAAAGAGCTAAATCTTTGGAACAACAACTTTGATGGTGTCAACCTTGGCTACTTGCAAGATAGCACACAATCAACTCCAAGGAAGCATTCGAACAAGTCTATACATACCAACTGTAGGACTTGATGTTTTGAGTTCCTCATTACTTTGTTGTTGTGTCATTTAATATATGCCAATAAACAGCTCAACCTCAGAACATCAGCTCTGCAACTATAGAGTGTAGAGTTTGAACATAACAACACTAACAGAAACAACTTCTTAAGCTAGTCAAGAAAGAAGCAGACTCAAAAGAGCTACGGAACTATAGTAATGAGGCCAGAAGCAACAAACATGTATATCTAAGTTTGTGCATAAAACTTCTCCAAACACCTCTCCAGTCAATTAGCAAAAACCCTTTCTGTCCTCTTCTGATTATCCTTCGATCCACGTGGAAGTTATTATATAAGCTAAGAAACATACTCCACACGCCATAACTTCCTTGTTGCCTGATAGTGTAGAAACATATAACTGACCACTTTTTCACTTCCTTCATGCATGCAACGCCTTTTGGACAGCATCCCCCTTCTCTCCAATTTTGACTATGTTAGACAAGCTTTATGTCCTATAATCCAACAAAATATGGCTTGGCAAAACTACCTTTAGAAGGTGGGTTCAAGAATGTCACTAGGAATTCATTCTTACACTCAATTTTTTTAATAAAGTTTACACATTAAAATTTCCCCTAGGTCGTGACATGAGCATATACAATTTAAGGCTTTATAGGGTTTAGAGCTTAGAGTTTTTTGTGTTTAGGGGTTGTTGTGTTTTTAGGGTTTTTTAGGGTTTAGGGTTTAGGGCTTATTGTTTTTGTGTTTATTAGGTATAGGTTTACCAATTTTAAGAATTAAGGGTTTAGAGCTAAGGGTTTTTTAGGGGTTTTAAATGGTTAGAAGGGTTCATTTTAGGGTTTTTTCGGGTTTCAGGTTTAGGATTTAGGGTTTTAGGTTAGGGTTTAGGGTTTAGGGCTTATGGTTTTTTTAGGTTTAGGGCTTTAAGTTAAAGGTTTTATCTAGGTTTTAAGGGTTTAGTGCTATTGGTTTTCTTAGGTTAAGGGTTTTTAGTGTTTTATAGGTTTAAGGTTTACGGCTTAGAGTTTTTTTCTATGTTTTTAGGGTTTAGCATATATGCTTTAAGGCTTTATAGGGTTTAGATCTTAGAGTTTTTTAGGTTTACAGGTTTTTGGGCTTTTTAAGGTTTGCAAGGGTTAAGTGTTTCTTATGGTTTTTTAGGAATTAGGGCTTTGGGTTTTTTCTATATGTTTTTAGGTTTAGGGTTTACAAATTTTTAGCATTTAGGATTTTGTAGGGGTTTTAAATGATTTTTAGCGTTTAAAGTATTTAGGTTTTCTTACGATTTAGGGTTTAGGGTTTAGGGCTTCTTATGGTTTTCAATTGAGGATTTAGAGTTTTAGGGTAGGGTTTATGGTTTAGGGTTTTATTTAGGTTTTTACGATTTAGGGCATTAGGGTTTTTAGGTTAAGGTTTTTTAGGATTTTATAGGTTTAGAGCTTAGGGCATAGGGTTTTTAAGTGTTTTTTAGTGTTTAGCATATACGATTTAGGACTTTATAGGGTTTAGAGCTTAAAGTTGTTAAGGTTTAAGGGTTTGTGGGTTTTTTACGATTTTTAAGCGTTAAGTGTTTCTTAGGGTATTTTAGGGTTTAGGGCTTAGGGTTTTTTGTATTTTTTAGGTTTAGGGTTTACGGATTTTCAGGATTTAGGGTTTAGAGCTTAGGGTTTTATAGGGGTTTTAAAAAGGTTTTTAGGGTTTATTTGAGGGTTTATCGAGTTGAGGGTTTCTTAAGGTTATGGGTCTAGGGTTTCTTTGTGTTTTCGGTTTAGGATTGAGAGTTTTATGTTAGGGTTTAGGGTTTTAGGTTAAGCGTTTTATTTAGGCTTTTAGAGAGGCTTTTGGTTTTTTATGTTAGAGTTTTTTAAATTTTTATAGGTTTGGGGTTTAGGGCTTAGTGTTTTTTTTTTTTTTTTGTGTTTTTAGGGTTTAGATAATACAAATTAGGGTTTTATAGGGTTTAGAGCTTAGTGTTTTTTTAGGTTTAGATTTTTTTTTTTTTTTTTTTATGATTTTTAAGTGTTTAGTGTTTTTTAGGGTTTATGGTTTAGAGCATAGGGTTTTGTAGGGATTTTAATTGGTCTATAGGGATTATTTTAAGATCTATAGGGTTTAGGGTTTCTTAAGGTTTAGGGTTTAGGGGTTCTTAGGCCTTTATGTTTAGGATTTAGAGTTCTAGGTTAGGCTTTAGGGTTTAGAGCTTAGGGTATTTTTAGGTTTATGGTTTTGGGTTAAGGGTTTTATTTAGGTTTTTAGTGCTTTAGGGTTTTTAAGGGTTAAGGATTTCTTAGGCTTTAGTGCTTAGGGATTTTAGTGTTTTTTAGGTATAGGTTTACCAATTTTAAGAATTAAGGGTTTAGAGCTAAGGGTTTTTTAGGGGTTTTAAATGGTTAGAAGGGTTCATTTTAGGGTTTTTTCGGGTTTCAGGTTTAGGATTTAGGGTTTTAGGTTAGGGTTTAAGGTTTAGGGCTTATGGTTTTTTTAGGTTTAGGGCTTTAAGTTAAAGGTTTTATCTAGGTTTTAAGGGTTTAGTGCTATTGGTTTTCTTATGTTAAGGGTTTTTAGTGTTTTATAGGTTTAAGGTTTACGGCTTAGAGTTTTTTTCTATGTTTTTAGGGTTTAGCATATATGCTTTAAGGCTTTATAGGGTTTAGATCTTAGAGTTTTTTAGGTTTACAGGTTTTTGGGCTTTTTAAGGTTTGCAAGGGTTAAGTGTTTCTTATGGTTTTTTAGGAATTAGGGCTTTGGGTTTTTTCTATATGTTTTTAGGTTTAGGGTTTACAAATTTTTAGCATTTAGGATTTTGTAGGGGCTTTAAATGATTTTTAGCGTTTAAAGTATTTAGGTTTTCTTACGATTTAGGGTTTAGGGTTTAGGGCTTCTTATGGTTTTCAATTGAGGATTTAGAGTTTTAGGGTAGGGTTTATGGTTTAGGGTTTTTGGTTATGGGTTTTATTTAGGTTTTTACGGTTTAGGGCATTAGGGTTTTTAGGTTAAGGTTTTTTAGGATTTTATAGGTTTAGAGCTTAGGGCATAGGGTTTTTAAGTGTTTTTTCGTGTTTAGCATATACGATTTAGGACTTTATAGGGTTTAGAGCTTAAAGTTGTTAAGGTTTAAGGGTTTGTGGGTTTTTTACGATTTTTAAGCGTTAAGTGTTTCTTAGGGTATTTTAGGGTTTAGGGCTTAGGGTTTTTTGTATTTTTTAGGTTTAGGGTTTACGGATTTTCAGGATTTAGGGTTTAGAGCTTAGGGTTTTATAGGGGTTTTAAAAAGGTTTTTAGGGTTTATTTGAGGGTTTATCGAGTTGAGGGTTTCTTAAGGTTATGGGTCTAGGGTTTCTTTGTGTTTTCGGTTTAGGATTGAGAGTTTTATGTTAGGGTTTAGGGTTTTAGGTTAAGCGTTTTATTTAGGCTTTTAGAGAGGCTTTTGGTTTTTTATGTTAGAGTTTTTTAAATTTTTATAGGTTTGGGGTTTAGGGCTTAGTGTTTTTTTTTTTTTTTTTTTGTGTTTTTAGGGTTTAGATAATACAAATTAGGGTTTTATAGGGTTTAGAGCTTAGTGTTTTTTTAGGTTTAGATTTTTTTTTTTTTTTATGATGTTTAAGTGTTTAGTGTTTTTTAGGGTTTATGGTTTAGAGCATAGGGTTTTGTAGGGATTTTAATTGGTCTATAGGGATTATTTTAAGATCTATAGGGTTTAGGGTTTCTTAAGGTTTAGGGTTTAGGGGTTCTTAGACCTTTATGTTTAGGATTTAGAGTTCTAGGTTAGGGTTTAGGGTTTAGAGCTTAGGGTATTTTTAGGTTTATGGTTTTGGGTTAAGGGTTTTATTTAGGTTTTTAGGGTCTAGTGCTTTAGGGTTTTTAAGGGTTAAGGATTTCTTAGGCTTTAGTGCTTAGGGCTTAGGGATTTTAGTGTTTTTTAGGTTTAGGGTTTAATGATTTTTAGGATTTAGGGTTTAGAGCTTAAGGTTTTGTAGGGGTTTTAAATGGGATTTAGGGTTTAATTGAGGGTTTATAGGATTTAGGGTTTCTCAAGGTTTAGGGTTTTAGGTTTAGGATTTAGAGTTTTAGGTTAGGGTTTAGGCTTTAGGGCTTAGGGTTTTTTTAGGTTTAGGGTTTTAGGTTAAGGGTTTTATTTAGATTTTTAGGGTTTAGGGCTTTGAGTTTTTTGGGTTAACGTTTTTTGGGAGTTTATAGATTTATAGTTAAGGGCTTAGGGTTTTTTTGTGTTTTTTAAGGTTTAACATATACGATTTAGGGCTTTGTAGGGTTTAGAACTATGAGTTTTTAGGTTTAGGGGTTGTTGGGTTTTTTTAGGGTTTTTAAGGATTAAGTGGTTTTTAGGGTTTTTCAGGATTCATGTTTAGGGCATAGGTTTTTTTTTTTTTTTTTTTTTTTTTTGTATTTTTTAGGTTTAGGGTTTACAAATTTTTAAGATTTAGGGTTTAAAGCTTAGAGGTTTTAGGGGTTTTTAATGGTTTTTAGGGTTTATTTTAGGGTTTATAAGATTTTGGGTTTCTTAGGGTTTTAAGTTTAGGATTTAGGGTTTTAGGTTAAGGTTTAGGGTTTAAGGCTTAGGGTTATTTTAGGTTTAGGGTTTTAGGTTAAGAATTTTACTTATGTTACTAGGGTTTAGGGCTTTGGGTTTTTTATGTTACGGGTTTTTAGGGTTTATATGTTTAGGGTTTAGCGCTTAGGTTTTTCTTCTTTTTTTAGGATTTAGCATATACGATTTAGGTCTTTATAGGGTTTTTAGCTTAGATTTTTTTAGTTTTAGGGGTTTTGTATTTTTTAGGGTTTATAAGTGTTCAGTGTTTCTTAGGGTTTAGAGCTTAGGGTTTTCTATGGGTTTCAAACTTTTTTAGGGTTTATATTAGGGTTTATAGGATTTAGGGTTTCTTATGGTTTAGGGTTTCTTAGGGTTTTAGGTTTAGGGTTTAGGGTTTAGTGCATAGGGTTTTTTTAGGTTATAGGTTTTAGGTTAAGGTTTTTATTTAGGTTTTAAGGGTTTAGGGCTTTGGGTTTTTTTGGGTTAAGATTTTTTAGGGTTTAATACATCTATGGTTTAGGGCTAAGGGTTTTTTTTTTTTTCGTGTTTTTTAGGGTATAGAATATACGATTTAGGGCTTTGTAGGGTTTAGAGCATAAAGTTTTTTAGCTTTAGGGTTTTTTTTGTTTTTTTTTTTTTGGGTTTTTAAGGGTTAAGTGTCTCTTAGGGTTTATGGTTTAGAGCTTAGGGTTTTGTAGGGGTTTCAAATGGTTTTTTGGGTTTATTTTAGGATTTATAGGATTTTGGTTTTCTTAAGGTTTAGGGTTTAGGGTTTCTTAGGCTTTTTTGTTTAGGATTTAGAGTTCTAGGTTAGGGTTTAAGGTTTAAAGCTCAGGGATTTTTAGGTTAAGGGTTTTATTTAGGTATTTAGGGTTTAGTGCTTTAGGATTTTTAAGGGTTAAGTATTTCTTAGGCTTTAAGGCTTAGGGCTTAGGCTTCGGGATTTTTGTGTTTTTTATGTTTAGGGTTTATAGATGTTTAGGATTTAGGGTTTAGAGCTTAGGTTTTTATAGGGTTTTTAAATGGTTTCTAGGGTTTATTTTAGGGTTTATAGGATTTACGATTTCTTAAGGTTAAGGATTTTACGTTTAGGATTGGTTTAGGGCTTAGGGGTTTTTCAGGTTTAGGTTTAGGTTAAGATTTATGTTGGTTTTTAGGGTTTAGTGCTTTGGATTTTTTAGGTTAATGATTTTTAGGGTTTTATAGGTTAAAGTTTAGTGCTTAGGGTGTTTTTTGTGTTTTTTAAGGTTTAGGATATACAGTTTATGTCTTTATAGGGTTTAAAGCTTAGAGTTTTTTTAGGTTTAGGGGTTTTGGGGATTTTTAGGATTTTTAAGGGTTATGTGCTTCTTATGTTTTTTAGGGTTTTGGGCTTAGGGCGTTTTTTGTGTTTTTTAGGTGTAGGGTTTACAGATTTTTAGGATTAGCATTTAGATCATAGGATTTTTAGGGGTTTTAACTGTGTTTTTGGATTTATTTTAGTGTTTGTAGGATTTAGGGTTTCTTAAGGTTGAGGGTTTAGGGTTTCATAGGGTTTTCAGTTTAGGATTTAGAGTTTAGGGCTTAGGGGCTTTTTTAGGTTAGAATTTTAGGTTAAGGGTTTTTTTTGGGTTTTTAGGGTTTAGGACTTTGGGTTTTTTAGGTACAGGATTTTTATGATTTTATAGGATTAGGGTTTAGGACCTTGGTTTTTATAGCATTTTAAGTGTTAAGCTTTTATTATGGTTTTTTTAGGGTTTAGGGCTTAGTGTTTTTTTTGTGTTTTTAGGTTTAGGCTTTACGATTGTTCAAGATTTAGGGTTTAGAGCTTAGGGTTTTGTAGGGGATTTGAATGGTTTTTAGGGTTTATTTTAGGGTTTTTAGGATATAGGATTTTTTAAGGTTTAGGGTTTCTTAGGTTTTTAGGGTTTTAGGTTAGGTTTCAGGGTTTAGAGCATAGGGTTTTAGGTTAATTGTCTTATATAGGTTTTTAGGGTTTAGATCTTTGGGTATTTTAGACTAATAATTTTTAGGGTTTTATAGGATTAGGGTTTAGGGCATATATGATTTAGGGCTTTATCGGGTCTAGAGCTTAGAGTTTTTTAGGTTTAGGGTTTTTTGGGTTTTTTAATGCTTTTAAGGGTTAAGTGTTTCTTAGGGTTTAGGGCTTAGTGTTTTTTTTTTTTTTTGTGTGTTTTTTAGGTTTAGGTTTTAATGATTTTTAGGATTTAGGGTTTTTAGGGGTTTTAAATTGATTTTAGGGTTTATTTTAGGGTTTTTAGGATTTAAGGTTTCTTAAGGTTTAGGGTTTGGGGTTTCTTTGTGTTTTCAGTTTAGGATTTACAATTTTAGATTAGAGTTTAGGGTTTAGGGCTTAGGGGTTTTTTAGGTTTAAGGTTTTATGTTAAGGGTTTTAATTAGTCTTTTACAGTTTAGGGCTTTGAGGTTTTTAGGTTAAGGATTTTTAGGATTTTATAGGATTAGGGTTTAAGGCTTAGGGTTTTTTTTTTTTTTTTTTGTGTTTTTTAGGGTTTAGTTTATACAATTTAGGGATTTATTGGGTTTAGAGCTTAGAGTATTTTTAGGTATAGTGGTTATTTGGTTTTTTTTTAGGGTTTTTAATGGTTAAGTGTTTCTTATGGTTTATTGGGGTTCAGGGGTTTGGGTTTTTGTTGTGTTTTTTAGGTTTAGGTTTTACAGAATTTCAAGATTTAGGGTTTAGAGCTTAGGGTTTTGTAATGTTTTGAGAGTTTATTTTAGGGTTTATAGGATTAAAGGTTTTAGGTTAGGGTTTAGGGTTTTGGGTTTTGAGCTTAGGGTTTTAGGTTAAGGGTTTTATCTAGCTTATTAGGGTTTAGGGCTTTGGATTTTTACGATTTTATAGGCTTAGGGTTTAGGGCTTAGGGTTTGTTTTGTGTTTTTTAGGGTTTAGCATATAGGATTTTGGGGTTTATTGGGTTTTTAGAGCCTAGAGTTTTTTTATGCTTAAGGGTTTTCGAGTTTTTATAGGTTAAATATTTCTTAAAGATTTTTAGGGTTTAGAATTTTTTTTGTGTGTTTTAAGGTTTAGAATTTACAGATTTTTAGGATTTAGGGTTTAGAGCTCGGGGTTTTGTTATGGTTTTAAATGGTTTTTAGGGTTTATTTTAGGGTTTATATGTTCGAGGGTCTCTTAAGGTTTAGGGTATAGGGCTTTAGGTTTAGGATTTAAAGTTTTAGGTAATGGTTTAGGATTTAGCACTTAGGTGCTTTTTTAGGTTTAGGGTTTTACGTTATGGGTTTTATCTACGTTTTTCGGTTTTGGGCTTTGGATTTTTTAAGTTAAGGGTTTTTAGGATTTTATAGGTTTAGGGTTTAGGGCTTATGGTTTTGTTTTTTGTGTTTTTAAAGGTTTAGCGTATACGATTTAGGGTTTTATTGGGAATAGAGCGTAGAGTTTTTAAGGTTTAGAGTTTTTTTGGGTCTTTTTAGGGTTTGTAATGGTTAATTGTTTCTTAGGAAGGTTTAGGGTTTAGGGCTTATGGTTTTTTTTTTGTGTTTTTTAGTTCTACGGTTTATGGACTTTTAGGATTTAGGTTTTAGAGCTTAGGGTTTTTAGGGGTTTTAAATGGGTTTTAGGGTTTATTTTGGGGTTTATAGGATTTAGTGTTTCTTAAGGTTTAGGGTTTCTTAGGGTTTTAGGTTTAAGGTTTAGGATTTTAGGTTAGGGTTTAGGGTTTTTTTGGGTTAAGTATTTTATATAGTTTTCTTTTTTGTTTAGGGCTTTGCATTTTTTGGGTTTATGGCTTAGGTTTTTTTGTGGTTTTTAGGTTTAGGATTTACAAATTTTAAGGATTTAGGGTTTAGAGCTTAGGGTTTTGTAGGGGTTTTAAATGGTTTTTAGGGTTTACTTTAGAATTTATAGGATTTAGGATTTCTTAAGATTTAGCGTTTTGGGTTTTCGGTATAGGATTTAGAGTTTTAGGTTAGGGTTTAGGGTTTAGGTTTTAGGGTTTAGTGCTTAGGGTTTTTTTAGGTTATGGATTTTATTTAGGTTTTTAGGGATTAGGGCTTTGGGTTTTTTAATTAAGGTTTTTAAGGATTTTATAAGTTAAGGGTTTAGGGCTTAGAGATTTTTTGTGTTTTTTAAGGTTTAGCATATACGATTTAGGGCTTTATAGGGTTTAAAGCTTAGATTTTTTTGTTTAGGGGTATTTGGGGTTTTTAGGGATTTTAAGGGTTAAGTGTTTCCTAGGGTTTTTTAGGGTTTAGGGTCTTACTGTTTTTTTGGTTTAGAGTTTATGGGTTTTTAGTATCTAGGGTTTAGAGCTTAGGGTTTAGGTTTTTTTTTTTTTTTGTGTTTTTTAGGGTTTAGCTTAAACGATTCTGGGCTTTATAGGCTTTAGAGCTTAGAGTTCTTTTAGGTATAGGGGTTTTTTGTTTTTAGGATTTTTAAGGGTTAAGTGTTTTTTATGATTTTTTGGGGTTCAGGGCTTAGGGTTTTTTTGTGTTTAGGGCTTAGGGTGTTTTTATTTAGGGTTTTAGGGTTTCTTAATGTTTATGGTTTAGGGTTTCGTAGGGTTTTCTATTTAGGATGTAGAGTTTTTGATTGGGGTTTTGAGCTTAGGGTTTTTCTTGATTTGGGGTTTTAGGGCTTAGGGTTTTATTGTGTTTTTTAGTGTTTAGCTTATATGATTTAGGGACTTATTGGGTTTATAGCTTAGAGTTTTTTAGGTATAGGGGTTATTTGGTTTTTTTAAGGATTTTAACGGTTAAGTGTTTCTTATGGTTTATTGGGGTTCAGGGGTTCGGGTTTTTGTTGTGTTTTTTAGGTTTAGGGTTTACAAATTTTCAAGATTTAGGGTTTAGAGATTAGGGTTTTGTAAGGATTTTAAATGGTTTTTAAAGTTTATTTTAGGGTTTATAGGATTTATGGTTTCTTAAGGTTTAGGGTTTCAGGTTAGGGTTTAGAATTTAGGGCTTAGGGTTTTAGGTTACGCATTTTACCTAGATTTTTAGGGCTTAGGGCTTTTGCTTTTTAGGGTTTTATAGGCTTAGGGTTTAGGGCTTAGGTTTTTTTTTTTTTTCTTTAGTCTTTCTTAGGGTTTAGCATATATGATTTAGGGGTTTGTCAGGTTTTTAGCGCTTAGAGTTTTTTAGGATTAAGATTTTTTGGGTTTTTAAGGTTTTTATGGGTTAAGTGTTTATTAGGGTTTAGGGTTATTTTTTTTGTGTTTTTAAGGTTTAGGGTTTATATTTTTTTATGATTTAGGGTTTGGAGCTCATGGTTTTTAATGGTTTAAATGGTCTTTAGGAATTATTTTAGGGTTTATATAATTTAGGGTTTGTTAAGGTTTAGGGTTTTATGTTAGGGTTTAGGGCTTAGGGTTTTAGGTTAAGGGTTTTAGCTTGCTTTTTAGTGTTTAGGGTTTTATAATCTTAGGGTTTAGGGCTTAGGTTTTTTTTTTTTTTAATGTTTTTTTAGAGTTTAGCATATATGATTTAGGGGTTTATCGAGTTTTTAGAGCTTAGAGTGTTTTCGGTTTAAGGGTTTTCGGGTTTTTAAGGTTTTTATGAATTAAGTGTTTCTTAGGGTTTTTTTTTTTATGTTTTTTAGGTTTAGGTTTTACAGATTTTTTTTTGTGTTTTGTAATGGCTTTAAAAGGTTTTTAGGTATTATTTTAGGGTTTATATGATTTAGGGTTTCTTAAGGTTTAGGGCTTTATAGGGTTTTAGGTTCAGGATTTAGAGTTTTAGGTAATGGTTTATGGTTTAGTGCTTAGGGATTTTTTAGGTTTAGGGTTTTACGTTATGGGTTTTATCTATGTTTTTTGGTTTTGGGCTTTGGCTTTTCTAAGTTAAGGGTTTTTAGGATTTTATAGGTTTAGGGTTTAGGGCTTTTGGTTTTTTTTTTTTTTTTTTTTTTTTTTTTTTTTTTTTTTTTTTGTGTTTTTTAGGGTTTAGTGTATACCATTTTGGGCTTTATTGGGTTTAGAGCTTAGAATTTTTAAGGTTTAGGGGTTTTTGGGTCTTTTTAGGGTTTTTCAGGATTAAGTGTTTCTTAGGATTTAGGGTTTAGAGCTTATGTTTTTTTTTTTGTTTTGTTTTTTAGTTTTAGGGTTTATGGACTTTTAGGATTTAGGCTTTAGAGCTTAGGGATTTTAGCGCTTTTAAATGGGTTTTAGGGTTTATTTTAAGGTTTTTAGGATTCAGTGTTTCTTACGGTTTAGGGTTTAGGGTTTCTTAGGGTTTTAGGTTCAAGATTTAGGATTTTTGGTTAGGGTTTATGCTTTTTTTAGGTTTAGCATTTTGGGTAAAGGATTTTATCTAGGTTTTTATTGTAGGGCTTTGCATTTTTCGAGTTTAGGGCTTAGATATTTTGTGATTTTTTGGTATAGGATTTATAGATTTTAGGAATTTAGGGTTTAGAGATTAGGTTTTTGTAGGGATTTTTAATGGTTTTTAGGGTTTATTTTAGGATTTATAGGATCTAGGGTTTCTTAAGGTTTAGGGTTTAGGGTTTCCGATATAGGATTTAGAGTTTTAGGTTAGGGTTTATTCTTAGGGTTTTTTAGGTTATAGGTTTTATTTAGGTTTTTAGGGTTTTGGGTTTTGGGTTTTTCAGTTACGATTTTTAAGGATTTTATAGGTTAAGGGTTTAGGGCTTAGACATTTTGTGTTTTTTAAGGTTTAACATAAACAATTTAGGGCTTTATGGGTTTAAAGCTTACATTTTTTTTGTTTAGGGATATTTGGGGTTTTAGGGTTTTTAACGGTTAAGTGTTTCTTAGGGTTTCTTAGTGTTTTTGGTTTAAGATTTATAGTTTTAGGTTATGGTTTAGGGCTTAGGGTTTTTCTAGGTTTAGAAATTTAGGTTAAGGGTTTTATTTAGATGTTTAGGGTTAAGGACTTTGGGTTTTTTAGGTTAAGGTTTTTGAGGATTTTATAGTTTTAGGGTTTAGGGCTTAGGGGTTTTTTTTTGTATTTTTTTTGTGTTTAGCTTATACAATTTAGGGATTTATAGGCTTTAGAGCTTAGAGTTGTTTTTTAGGTATAGGGGTTTTTTGTTTTTTAGGGTTTTCAAGGGTAAAGTGTTTCATATGATCTTTTGGGGTTCAGGGACTAGGGTTTTTTGTGTTTAGGGCTTAGGGTTGTTTTGTTTAGGGTTTTAGGGTTTCTTAAGGTTTAGGGTTTAGGGTCTTATGTTTTCAATTTAGGATTTAGAGTTTTTGGGCTTAGCGTTTTTCTAGGTTTAGGGATTTAGGTTAATTGTTTTATTTAGGTTTTAAGGGTTAAGGGCTTTGGGGTTTTTAGGATTTTATAGTTTTATGTTTTTTTTTGGTATAGTTTTGGTTTAGCTTATACTATTAAGGGCTTTATAGGGTTTAGAGTTTACAGTTTTTTAGGTACAGGGTTTTTTGGTGTTTTTTAGGCCTAGGGTTAATATATTTTAAGGATTTAGGGGTTTTAGTGGTTTTAAATGGGTTTTAGGGTTTATTTTAGGGTTTGTAGGATTTAGTGTTTCTTTAGGATTAGGGTTTAGACTTTCTTAGGGTTTCGATTTTTAGTATTTAGGCTATAGGGCTTAGAGTTTTTTGAGGCTTAGGATTTTAGGTTAAGGGTTTTATTTAGGTTTACAAGGTTTAGGGCTTTGGGTTTTTTAGTTTACGGTTTAGGGTTTAGGGTTTTGGAGCTTGGATTTTTTTTGTATTTTTTAGGGTTTAGCTTATATGATTTAGGGTTTTATAGTGTTTAGAACTTAGAGTTCTTTAGGTATAGGAGTTTTTTTGTTTTACTTAGGTTTTTTAAGGGTTAAGTGTTTCTTATGGGTTTTAGGGTTCAGGGTTGTGGTTTTTTTTAGGTTTTTCTATGTTTAGGGTTTACGAATTTTCAAGATTTAAGGTTTAGAGCTTATGGTTTTGTAGGTGTTTTAAATTGTTTTCAAAGCTTATTTTAGGCTTTAAAGGATTTAGGGTTTCTTACGGCTTAGAGTTTAAGGTTTCTTAGGATTTTAGGTTTAGAATTTAGGGCTTTAGGTTAGGGTTTAGAGTTTAGGGTTTAGGGCTTAGGGTTTAAGGTTAGGGCATAGGATTTTAGGTTAAAGTTGTTTAGGGTTTTATAAGTTTAGGGTTTAGGGCTTAATGTTTTTGTTTTTGTGTTTTTTAGGTTTTAGCATATATGATTTAAGGGTTTATCGGGTTTAGAGCTTAGAGTTTTTTTAAGTTTAGGGGTTTTCGGGTCTTTTAAGGTTTTTAAGGGTTAAGTGTTTCTTATGATTTTTTAGGGTTTAGGTTTTTTTTTGTATTTTAGGCTTAGGGTGTACAAATTTTTAGGCTTTATGGATTAGAGTTTAGGGTTTTGTAAGAGTTTTATATTATTTTTATGTTTTATTTTAGGATTTATAGGATTTAGGGTTTTTTTAGGTTTAGGATTTTAGGTTATAGGTTTTATCTATATTTTTATGGTTTATGGCTTTAATTTGGGTTTTTAGTTTAAGGTTTTTTAGGATTTTATTGTTTTAGGATTTAGGGCTTATGGGTTTTTTTTTTTTTTGTGTCTTTTAGGGTTTAGAATAAATAATTTAGGGATTTATAGGGTTTAGAGCATAGAGATTTTTAGGTTTAGGTGTTTTTGGATTTTTTAGGATTTTTAAGGGTTAAGTGTTTCTTAAGGTTTTTTAGGGTTTAGGATTTTTTTCTGTGTTTTTTTAGTTTTAGGGTTTATGAATTTTTAGGATTTTGGGTTTAGAACTTAGGGATTTTAGGGGTTTATTTTAGCGTTTGTAAGAATTTGTGTTTCTTCAAGTTCAGGGTTTAGTGTTTCTTTGGGTTTTAGTTTAGGATTTAGGAGTTTAGGTTAGGATTTAGGGTTTATTTTTTAGGTTTTGAGGGTTTATGGCTTTTGTTTTTTAGGTTATGGTTTTTTAGGATTTAATAGGTTTAGGGTTTCAGGTTTAGGGCTTAGGGTTTTTGTTTTTGTTTTTTAGGTTTAGGGTTTCAGGTTTAGGGCTTAGGGTTTTTGTTTTTGTTTTTTAGGTTTAGGGTTTACAGATTTTTAGGATTTAGGGTTTAGAGCTTAGGGTTTTGTAAAGATTTTAAATGGTGTTTAGGGTTTATTTTAGGGTTAATAGGATTTATGATTTCTTAAGATTTAAGGTTTAGGGTTTCTTAGGGTTTTATGTTTAGGATTTATAGTTTTAGGTAATGGTGTAGGGTTTAGCGCTTAGGTTTTTTTTAGGTTTAGGGTTTTACATTATGGGTTTTATCTATGTTTTTCAGTTTTGGGCTTTGGGTTTTTTATGTTAAGGGTTTTTAGGTTTTTATAGGTTTAGGGTTTAGGGCTTATGGTTTTATTTTTTTTTATTTTTTTATTTTTTAGAGTTTAGCGTATAAGATTTAGGGCTTTATTGGGTTTAGAGCTTAGAGTTTTTAAGGTTTAGGGGTTTTGGGGTCTTTTTAGGATTTTTAAGGGTTCAGTGTTTCTTAGGTTTTTTAAGGCTTTAGGGTTTAGGGCTTATGGTTTTTTTTTGTGTTTTTTAGTTTTATGGTTTATGGGCTTTTAAGATTTAGGATTTAGAGCTTAGGGTTTTTAGGGGTTTTAAATTGGTTTTAGGGTTTATTTTAGGGTTTATAGGATTTAGTGTTTCTTAAGGTTTAGGGTTTAGGGTTTCTTAGGGCTTTAGGTTTAAGATTTAGGATTTTAGGCTAGGGTTTAGAGTTTTTTTATGTTTAGCATTTTGGGTTAAAGATTTTATCTAGGTTTTTTTTTTTTGTTTAGGGCTTTGCATTTCTTGGGGTTAGGGCTTAGGATTTTTTCTGTTTTTTAGGTTTAGGGTTTCCAGATTTTAAGGAGTTAGGGTTTGTAGGGGATTTAAATCGTTTTTAGGTTTTATTTTAGGATTTATAGGATTTATGTTTTCTTAAGGTTTAGGGTTTAGGGTTTTTGGCATAGGATTTAGAGTTTTAGGTTAGGGTTAAGGGTTTAATGCTTAGGGTATTTTTTATGTTAAGGGTTTTATTTAGGTTTCTAGGGTTTAGGGCTTTGGGTTTTATTGTTAAGGTTTTTAAGGATTTCATAGGTTAAGGGTTTAAGGCTTAGAGATTTTTTGTATTTTTTAAGGTTTAGCATTTACGATTTACGGCTTTATAGGGTTTAAAGCTTAGATTATTTTTTTTGTGTATGGGTATTTGGGTTTTTAAGGGTTAAGTGTGTCTTAGGGTTTTTGAGGGTTTAAGGTTTAAGTCTTAGGGTCTTTGTGTTTTTTAGGTTTAGGGTTTATGGATTTTTAGCATTTAGGGTTTAGAGCTTAGGGTTTTTAGGAGGTTTAAATGGGTTTTAGGTTTTATTTTAGGGTTTATAGGATTCAGGGTTTATTAAGGTTTAGGGTTTACGGTTTCTTTGGGTTTTTGGATTAGGATTTAGAGTTTTAGGTTATGGTTTAGGGCTTAGGGTTTTTCTAGGTTTAGGAATTTAGTTTAAGGGTTTTATTTAGATTTTTAGGGTTAAGGACTTTGGGTTTTAGGTTAAGGAATTTATAGTTTTAGGGTTTAAGGATTAGGGTTTTTGCTTTTTTTTTTTTTTTTGTTGGGTTTAGCTGATACGATTTAGGGCTTTATAGGCTTTAGAGCTTAGAGATTTTTTTAGATGTAGGGTTTTTTATTTTGTTTTTTAGGGTTTTTAAGGGTTAAGTGTTTCTTATGGATTTTGGGATTCAGGGCTTAGGGTTTTTTGTGTTTAGGGCTTCGGGTTTTTTTGTATAGGATTTTAGGGTTTCTTAAGGTTTAATTAGGGTTTAGGGTTTCTTAGGGTTTTCGATTTAGGATTTAGAGTTTTTGGTTAGGGTTTTGGCCTTAGGATTTTCTAGGTTTAGGTTTTTAGGTTAATGATTTTATTTAGGTTTTTAGGGTTAAGGGCTTTGGGTTTTTTAGGATTTTATAGTTTTAGGATTTTTATTTTGGTCTTTTAGGGTTTAGCTTATACGATTTACGGCTTTATAGGGCTTATAGCTTAGAGTTTTTTAGGTATAAGGTTTTTTTCATGTTTTTTAGGTTTAGGGTTTACAAATTTTTAGGATTTAGGGTTTAAATGGGTTTTAGGGTTTATTTTAGGGTTTGTAGGATTTAGGGTTTCTTAAGGTTTAGGGTTTTCAATTTTTAGTATTTAGGCTTTAGGGCTTAGGATTTTTTGAGGCTTAGGGTTTTAGGTTAAGGGTTTTATTTAGGTTTTTAGGGTTTTGGGCTTTGTGTTTTTTTAGGTTAAGGTTTAGTGTTTAGGACCTTGGTTTTTTTTTTTTTGTATTTTTTTAGGGTTTAGCTTATAGGATTTAGGACTTTATAGATTTTAGAACTTATAGTTCTTTAGGTATAGGGGTTTTTTGGTTTTACTTAGGTTTTTTAAGGATTAAGTGAATCTTATGGCTTTTTGGGGTTCAGCGCTAAGGTTTTTTTATGTTTAGGGTTTATGAATTTTCAAGATTTAAGGTTTAGAGCTTATGGTTTTGTAGGAGTTCTAAATTGTTTCCAGAGTTTATTTTAGGCTTTATAGGATTTAGGGTTTCTTATGGTTTAGGGTTTACGGTTTCTTAGGGTTTTAGGTTTAGAATTTAGGGTTTAGGGTTTACGGCTTAGGGTTTCAGGTTATGGTTTAAAGTTTAGGGCATAGGAATATAGGTTAAGGTTGTTTAGGGTTTGATAAGTTTAGGGTTTAGGGCTTTAGGTTTTTTTGGTGTTTTTTAGGGTTTAGCATATATGATTTAGGTGTTTATCGGGTTTAGAGCTTAGAGTTTTTTAGATTTAGGGGTTGTTGGGTCTTTTAAGGTTTTAAGGGTTAAGTGTTTCTTAGGGTTTTGTTTTTTTTTTTTTTGTTTTTTAGGTTTAGGGTTTACAACTTTTTAGGATTTATGGTTTAGAAATTAGGGTTTTGTAAGGGTTTTATATGATTTTTATGGTTTATCTTAGGGTTTATATGATTTAGGGTATTTTTAGGTTATGGGTTTTATCTATATTTTTAGGGTTTATGGCTTTAATTTGGGTGTTTAGTTTAAGGTTTTTTAGGGTTTTATTGGTTTAGCATTTAGGGCTTATGGAGTTTTTTTTTTTTTTTTTGGTGTTTTTTAGGGTTTAGCATAAATGATTTTGGGATTTATAGGGCTTAGAGCATAGAGATTTTTAGGTTTAGTTGTTTTTGGGTTTTTTAGGATTTTTAAGGGTTAAGTGTTTCTTAGGGTTTTTTAGGGTTCAGGGCATGGGTTTTTTCATTTTAGGGTTTATGAATTTTTAGGATTTAGGGTTTAGAACTTAGGGATTTTAGAGGATTTAAATGGGTTTTAGGGTTTATTTTAGGGTTTATAAGATTTTGTGTTTCTTAAGGTTCTGGGTTTAGTGTTTCTTAGGGCTTTAGTTAAGGATTTAGGATTTTAAGTTAGGGTTTATGGTTTTTTTTTTTTTTTTTTTAGGTTTTGAGGGTTTATGGCTTTTGTTTTTTGGGTTAAGGTTTTTTAAGGTTTAATAGGTTTAGGGTTTCAGGTTTAGGGCTTAGGGTTTTTGTTTTTGTTTTTTAGGTTTAGGGTTTACAGATTTTTTAGGATTTAGGGTTTAGAGCTTAGGATTTTGTAAAGATTTTAATTGGCTTTTAGGGTTTATTTTAGGTTTTATAGGATTTATGGTTTCTTAAGGTTTAGGGTTTAGGGTTTCTTAGGGTTTTATGTTTAGGATTTATAGTTTTAGGTAATGGTTTGGGGTTTAGCGCATAGGGTTTTTTTTAGGTTTAGGGTTTTACGTTATGGGTTTTGTCTATGTTTTTCGGTTTTGGGCTTTGGATTTTTTAAGTTAAGGGTTTTTAAGATTTTATAGGTTTAGGGTTTAGGGCTTATGGCTTTCTTTTTTTTGTGTGTTTTTTAGGGTTTAGCATATACGATCTAGGGCTTCATTGGGTTTAGAGCTTAGAGTTTTTAAGGTTTAGGGGTTTTTGGGTCTTTTTAGGGTTTTTAAGGGTTAAGTATTTCTTAGGTTTTTTAAGGGTTTAGGGCTTATGGTTTTTTTGTGTTTTTTAGTTTTAAGGTTTATGGACTTTGAGGCTTTAGGTTTTAGAGCTTAGGGTTTTTAGAGGTTTTAAATGGATTTTCGGGTTTATTTTAGGGTTTATAGGATTTAGTGTTTCTTAAGGTTTAGGGTTTAGGGTTTCTTAGGGTTTTAGATTTAAGATTTAGGATTTTAGGCTGGGTCTTAGAGTTTTTGTATGTTTAGCTTTTTGGGTTAAGAATTTTATCTAGGTTTTTTTTTTTTTTTTTTTTTTTTTTTTTATTGTTTAGGGCTTTTGGGTTTAGGGCTTAGGATTTTTTGCGTTTTTTGGGTCTAGGATTTACAGATTTTAAGGAGTTAGGGTTTGTAGCGGTTTTAAATGGTTTTTAGGGTTTATTTTAGGATTTATAGGATATAGGGTTTCTTAAGGTTTAGGGTTTAGGGTTTTCGATATAGGATTTAGAGTTTTATGTTAGGGTTTAGGGTTTAGTGCTTAGGGTTTTTTTAGGTTAAGGGTTTTATTTAGGTTTTTAGGATTTAGGGCTTTGGGTTTTATAATTAAGGTTTTTAATGATTTTAGACATTAAGGGTTTAATGCTTAGAGATTTTTTGTATTTTTTAAGGTTTAGCAATTACGATTTATGGCTTTATAGGGTTTAAAGCTTAGATTTTTTTGTGTGTAGGGGTATTTGGGTTTTTAAGGGTTAAGTGTTTCTTAGGGTTTTTTAGGGTTTAAGGTTTAAGTATTCGGGTTTCTGTGTTTTTTAGGTTTATGGTAATGGATTTTTAGTATATAGGGTTTAGAGCTTAGGATTTTTAGGAGGTTTAAATGGGTTTTAGGGTTTATTTTAGGGTTTATAGGATTTAGGGTTTCTTAAGGTTTAGGGTTTACAGTTTCTTAGGGTTTTTGGTTTAGGATTTAGAGTTTTAGGTTATGGTTTAGGGCTTAGGGTTTTTCTAGGTTTAGGAATTTAGTTTAAGGGTTTTATTTAGATTTTTAGGGTTAAGGACTTTGGATTTTTTAGATTAAGGTTTTTAAGTATTTTATATTTTTAGGGTTTAGGGCTTAGGGTTTTTGTTTTGTGTTTTTTGGATTTAGCTTATACGATTTAGGTTTAGGTTTTTTTTTTTTTTTTTTTTTTTTTAGGATTTTTAAGGGTTAAGTATTTCTTATGGTTTTTTGGGGTTCAAGGCCTAGGGTTTTTTGTGTTTAGGGCTTAGTGTTTTTTTGTATAGGGTTTTATGTTTTTTAAGGTTTAATTAGGGTTTAGGGTTTCTTAGGGTTTTCAGTTTAGGATTTAGAGTTTTTGGTTAGGGTTTTGGGCTTAGGGTTTTTCTAGGTTTAGGATTTTTGGTTAATGGTTTTATTTAGGTTTTTAGGGTTAAGGGCTTTGGGTTTTTTAGGATTTTATAGTTTTAGGATTTTTTTTTTGGTCTTTTAGGGGTTAGCTTATACAATTTAGGAGCTTAGAGTTTTTTAGGTATAAGATTTTTTGTTGTTTTTTAGGTTTAGGGTTTACAGATTTTTAGGATTTAGGGTTTTAATAGGTTTTAGAGTTTATTTTAGGGTTTGTAGGATTTAGGGTTTAGATTTCTTAGGGTTTTCAATTTTTAGTATTTAGGCTTTAGGGCTTAGGGTTTTTTGAGGCTTTGGGTTTTAGGTTAAGGGTTTTATTTAGGTTTTTAGGGTTTAGGGCTTTGTGTTTTTTAGGTTAAGGTTTACGGTTTAGGATCTTGGATTTTTTTTTTTGTATTTTTTTAGGGTTTAACGTATATGATTTAGGGCTTTATAGGGTTTAAGGATTAAGTGAATCTTATGGTTTTTTGGGGTTCAGCGCTAAGGTTTTTTTATGTTTAGGGTTTATGAATTTTCAAGATTTAAGGTTTAGAGCTTATGGTTTTGTAGGAGTTTTAAATTGTTTTCAGAGTTTATTTTAGGCTTTATAGGATTTAGGGTTTCTTATGGTTTAGGGTTTACGATTTCTTAGGATTTTAGATTTAGAATTTAGGGTTTAGGGTTTATGGCTTAAGGTTTTAGGTTAGGGTTTAGGGTCTAGGGCATAGGATTTTAGGTTAAGGTTGTTTAGGGTTTTGATAAGTTTAGGGTTTAGGGCTTTAGGTTTTTTTGGTGTTTTTTATGGTTTAGCATATATAATTTAGGGGTTTATCGGGTTTAGATCTTAGAGTTTTTTAGGTTTAGGGGTTGTCTAGTATTTTAAGGTTTTAAGGGTTTTGTATTTTTTAGATTTTTTTTTTTTTTTTTTTTTTTTGAGGTTTAGGGTTTACAAATTTTTAGGATTTATGGTTTAGAGATTAGGGTTTTCTAAGGGTGGGTTTTGCATTGATTTTCAGGGTTTATTTTAGATTTTATAGGATTTATGATTTTCAAGGTTTAGGATTTAGGGTTTCTTAGGTTTTTAGGTTTAGAATTTAGAGTTTTATTTTAGGGTTTAGGGCCTAGGGTTTTTTTAGGTTTATGGGTTTTATCTAGATTTTTAGGGTTGGCTTTGGGTTTTTTAGTTGAAGGTTTTTTAGGATTTTAGTGATTTAGGATTTAGGGCTTATGGGTTTTTTTTTGTGTTTTTTAGAGTTTAGCATAAACGATTTAGGGCTTTATAGGGTTTAGAGCTTAGAGATTTTTAGGTTTAGAATTTAGGGCTTAGGATTTTAGGTTAGGGGGTAGGGTCTAGGGCATAGGATTTTTGGTTAAGGTTGTTTAGGGTTTAATAAGTTTAGGGTTTTGGGCTTAAGGTTTTTTTTTTTTTTTTTTTTTTTTTTTTTTTTTTTTTTTTTTTTTTTTAGGGTTTAGCATATATGATTTAGGGGTTTATCGGGTTTAGAGCTTAGGGCTTTATAGGTTCAGGGTTTTCTATTTAGGATTCAAAATTTTAGGTTAAGGTTTAGGGCTTAGGTTTTTGTTTTTTAGGTTTGGGGTTTACAAATTTTTAGGATTTAGAGTTTAGAAAGGGTTTTAAATGGTATTTAGGGTTCATTTTAGGGTTTATAGGATTTAGGATTGCTTACGTTTAGGGTTTTAGATTTAGGATTTAGAGTTTTAGGTTAGGGTTTTTTTAGTTTTAGGGATTTAGGTTATAGGTTTTATCTAGATTTTTAGGGTTTTTTTGGTTAAGGTTTTGTAGGATTTTATAGGTTTTTGGTTTAGGGCTTATTTTTTGTGTGTTTTTTAGGGTTTAGCATATACGATTTAGGGCTTTATAGGGTTTAGAGCTTAGAGATTTTTAGGTTTAGGATTTTTTGGGTTTTATAGGGTTTTTTAATGGTTAAGTGTTTATTTGGGTTTAGATTTTAGGGCTTAGGGTTTTTTTTTTTTGGTGTTATTTAGGTTTAAGGTTTACGGATTTTTAGGATTTAGGGTTTAGATCTTCGGGTTTTTTAGGGGTTTAAAACTCTTTTTAGGGTTTATAGGATTTTGGGTTTATTAAGGTTTAGGGTTTAGGGTTTCTTAGAATTTTAGGTTTAGGAATTAGGGTTTTAGGTTAGGGTTTAGGGCTTAGCGAATTTTTAGGTGTTGGGTTTTAGGTTAGGGGTTTTATGTAGATTTTAAGGTTTAGGGCTTTGAGTTTGTTAGGTTAAGGGTTTTTAGGGTTTTATAGGTTTATGGTTTAGGGCTTAGGGTTTTTTTTTTTTTTTTTGTGTTTTTTAAGGTTTAAAATATTCGATTTAGGTCTTTATAGGGTTTAGAGAATAACATTTTTTAAGTTTAGTTGTTTTTTTTGTTTTTTAGTGTTTTAAAGGGTTAAGTGTTTCTTAGGGTTTATGGTTTGGACCTGTGGGTTTTGTAGGGGTTTTAAGTGGTTTTAAGGGTAATTATGGTATGTTTTTCTTATGCTATGATGATCTATGTAATGAAAATGATTATGACTTAAGATTTTCCATTATCTTCAAAATGATGCTTTAACTTAGTAAATTGCATGCATTCAACTAAAATGTCTCTTTTAGCATGTTTTCATGATTTTTATGCATGCCTATCATATTTGGTGCATTCTTATACTAACCAATATTTTTCCTACATTCTTCCCCAAGTGTAGGGTCCGGTTCTGAAGGTGGGCATCATTGTGGCTAAAGCTTTGATTTGCTTATTTCTCCTAGCTTGTTGGTGAGTCCTTATGATTCGAGGACATATGTTTTTTTTTTTAGTAGCTTCATTCTTTTATTTCCTCTTCGTACTATGTTGTATTGATTGTGTCCCTATTTGATTCAAGTATTGTAGTAGATGGCTATATTGAGACAAGTCTAGACTTCCGCTTTCTATATGAAAAATTTGGACTTGAAATGCATTTTTTTACTCTTTATTGTTCGATGCTTATGTTGTTATATGCTAAGTGGTTTACATGGTGCCTTTTGGGGTTCTATATGCCTTGTTATTTAACCTTCCCTATCCAGCAAGCTCCATCTCGAAAATAAGAAGCAAAGGCACAAAAACTACGTAAAGGCCGACAACTTTGCCTTATCACCTTACAAAACATTCATTTCAATCGTCTCACATTTGCTTTGTGAAAATTAGTGTCTTTTCTAATACGATTACTCAACAAAAAACTTGTATAAATTATAAAAGTTATAAAGTCTATTTTAGAGGCCTAATGTAGCTACAATTCATGAATATGATATTGCACGAGTTAGACATATAATTGCTTCGTTTTGAATTATTAAGAATCAAACATATTTCTCAATTCACTCAACACTCAAAGAGCTAAATCTTTGGAACAACAACTTTGATGGTGTCAACCTTGGCTACTTGCAAGATAGCACACAATCAACTCCAAGGAAGCATTCGAACAAGTCTATACATACCAACTGTAGGACTTGATGTTTTGAGTTCCTCATTACTTTGTTGTTGTGTCATTTAATATATGCCAATAAACAGCTCAACCTCAGAACATCAGCTCTGCAACTATAGAGTGTAGAGTTTGAACATAACAACACTAACAGAAACAACTTCTTAAGCTAGTCAAGAAAGAAGCAGACTCAAAAGAGCTACGGAACTATAGTAATGAGGCCAGAAGCAACAAACATGTATATCTAAGTTTGTGCATAAAACTTCTCCAAACACCTCTCCAGTCAATTAGCAAAAACCCTTTCTGTCCTCTTCTGATTATCCTTCGATCCACGTGGAAGTTATTATATAAGCTAAGAAACATACTCCACACGCCATAACTTCCTTGTTGCCTGATAGTGTAGAAACATATAACTGACCACTTTTTCACTTCCTTCATGCATGCAACGCCTTTTGGACAGCATCCCCCTTCTCTCCAATTTTGACTATGTTAGACAAGCTTTATGTCCTATAATCCAACAAAATATGGCTTGGCAAAACTACCTTTAGAAGGTGGGTTCAAGAATGTCACTAGGAATTCATTCTTACACTCAATTTTTTTAATAAAGTTTACACATTAAAATTTCCCCTAGGTCGTGACATGAGCATATACAATTTAAGGCTTTATAGGGTTTAGAGCTTAGAGTTTTTTGTGTTTAGGGGTTGTTGTGTTTTTAGGGTTTTTTAGGGTTTAGGGTTTAGGGCTTATTGTTTTTGTGTTTATTAGGTATAGGTTTACCAATTTTAAGAATTAAGGGTTTAGAGCTAAGGGTTTTTTAGGGGTTTTAAATGGTTAGAAGGGTTCATTTTAGGGTTTTTTCGGGTTTCAGGTTTAGGATTTAGGGTTTTAGGTTAGGGTTTAGGGTTTAGGGCTTATGGTTTTTTTAGGTTTAGGGCTTTAAGTTAAAGGTTTTATCTAGGTTTTAAGGGTTTAGTGCTATTGGTTTTCTTAGGTTAAGGGTTTTTAGTGTTTTATAGGTTTAAGGTTTACGGCTTAGAGTTTTTTTCTATGTTTTTAGGGTTTAGCATATATGCTTTAAGGCTTTATAGGGTTTAGATCTTAGAGTTTTTTAGGTTTACAGGTTTTTGGGCTTTTTAAGGTTTGCAAGGGTTAAGTGTTTCTTATGGTTTTTTAGGAATTAGGGCTTTGGGTTTTTTCTATATGTTTTTAGGTTTAGGGTTTACAAATTTTTAGCGTTTAGGATTTTGTAGGGGCTTTAAATGATTTTTAGCGTTTAAAGTATTTAGGTTTTCTTACGATTTAGGGTTTAGGGTTTAGGGCTTCTTATGGTTTTCAATTGAGGATTTAGCGTTTTAGGGTAGGGTTTATGGTTTAGGGTTTTTGGTTATGGGTTTTACGGTTTAGGGCATTAGGGTTTTTAGGTTAAGGTTTTTTAGGATTTTATAGGTTTAGAGCTTAGGGCATAGGGTTTTTAAGTGTTTTTTAGTGTTTAGCATATACGATTTAGGACTTTATAGGGTTTAGAGCTTAAAGTTGTTAAGGTTTAAGGGTTTGTGGGTTTTTTACGATTTTTAAGCGTTAAGTGTTTCTTAGGGTATTTTAGGGTTTAGGGCTTAGGGTTTTTTGTATTTTTTAGGTTTAGGGTTTACGGATTTTCAGGATTTAGGGTTTAGAGCTTAGGGTTTTATAGGGGTTTTAAAAAGGTTTTTAGGGTTTATTTGAGGGTTTATCGAGTTGAGGGTTTCTTAAGGTTATGGGTCTAGGGTTTCTTTGTGTTTTCGGTTTAGGATTGAGAGTTTTATGTTAGGGTTTAGGGTTTTAGGTTAAGCGTTTTATTTAGGCTTTTAGAGAGGCTTTTGGTTTTTTATGTTAGAGTTTTTTAAATTTTTATAGGTTTGGGGTTTAGGGCTTAGTGTTTTTTTTTTTTTTTTTTTTTTTTTTTTGTGTTTTTAGGGTTTAGATAATACAAATTAGGGTTTTATAGGGTTTAGAGCTTAGTGTTTTTTTAGGTTTAGATTTTTTTTTTTTTTTTATGATTTTTAAGTGTTTAGTGTTTTTTAGGGTTTATGGTTTAGAGCATAGGGTTTTGTAGGGATTTTAATTGGTCTTTTGGGATTATTTTAAGATCTATAGGGTTTAGGGTTTCTTAAGGTTTAGGATTTAGGGGTTCTTAGGCCTTTATGTTTAGGATTTAGAGTTCTAGGTTAGGGTTTAGGGTTTAGAGCTTAGGGTATTTTTAGGTTTATGGTTTTGGGTTAAGGGTTTTATTTAGGTTTTTAGGGTCTAGTGCTTTAGGGTTTTTAAGGGTTAAGGATTTCTTAGGCTTTAGTGCTTAGGGCTTAGGGATTTTAGTGTTTTTTAGGTTTAGGGTTTAATGATTTTTAGGATTTAGGGTTTAGAGCTTAAGGTTTTGTAGGGGTTTTAAATGGGATTTAGGGTTTAATTGAGGGTTTATAGGATTTAGGGTTTAGAGCTTAAGGTTTTGTAGGGGTTTTAAATGGGATTTAGGGTTTAATTGAGGGTTTATAGGATTTAGGGTTTCTCAAGGTTTAGGGTTTTAGGTTTAGGATTTAGAGTTTTAGGTTAGGGTTTAGGCTTTAGGGCTTAGGGTTTTTTTAGGTTTAGGGTTTTAGGTTAAGGGTTTTATTTAGATTTTTAGGGTTTAGGGCTTTGAGTTTTTTGGGTTAACGTTTTTTGGGAGTTTATAGATTTATAGTTAAGGGCTTAGGGTTTTTTTGTGTTTTTTAAGGTTTAACATATACGATTTAGGGCTTTGTAGGGTTTAGAACTATGAGTTTTTAGGTTTAGGGGTTGTTGGGATTTTTTAGGGTTTTTAAGGATTAAGTGGTTTTTAGGGTTTTTCAGGATTCATGTTTAGGGCATAGGTTTTTTTTTTTTTTTTTTTTTTTTTTGTATTTTTTAGGTTTAGGGTTTACAAATTTTTAAGATTTAGGGTTTAAAGCTTAGAGGTTTTAGGGGTTTTTAATGGTTTTTAGGGTTTATTTTAGGGTTTATAAGATTTTGGGTTTCTTAGGGTTTTAAGTTTAGGATTTAGGGTTTTAGGTTAAGGTTTAGGGTTTAAGGCTTAGGGTTATTTTAGGTTTAGGGTTTTAGGTTAAGAATTTTACCTATGTTACTAGGGTTTAGGGCTTTGGGTTTTTTATGTTACGGGTTTTTAGGGTTTATATGTTTAGGGTTTAGCGCTTAGGTTTTTCTTTTTTTTTTAGGATTTAGCATATACGATTTAGGTCTTTATAGGGTTTTTAGCTTAGATTTTTTTAGTTTTAGGGGTTTTGTATTTTTTAGGGTTTATAAGTGTTCAGTGTTTCTTAGGGTTTTCTATGGGTTTCAAACTTTTTTAGGGTTTATATTAGGGTTTATAGGATTTAGGGTTTCTTATGGTTTAGGGTTTCTTAGGGTTTTAGGTTTAGGGTTTAGGGTTTAGTGCATAGGGTTTTTTTAGGTTATAGGTTTTAGGTTAAGGTTTTTATTTAGGTTTTAAGGGTTTAGGGCTTTGGGTTTTTTTGGGTTAAGATTTTTTAGGGTTTAATACATCTATGGTTTAGGGCTAACGGTTTTTTTTTTTTTTTGTGTTTTTTAGGGTATAGAATATACGATTTAGGGCTTTGTAGGGTTTAGAGCATAAAGTTTTTTAGCTTTAGGGTTTTTTTTGTTTTTTTTTTTTTTGGGTTTTTAAGGGTTAAGTGTCTCTTAGGGTTTATGGTTTAGAGCTTAGGGTTTTGTAGGGGTTTCAAATGGTTTTTTGGGTTTATTTTAGGATTTTGGTTTTCTTAAGGTTTAGGGTTTAGGGTTTCTTAGGCTTTTTTGTTTAGGATTTAGAGTTCTAGGTTAGGGTTTAAGGTTTAAAGCTTAGGGATTTTTAGGTTAAGGGTTTTATTTAGGTATTTAGGGTTTAGTGCTTTAGGATTTTTAAGGGTTAAGTATTTCTTAGGCTTTAAGGCTTAGGGCTTAGGCTTCGGGATTTTTGTGTTTTTTATGTTTAGGGTTTATAGATGTTTAGGATTTAGGGTTTAGAGCTTAGGTTTTTATAGGGTTTTTAAATGGTTTCTAGGGTTTATTATAGGGTTTATAGGATTTACGATTTCTTAAGGTTAAGGATTTTACGTTTAGGATTGGTTTAGGGCTTAGGGGTTTTTCAGGTTTAGGTTTAGGTTAAGATTTATGTTGGTTTTTAGGGTTTAGTGCTTTGGATTTTTTAGGTTAATGATTTTTAGGGTTTTATAGGTTAAAGTTTAGTGCTTAGGGTGTTTTTTGTGTTTTTTAAGGTTTAGGATATACAGTTTATGTCTTTATAGGGTTTAAAGCTTAGAGTTTTTTTAGGTTTAGGGGTTTTGGGGATTTTTAGGATTTTTAAGGGTTATGTGCTTCTTATGTTTTTTAGGGTTTTGGGCTTAGGGCGTTTTTTGTGTTTTTTAGGTGTAGGGTTTACAGATTTTTAGGATTAGCATTTAGATCATAGGATTTTTAGGGGTTTTAACTGTGTTTTTGGATTTATTTTAGTGTTTGTAGGATTTAGGGTTTCTTAAGGTTGAGGGTTTAGGGTTTCATAGGGTTTTCAGTTTAGGATTTAGAGTTTAGGGCTTAGGGGCTTTTTTAGGTTAGAATTTTAGGTTAAGGGTTTTTTTTGGGTTTTTAGGGTTTAGGACTTTGGGTTTTTTAGGTACAGGATTTTTATGATTTTATAGGATTAGGGTTTAGGACCTTGGTTTTTATAGCATTTTAAGTGTTAAGCTTTTATTATGGTTTTTTTAGGGTTTAGGGCTTAGTGTTTTTTTTGTGTTTTTAGGTTTAGGCTTTACGATTGTTCAAGATTTAGGGTTTAGAGCTTAGGGTTTTGTAGGGGATTTGAATGGTTTTTAGGGTTTATTTTAGGGTTTTTAGGATATAGGATTTTTTAAGGTTTAGGGTTTCTTAGGTTTTTAGGGTTTTAGGTTAGGTTTCAGGGTTTAGAGCATAGGGTTTTAGGTTAATTGTCTTATATAGGTTTTTAGGGTTTAGATCTTTGGGTATTTTAGACTAATAATTTTTAGGGTTTTATAGGATTAGGGTTTAGGGCATATATGATTTAGGGCTTTATCGGGTCTAGAGCTTAGAGTTTTTTAGGTTTAGGTTTTAATGATTTTTAGGATTTAGGGTTTTTAGGGGTTTTAAATTGATTTTAGGGTTTATTTTAGGGTTTTTAGGATTTAAGGTTTCTTAAGGTTTAGGGTTTGGGGTTTCTTTGTGTTTTCAGTTTAGGATTTACAATTTTAGATTAGAGTTTAGGGTTTAGGGCTTAGGGGTTTTTTAGGTTTAAGGTTTTATGTTAAGGGTTTTAATTAGTCTTTTACAGTTTAGGGCTTTGAGGTTTTTAGGTTAAGGATTTTTAGGATTTTATAGGATTAGGGTTTAAGGCTTAGGTTTTTTTTTTTTTTTTTGTGTTTTTTAGGGTTTAGTTTATACAATTTAGGGATTTATTGGGTTTAGAGCTTAGAGTATTTTTAGGTATAGTGGTTATTTGGTTTTTTTTTAGGGTTTTTAATGGTTAAGTGTTTCTTATGGTTTATTGGGGTTCAGGGGTTTGGGTTTTTGTTGTGTTTTTTAGGTTTAGGTTTTACAGAATTTCAAGATTTAGGGTTTAGAGCTTAGGGTTTTGTAATGTTTTGAGAGTTTATTTTAGGGTTTATAGGATTAAGGGTTTTAGGTTAGGGTTTAGGGTTTTGGGTTTTGAGCTTAGGGTTTTAGGTTAAGGGTTTTATCTAGCTTATTAGGGTTTAGGGCTTTGGATTTTTACGATTTTATAGGCTTAGGGTTTGTTTTGTGTTTTTTAGGGTTTAGCATATAGGATTTTGGGGTTTATCGGGTTTTTAGAGCCTAGAGTTTTTTTATGCTTAAGGGTTTTCGAGTTTTTATAGGTGAAATATTTCTTAAAGATTTTTAGGGTTTAGAATTTTTTTTGTGTGTTTTAAGGTTTAGAATTTACAGATTTTTAGGATTTAGGGTTTAGAGCTCGGGGTTTTGTTATGGTTTTAAATGGTTTTTAGGGTTTATTTTAGGGTTTATATGTTCGAGGGTCTCTTAAGGTTTAGGGTATAGGGCTTTAGGTTTAGGATTTAAAGTTTTAGGTAATGGTTTAGGATTTAGCACTTAGGGGCTTTTTTAGGTTTTACGTTATGGGTTTTATCTACGTTTTTCGGTTTTGGGCTTTGGATTTTTTAAGTTAAGGGTTTTTAGGATTTTATAGGTTTAGGGTTTAGGGCTTATGGTTTTGTTTTTTGTGTTTTTAAAGGTTTAGCGTATACGATTTAGGGTTTTATTGGGAATAGAGCGTAGAGTTTTTAAGGTTTAGAGTTTTTTTGGGTCTTTTTAGGGTTTGTAATGGTTAATTGTTTCTTAGGGTTTTTTAAGGTTTAGGGTTTAGGGCTTATGGTTTTTTTTTGTGTTTTTTAGTTCTACGGTTTATGGACTTTTAGGATTTAGGTTTTAGAGCTTAGGGTTTTTAGGGGTTTTAAATGGGTTTTAGGGTTTATTTTGGGGTTTATAGGATTTAGTGTTTCTTAAGGTTTAGGGTTTCTTAGGGTTTTAGGTTTAAGGTTTAGGATTTTAGGTTAGGGTTTAGGGTTTTTTTGGGTTAAGTATTTTATATAGTTTTCTTTTTTGTTTAGGGCTTTGCATTTTTTGGGTTTATGGCTTAGGTTTTTTTGTGGTTTTTAGGTTTAGGATTTACAAATTTTAAGGATTTAGGGTTTAGAGCTTAGGGTTTTGTAGGGGTTTTAAATGGTTTTTAGGGTTTACTTTAGAATTTATAGGATTTAGGATTTCTTAAGATTTAGCGTTTTGGGTTTTCGGTATAGGATTTAGAGTTTTAGGTTAGGGTTTAGGGTTTAGGTTTTAGGGTTTAGTGCTTAGGGTTTTTTTAGGTTATGGATTTTATTTAGGTTTTTAGGGATTAGGGCTTTGGGTTTTTTAATTAAGGTTTTTAAGGATTTTATAAGTTAAGGGTTTAGGGCTTAGAGATTTTTTTGTGTTTTTTAAGGTTTAGCATATACGATTTAGGGCTTTATAGGGTTTAAAGCTTAGATTTTTTTGTTTAGGGGTATTTGGGGTTTTTAGGGATTTTAAGGGTTAAGTGTTTCCTAGGGTTTTTTAGGGTTTAGGGTCTTACTGTTTTTTTGGTTTAGAGTTTATGGGTTTTTAGTATCTAGGGTTTAGAGCTTAGGGTTTAGGTTTTTTTTTTTTTGTGTTTTTTAGGGTTTAGCTTAAACGATTCTGGGCTTTATAGGCTTTAGAGCTTAGAGTTCTTTTAGGTATAGGGGTTTTTTGTTTTTAGGATTTTTAAGGGTTAAGTGTTTTTTATGATTTTTTGGGGTTCAGGGCTTAGGGTTTTTTGTGTTTAGGGCTTAGGGTGTTTTTATTTAGGGTTTTAGGGTTTCTTAATGTTTATGGTTTAGGGTTTCGTAGGGTTTTCTATTTAGGATGTAGAGTTTTTGATTGGGGTTTTGAGCTTAGCGTTTGTCTTGATTTGGGGTTTTAGGGCTTAGGGTTTTATTGTGTTTTTTAGTGTTTAGCTTATATGATTTAGGGACTTATTGGGTTTATAGCTTAGAGTTTTTTAGGTATAGGGGTTATTTGGTTTTTTTAAGGATTTTAACGGTTAAGTGTTTCTTATGGTTTATTGGGGTTCAGGGGTTCGGGTTTTTGTTGTGTTTTTTAGGTTTAGGGTTTACAAATTTTCAAGATTTAGGGTTTAGAGATTAGGGTTTTGTAAGGATTTTAAATGGTTTTTAAAGTTTATTTTAGGGTTTATAGGATTTATGGTTTCTTAAGGTTTAGGGTTTCAGGTTAGGGTTTAGAATTTAGGGCTTAGGGTTTTAGGTTACGCATTTTACCTAGATTTTTAGGGCTTAGGGCTTTTGCTTTTTAGGGTTTTATAGGCTTAGGGTTTAGGGCTTAGGTTTTTTTTTTTTTTTTAGTCTTTCTTAGGGTTTAGCATATATGATTTAGGGGTTTGTCAGGTTTTTAGCGCTTAGAGTTTTTTAGGATTAAGATTTTTTGGGTTTTTAAGGTTTTTATGGGTTAAGTGTTTATTAGGGTTTAGGGTTATTTTTTTTGTGTTTTTAAGGTTTAGGGTTTATATTTTTTTATGATTTAGGGTTTGGAGCTCATGGTTTTTAATGGTTTAAATGGTCTTTAGGAATTATTTTAGGGTTTATATAATTTAGGGTTTGTTAAGGTTTAGGGTTTTATGTTAGGGTTTAGGGCTTAGGGTTTTAGGTTAAGGGTTTTAGCTTGCTTTTTAGTGTTTAGGGTTTTATAATCTTAGGGTTTAGGGCTTAGGTTTTTTTTTTTTAATGTTTTTTTAGAGTTTAGCATATATGATTTAGGGGTTTATCGAGTTTTCAGAGCTTAGAGTGTTTTCGGTTTAAGGGTTTTCGGGTTTTTAAGGTTTTTATGAATTAAGTGTTTCTTAGGGTTTTTTTTTTATGTTTTTTAGGTTTAGGTTTTACAGATTTTTTTTTTGTGTTTTGTAATGGCTTTAAAAGGTTTTTAGGTATTATTTTAGGGTTTATATGATTTAGGGTTTCTTAAGGTTTAGGGCTTTATAGGGTTTTAGGTTCAGGATTTAGAGTTTTAGGTAATGGTTTATGGTTCAGTGCTTAGGGATTTTTTAGGTTTAGGGTTTTACGTTATGGGTTTTATCTATGTTTTTTGGTTTTGGGCTTTGGCTTTTCTAAGTTAAGGGTTTTTAGGATTTTATAGGTTTAAGGTTTAGGGCTTTTGGTTTTTTTTTTTTTTTTTTTTTTTTTTTTTTTTTTTTGTGTTTTTTAGGGTTTAGTGTATACCATTTTGGGCTTTATTGGGTTTAGAGCTTAGAATTTTTAAGGTTTAGGGGTTTTTGGGTCTTTTTAGGGTTTTTCAGGATTAAGTGTTTCTTAGGATTTAGGGTTTAGAGCTTATGTTTTTTTTTTTTGTTTTGTTTTTTAGTTTTAGGGTTTATGGACTTTTAGGATTTAGGCTTTAGAGCTTAGGGATTTTAGCCCTTTTAAATGGGTTTTAGGGTTTATTTTAAGGTTTTTAGGATTCAGTGTTTCTTACGGTTTAGGGTTTAGGGTTTCTTAGGGTTTTAGGTTCAAGATTTAGGATTTTTGGTTAGGGTTTATGCTTTTTTTAGGTTTAGCATTTTGGGTAAAGGATTTTATCTAGGTTTTTTATTGTAGGGCTTTGCATTTTTCGAGTTTAGGGCTTAGATATTTTGTGATTTTTTGGTATAGGATTTATAGATTTTAGGAATTTAGGGTTTAGAGATTAGGTTTTTGTAGGGATTTTTAATGGTTTTTAGGGTTTATTTTAGGATTTATAGGATCTAGGGTTTCTTAAGGTTTAGGGTTTAGGGTTTCCGATATAGGATTTAGAGTTTTAGGTTAGGGTTTATTCTTAGGGTTTTTTAGGTTATAGGTTTTATTTAGGTTTTTATGGTTTAGGGTTTTGGGTTTTTCAGTTACGATTTTTAAGGATTTTATAGGTTAAGGGTTTAGGGCTTAGACATTTTGTGTTTTTTAAGGTTTAACATAAACAATTTAGGGCTTTATGGGTTTAAAGCTTATATTTTTTTTGTTTAGGGATATTTTGGGTTTTAGGGTTTTTAACGGTTAAGTGTTTCTTAGGGTTTCTTAGTGTTTTTGGTTTAAGATTTATAGTTTTAGGTTATGGTTTAGGGCTTAGGGTTTTTCTAGGTTTAGAAATTTAGGTTAAGGGTTTTATTTAGATGTTTAGGGTTAAGGACTTTGGGTTTTTTAGGTTAAGGTTTTTGAGGATTTTATAGTTTTAGGGTTTAGGGCTTAGGGGTTTTTTTTTGTATTTTTTTGGGTTTAGCTTATACAATTTAGGGATTTATAGGCTTTAGAGCTTAGAGTTGTTTTTTAGGTATAGGGGTTTTTTGTTTTTTAGGGTTTTCAAGGGTAAAGTGTTTCATATGATCTTTTGGGGTTCAGGGACTAGGGTTTTTTGTGTTTAGGGCTTAGGGTTGTTTTGTTTAGGGTTTTAGGGTTTCTTAAGGTTTAGGGTTTAGGGTCTTATGTTTTCAATTTAGGATTTAGAGTTTTTGGGCTTAGCGTTTTTCTAGGTTTAGGGATTTAGGTTAATTGATTTATTTAGGTTTTAAGGGTTAAGGGCTTTGGGGTTTTTAGGATTTTATAGTTTTATGTTTTTTTTTGGTATATTTTTGGTTTAGCTTATACTATTAAGGGCTTTATAGGGTTTAGAGTTTACAGTTTTTTAGGTACAGGGTTTTTTGGTGTTTTTTAGGCCTAGGGTTAATATATTTTAAGGATTTAGGGGTTTTAGTGGTTTTAAATGGGTTTTAGGGTTTATTTTAGGGTTTGTAGGATTTAGTGTTTCTTTAGGATTAGGGTTTAGACTTTCTTAGGGTTTCGATTTTTAGTATTTAGGCTTTAGGGCTTAGAGTTTTTTAAGGCTTAGGATTTTAGGTTAAGGGTTTTATTTAGGTTTACAAGGTTTAGGGCTTTGGGTTTTTTAGGTTACGGTTTAGGGTTTAGGGTTTTGGAGCTTGGATTTTTTTTGTATTTTTTAGGGTTTAGCTTATATGATTTAGGGTTTTATAGTGTTTAGAACTTAGAGTTCTTTAGGTATAGGAGTTTTTTTGTTTTACTTAGGTTTTTTAAGGGTTAAGTGTTTCTTATGGGTTTTAGGGTTCAGGGTTGTGGTTTTTTTTAGGTTTTTCTATGTTTAGGGTTTACGAATTTTCAAGATTTAAGGTTTAGAGCTTATGGTTTTGTAGGTGTTTTAAATTGTTTTCAAAGCTTATTTTAGGCTTTAAAGGATTTAGGGTTTCTTACGGCTTAGAGTTTAAGGTTTCTTAGGATTTTAGGTTTAGAATTTAGGGCTTTAGGTTAGGGTTTAGAGTTTAGGGTTTAGGGCTTAGGGTTTAAGGTTAGGGCATAGGATTTTAGGTTAAAGTTGTTTAGGGTTTTATAAGTTTAGGGTTTAGGGCTTAATGTTTTTGTTTTTGTATTTTTTAGGTTTTAGCATATATGATTTAAGGGTTTATCGGGTTTAGAGCTTAGAGTTTTTTTAAGTTTAGGGGTTTTCGGGTCTTTTAAGGTTTTTAAGGGTTAAGTATTTCTTATGATTTTTTAGGGTTTAGGTTTTTTTTGTATTTTAGGTTTAGGGTGTACAAATTTTTAGGCTTTATGGATTAGAGTTTAGGGTTTTGTAAGAGTTTTATATTATTTTTATGTTTTATTTTAGGATTTATAGGATTTAGGGTTTTTTTAGGTTTAGGATTTTAGGTTATAGGTTTTATCTATATTTTTATGGTTTATGGCTTTAATTTGGGTTTTTAGTTTAAGGTTTTTTAGGATTTTATTGTTTTAGGATTTAGGGCTTATGGTTTTTTTTTTTTTTTTTGTGTCTTTTAGGGTTTAGAATAAATAATTTAGGGATTTATAGGGTTTAGAGCATAGAGATTTTTAGGTTTAGGTGTTTTTGGATTTTTTAGGATTTTTAAGGGTTAAGTGTTTCTTAAGGTTTTTTAGGGTTTAGGATTTTTTTCTGTGTTTTTTTAGTTTTAGGGTTTATGAATTTTTAGGATTTAGGGTTTAGAACTTAGGGATTTTAGGGGTTTATTTTAGGGTTTATAAGAATTTGTGTTTCTTCAAGTTCAGGGTTTAGTGTTTCTTTGGGTTTTAGTTTAGGATTTAGGAGTTTAGGTTAGGGTTTAGGGTTTATTTTTTAGGTTTTGAGGGTTTATGGCTTTTGTTTTTTAGGTTATGGTTTTTTAGGATTTAATAGGTTTAGGGTTTCAGGTTTAGGGCTTAGGGTTTTTGTTTTTGTTTTTTAGGTTTAGGGTTTACAGATTTTTAGGATTTAGGGTTTAGAGCTTAGGGTTTTGTAAAGATTTTAAATGGTGTTTAGGGTTTATTTTAGGGTTAATAGGATTTATGATTTCTTAAGATTTAAGGTTTAGGGTTTCTTAGGGTTTTATGTTTAGGATTTATAGTTTTAGGTAATGGTGTAGGGTTTAGCGCTTAGGTTTTTTTTAGGTTTAGGGTTTTACATTATGGGTTTTATCTATGTTTTTCAGTTTTGGGCTTTGGGTTTTTTATGTTAAGGGTTTTTAGGTTTTTATAGGTTTAGGGTTTAGGGCTTATGGTTTTATTTTTTTTTATTTTTTTATTTTTTAGAGTTTAGCGTATAAGATATAGGGCTTTATTGGGTTTAGAGCTTAGAGTTTTTAAGGTTTAGGGGTTTTGGGGTCTTTTTAGGATTTTTAAGGGTTAAGTGTTTCTTAGGTTTTTTAAGGCTTTAGGGTTTAGGGCTTATGGTTTTTTTTTGTGTTTTTTAGTTTTATGGTTTATGGGCTTTTAAGATTTAGGATTTAGAGCTTAGGGTTTTTAGGGGTTTTAAATTGGTTTTAGGGTTTATTTTAGGGTTTATAGGATTTAGTGTTTCTTAAGGTTTAGGGTTTAGGGTTTCTTAGGGCTTTAGGTTTAAGATTTAGGATTTTAGGCTAGGGTTTAGAGTTTTTTTTATGTTTAGCATTTTGGGTTAAAGATTTTATCTAGGTTTTTTTTTTTGTTTAGGGCTTTGCATTTCTTGGGGTTAGGGCTTAGGATTTTTTCTGTTTTTTAGGTTTAGGGTTTCCAGATTTTAAGGAGTTAGGGTTTGTAGGGGATTTAAATCGTTTTTAGGTTTTATTTTAGGATTTATAGGATTTATGTTTTCTTAAGGTTTAGGGTTTAGGGTTTTTGGCATAGGATTTAGAGTTTTAGGTTAGGGTTAAGGGTTTAATGCTTAGGGTATTTTTTATGTTAAGGGTTTTATTTAGGTTTCTAGGGTTTAGGGCTTTGGGTTTTATTGTTAAGGTTTTTAAGGATTTCATAGGTTAAGGGTTTAAGGCTTAGAGATTTTTTGTATTTTTTAAGGTTTAGCATTTACGATTTACGGCTTTATAGGGTTTAAAGCTTAGATTATTTTTTTTGTGTATGGGTATTTGGGTTTTTAAGGGTTAAGTGTGTCTTAGGGTTTTTGAGGGTTTAAGGTTTAAGTCTTAGGGTCTTTGTGTTTTTTAGGTTTAGGGTTTATGGATTTTTAGCATTTAGGGTTTAGAGCTTAGGGTTTTTAGGAGGTTTAAATGGGTTTTAGGTTTTATTTTAGGGTTTATAGGATTCAGGGTTTACGGTTTCTTTGGGTTTTTGGATTAGGATTTAGAGTTTTAGGTTATGGTTTAGGGCTTAGGGTTTTTCTAGGTTTAGGAATTTAGTTTAAGGGTTTTATTTAGATTTTTAGGGTTAAGGACTTTGGGTTTTAGGTTAAGGAATTTATAGTTTTAGGGTTTAAGGATTAGGGTTTTTGCTTTTTTTTTTTTTTTTTTGTTGGGTTTAGCTGATACGATTTAGGGCTTTATAGGCTTTAGAGCTTAGAGATTTTTTTAGATGTAGGGTTTTTTATTTTGTTTTTTAGGGTTTTTAAGGGTTAAGTGTTTCTTATGGATTTTGGGATTCAGGGCTTAGGGTTTTTTGTGTTTAGGGCTTCGGGTTTTTTTGTATAGGATTTTAGGGTTTCTTAAGGTTTAATTAGGGTTTAGGGTTTCTTAGGGTTTTCGATTTAGGATTTAGAGTTTTTGGTTAGGGTTTTGGCCTTAGGATTTTCTAGGTTTAGGTTTTTAGGTTAATGATTTTATTTAGGTTTTTAGGGTTAAGGGCTTTGGGTTTTTTAGGATTTTATAGTTTTAGGATTTTTATTTTGGTCTTTTAGGGTTTAGCTTATACGATTTACGGCTTTATAGGGCTTATAGCTTAGAGTTTTTTAGGTATAAGGTTTTTTTCATGTTTTTTAGGTTTAGGGTTTACAAATTTTTAGGATTTAGGGTTTAAATGGGTTTTAGGGTTTATTTTAGGGTTTGTAGGATTTAGGGTTTCTTAAGGTTTAGGGTTTTCAATTTTTAGTATTTAGGCTTTAGGGCTTAGGATTTTTTGAGGCTTAGGGTTTTAGGTTAAGGGTTTTATTTAGGTTTTTAGGGTTTTGGGCTTTGTGTTTTTTTAGGTTAAGGTTTAGTGTTTAGGACCTTGGTTTTTTTTTTTTTGTATTTTTTTAGGGTTTAGCTTATAGGATTTAGGACTTTATAGATTTTAGAACTTATAGTTCTTTAGGTATAGGGGTTTTTTGGTTTTACTTAGGTTTTTTAAGGATTAAGTGAATCTTATGGCTTTTTGGGGTTCAGCGCTAAGGTTTTTTTATGTTTAGGGTTTATGAATTTTCAAGATTTAAGGTTTAGAGCTTATGGTTTTGTAGGAGTTCTAAATTGTTTCCAGAGTTTATTTTAGGCTTTATAGGATTTAGGGTTTCTTATGGTTTAGGGTTTACGGTTTCTTAGGGTTTTAGGTTTAGAATTTAGGGTTTAGGGTTTACGGCTTAGGGTTTCAGGTTATGGTTTAAAGTTTAGGGCATAGGAATATAGGTTAAGGTTGTTTAGGGTTTGATAAGTTTAGGGTTTAGGGCTTTAGGTTTTTTTGGTGTTTTTTAGGGTTTAGCATATATGATTTAGGTGTTTATCGGGTTTAGAGCTTAGAGTTTTTTAGATTTAGGGGTTGTTGGGTCTTTTAAGGTTTTAAGGGTTAAGTGTTTCTTAGGGTTTTGTTTTTTTTTTTTTTTGTTTTTTAGGTTTAGGGTTTACAACTTTTTAGGATTTATGGTTTAGAAATTAGGGTTTTGTAAGGGTTTTATATGATTTTTATGGTTTATCTTAGGGTTTATATGATTTAGGGTATTTTTAGGTTATGGGTTTTATCTATATTTTTAGGGTTTATGGCTTTAATTTGGGTGTTTAGTTTAAGGTTTTTTAGGGTTTTATTGGTTTAGCATTTAGGGCTTATGGAGTTTTTTTTTTTTTTTTTTTGGTGTTTTTTAGGGTTTAGCATAAATGATTTTGGGATTTATAGGGCTTAGAGCATAGAGATTTTTAGGTTTAGTTGTTTTTGGGTTTTTTAGGATTTTTAAGGGTTAAGTGTTTCTTAGGGTTTTTTAGGGTTCAGGGCATGGGTTTTTTCATTTTAGGGTTTATGAATTTTTAGGATTTAGGGTTTAGAACTTAGGGATTTTAGAGGATTTAAATGGGTTTTAGGGTTTATTTTAGGGTTTATAAGATTTTGTGTTTCTTAAGGTTCTGGGTTTAGTGTTTCTTAGGGCTTTAGTTAAGGATTTAGGATTTTAAGTTAGGGTTTATGGTTTTTTTTTTTTTTTTTTTTAGGTTTTGAGGGTTTATGGCTTTTGTTTTTTGGGTTAAGGTTTTTTAGGGTTTAATAGGTTTAGGGTTTCAGGTTTAGGGCTTAGGGTTTTTGTTTTTGTTTTTTAGGTTTAGGGTTTACAGATTTTTTAGGATTTAGGGTTTAGAGCTTAGGATTTTGTAAAGATTTTAATTGGCTTTTAGGGTTTATTTTAGGTTTTATAGGATTTATGGTTTTTTAAGGTTTAGGGTTTAGGGTTTCTTAGGGTTTTATGTTTAGGATTTATAGTTTTAGGTAATGGTTTGGGGTTTAGCGCATAGGGTTTTTTTTAGGTTTAGGGTTTTACGTTATGGGTTTTGTCTATGTTTTTCGGTTTTGGGCTTTGGATTTTTTAAGTTAAGGGTTTTTAAGATTTTATAGGTTTAGGGTTTAGGGCTTATGGCTTTTTTTTTTTGTGTGTTTTTTAGGGTTTAGCATATACGATCTAGGGCTTCATTGGGTTTAGAGCTTAGAGTTTTTAAGGTTTAGGGGTTTTTGGGTCTTTTTAGGGTTTTTAAGGGTTAACTATTTCTTAGGTTTTTTAAGGGTTTAGGGCTTATGGTTTTTTTGTGTTTTTTAGTTTTAAGGTTTATGGACTTTGAGGCTTTAGGTTTTATAGCTTAGGGTTTTTAGAGGTTTTAAATGGATTTTCGGGTTTATTTTAGGGTTTATAGGATTTAGTGTTTCTTAAGGTTTAGGATTTAGGGTTTCTTAGGGTTTTAGATTTAAGATTTAGGATTTTAGGCTGGGTCTTAGAGTTTTTGTATGTTTAGCTTTTTGGGTTAAGGATTTTATCTAGGTTTTATTTTATTTTATTTTATTTTTTTTTTTTTTTTTATTGTTTAGGGCTTTTGGGTTTAGGGCTTAGGATTTTTTGCGTTTGTTGGGTCTAGGATTTACAGATTTTAAGGAGTTAGGGTTTGTAGCGGTTTTAAATGGTTTTTAGGGTTTATTTTAGGATTTATAGGATATAGGGTTTCTTAAGGTTTAGGGTTTAGGGTTTTCGATATAGGATTTAGAGTTTTATGTTAGGGTTTAGGGTTTAGTGCTTAGGGTTTTTTTAGGTTAAGGGTTTTATTTAGGTTTTTAGGATTTAGGGCTTTGGGTTTTATAATTAAGGTTTTTAATGATTTTAGACATTAAGGGTTTAATGCTTAGAGATTTTTTGTATTTTTTAAGGTTTAGCAATTACGATTTACGGCTTTATAGGGTTTAAAGCTTAGATTTTTTTGTGTGTAGGGGTATTTGGGTTTTTAAGGGTTAAGTGTTTCTTAGGGTTTTTTAGGGTTTAAGGTTTAAGTATTCGGGTTTCTGTGTTTTTTAGGTTTATGGTTATGGATTTTTAGTATATAGGGTTTAGAGCTTAGGATTTTTAGGAGGTTTAAATGGGTTTTAGGGTTTATTTTAGGGTTTATAGGATTTAGGGTTTCTTAAGGTTTAGGGTTTACAGTTTCTTAGGGTTTTTGGTTTAGGATTTAGAGTTTTAGGTTATGGTTTAGGGCTTAGGGTTTTTCTAGGTTTAGGAATTTAGTTTAAGGGTTTTATTTAGATTTTTAGGGTTAAGGACTTTGGATTTTTTAGATTAAGGTTTTTAAGTATTTTATATTTTTAGGGTTTAGGGCTTAGGGTTTTTGTTTTGTGTTTTTTGGATTTAGCTTATACGATTTAGGTTTAGGTTTTTTTTTTTTTTTTTTTTTTTTTAGGATTTTTAAGGGTTAAGTATTTTTTATGGTTTTTTGGGGTTCAAGGCCTAGGGTTTTTTGTGTTTAGGGCTTAGTGTTTTTTTTGTATAGGGTTTTATGTTTTTTAAGGTTTAATTAGGGTTTAGGGTTTCTTAGGGTTTTCAGTTTAGGATTTAGAGTTTTTGGTTAGGGTTTTGGGCTTAGGGTTTTTCTAGGTTTAGGATTTTTGGTTAATGGTTTTATTTAGGTTTTTAGGGTTAAGGGCTTTGGGTTTTTTAGGATTTTATAGTTTTAGGATTTTTTTTTTTGGTCTTTTAGGGGTTAGCTTATACAATTTAGGAGCTTAGAGTTTTTTAGGTATAAGATTTTTTGTTGTTTTTTAGGTTTAGGGTTTACAGATTTTTAGGATTTAGGGTTTTAATAGGTTTTAGAGTTTATTTTAGGGTTTGTAGGATTTAGGGTTTAGATTTCTTAGGGTTTTCAATTTTTAGTATTTAGGCTTTAGGGCTTAGGGTTTTTTGAGGCTTTGGGTTTTAGGTTAAGGGTTTTATTTAGGTTTTTAGGGTTTAGGGCTTTGTGTTTTTTAGGTTAAGGTTTACGGTTTAGGATCTTGGATTTTTTTTTTGTATTTTTTTAGGGTTTAACGTATATGATTTAGGGCTTTATAGGGTTTAAGGATTAAGTGAATCTTATGGTTTTTTGGGGTTCAGCGCTAAGGTTTTTTTATGTTTAGGGTTTATGAATTTTCAAGATTTAAGGTTTAGAGCTTATGGTTTTGTAGGAGTTTTAAATTGTTTTCAGAGTTTATTTTAGGCTTTATAGGATTTAGGGTTTCTTATGGTTTAGGGTTTACGATTTCTTAGGATTTTAGATTTAGAATTTAGGGTTTAGGGTTTATGGCTTAAGGTTTTAGGTTAGGGTTTAGGGTCTAGGGCATAGGATTTTAGGTTAAGGTTGTTTAGGGTTTTGATAAGTTTAGGGTTTAGGGCTTTAGGTTTTTTTGGTGTTTTTTATGGTTTAGCATATATAATTTAGGGGTTTATCGGGTTTAGATCTTAGAGTTTTTTAGGTTTAGGGGTTGTCTAGTATTTTAAGGTTTTAAGGGTTTTGTATTTTTTAGATTTTTTTTTTTTTTTTTTTTTTTTTGAGGTTTAGGGTTTACAAATTTTTAGGATTTATGGTTTAGAGATTAGGGTTTTCTAAGGGTGGGTTTTGCATTGATTTTCAGGGTTTATTTTAGGTTTTATAGGATTTATGATTTTCAAGGTTTAGGATTTAGGGTTTCTTAGGTTTTTAGGTTTAGAATTTAGAGTTTTATTTTAGGGTTTAGGGCCTAGGGTTTTTTTAGGTTTATGGGTTTTATCTAGATTTTTAGGGTTGGCTTTGGGTTTTTAGTTGAAGGTTTTTTAGGATTTTAGTGATTTAGGATTTAGGGCTTATGGGTTTTTTTTTGTGTTTTTTAGAGTTTAGCGTAAACGATTTAGGGCTTTATAGGGTTTAGAGCTTAGAGATTTTTAGGTTTAGAATTTAGGGCTTAGGATTTTAGGTTAGGGGGTAGGGTCTAGGGCATAGGATTTTTGGTTAAGGTTGTTTAGGGTTTAATAAGTTTAGGGTTTTGGGCTTAAGGTTTTTTTTTTTCTTTTTTTTTTTTTTTTTTTTTTTTTTTTTTTTTTTTAGGGTTTAGCATATATGATTTAGGGGTTTATCGGGTTTAGATCTTAGGGTTTTATAGGTTCAGGGTTTTCTATTTAGGATTCAAAATTTTAGGTTAAGGTTTAGGGCTTAGGTTTTTGTTTTTTAGGTTTGGGGTTTACAAATTTTTAGGATTTAGAGTTTAGAAAGGGTTTTAAATGGTATTTAGGGTTCATTTTAGGGTTTATAGGATTTAGGGTTGCTTACGTTTAGGGTTTTAGATTTAGGATTTAGAGTTTTAGGTTAGGGTTTTTTTAGTTTTAGGGTTTTAGGTTATAGGTTTTATCTAGATTTTTAGGGTTTTTTTGGTTAAGGTTTTGTAGGATTTTATAGGTTTTTGGTTTAGGGCTTATTTTTTGTGTTTTTTAGGGTTTAGCATATACGATTTAGGGCTTTATAGGGTTTAGAGCTTAGAGATTTTTAGGTTTAGGATTTTTTGGGTTTTATAGGGTTTTTTAATGGTTAAGTGTTTATTTGGGTTTAGATTTTAGGGCTTAGGGTTTTTTTTTTTTGGTGTTATTTAGGTTTAAGGTTTACGGATTTTTAGGATTTAGGGTTTAGATCTTCGGGTTTTGTAGGGGTTTAAAACTCTTTTTAGGGTTTATAGGATTTTGGGTTTATTAACGTTTAGGGTTTAGGGTTTCTTAGAATTTTAGGTTTAGGAATTAGGGTTTTAGGTTAGGGTTTAGGGCTTAGCGAATTTTTAGGTGTTGGGTTTTAGGTTAGGGGTTTTATGTAGATTTTAAGGTTTAGGGCTTTGAGTTTGTTAGGTTAAGGGTTTTTAGGGTTTCATAGGTTTATGGTTTAGGGCTTAGGGTTTTTTTTTTTTTTTTTTTTTGTGTTTTTTAGGGTTTAAAATATTCGATTTAGGTCTTTATAGGGTTTAGAGAATAACGTTTTTTAAGTTTAGTTGTTTTTTTTGTTTTTTAGGGTTTTAAAGGGTTAAGTGTTTCTTAGGGTTTATGGTTTAGACTTGTGGGTTTTGTAGGGGTTTTAAGTGGTTTTAAGGGTAATTATGGTATGTTTTTCTTATGCTATGATGATCTATGTAATGAAAATGATTATGACTTAAGATTTTCCATTATCTTCAAAATGATGCTTTAACTTAGTAAATTGCATGCATTCAACTAAAATGTCTCTTTTAGCATGTTTTCATGATTTTTATGCATGCCTATCATATTTGGTGCATTCTTATACTAACCAATATTTTTCCTACATTCTTCCCCAAGTGTAGGGTCCGGTTCTGAAGGTGGGCATCATTGTGGCTAAAGCTTTGATTTGCTTATTTCTCCTAGCTTGTTGGTGAGTCCTTATGATTCGAGGACATATGTTTTTTTTTTTAGTAGCTTCATACTTTTATTTCCTCTTCGTACTATGTTGTATTGATTGTATCCCTATTTGATTCAAGTATTGTAATAGATGGCTATATTGAGACAAGTCTAGACTTCCGCTTTCTATATGAAAAATTTGGACTTGAAATGCATTTTTTTACTCTTTATTGTTCGATGCTTATGTTGTTATATGCTAAGTGGTTTACATGGTGCCTTTTGGGGTTCTATATGCCTTGTTATTTAACCTTCCCTATCCAGCAAGCTCCATCTCGAAAATAAGAAGCAAAGGCACAAAAACTACGTAAAGGCCGACAACTTTGCCTTATCACCTTACAAAACATTCATTTCAATTGTCTCACATTTGCTTTGTGAAAATTAGTGTCTTTTCTAATACGATTACTCAACAAAAAACTTGTATAAATTATAAAAGTTATAAAGTCTATTTTAGAGGCCTAATGTAGCTACAATTCATGAATATGATATTGCACGAGTTAGACATATAATTGCTTCGTTTTGAATTATTAAGAATCAAACATATTTCTCAATTCACTCAACACTCAAAGAGCTAAATCTTTGGAACAACAACTTTGATGGTGTCAACCTTGGCTACTTGCAAGATAGCACACAATCAACTCCAAGGAAGCATTCGAACAAGTCTATACATACCAACTGTAGGACTTGATGTTTTGAGTTCCTCATTACTTTGTTGTTGTGTCATTTAATATATGCCAATAAACAGCTCAACCTCAGAACATCAGCTCTGCAACTATAGAGTGTAGAGTTTGAACATAACAACACTAACAGAAACAACTTCTTAAGCTAGTCAAGAAAGAAGCAGACTCAAAAGAGCTACGGAACTATAGTAATGAGGCCAGAAGCAACAAACATGTATATCTAAGTTTGTGCATAAAACTTCTCCAAACACCTCTCCAGTCAATTAGCAAAAACCCTTTCTGTCCTCTTCTGATTATCCTTCGATCCACGTGGAAGTTATTATATAAGCTAAGAAACATACTCCACACGCCATAACTTCCTTGTTGCCTGATAGTGTAGAAACATATAACTGACCACTTTTTCACTTCCTTCATGCATGCAACGCCTTTTGGACAGCATCCCCCTTCTCTCCAATTTTGACTATGTTAGACAAGCTTTATGTCCTATAATCCAACAAAATATGGCTTGGCAAAACTACCTTTAGAAGGTGGGTTCAAGAATGTCACTAGGAATTCATTCTTACACTCAATTTTTTTAATAAAGTTTACACATTAAAATTTCCCCTAGGTCGTGACATGAGCATATACAATTTAAGGCTTTATAGGGTTTAGAGCTTAGAGTTTTTTGTGTTTAGGGGTTGTTGTGTTTTTAGGGTTTTTTAGGGTTTAGGGTTTAGGGCTTATTGTTTTTGTGTTTATTAGGTATAGGTTTACCAATTTTAAGAATTAAGGGTTTAGAGCTAAGGGTTTTTTAGGGGTTTTAAATGGTTAGAAGGGTTCATTTTAGGGTTTTTTCGGGTTTCAGGTTTAGGATTTAGGGTTTTAGGTTAGGGTTTAGGGTTTAGGGCTTATGGTTTTTTTAGGTTTAGGGCTTTAAGTTAAAGGTTTTATCTAGGTTTTAAGGGTTTAGTGCTATTGGTTTTCTTAGGTTAAGGGTTTTTAGTGTTTTATAGGTTTAAGGTTTACGGCTTAGAGTTTTTTTCTATGTTTTTAGGGTTTAGCATATATGCTTTAAGGCTTTATAGGGTTTAGATCTTAGAGTTTTTTAGGTTTACAGGTTTTTGGGCTTTTTAAGGTTTGCAAGGGTTAAGTGTTTCTTATGGTTTTTTAGGAATTAGGGCTTTGGGTTTTTTCTATATGTTTTTAGGTTTAGGGTTTACAAATTTTTAGCATTTAGGATTTTGTAGGGGTTTTAAATGATTTTTAGCGTTTAAAGTATTTAGGTTTTCTTACGATTTAGGGTTTAGGGTTTAGGGCTTCTTATGGTTTTCAATTGAGGATTTAGAGTTTTAGGGTAGGGTTTATGGTTTAGGGTTTTATTTAGGTTTTTACGATTTAGGGCATTAGGGTTTTTAGGTTAAGGTTTTTTAGGATTTTATAGGTTTAGAGCTTAGGGCATAGGGTTTTTAAGTGTTTTTTAGTGTTTAGCATATACGATTTAGGACTTTATAGGGTTTAGAGCTTAAAGTTGTTAAGGTTTAAGGGTTTGTGGGTTTTTTACGATTTTTAAGCGTTAAGTGTTTCTTAGGGTATTTTAGGGTTTAGAGCTTAAAGTTGTTAAGGTTTAAGGGTTTGTGGGTTTTTTACGATTTTTAAGCGTTAAGTGTTTCTTAGGGTATTTTAGGGTTTAGGGCTTAGGGTTTTTTGTATTTTTTAGGTTTAGGGTTTACGGATTTTCAGGATTTAGGGTTTAGAGCTTAGGGTTTTATAGGGGTTTTAAAAAGGTTTTTAGGGTTTATTTGAGGGTTTATCGAGTTGAGGGTTTCTTAAGGTTATGGGTCTAGGGTTTCTTTGTGTTTTCGGTTTAGGATTGAGAGTTTTATGTTAGGGTTTAGGGTTTTAGGTTAAGCGTTTTATTTAGGCTTTTAGAGAGGCTTTTGGTTTTTTATGTTAGAGTTTTTTAAATTTTTATAGGTTTGGGGTTTAGGGCTTAGTGTTTTTTTTTTTTTTTTGTGTTTTTAGGGTTTAGATAATACAAATTAGGGTTTTATAGGGTTTAGAGCTTAGTGTTTTTTTAGGTTTAGATTTTTTTTTTTTTTTTTATGATTTTTAAGTGTTTAGTGTTTTTTAGGGTTTATGGTTTAGAGCATAGGGTTTTGTAGGGATTTTAATTGGTCTATAGGGATTATTTTAAGATCTATAGGGTTTAGGGTTTCTTAAGGTTTAGGGTTTAGGGGTTCTTAGGCCTTTATGTTTAGGATTTAGAGTTCTAGGTTAGGCTTTAGGGTTTAGAGCTTAGGGTATTTTTAGGTTTATGGTTTTGGGTTAAGGGTTTTATTTAGGTTTTTAGTGCTTTAGGGTTTTTAAGGGTTAAGGATTTCTTAGGCTTTAGTGCTTAGGGATTTTAGTGTTTTTTAGGTATAGGTTTACCAATTTTAAGAATTAAGGGTTTAGAGCTAAGGGTTTTTTAGGGGTTTTAAATGGTTAGAAGGGTTCATTTTAGGGTTTTTTCGGGTTTCAGGTTTAGGATTTAGGGTTTTAGGTTAGGGTTTAAGGTTTAGGGCTTATGGTTTTTTTAGGTTTAGGGCTTTAAGTTAAAGGTTTTATCTAGGTTTTAAGGGTTTAGTGCTATTGGTTTTCTTATGTTAAGGGTTTTTAGTGTTTTATAGGTTTAAGGTTTACGGCTTAGAGTTTTTTTCTATGTTTTTAGGGTTTAGCATATATGCTTTAAGGCTTTATAGGGTTTAGATCTTAGAGTTTTTTAGGTTTACAGGTTTTTGGGCTTTTTAAGGTTTGCAAGGGTTAAGTGTTTCTTATGGTTTTTTAGGAATTAGGGCTTTGGGTTTTTTCTATATGTTTTTAGGTTTAGGGTTTACAAATTTTTAGCATTTAGGATTTTGTAGGGGCTTTAAATGATTTTTAGCGTTTAAAGTATTTAGGTTTTCTTACGATTTAGGGTTTAGGGTTTAGGGCTTCTTATGGTTTTCAATTGAGGATTTAGAGTTTTAGGGTAGGGTTTATGGTTTAGGGTTTTTGGTTATGGGTTTTATTTAGGTTTTTACGGTTTAGGGCATTAGGGTTTTTAGGTTAAGGTTTTTTAGGATTTTATAGGTTTAGAGCTTAGGGCATAGGGTTTTTAAGTGTTTTTTCGTGTTTAGCATATACGATTTAGGACTTTATAGGGTTTAGAGCTTAAAGTTGTTAAGGTTTAAGGGTTTGTGGGTTTTTTACGATTTTTAAGCGTTAAGTGTTTCTTAGGGTATTTTAGGGTTTAGGGCTTAGGGTTTTTTGTATTTTTTAGGTTTAGGGTTTACGGATTTTCAGGATTTAGGGTTTAGAGCTTAGGGTTTTATAGGGGTTTTAAAAAGGTTTTTAGGGTTTATTTGAGGGTTTATCGAGTTGAGGGTTTCTTAAGGTTATGGGTCTAGGGTTTCTTTGTGTTTTCGGTTTAGGATTGAGAGTTTTATGTTAGGGTTTAGGGTTTTAGGTTAAGCGTTTTATTTAGGCTTTTAGAGAGGCTTTTGGTTTTTTATGTTAGAGTTTTTTAAATTTTTATAGGTTTGGGGTTTAGGGCTTAGTGTTTTTTTTTTTTTTTTTTTTGTGTTTTTAGGGTTTAGATAATACAAATTAGGGTTTTATAGGGTTTAGAGCTTAGTGTTTTTTTAGGTTTAGATTTTTTTTTTTTTTTATGATGTTTAAGTGTTTAGTGTTTTTTAGGGTTTATGGTTTAGAGCATAGGGTTTTGTAGGGATTTTAATTGGTCTATAGGGATTATTTTAAGATCTATAGGGTTTAGGGTTTCTTAAGGTTTAGGGTTTAGGGGTTCTTAGGCCTTTATGTTTAGGATTTAGAGTTCTAGGTTAGGGTTTAGGGTTTAGAGCTTAGGGTATTTTTAGGTTTATGGTTTTGGGTTAAGGGTTTTATTTAGGTTTTTAGGGTCTAGTGCTTTAGGGTTTTTAAGGGTTAAGGATTTCTTAGGCTTTAGTGCTTAGGGCTTAGGGATTTTAGTGTTTTTTAGGTTTAGGGTTTAATGATTTTTAGGATTTAGGGTTTAGAGCTTAAGGTTTTGTAGGGGTTTTAAATGGGATTTAGGGTTTAATTGAGGGTTTATAGGATTTAGGGTTTCTCAAGGTTTAGGGTTTTAGGTTTAGGATTTAGAGTTTTAGGTTAGGGTTTAGGCTTTAGGGCTTAGGGTTTTTTTAGGTTTAGGGTTTTAGGTTAAGGGTTTTATTTAGATTTTTAGGGTTTAGGGCTTTGAGTTTTTTGGGTTAACGTTTTTTGGGAGTTTATAGATTTATAGTTAAGGGCTTAGGGTTTTTTTGTGTTTTTTAAGGTTTAACATATACGATTTAGGGCTTTGTAGGGTTTAGAACTATGAGTTTTTAGGTTTAGGGGTTGTTGGGTTTTTTTAGGGTTTTTAAGGATTAAGTGGTTTTTAGGGTTTTTCAGGATTCATGTTTAGGGCATAGGTTTTTTTTTTTTTTTTTTTTTTTTTTTGTATTTTTTAGGTTTAGGGTTTACAAATTTTTAAGATTTAGGGTTTAAAGCTTAGAGGTTTTAGGGGTTTTTAATGGTTTTTAGGGTTTATTTTAGGGTTTATAAGATTTTGGGTTTCTTAGGGTTTTAAGTTTAGGATTTAGGGTTTTAGGTTAAGGTTTAGGGTTTAAGGCTTAGGGTTATTTTAGGTTTAGGGTTTTAGGTTAAGAATTTTACTTATGTTACTAGGGTTTAGGGCTTTGGGTTTTTTATGTTACGGGTTTTTAGGGTTTATATGTTTAGGGTTTAGCGCTTAGGTTTTTCTTCTTTTTTTAGGATTTAGCATATACGATTTAGGTCTTTATAGGGTTTTTAGCTTAGATTTTTTTAGTTTTAGGGGTTTTGTATTTTTTAGGGTTTATAAGTGTTCAGTGTTTCTTAGGGTTTAGAGCTTAGGGTTTTCTATGGGTTTCAAACTTTTTTAGGGTTTATATTAGGGTTTATAGGATTTAGGGTTTCTTATGGTTTAGGGTTTCTTAGGGTTTTAGGTTTAGGGTTTAGGGTTTAGTGCATAGGGTTTTTTTAGGTTATAGGTTTTAGGTTAAGGTTTTTATTTAGGTTTTAAGGGTTTAGGGCTTTGGGTTTTTTTGGGTTAAGATTTTTTAGGGTTTAATACATCTATGGTTTAGGGCTAAGGGTTTTTTTTTTTTCGTGTTTTTTAGGGTATAGAATATACGATTTAGGGCTTTGTAGGGTTTAGAGCATAAAGTTTTTTAGCTTTAGGGTTTTTTTTGTTTTTTTTTTTTTGGGTTTTTAAGGGTTAAGTGTCTCTTAGGGTTTATGGTTTAGAGCTTAGGGTTTTGTAGGGGTTTCAAATGGTTTTTTGGGTTTATTTTAGGATTTATAGGATTTTGGTTTTCTTAAGGTTTAGGGTTTAGGGTTTCTTAGGCTTTTTTGTTTAGGATTTAGAGTTCTAGGTTAGGGTTTAAGGTTTAAAGCTCAGGGATTTTTAGGTTAAGGGTTTTATTTAGGTATTTAGGGTTTAGTGCTTTAGGATTTTTAAGGGTTAAGTATTTCTTAGGCTTTAAGGCTTAGGGCTTAGGCTTCGGGATTTTTGTGTTTTTTATGTTTAGGGTTTATAGATGTTTAGGATTTAGGGTTTAGAGCTTAGGTTTTTATAGGGTTTTTAAATGGTTTCTAGGGTTTATTTTAGGGTTTATAGGATTTACGATTTCTTAAGGTTAAGGATTTTACGTTTAGGATTGGTTTAGGGCTTAGGGGTTTTTCAGGTTTAGGTTTAGGTTAAGATTTATGTTGGTTTTTAGGGTTTAGTGCTTTGGATTTTTTAGGTTAATGATTTTTAGGGTTTTATAGGTTAAAGTTTAGTGCTTAGGGTGTTTTTTGTGTTTTTTAAGGTTTAGGATATACAGTTTATGTCTTTATAGGGTTTAAAGCTTAGAGTTTTTTTAGGTTTAGGGGTTTTGGGGATTTTTAGGATTTTTAAGGGTTATGTGCTTCTTATGTTTTTTAGGGTTTTGGGCTTAGGGCGTTTTTTGTGTTTTTTAGGTGTAGGGTTTACAGATTTTTAGGATTAGCATTTAGATCATAGGATTTTTAGGGGTTTTAACTGTGTTTTTGGATTTATTTTAGTGTTTGTAGGATTTAGGGTTTCTTAAGGTTGAGGGTTTAGGGTTTCATAGGGTTTTCAGTTTAGGATTTAGAGTTTAGGGCTTAGGGGCTTTTTTAGGTTAGAATTTTAGGTTAAGGGTTTTTTTTGGGTTTTTAGGGTTTAGGACTTTGGGTTTTTTAGGTACAGGATTTTTATGATTTTATAGGATTAGGGTTTAGGACCTTGGTTTTTATAGCATTTTAAGTGTTAAGCTTTTATTATGGTTTTTTTAGGGTTTAGGGCTTAGTGTTTTTTTTGTGTTTTTAGGTTTAGGCTTTACGATTGTTCAAGATTTAGGGTTTAGAGCTTAGGGTTTTGTAGGGGATTTGAATGGTTTTTAGGGTTTATTTTAGGGTTTTTAGGATATAGGATTTTTTAAGGTTTAGGGTTTCTTAGGTTTTTAGGGTTTTAGGTTAGGTTTCAGGGTTTAGAGCATAGGGTTTTAGGTTAATTGTCTTATATAGGTTTTTAGGGTTTAGATCTTTGGGTATTTTAGACTAATAATTTTTAGGGTTTTATAGGATTAGGGTTTAGGGCATATATGATTTAGGGCTTTATCGGGTCTAGAGCTTAGAGTTTTTTAGGTTTAGGGTTTTTTGGGTTTTTTAATGCTTTTAAGGGTTAAGTGTTTCTTAGGGTTTAGGGCTTAGTGTTTTTTTTTTTTTTTGTGTGTTTTTTAGGTTTAGGTTTTAATGATTTTTAGGATTTAGGGTTTTTAGGGGTTTTAAATTGATTTTAGGGTTTATTTTAGGGTTTTTAGGATTTAAGGTTTCTTAAGGTTTAGGGTTTGGGGTTTCTTTGTGTTTTCAGTTTAGGATTTACAATTTTAGATTAGAGTTTAGGGTTTAGGGCTTAGGGGTTTTTTAGGTTTAAGGTTTTATGTTAAGGGTTTTAATTAGTCTTTTACAGTTTAGGGCTTTGAGGTTTTTAGGTTAAGGATTTTTAGGATTTTATAGGATTAGGGTTTAAGGCTTAGGGTTTTTTTTTTTTTTTTTTTGTGTTTTTTAGGGTTTAGTTTATACAATTTAGGGATTTATTGGGTTTAGAGCTTAGAGTATTTTTAGGTATAGTGGTTATTTGGTTTTTTTTTAGGGTTTTTAATGGTTAAGTGTTTCTTATGGTTTATTGGGGTTCAGGGGTTTGGGTTTTTGTTGTGTTTTTTAGGTTTAGGTTTTACAGAATTTCAAGATTTAGGGTTTAGAGCTTAGGGTTTTGTAATGTTTTGAGAGTTTATTTTAGGGTTTATAGGATTAAGGGTTTTAGGTTAGGGTTTAGGGTTTTGGGTTTTGAGCTTAGGGTTTTAGGTTAAGGGTTTTATCTAGCTTATTAGGGTTTAGGGCTTTGGATTTTTACGATTTTATAGGCTTAGGGTTTAGGGCTTAGGGTTTGTTTTGTGTTTTTTAGGGTTTAGCATATAGGATTTTGGGGTTTATTGGGTTTTTAGAGCCTAGAGTTTTTTTATGCTTAAGGGTTTTCGAGTTTTTATAGGTTAAATATTTCTTAAAGATTTTTAGGGTTTAGAATTTTTTTTGTGTGTTTTAAGGTTTAGAATTTACAGATTTTTAGGATTTAGGGTTTAGAGCTCGGGGTTTTGTTATGGTTTTAAATGGTTTTTAGGGTTTATTTTAGGGTTTATATGTTCGAGGGTCTCTTAAGGTTTAGGGTATAGGGCTTTAGGTTTAGGATTTAAAGTTTTAGGTAATGGTTTAGGATTTAGCACTTAGGTGCTTTTTTAGGTTTAGGGTTTTACGTTATGGGTTTTATCTACGTTTTTCGGTTTTGGGCTTTGGATTTTTTAAGTTAAGGGTTTTTAGGATTTTATAGGTTTAGGGTTTAGGGCTTATGGTTTTGTTTTTTGTGTTTTTAAAGGTTTAGCGTATACGATTTAGGGTTTTATTGGGAATAGAGCGTAGAGTTTTTAAGGTTTAGAGTTTTTTTGGGTCTTTTTAGGGTTTGTAATGGTTAATTGTTTCTTAGGAAGGTTTAGGGTTTAGGGCTTATGGTTTTTTTTTTGTGTTTTTTAGTTCTACGGTTTATGGACTTTTAGGATTTAGGTTTTAGAGCTTAGGGTTTTTAGGGGTTTTAAATGGGTTTTAGGGTTTATTTTGGGGTTTATAGGATTTAGTGTTTCTTAAGGTTTAGGGTTTCTTAGGGTTTTAGGTTTAAGGTTTAGGATTTTAGGTTAGGGTTTAGGGTTTTTTTGGGTTAAGTATTTTATATAGTTTTCTTTTTTGTTTAGGGCTTTGCATTTTTTGGGTTTATGGCTTAGGTTTTTTTGTGGTTTTTAGGTTTAGGATTTACAAATTTTAAGGATTTAGGGTTTAGAGCTTAGGGTTTTGTAGGGGTTTTAAATGGTTTTTAGGGTTTACTTTAGAATTTATAGGATTTAGGATTTCTTAAGATTTAGCGTTTTGGGTTTTCGGTATAGGATTTAGAGTTTTAGGTTAGGGTTTAGGGTTTAGGTTTTAGGGTTTAGTGCTTAGGGTTTTTTTAGGTTATGGATTTTATTTAGGTTTTTAGGGATTAGGGCTTTGGGTTTTTTAATTAAGGTTTTTAAGGATTTTATAAGTTAAGGGTTTAGGGCTTAGAGATTTTTTGTGTTTTTTAAGGTTTAGCATATACGATTTAGGGCTTTATAGGGTTTAAAGCTTAGATTTTTTTGTTTAGGGGTATTTGGGGTTTTTAGGGATTTTAAGGGTTAAGTGTTTCCTAGGGTTTTTTAGGGTTTAGGGTCTTACTGTTTTTTTGGTTTAGAGTTTATGGGTTTTTAGTATCTAGGGTTTAGAGCTTAGGGTTTAGGTTTTTTTTTTTTTTGTGTTTTTTAGGGTTTAGCTTAAACGATTCTGGGCTTTATAGGCTTTAGAGCTTAGAGTTCTTTTAGGTATAGGGGTTTTTTGTTTTTAAGATTTTTAAGGGTTAAGTGTTTTTTATGATTTTTTGGGGTTCAGGGCTTAGGGCTTTTTGTGTTTAGGGCTTAGGGTGTTTTTATTTAGGGTTTTAGGGTTTCTTAATGTTTATGGTTTAGGGTTTCGTAGGGTTTTCTATTTAGGATGTAGAGTTTTTGATTGGGGTTTTGAGCTTAGGGTTTTTCTTGATTTGGGGTTTTAGGGCTTAGGGTTTTATTGTGTTTTTTAGTGTTTAGCTTATATGATTTAGGGACTTATTGGGTTTATAGCTTAGAGTTTTTTAGGTATAGGGGTTATTTGGTTTTTTTAAGGATTTTAACGGTTAAGTGTTTCTTATGGTTTATTGGGGTTCAGGGGTTCGGGTTTTTGTTGTGTTTTTTAGGTTTAGGGTTTACAAATTTTCAAGATTTAGGGTTTAGAGATTAGGGTTTTGTAAGGATTTTAAATGGTTTTTAAAGTTTATTTTAGGGTTTATAGGATTTATGGTTTCTTAAGGTTTAGGGTTTCAGGTTAGGGTTTAGAATTTAGGGCTTAGGGTTTTAGGTTACGCATTTTACCTAGATTTTTAGGGCTTAGGGCTTTTGCTTTTTAGGGTTTTATAGGCTTAGGGTTTAGGGCTTAGGTTTTTTTTTTTTTTTAGTCTTTCTTAGGGTTTAGCATATATGATTTAGGGGTTTGTCAGGTTTTTAGCGCTTAGAGTTTTTTAGGATTAAGATTTTTTGGGTTTTTAAGGTTTTTATGGGTTAAGTGTTTATTAGGGTTTAGGGTTATTTTTTTTGTGTTTTTAAGGTTTAGGGTTTATATTTTTTTATGATTTAGGGTTTGGAGCTCATGGTTTTTAATGGTTTAAATGGTCTTTATGAATTATTTTAGGGTTTATATAATTTAGGGTTTGTTAAGGTTTAGGGTTTTATGTTAGGGTTTAGGGCTTAGGGTTTTAGGTTAAGGGTTTTAGCTTGCTTTTTAGTGTTTAGGGTTTTATAATCTTAGGGTTTAGGGCTTAGGTTTTTTTTTTTTTTTAATGTTTTTTAGAGTTTAGCATATATGATTTAGGGGTTTATCGAGTTTTTAGAGCTTAGAGTGTTTTCGGTTTAAGGGTTTTCGGGTTTTTAAGGTTTTTATGAATTAAGTGTTTCTTAGGGTTTTTTTTTTTTTTATGTTTTTTAGGTTTAGGTTTTACAGATTTTTTTTTGTGTTTTGTAATGGCTTTAAAAGGTTTTTAGGTATTATTTTAGGGTTTATATGATTTAGGGTTTCTTAAGGTTTAGGGCTTTATAGGGTTTTAGGTTCAGGATTTAGAGTTTTAGGTAATGGTTTATGGTTTAGTGCTTAGGGATTTTTTAGGTTTAGGGTTTTACGTTATGGGTTTTATCTATGTTTTTTGGTTTTGGGCTTTGGCTTTTCTAAGTTAAGGGTTTTTAGGATTTTATAGGTTTAGGGTTTAGGGCTTTTGGTTTTTTTTTTTTTTTTTTTTTTTTTTTTTTTTTTTTTTTTTTTTGTGTTTTTTAGGGTTTAGTGTATACCATTTTGGGCTTTATTGGGTTTAGAGCTTAGAATTTTTAAGGTTTAGGGGTTTTTGGGTCTTTTTAGGGTTTTTCAGGATTAAATGTTTCTTAGGATTTAGGGTTTAGAGCTTATGTTTTTTTTTTTAGTTTTAGGGTTTATGGACTTTTAGGATTTAGGCTTTAGAGCTTAGGGATTTTAGCGGTTTTAAATGGGTTTTAGGGTTTATTTTAAGGTTTTTAGGATTCAGTGTTTCTTACGGTTTAGGGTTTAGGGTTTCTTAGGGTTTTAGGTTCAAGATTTAGGATTTTTGGTTAGGGTTTATGGTTTTTTTAGGTTTAGCATTTTGGGTAAAGGATTTTATCTAGGTTTTTTATTGTAGGGCTTTGCATTTTTCGAGTTTAGGGCTTATATATTTTGTGATTTTTTGGTATAGGATTTATAGATTTTAGGAATTTAGGGTTTAGAGATTAGGTTTTTGTAGGGATTTTTAATGGTTTTTAGGGTTTATTTTAGGATTTATAGGATCTAGGGTTTCTTAAGGTTTAGGGTTTAGGGTTTAGGGTTTCCGATATAGGATTTAGAGTTTTAGGTTAGGGTTTATTCTTAGGGTTTTTTAGGTTATAGGTTTTATTTAGGTTTTTAGGGTTTAGGGTTTTGGGTTTTTCAGTTACGATTTTTAAGGATTTTATAGGTTAAGGGTTTAGGGCTTAGACATTTTGTGTTTTTTAAGGTTTAACATAAACAATTTAGGGCTTTATGGGTTTAAAGCTTATATTTTTTTTGTTTAGGGATATTTGGGGTTTTAGGGTTTTTAACGGTTAAGTGTTTCTTAGGGTTTCTTAGTGTTTTTGGTTTAAGATTTATAGTTTTAGGTTATGGTTTAGGGCTTAGGGTTTTTCTAGGTTTAGAAATTTAGGTTAAGGGTTTTATTTAGATGTTTAGGGTTAAGGACTTTGGGTTTTTTAGGTTAAGGTTTTTGAGGATTTTATAGTTTTAGGGTTTAGGGCTTAGGGGTTTTTTTTTGTATTTTTTTGTGTTTAGCTTATACAATTTAGGGATTTATAGGCTTTAGAGCTTAGAGTTGTTTTTTAGGTATAGGGGTTTTTTGTTTTTTAGGGTTTTCAAGGGTAAAGTGTTTCATATGATCTTTTGGGGTTCAGGGACTAGGGATTTTTGTGTTTAGGGCTTAGGGTTGTTTTGTTTAGGGTTTTAGGGTTTCTTAAGGTTTAGGGTTTAGGGTCTTATGTTTTCAATTTAGGATTTAGAGTTTTTGGTTAGGGTTTTGGGCTTAGCGTTTTTCTAGGTTTAGGGATTTAGGTTAATTGTTTTATTTAGGTTTTAAGGGTTAAGGGCTTTGGGGTTTTTAGGATTTTATAGTTTTATGTTTTTTTTTGGTGTATTTTTGGTTTAGCTTATACTATTAAGGGCTTTATAGGGTTTAGAGTTTACAGTTTTTTAGGTACAGGGTTTTTTGGTGTTTTTTAGGCCTAGGGTTAATATATTTTAAGGATTTAGGGGTTTTAGTGGTTTTAAATGGGTTTTAGGGTTTATTTTAGGGTTTGTAGGATTTAGTGTTTCTTTAGGATTAGGGTTTAGACTTTCTTAGGGTTTCGATTTTTAGTATTTAGGCTTTAGGGCTTAGAGTTTTTTGAGGCTTAGGATTTTAGGTTAAGGGTTTTATTTAGGTTTACAAGGTTTAGGGCTTTGGGTTTTTTAGGTTACGGTTTAGGGTTTAGGGTTTTGGAGCTTGGATTTTTTTTGTATTTTTTAGGGTTTAGCTTATATGATTTAGGGTTTTATAGTGTTTAGAACTTAGAGTTCTTTAGGTATAGGAGTTTTTTTGTTTTACTTAGGTTTTTTAAGGGTTAAGTGTTTCTTATGGGTTTTAGGGTTCAGGGTTGTGGTTTTTTTTTTAGGTTTTTCTATGTTTAGGGTTTACGAATTTTCAAGATTTAAGGTTTAGAGCTTATGGTTTTGTAGGTGTTTTAAATTGTTTTCAAAGCTTATTTTAGGCTTTAAAGGATTTAGGGTTTCTTACGGCTTAGAGTTTAAGGTTTCTTAGGATTTTAGGTTTAGAATTTAGGGCTTTAGGTTAGGGTTTAGAGTTTAGGGTTTAGGGCTTAGGGTTTAAGGTTAGGGCATAGGATTTTAGGTTAAAGTTGTTTAGGGTTTTATAAGTTTAGGGTTTAGGGCTTAATGTTTTTGTTTTTGTGTTTTTTAGGTTTTAGCATATATGATTTAAGGGTTTATCGGGTTTAGAGCTTAGAGTTTTTTTAAGTTTAGGGGTTTTCGGGTCTTTTAAGGTTTTTAAGGGTTAAGTGTTTCTTATGATTTTTTAGGGTTTAGGTTTTTTTTGTATTTTAGGTTTAGGGTGTACAAATTTTTAGGCTTTATGGATTAGAGTTTAGGGTTTTGTAAGGGTTTTATATTATTTTTATGTTTTATTTTAGGATTTATAGGATTTAGGGTTTTTTTAGGTTTAGGATTTTAGGTTATAGGTTTTATCTATATTTTTATGGTTTATGGCTTTAATTTGGGTTTTTAGTTTAAGGTTTTTTAGGATTTTATTGTTTTAGGATTTAGGGCTTATGGGTTTTTTTTTTTTTTTTTGTGTCTTTTAGGGTTTAGAATAAATAATTTAGGGATTTATAGGGTTTAGAGCATAGAGATTTTTAGGTTTAGGTGTTTTTGGATTTTTTAGGATTTTTAAGGGTTAAGTGTTTCTTAAGGTTTTTTAGGGTTTAGGATTTTTTTCTGTGTTTTTTTAGTTTTAGGGTTTATGAATTTTTAGGATTTAGGGTTTAGAACTTAGGGATTTTAGGGGTTTATTTTAGGGTTTATAAGAATTTGTGTTTCTTCAAGTTCAGGGTTTAGTGTTTCTTTGGGTTTTAGTTTAGGATTTAGGAGTTTAGGTTAGGGTTTAGGGTTTATTTTTTAGGTTTTGAGGGTTTATGGCTTTTGTTTTTTAGGTTATGGTTTTTTAGGATTTAATAGGTTTAGGGTTTCAGGTTTAGGGCTTAGGGTTTTTGTTTTTGTTTTTTAGGTTTAGGGTTTCAGGTTTAGGGCTTAGGGTTTTTGTTTTTGTTTTTTAGGTTTAGTGTTTACAGATTTTTAGGATTTAGGGTTTAGAGCTTAGGGTTTTGTAAAGATTTTAAATGGTGTTTAGGGTTTATTTTAGGGTTTATAGGATTTATGATTTCTTAAGATTTAAGGTTTAGGGTTTCTTAGGGTTTTATGTTTAGGATTTATAGTTTTAGGTAATGGTGTAGGGTTTAGCGCTTAGGTTTTTTTTAGGTTTAGGGTTTTACATTATGGGTTTTATCTATGTTTTTCAGTTTTGGGCTTTGGGTTTTTTATGTTAAGGGTTTTTAGGTTTTTATAGGTTTAGGGTTTAGGGCTTATGGTTTTATTTTTTTTATTTTTTTTATTTTTTAGAGTTTAGCGTATAAGATTTAGGGCTTTATTGGGTTTAGAGCTTAGAGTTTTTAAGGTTTAGGGGTTTTTGGGTCTTTTTAGGATTTTTAAGGGTTAAGTGTTTCTTAGGTTTTTTAAGGCTTTAGGGTTTAGGGCTTATGGTTTTTTTTGTGTTTTTTAGTTTTATGGTTTATGGGCTTTTAAGATTTAGGATTTAGAGCTTAGGGTTTTTAGGGGTTTTAAATTGGTTTTAGGGTTTATTTTAGGGTTTATAGGATTTAGTGTTTCTTAAGGTTTAGGGTTTAGGGTTTTTGGCATAGGATTTAGAGTTTTAGGTTAGGGTTAAGGGTTTAATGCTTAGGGTATTTTTTATGTTAAGGGTTTTATTTAGGTTTCTAGGGTTTAGGGCTTTGGGTTTTATTGTTAAGGTTTTTAAGGATTTCATAGGTTAAGGGTTTAAGGCTTAGAGATTTTTTGTATTTTTTAAGGTTTAGCATTTACGATTTACGGCTTTATAGGGTTTAAAGCTTAGATTATTTTTTTTGTGTATGGGTATTTGGGTTTTTAAGGGTTAAGTGTGTCTTAGGGTTTTTGAGGGTTTAAGGTTTAAGTCTTAGGGTCTTTGTGTTTTTTAGGTTTAGGGTTTATGGATTTTTAGCATTTAGGGTTTAGAGCTTAGGGATTCTAGGAGGTTTAAATGGGTTTTAGGTTTTATTTTAGGGTTTATAGGATTCAGGGTTTATTAAGGTTTAGGGTTTACGGTTTCTTTGGGTTTTTGGATTAGGATTTAGAGTTTTAGGTTATGGTTTAGGGCTTAGGGTTTTTCTAGGTTTAGGAATTTAGTTTAAGGGTTTTATTTAGATTTTTAGGGTTAAGGACTTTGGGTTTTAGGTTAAGGAATTTATAGTTTTAGGGTTTAAGGATTAGGGTTTTTGCTTTTTTTTTTTTTTTTTGTTGGGTTTAGCTGATACGATTTAGGGCTTTATAGGCTTTAGAGCTTAGAGATTTTTTTAGATGTAGGGTTTTTTATTTTGTTTTTTAGGGTTTTTAAGGGTTAAGTGTTTCTTATGGATTTTGGGATTCAGGGCTTAGGGTTTTTTGTGTTTAGGGCTTCGGGTTTTTATAGGATTTTAGGGTTTCTTAAGGTTTAATTAGGGTTTAGGGTTTCTTAGGGTTTTCGATTTAGGATTTAGAGTTTTTGGTTAGGGTTTTGGCCTTAGGATTTTCTAGGTTTAGGTTTTTAGGTCAATGATTTTATTTAGGTTTTTAGGGTTAAGGGCTTTGGGTTTTTTAGGATTTTATAGTTTTAGGATTTTTATTTTGGTCTTTTAGGGTTTAGCTTATACGATTTACGGCTTTATAGGGCTTATAGCTTAGAGTTTTTTAGGTATAAGGTTTTTTTCATGTTTTTTAGGTTTAGGGTTTACAAATTTTTAGGATTTAGGGTTTAAATGGGTTTTAGGGTTTATTTTAGGGTTTGTAGGATTTAGGGTTTCTTAAGGTTTAGGGTTTTCAATTTTTAGTATTTAGGCTTTAGGGCTTAGGATTTTTTGAGGCTTAGGGTTTTAGGTTAAGGGTTTTATTTAGGTTTTTAGGGTTTTGGGCTTTGTGTTTTTTTAGGTTAAGGTTTAGTGTTTAGGACCTTGGTTTTTTTTTTTTTTTTTGTATTTTTTTAGGGTTTAGCTTATAGGATTTAGGACTTTATAGATTTTAGAACTTATAGTTCTTTAGGTATAGGGGTTTTTTGGTTTTACTTAGGTTTTTTAAGGATTAAGTGAATCTTATGGCTTTTTGGGGTTCAGCGCTAAGGTTTTTTTATGTTTAGGGTTTATGAATTTTCAAGATTTAAGGTTTAGAGCTTATGGTTTTGTAGGAGTTCTAAATTGTTTCCAGAGTTTATTTTAGGCTTTATAGGATTTAGGGTTTCTTATGGTTTAGGGTTTACGGTTTCTTAGGGTTTTAGGTTTAGAATTTAGGGTTTAGGGTTTACGGCTTAGGGTTTCAGGTTATGGTTTAAAGTTTAGGGCATAGGAATATAGGTTAAGGTTGTTTAGGGTTTAGGGCTTTAGGTTTTTTTGGTGTTTTTTAGGGTTTAGCATATATGATTTAGGTGTTTATCGGGTTTAGAGCTTAGAGTTTTTTAGATTTAGGGGTTGTTGGGTCTTTTAAGGTTTTAAGAGTTAAGTGTTTCTTAGGGTTTTGGTTTTTTTCTTTTTGTTTTTTAGGTTTAGGGTTTACAACTTTTTAGGATTTATGGTTTAGAAATTAGGGTTTTGTAAGGGTTTTATATGATTTTTATGGTTTATCTTAGGGTTTATATGATTTAGGGTATTTTTAGGTTTAGGGTTTTAGGTTATGGGTTTTATCTATATTTTTAGGGTTTATGGCTTTAATTTGGGTGTTTAGTTTAAGGTTTTTTAGGGTTTTATTGGTTTAGCATTTAGGGCTTATGGAGTTTTTTTTTTTTTTTTTTTGGTGTTTTTTAGGGTTTAGCATAAATGATTTTGGGATTTATAGGGCTTAGAGCATAGAGATTTTTAGGTTTAGTTGTTTTTGGGTTTTTTAGGATTTTTAAGGGTTAAGTGTTTCTTAGGGTTTTTTAGGGTTCAGGGCATGGGTTTTTTCATTTTAGGGTTTATGAATTTTTAGGATTTAGGGTTTAGAACTTAGGGATTTTAGAGGATTTAAATGGGTTTTAGGGTTTATTTTAGGGTTTATAAGATTTTGTGTTTCTTAAGGTTCTGGGTTTAGTGTTTCTTAGGGCTTTAGTTAAGGATTTAGGATTTTAAGTTAGGGTTTATGGTTTTTTTTTTTTTTAGGTTTTGAGGGTTTATGGCTTTTGTTTTTTGGGTTAAGGTTTTTTAGGGTTTAATAGGTTTAGGGTTTCAGGTTTAGGGCTTAGGGTTTTTGTTTTTGTTTTTTAGGTTTAGGGTTTACAGATTTTTTAGGATTTAGGGTTTAGAGCTTAGGATTTTGTAAAGATTTTAATTGGCTTTTAGGGTTTATTTTAGGTTTTATAGGATTTATGGTTTCTTAAGGTTTAGGGTTTAGGGTTTCTTAGGGTTTTATGTTTAGGATTTATAGTTTTAGGTAATGGTTTGGGGTTTAGCGCATAGGGTTTTTTTTAGGTTTAGGGTTTTACGTTATGGGTTTTGTCTATGTTTTTCGGTTTTGGGCTTTGGATTTTTTAAGTTAAGTGTTTTTAAGATTTTATAGGTTTAGGGTTTAGGGCTTATGGCTTTTTATTTTTGTGTGTTTTTTAGGGTTTAGCATATACGATCTAGGGCTTCATTGGGTTTAGAGCTTAGAGTTTTCAAGGTTTAGGGGTTTTTGGGTCTTTTTAGGGTTTTTAAGGGTTAAGTATTTCTTAGGTTTTTTAAGGGTTTAGGGTTTAGGGCTTATGGTTTTTTTGTGTTTTTTAGTTTTAAGGTTTATGGACTTTGAGGCTTTAGGTTTTAGAGCTTAGGGTTTTTAGCGGTTTTAAATGGATTTTCGGGTTTATTTTAGGGTTTATAGGATTTAGTGTTTCTTAAGGTTTAGGGTTTAGGGTTTCTTAGGGTTTTAGATTTAAGATTTAGGATTTTAGGCTGGGTCTTAGAGTTTTTGTATGTTTAGCTTTTTGGGTTAAGGATTTTATCTAGGTTTTTTTTTTTTTTTTTTTTTTTTTTTTTTTTTTTTTTTTTATTGTTTAGGGCTTTTGGGTTTAGGGCTTAGGATTTTTTGCGTTTTTTGGGTCTAGGATTTACAGATTTTAAGGAGTTAGGGTTTGTAGCGGTTTTAAATGGTTTTTAGGGTTTATTTTAGGATTTATAGGATATAGGGTTTCTTAAGGTTTAGGGTTTAGGGTTTTCGATATAGGATTTAGAGTTTTATGTTAGGGTTTAGGGTTTAGTGCTTAGGGTTTTTTTAGGTTAAGGGTTTTATTTAGGTTTTTAGGATTTAGGGCTTTGGGTTTTATAATTAAGGTTTTTAATGATTTTAGACATTAAGGGTTTAATGCTTAGAGATTTTTTGTATTTTTTAAGGTTTAGCAATTACGATTTACGGCTTTATAGGGTTTAAAGCTTAGATTTTTTTGTGTGTAGGGGTATTTGGGTTTTTAAGGGTTAAGTGTTTCTTAGGGTTTTTTAGGGTTTAAGGTTTAAGTATTCGGGTTTTTGTGTTTTTTAGGTTTATGGTTATGGATTTTTAGTATATAGGGTTTAGAGCTTAGGATTTTTAGGAGGTTTAAATGGGTTTTAGGGTTTATTTTAGGGTTTATAGGATTTAGGGTTTCTTAAGGTTTAGGGTTTACAGTTTCTTAGGGTTTTTGGTTTAGGATTTAGAGTTTTAGGTTATGGTTTAGGGCTTAGGGTTTTTCTAGGTTTAGGAATTTAGTTTAAGGGTTTTATTTAGATTTTTAGGGTTAAGGACTTTGGATTTTTTAGATTAAGGTTTTTAAGTATTTTATATTTTTAGGGTTTAGGGCTTAGGGTTTTTGTTTTGTGTTTTTTGGATTTAGCTTATACGATTTAGGTTTAGGTTTTTTTTTTTTTTTTTTTTTTTTTTAGGATTTTTAAGGGTTAAGTATTTCTTATGGTTTTTTGGGGTTCAAGGCCTAGGGTTTTTTGTGTTTAGGGCTTAGTGTTTTTTTGTATAGGGTTTTATGTTTTTTAAGGTTTAATTAGCGTTTAGGGTTTCTTAGTGTTTTCGGTTTAGGATTTAGAGTTTTTGGTTAGGGTTTTGGGCTTAGGGTTTTTCTAGGTTTAGGATTTTTGGTTAATGGTTTTATTTAGGTTTTTAGGGTTAAGGGCTTTGGGTTTTTTAGGATTTTATAGTTTTAGGATTTTTTTTTTTTGGTCTTTTAGGGGTTAGCTTATACAATTTAGGAGCTTAGAGTTTTTTAGGTATAAGATTTTTTGTTGTTTTTTAGGTTTAGGGTTTACAGATTTTTAGGATTTAGGGTTTTAATAGGTTTTAGAATTTATTTTAGGGTTTGTAGGATTTAGGGTTTAGATTTCTTAGGGTTTTCAATTTTTAGTATTTAGGCTTTAGGGCTTAGGGTTTTTTGAGGCTTTGGGTTTTAGGTTAAGGGCTTTATTTAGGTTTTTAGGGTTTAGGGCTTTGTGTTTTTTAGGTTAAGGTTTACGGTTTAGGATCTTGGATTTTTTTTTTGTATTTTTTTAGGGTTTAACGTATATGATTTAGGGCTTTATAGGGTTTAAGGATTAAGTGAATCTTATGGTTTTTTGGGGTTCAGCGCTAAGGTTTTTTTATGTTTAGGGTTTATGAATTTTCAAGATTTAAGGTTTAGAGCTTATGGTTTTGTAGGAGTTTTAAATTGTTTTCAGAGTTTATTTTAGGCTTTATAGGATTTAGGGTTTCTTATGGTTTAGGGTTTACGATTTCTTAGGATTTTAGATTTAGAATTTAGGGTTTAGGGTTTATGGCTTAAGGTTTTAGGTTAGGGTTTAGGGTCTAGGGCATAGGATTTTAGGTTAAGGTTGTTTAGGGTTTTGATAAGTTTAGGGTTTAGGGCTTTAGGTTTTTTTGGTGTTTTTTATGGTTTAGCATATATAATTTAGGGGTTTATCGGGTTTAGATCTTAGAGTTTTTTAGGTTTAGGGGTTGTCTAGTATTTTAAGGTTTTAAGGGTTTTGTATTTTTTAGATTTTTTTTTTTTTTTTTTTTTTGATGTTTAGGGTTTACAAATTTTTAGGATTTATGGTTTAGAGATTAGGGTTTTCTAAGGGTGGGTTTTGCATTGATTTTCAGGGTTTATTTTAGGTTTTATAGGATTTATGATTTTCAAGGTTTAGGATTTAGGGTTTCTTAGGTTTTTAGGTTTAGAATTTAGAGTTTTATTTTAGGGTTTAGGGCCTAGGGTTTTTTTAGGTTTATGGGTTTTATCTAGATTTTTAGGGTTGGCTTTGGGTTTTTTAGTTGAAGGTTTTTTAGGATTTTAGTGATTTAGGATTTAGGGCTTATGGGTTTTTTTTTGTGTTTTTTAGAGTTTAGCATAAACGATTTAGGGCTTTATAGGGTTTAGAGCTTAGAGATTTTTAGGTTTAAAATTTAGGGCTTAGGATTTTAGGTTAGGGGGTAGGGTCTAGGGCATAGGATTTTTGGTTAAGGTTGTTTAGGGTTTAATAAGTTTAGGGTTTTGGGCTTAAGGTTTTTTTTTTTTTTTTTTAGGGTTTAGCATATATGATTTAGGGGTTTATCGGGTTTAGAGCTTAGGGTTTTATAGGTTCAGGGTTTTCTATTTAGGATTCAAAATTTTAGGTTAAGGTTTAGGGCTTAGGTTTTTGTTTTTTAGGTTTGGGGTTTACAAATTTTTAGGATTTAGAGTTTAGAAAGGGTTTTAAATGGTATTTAGGGTTCATTTTAGGGTTTATAGGATTTAGGGTTGCTTACGTTTAGGGTTTTAGATTTAGGATTTAGAGTTTTAGGTTAGGGTTTTTTTAGTTTTAGGGTTTTAGGTTATAGGTTTTATCTAGATTTTTAGGGTTTTTTTGGTTAAGGTTTTGTAGGATTTTATAGGTTTTTGGTTTAGGGCTTATTTTTTGTGTGTTTTTTAGGGTTTAGCATATACGATTTAGGGCTTTATAGGGTTTAGAGCTTAGAGATTTTTTGGGTTTTATAGGGTTTTTTAATGGTTAAGTGTTTATTTGGGTTTAGATTTTAGGGCTTAGGGTTTTTTTTTTTTTTGGTGTTATTTAGGTTTAAGGTTTACGGATTTTTAGGATTTAGGGTTTAGATCTTCGGGTTTTGTAGGGGTTTAAAACTCTTTTTAGGGTTTATAGGATTTTGGGTTTATTAACGTTTAGGGTTTAGGGTTTCTTAGAATTTTAGGTTTAGGAATTAGGGTTTTAGGTTAGGGTTTAGGGCTTAGCGAATTTTTAGGTGTTGGGTTTTAGGTTAGGGGTTTTATGTAGATTTTAAGGTTTAGGGCTTTGAGTTTGTTAGGTTAAGGGTTTTTAGGGTTTCATAGGTTTATGGTTTAGGGCTTAGGGTTTTTTTTTTTTTTTTTGTGTTTTTTAGGGTTTAAAATATTCGATTTAGGTCTTTATAGGGTTTAGATAATAACGTTTTTTAAGTTTAGTTGTTTTTTTTGTTTTTTAGGGTTTTAAAGGGTTAAGTGTTTCTTAGGGTTTATGGTTTAGACCTGTGGGTTTTGTAGGGGTTTTAAGTGGTTTTAAGGGTAATTATGGTATGTTTTTCTTGTGCTATGATGATCTATGTAATGAAAATGATTATGACTTAAGATTTTCCATTATCTTCAAAATGATGCTTTAACTTAGTAAATTGCATGCATTCAACTAAAATGTCTCTTTTAGCATGTTTTTATGATTTTTATGCATGCCTATCATATTTGGTGCATTCTTATACTAACCAATATTTTTCCTACATTCTTCCCCAAGTGTAGGGTCCGGTTCTGAAGGTGGGCATCATTGTGGCTGAAGCTTTGATTTGCTTATTTCTCCTAGCTTGTTGGTGAGTCCTTATGATTCGAGGACATATGTTTTTTTTTTAGTAGCTTCATTCTTTTATTTCCTCTTCGTACTATGTTGTATTGATTGTGTCCCTATTTGATTCAAGTATTGTAATAGATGGCTATATTGAGACAAGTCTAGACTTCCGCTTTCTATATGAAAAATTTGGACTTGAAATGCATTTTTTTACTCTTTATTGTTCGATGCTTATGTTGTTATATGCTAAGTGGTTTACATGGTGCCTTTTGGGGTTCTATATGCCTTGTTATTTAACCTTCCCTATCCAGCAAGCTCCATCTCGAAAATAAGAAGCAAAGGCACAAAAACTACGTAAAGGCCGACAACTTTGCCTTATCACCTTACAAAACATTCATTTCAATTGTCTCACATTTGCTTTGTGAAAATTAGTGTCTTTTCTAATACGATTACTCAACAAAAAACTTGTATAAATTATAAAAGTTATAAAGTCTATTTTAGAGGCCTAATGTAGCTACAATTCATGAATATGATATTGCACGAGTTAGACATATAATTGCTTCGTTTTGAATTATTAAGAATCAAACATATTTCTCAATTCACTCAACACTCAAAGAGCTAAATCTTTGGAACAACAACTTTGATGGTGTCAACCTTGGCTACTTGCAAGATAGCACACAATCAACTCCAAGGAAGCATTCGAACAAGTCTATACATACCAACTGTAGGACTTGATGTTTTGAGTTCCTCATTACTTTGTTGTTGTGTCATTTAATATATGCCAATAAACAGCTCAACCTCAGAACATCAGCTCTGCAACTATAGAGTGTAGAGTTTGAACATAACAACACTAACAGAAACAACTTCTTAAGCTAGTCAAGAAAGAAGCAGACTCAAAAGAGCTACGGAACTATAGTAATGAGGCCAGAAGCAACAAACATGTATATCTAAGTTTGTGCATAAAACTTCTCCAAACACCTCTCCAGTCAATTAGCAAAAACCCTTTCTGTCCTCTTCTGATTATCCTTCGATCCACGTGGAAGTTATTATATAAGCTAAGAAACATACTCCACACGCCATAACTTCCTTGTTGCCTGATAGTGTAGAAACATATAACTGACCACTTTTTCACTTCCTTCATGCATGCAACGCCTTTTGGACAGCATCCCCCTTCTCTCCAATTTTGACTATGTTAGACAAGCTTTATGTCCTATAATCCAACAAAATATGGCTTGGCAAAACTACCTTTAGAAGGTGGGTTCAAGAATGTCACTAGGAATTCATTCTTACACTCAATTTTTTTAATAAAGTTTACACATTAAAATTTCCCCTAGGTCGTGACATGAGCATATACAATTTAAGGCTTTATAGGGTTTAGAGCTTAGAGTTTTTTGTGTTTAGGGGTTGTTGTGTTTTTAGGGTTTTTTAGGGTTTAGGGTTTAGGGCTTATTGTTTTTGTGTTTATTAGGTATAGGTTTACCAATTTTAAGAATTAAGGGTTTAGAGCTAAGGGTTTTTTAGGGGTTTTAAATGGTTAGAAGGGTTCATTTTAGGGTTTTTTCGGGTTTCAGGTTTAGGATTTAGGGTTTTAGGTTAGGGTTTAGGGTTTAGGGCTTATGGTTTTTTTAGGTTTAGGGCTTTAAGTTAAAGGTTTTATCTAGGTTTTAAGGGTTTAGTGCTATTGGTTTTCTTAGGTTAAGGGTTTTTAGTGTTTTATAGGTTTAAGGTTTACGGCTTAGAGTTTTTTTCTATGTTTTTAGGGTTTAGCATATATGCTTTAAGGCTTTATAGGGTTTAGATCTTAGAGTTTTTTAGGTTTACAGGTTTTTGGGCTTTTTAAGGTTTGCAAGGGTTAAGTGTTTCTTATGGTTTTTTAGGAATTAGGGCTTTGGGTTTTTTCTATATGTTTTTAGGTTTAGGGTTTACAAATTTTTAGCATTTAGGATTTTGTAGGGGCTTTAAATGATTTTTAGCGTTTAAAGTATTTAGGTTTTCTTACGATTTAGGGTTTAGGGTTTAGGGCTTCTTATGGTTTTCAATTTAGGATTTAGAGTTTTAGGGTAGGGTTTATGGTTTAGGGTTTTTGGTTATGGGTTTTATTTAGGTTTTTACGGTTTAGGGCATTAGGGTTTTTAGGTTAAGGTTTTTTAGGATTTTATAGGTTTAGAGCTTAGGGCATAGGGTTTTTAAGTGTTTTTTCGTGTTTAGCATATACGATTTAGGACTTTATAGGGTTTAGAGCTTAAAGTTGTTAAGGTTTAAGGGTTTGTGGGTTTTTTACGATTTTTAAGCGTTAAGTGTTTCTTAGGGTATTTTAGGGTTTAGGGCTTAGGGTTTTTTGTATTTTTTAGGTTTAGGGTTTACGGATTTTCAGGATTTAGGGTTTAGAGCTTAGCGTTTTATAGGGGTTTTAAAAAGGTTTTTAGGGTTTATTTGAGGGTTTATCGAGTTGAGGGTTTCTTAAGGTTATGGGTCTAGGGTTTCTTTGTGTTTTCGGTTTAGGATTGAGAGTTTTATGTTAGGGTTTAGGGTTTTAGGTTAAGCGTTTTATTTAGGCTTTTAGAGAGGCTTTTGGTTTTTTATGTTAGAGTTTTTTAAATTTTTATAGGTTTGGGGTTTAGGGCTTAGTGTTTTTTTTTTTTTTTTTTTTGTGTTTTTAGGGTTTAGATAATACAAATTAGGGTTTTATAGGGTTTAGAGCTTAGTGTTTTTTTAGGTTTAGATTTTTTTTTTTTTTTATGATGTTTAAGTGTTTAGTGTTTTTTAGGGTTTATGGTTTAGAGCATAGGGTTTTGTAGGGATTTTAATTGGTCTATAGGGATTATTTTAAGATCTATAGGGTTTAGGGTTTCTTAAGGTTTAGGGTTTAGGGGTTCTTAGGCCTTTATGTTTAGGATTTAGAGTTCTAGGTTAGGGTTTAGGGTTTAGAGCTTAGGGTATTTTTAGGTTTATGGTTTTGGGTTAAGGGTTTTATTTAGGTTTTTAGGGTCTAGTGCTTTAGGGTTTTTAAGGGTTAAGGATTTCTTAGGCTTTAGTGCTTAGGGCTTAGGGATTTTAGTGTTTTTTAGGTTTAGGGTTTAATGATTTTTAGGATTTAGGGTTTAGAGCTTAAGGTTTTGTAGGGGTTTTAAATGGGATTTAGGGTTTAATTGAGGGTTTATAGGATTTATGGTTTCTCAAGGTTTAGGGTTTTAGGTTTAGGATTTAGAGTTTTAGGTTAGGGTTTAGGCTTTAGGGCTTAGGGTTTTTTTAGGTTTAGGGTTTTAGGTTAAGGGTTTTATTTAGATTTTTAGGGTTTAGGGCTTTGAGTTTTTTGGGTTAACGTTTTTTGGGAGTTTATAGATTTATAGTTAAGGGCTTAGGGTTTTTTTGTGTTTTTTAAGGTTTAACATATACGATTTAGGGCTTTGTAGGGTTTAGAACTATGAGTTTTTAGGTTTAGGGGTTGTTGGGTTTTTTTAGGGTTTTTAAGGATTAAGTGGTTTTTAGGGTTTTTCAGGATTCATGTTTAGGGCATAGGTTTTTTTTTTTTTTTTTTTGTATTTTTTAGGTTTAGGGTTTACAAATTTTTAAGATTTAGGGTTTAAAGCTTAGAGGTTTTAGGGGTTTTTAATGGTTTTTAGGGTTTATTTTAGGGTTTATAAGATTTTGGGTTTCTTAGGGTTTTAAGTTTAGGATTTAGGGTTTTAGGTTAAGGTTTAGGGTTTAAGGCTTAGGGTTATTTTAGGTTTAGGGTTTTAGGTTAAGAATTTTACCTATGTTACTAGGGTTTAGGGCTTTGGGTTTTTTATGTTACGGGTTTTTAGGGTTTATATGTTTAGGGTTTAGCGCTTAGGTTTTTCTTCTTTTTTTAGGATTTAGCATATACGATTTAGGTCTTTATAGGGTTTTTAGCTTAGATTTTTTTAGTTTTAGGGGTTTTGTATTTTTTAGGGTTTATAAGTGTTCAGTGTTTCTTAGGGTTTAGAGCTTAGGGTTTTCTATGGGTTTCAAACTTTTTTAGGGTTTATATTAGGGTTTATAGGATTTAGGGTTTCTTATGGTTTAGGGTTTCTTAGGGTTTTAGGTTTAGGGTTTAGGGTTTAGTGCATAGGGTTTTTTTAGGTTATAGGTTTTAGGTTAAGGTTTTTATTTAGGTTTTAAGGGTTTAGGGCTTTGGGTTTTTTTGGGTTAAGATTTTTTAGGGTTTAATACATCTATGGTTTAGGGCTAAGGGTTTTTTTTTTTTTTTTTGTGTTTTTTAGGGTATAGAATATACGATTTAGGGCTTTGTAGGGTTTAGAGCATAAAGTTTTTTAGCTTTAGGGTTTTTTTTTTTTTTTTTTTTTTGGGTTTTTAAGGGTTAAGTGTCTCTTAGGGTTTATGGTTTAGAGCTTAGGGTTTTGTAGGGGTTTCAAATGGTTTTTTGGGTTTATTTTAGGATTTATAGGATTTTGGTTTTCTTAAGGTTTAGGGTTTAGGGTTTCTTAGGCTTTTTTGTTTAGGATTTAGAGTTCTAGGTTAGGGTTTAAGGTTTAAAGCTTAGGGATTTTTAGGTTAAGGGTTTTATTTAGGTATTTAGGGTTTAGTTCTTTAGGATTTTTAAGGGTTAAGTATTTCTTAGGCTTTAAGGCTTAGGGCTTAGGCTTCGGGATTTTTGTGTTTTTTATGTTTAGGGTTTATAGATGTTTAGGATTTAGGGTTTAGAGCTTAGGTTTTTATAGGGTTTTTAAATGGTTTCTAGGGTTTATTTTAGGGTTTATAGGATTTACGATTTCTTAAGGTTAAGGATTTTACGTTTAGGATTGGTTTAGGGCTTAGGGGTTTTTCAGGTTTAGGTTTAGGTTAAGATTTATGTTGGTTTTTAGGGTTTAGTGCTTTGGAATTTTTAGGTTAATGATTTTTAGGGTTTTATAGGTTAAAGTTTAGTGCTTAGGGTGTTTTTTGTGTTTTTTAAGGTTTAGGATATACAGTTTATGTCTTTATAGGGTTTAAAGCTTAGAGTTTTTTTAGGTTTAGGGGTTTTGGGGATTTTTAGGATTTTTAAGGGTTATGTGCTTCTTATGTTTTTAAGGGTTTTGGGCTTAGGGCGTTTTTTGTGTTTTTTAGGTGTAGGGTTTACAGATTTTTAGGATTAGCATTTAGATCATAGGATTTTTAGGGGTTTTAACTGTGTTTTTGGATTTATTTTAGTGTTTGTAGGATTTAGGGTTTCTTAAGGTTGAGGGTTTAGGGTTTCATAGGGTTTTCAGTTTAGGATTTAGTGTTTTAGGTTAGGGTTTAGAGTTTATGGCTTAGGGGCTTTTTTAGGTTAGAATTTTAGGTTAAGGGTTTTTTTTGGGTTTTTAGGGTTTAGGACTTTGGGTTTTTTAGGGTTTAGGATTTTTATGATTTTATAGGATTAGGGTTTAGGACCTTGGTTTTTATAGCATTTTAAGTGTTAAGCTTTTATTATGGTTTTTTTAGGGTTTAGGGCATAGTGTTTTTTTTGTGTTTTTAGGTTTAGGCTTTACGATTGTTCAAGATTTAGGGTTTAGAGCTTAGGGTTTTGTAGGGGATTTGAATGGTTTTTAGGGTTTATTTTAGGGTTTTTAGGATATAGGATTTTTTAAGGTTTAGGGTTTCTTAGGTTTTTAGGGTTTTAGGTTAGGTTTCAGGGTTTAGAGTATAGGGTTTTAGGTTAATTGTCTTATATAGGTTTTTAGGGTTTAGATCTTTGGGTATTTTAGACTAATAATTTTTAGGGTTTTATAGGATTAGGGTTTAGGGCATATATGATTTAGGGCTTTATCGGGTCTAGAGCTTAGAGTTTTTTAGGTTTAGGGTTTTTTGGGTTTTTTAATGCTTTTAAGGGTTAAGTGTTTCTTAGGGTTTAGGGCTTAGTGTTTTTTTTTTTTTTTGTGTGTTTTTTAGGTTTAGGTTTTAATGATTTTTAGGATTTAGGGTTTTTAGGGGTTTTAAATTGATTTTAGGGTTTATTTTAGGGTTTTTAGGATTTAAGGTTTCTTAAGGTTTAGGGTTTGGGGTTTCTTTGTGTTTTCAGTTTAGGATTTACAATTTTAGATTAGAGTTTAGGGTTTAGGGCTTAGGGGTTTTTTAGGTTTAAGGTTTTATGTTAAGGGTTTTAATTAGTCTTTTACAGTTTAGGGCTTTGAGGTTTTTAGGTTAAGGATTTTTAGGATTTTATAGGATTAGGGTTTAAGGCTTAGGTTTTTTTTTTTTTTTTTTTTTGTGTCTTTTAGGGTTTAGTTTATACAATTTAGGGATTTATTGGGTTTAGAGCTTAGAGTATTTTTAGGTATAGTGGTTATTTGGTTTTTTTTTAGGGTTTTTAATGGTTAAGTGTTTCTTATGGTTTATTGGGGTTCAGGGGTTTGGGTTTTTGTTGTGTTTTTTAGGTTTAGGTTTTACAGAATTTCAAGATTTAGGGTTTAGAGCTTAGGGTTTTGTAATGTTTTGAGAGTTTATTTTAGGGTTTATAGGATTAAGGGTTTTAGGTTAGGGTTTAGGGTTTTGGGTTTTGAGCTTAGGGTTTTAGGTTAAGGGTTTTATCTAGCTTATTAGGGTTTAGGGCTTTGGATTTTTACGATTTTATAGGCTTAGGGTTTAGGGCTTAGGGTTTGTTTTGTGTTTTTTAGGGTTTAGCATATAGGATTTTGGGGTTTATCGGGTTTTTAGAGCCTAGAGTTTTTTTATGCTTAAGGGTTTTCGAGTTTTTATAGGTTAAATATTTCTTAAAGATTTTTAGGGTTTAGAATTTTTTTTGTGTGTTTTAAGGTTTAGAATTTACAGATTTTTAGGATTTAGGGTTTAGAGCTCGGGGTTTTGTTATGGTTTTAAATGGTTTTTAGGGTTTATTTTAGGGTTTATATGTTCGAGGGTCTCTTAAGGTTTAGGGTATAGGGCTTTAGGTTTAGGATTTAAAGTTTTAGGTAATGGTTTAGGATTTAGCACTTAGGGGCTTTTTTAGGTTTAGGGTTTTACGTTATGGGTTTTATCTACGTTTTTCGGTTTTGGGCTTTGGATTTTTTAAGTTAAGGGTTTTTAGGATTTTATAGGTTTAGGGTTTAGGGCTTATGGTTTTGTTTTTTGTGTTTTTAAAGGTTTAGCGTATACGATTTAGGGTTTTATTGGGAATAGAGCGTAGAGTTTTTAAGGTTTAGAGTTTTTTTGGGTCTTTTTAGGGTTTGTAATGGTTAATTGTTTCTTAGGATTTTTTAAGGTTTAGGGTTTAGGGCTTATGGTTTTTTTTTGTGTTTTTTAGTTCTACGGTTTATGGACTTTTAGGATTTAGGTTTTAGAGCTTAGGGTTTTTAGGGGTTTTAAATGGGTTTTAGGGTTTATTTTGGGGTTTATAGGATTTAGTGTTTCTTAAGGTTTAGGGTTTCTTAGGGTTTTAGGTTTAAGGTTTAGGATTTTAGGTTAGGGTTTAGGGTTTTTTTGGGTTAAGTATTTTATATAGTTTTCTTTTTTGTTTAGGGATTTGCATTTTTTGGGTTTATGGCTTAGGTTTTTTTGTGGTTTTTAGGTTTAGGATTTACAAATTTTAAGGATTTAGGGTTTAGAGCTTAGGGTTTTGTAGGGGTTTTAAATGGTTTTTGGGGTTTACTTTAGAATTTATAGGATTTAGGATTTCTTAAGATTTAGCGTTTTGGGTTTTCGGTATAGGATTTAGAGTTTTAGGTTAGGGTTTAGGGTTTAGGTTTTAGGGTTTAGTGCTTAGGGTTTTTTTAGGTTATGGATTTTATTTAGGTTTTTAGGGATTAGGGCTTTGGGTTTTTTAATTAAGGTTTTTAAGGATTTTATAAGTTAAGGGTTTAGGGCTTAGAGATTTTTTGTGTTTTTTAAGGTTTAGCATATACGATTTAGGGCATTATAGGGTTTAAAGCTTAGATTTTTTTGTTTAGGGGTATTTGGGGTTTTTAGGGATTTTAAGGGTTAAGTGTTTCCTAGGGTTTTTTAGGGTTTAGGGTCTTACTGTTTTTTTGGTTTAGAGTTTATGGGTTTTTAGTATCTAGGGTTTAGAGCTTAGGGTTTAGGTTTTTTTTTTTTGTGTGTTTTTTAGGGTTTAGCTTAAACGATTCTGGGCTTTATAGGCTTTAGAGCTTAGAGTTCTTTTAGGTATAGGGGTTTTTTGTTTTTAAGATTTTTAAGGGTTAAGTGTTTTTTATGATTTTTTGGGGTTCAGGGCTTAGGGCTTTTTGTGTTTAGGGCTTAGGGTGTTTTTATTTAGGGTTTTAGGGTTTCTTAATGTTTATGGTTTAGGGTTTCGTAGGGTTTTCTATTTAGGATGTAGAGTTTTTGATTGGGGTTTTGAGCTTAGGGTTTTTCTTGATTTGGGGTTTTAGGGCTTAGGGTTTTATTGTGTTTTTTAGTGTTTAGCTTATATGATTTAGGGACTTATTGGGTTTATAGCTTAGAGTTTTTTAGGTATAGGGGTTATTTGGTTTTTTTAAGGATTTTAACGGTTAAGTGTTTCTTATGGTTTATTGGGGTTCAGGGGTTCGGGTTTTTGTTGTGTTTTTTAGGTTTAGGGTTTACAAATTTTCAAGATTTAGGGTTTAGAGATTAGGGTTTTGTAAGGATTTTAAATGGTTTTTAAAGTTTATTTTAGGGTTTATAGGATTTATGGTTTCTTAAGGTTTAGGGTTTCAGGTTAGGGTTTAGAATTTAGGGCTTAGGGTTTTAGGTTACGCATTTTACTTAGATTTTTAGGGCTTAGGGCTTTTGCTTTTTAGGGTTTTATAGGCTTAGGGTTTAGGGCTTAGGTTTTTTTTTTTTGTTTTAGTCTTTCTTAGGGTTTAGCATATATGATTTAGGGGTTTGTCAGGTTTTTAGCGCTTAGAGTTTTTTAGGATTAAGATTTTTTGGGTTTTTAAGGTTTTTATGGGTTAAGTGTTTATTAGGGTTTAGGGTTATTTTTTTTGTGTTTTTAAGGTTTAGGGTTTATATTTTTTTATGATTTAGGGTTTGGAGCTCATGGTTTTTAATGGTTTAAATGGTCTTTATGAATTATTTTAGGGTTTATATAATTTAGGGTTTGTTAAGGTTTAGGGTTTTATGTTAGGGTTTAGGGCTTAGGGTTTTAGGTTAAGGGTTTTAGCTTGCTTTTTAGTGTTTAGGGTTTTATAATCTTAGGGTTTAGGGCTTAGGTTTTTTTTTTTTTTTAATGTTTTTTTAGAGTTTAGCATATATGATTTAGGGGTTTATCGAGTTTTTAGAGCTTAGAGTGTTTTCGGTTTAAGGGTTTTCGGGTTTTTAAGGTTTTTATGAATTAAGTGTTTCTTAGGGTTTTTTTTTTTATGTTTTTTAGGTTTAGGTTTTACAGATTTTTTTTTGTGTTTTGTAATGGCTTTAAAAGGTTTTTAGGTATTATTTTAGGGTTTATATGATTTAGGGTTTCTTAAGGTTTAGGGCTTTATAGGGTTTTAGGTTCAGGATTTAGAGTTTTAGGTAATGGTTTATGGTTTAGTGCTTAGGGATTTTTTAGGTTTAGGGTTTTACGTTATGGGTTTTATCTATGTTTTTTGGTTTTGGGCTTTGGCTTTTCTAAGTTAAGGGTTTTTAGGATTTTATAGGTTTAGGGTTTAGGGCTTTTGGTTTTTTTTTTTTTTTTTTTCTTTTTTTTTTTTTTTGTGTTTTTTAGGGTTTAGTGTATACCATTTTGGGCTTTATTGGGTTTAGAGCTTAGAATTTTTAAGGTTTAGGGGTTTTTGGGTCTTTTTAGGGTTTTTCAGGATTAAGTATTTCTTAGGGTTTAGGGTTTAGAGCTTATGTTTTTTTTTTGTTTTGTTTTTTAGTTTTAGGGTTTATGGACTTTTAGGATTTAGGCTTTAGAGCTTAGGGATTTTAGCGGTTTTAAATGGGTTTTAGGGTTTATTTTAAGGTTTTTAGGATTCAGTGTTTCTTACGGTTTAGGGTTTAGGGTTTCTTAGGGTTTTAGGTTCAAGATTTAGGATTTTTGGTTAGGGTTTATGGTTTTTTTAGGTTTAGCATTTTGGGTAAAGGATTTTATCTAGGTTTTTTATTGTAGGGCTTTGCATTTTTCGAGTTTAGGGCTTAGATATTTTGTGATTTTTTGGTATAGGATTTATAGATTTTAGGAATTTAGGGTTTAGAGATTAGGTTTTTGTAGGGATTTTTAATGGTTTTTCGGGTTTATTTTAGGATTTATAGGATCTAGGGTTTCTTAAGGTTTAGGGTTTAGGGTTTCCGATATAGGATTTAGAGTTTTAGGTTAGGGTTTATTCTTAGGGTTTTTTAGGTTATAGGTTTTATTTAGGTTTTTAGGGTTTAGGGTTTTGGGTTTTTCAGTTACGATTTTTAAGGATTTTATAGGTTAAGGGTTTAGGGCTTAGACATTTTGTGTTTTTTAAGGTTTAACATAAACAATTTAGGGCTTTATGGGTTTAAAGCTTATATTTTTTTTGTTTAGGAATATTTGGGGTTTTAGGGTTTTTAACGGTTAAGTGTTTCTTAGGGTTTCTTAGTGTTTTTGGTTTAAGATTTATAGTTTTAGGTTATGGTTTAGGGCTTAGGGTTTTTCTAGGTTTAGAACTTTAGGTTAAGGGTTTTATTTAGATGTTTAGGGTTAAGGACTTTGGGTTTTTTAGGTTAAGGTTTTTGAGGATTTTATAGTTTTAGGGTTTAGGGCTTAGGGGTTTTTTTTTGTATTTTTTTGGGTTTAGCTTATACAATTTAGGGATTTATAGGCTTTAGAGCTTAGAGTTGTTTTTTAGGTATAGGGGTTTTTTGTTTTTTAGGGTTTTCAAGGGTAAAGTGTTTCATATGATCTTTTGGGGTTCAGGGACTAGGGTTTTTTGTGTTTAGGGCTTAGGGTTGTTTTGTTTAGGGTTTTAGGGTTTCTTAAGGTTTAGGGTTTAGGGTCTTATGTTTTCAATTTAGGATTTAGAGTTTTTGGTTAGGGTTTTGGGCTTAGCGTTTTTCTAGGTTTAGGGATTTAGGTTAATTGTTTTATTTAGGTTTTAAGGGTTAAGGGCTTTGGGGTTTTTAGGATTTTATAGTTTTATGTTTTTTTTTTGGTATATTTTTGGTTTAGCTTATACTATTAAGGGCTTTATAGGGTTTAGAGTTTACAGTTTTTTAGGTACAGGGTTTTTTGGTGTTTTTTAGGCCTAGGGTTAATATATTTTAAGGATTTAGGGGTTTTAGTGGTTTTAAATGGGTTTTAGGGTTTATTTTAGGGTTTGTAGGATTTAGTGTTTCTTTAGGATTAGGGTTTAGACTTTCTTAGGGTTTTGATTTTTAGTATTTAGGCTTTAGGGCTTAGAGTTTTTTGAGGCTTAGGATTTTAGGTTAAGGGTTTTATTTAGGTTTACAAGGTTTAGGGCTTTGGGTTTTTTAGGTTACGGTTTAGGGTTTAGGGTTTTGGAGCTTGGATTTTTTTTGTATTTTTTAGGGTTTAGCTTATATGATTTAGGGTTTTATAGTGTTTAGAACTTAGAGTTCTTTAGGTATAGGAGTTTTTTGGTTTTACTTAGGTTTTTTAACGGTTAAGTGTTTCTTATGGGTTTTAGGGTTCAGGGTTGTGGTTTTTTTTTAGGTTTTTCTATGTTTAGGGTTTACGAATTTTCAAGATTTAAGGTTTAGAGCTTATGGTTTTGTAGGTGTTTTAAATTGTTTTCAAAGCTTATTTTAGGCTTTAAAGGATTTAGGGTTTCTTACGGCTTAGAGTTTAAGGTTTCTTAGGATTTTAGGTTTAGAATTTAGGGCTTTAGGTTAGGGTTTAGAGTTTAGGGTTTAGGGCTTAGGGTTTAAGGTTAGGGCATAGGATTTTAGGTTAAAGTTGTTTAGGGTTTTATAAGTTTAGGGTTTAGGGCTTAATGTTTTTGTTTTTGTGTTTTTTAGGTTTTAGCATATATGATTTAAGGGTTTATTGGGTTTAGAGCTTAGAGTTTTTTTAAGTTTAGGGGTTTTCGGGTCTTTTAAGGTTTTTAAGGGTTAAGTGTTTCTTATGATTTTTTAGGGTTTAGGTTTTTTTTGTATTTTAGGTTTAGGGTGTACAAATTTTTAGGCTTTATGGATTAGAGTTTAGGGTTTTGTAAGGGTTTTATATTATTTTTATGTTTTATTTTAGGATTTATAGGATTTAGGGTTTTTTTAGGTTTAGGATTTTAGGTTATAGGTTTTATCTATATTTTTATGGTTTATGGCTTTAATTTGGGTTTTTAGTTTAAGGTTTTTTAGGATTTTATTGTTTTAGGATTTAGGGCTTATGGGTTTTTTTTTTTTTTTGTGTGTCTTTTAGGGTTTAGAATAAATAATTTAGGGATTTATAGGGTTTAGAGCATAGAGATTTTTAGGTTTAGGTGTTTTTGGATTTTTTAGGATTTTTAAGGGTTAAGTGTTTCTTAAGGTTTTTTAGGGTTTAGGATTTTTTTCTGTGTTTTTTTAGTTTTAGGGTTTATGAATTTTTAGGATTTAGGGTTTAGAACTTAGGGATTTTAGGGGTTTATTTTAGGGTTTATAAGAATTTGTGTTTCTTCAAGTTCAGGGTTTAGTGTTTCTTTGGGTTTTAGTTTAGGATTTAGGAGTTTAGGTTAGGGTTTAGGGTTTATTTTTTAGGTTTTGAGGGTTTATGGCTTTTGTTTTTTAGGTTATGGTTTTTTAGGATTTAATAGGTTTAGGGTTTCAGGTTTAGGGCTTAGGGTTTTTGTTTTTGTTTTTTAGGTTTAGGGTTTACAGATTTTTAGGATTTAGGGTTTAGAGCTTAGGGTTTTGTAAAGATTTTAAATGGTGTTTAGGGTTTATTTTAGGGTTTATAGGATTTATGATTTCTTAAGATTTAAGGTTTAGGGTTTCTTAGGGTTTTATGTTTAGGATTTATAGTTTTAGGTAATGGTGTAGGGTTTAGCGCTTAGGTTTTTTTTAGGTTTAGGGTTTTACATTATGGGTTTTATCTATGTTTTTTAGTTTTGGGCTTTGGGCTTTTTAAGTTAAGGGTTTTTAGGTTTTTATAGGTTTAGGGTTTAGGGCTTATGGTTTTACTTTTTTTATTTTTTTATTTTTTAGAGTTTAGCGTATAAGATTTAGGGCTTTATTGGGTTTAGATCTTAGAGTTTTTAAGGTTTAGGGGTTTTGGGGTCTTTTTAGGGTTTTTAAGGGTTAAGTGTTTCTTAGGTTTTTTAAGGCTTTAGGGTTTAGGGCTTATGGTTTTTTTTGTGTTTTTTAGTTTTATGGTTTATGGGCTTTTAAGATTTAGGATTTAGAGCTTAGGGTTTTTAGGGTTTTTAAATTGGTTTTAGGGTTTATTTTAGGGTTTATAGGATTTAGTGTTTCTTAAGGTTTAGGGTTTAGGGTTTCTTAGGGCTTTAGGTTTAAGATTTAGGATTTTAGGCTAGGGTTTAGAGTTTTTTTATGTTTAGCATTTTGGGTTAAAGATTTTATCTAGGTTTTTTTTTTTGTTTAGGGCTTTGCATTTCTTGGGGTTAGGGCTTAGGATTTTTTCTGTTTTTTAGGTTTAGGGTTTCCAGATTTTAAGGAGTTAGGGTTTGTAGGGGATTTAAATCGTTTTTAGGTTTTATTTTAGGATTTATAGGATTTATGTTTTCTTAAGGTTTAGGGTTTAGGGTTTTTGGCATAGGATTTAGAGTTTTAGGTTAGGGTTAAGGGTTTAATGCTTAGGGTATTTTTTATGTTAAGGGTTTTATTTAGGTTTCTAGGGTTTAGGGCTTTGGGTTTTACTGTTAAGGTTTTTAAGGATTTCATAGGTTAAGGGTTTAAGGCTTAGAGATTTTTTGTATTTTTTAAGGTTTAGCATTTACGATTTATGGCTTTATAGGGTTTAAAGCTTAGATTATTTTTTTTGTGTATGGGTATTTGGGTTTTTAAGGGTTAAGTGTGTCTTAGAGTTTTTGAGGGTTTAAGGTTTAAGTCTTAGGGTCTTTGTGTGTAATGACCCTCTTGGTCATTTCTGTATCTTACGTTCTGTGTGTCGTTTAGAGCACTCCTATAGTGACCCCAAGTCATTTATGACTTGCTGGGACTGACAGTTCGGTCACCTGGTCGTTCGTTTGGTTTTGGTGTGAGTTTTAGTGTTTTGGAGCTTATGAACCTTGAACGATCATTTTCGATCAAAAGTTCAAGAAGACCACCTCAGAATGGAATTCTGACAGTTCCATCAGCTCCGAAAAGGTTGTTTTAGGCTAGTAGCATGGTCGGCATGACTCCCGAGGTTTTCAGTGTGAGTCGGTGCGATTAGGCGTTTTAGCCTTAGAAATTTGGCCTAAGGTTGACTTTGGTCAACATTCTTGAAAAACATGCTCGGATGAAAATTCCGTCAGTGCGGTTAGCTCCGGAATGTTGATTTTGGTCTAGAACAACCTTTTTTTTGACTCCCGAGGTCTCCAAACACATTTCGAGCCCTTCGGTGGATTTTGGTTAAAATGACTCTTGGAAGTGGGACCCACTTTTTATCGAGATGACCTCTGATGGAAATTTCGACTACGCCGTTGAGTCTGGAATATCGAATTTGGTAGGGTAGCATATCTATTTTAATTTTATCGGGTCCCGAGCGAAATCCGAGCCCTCCGTCGGAGACTTTAAATATGTTGCTGAATCTGGTGCAGCAAAATTTCAGCAACTTTTTCTCATCTTTGAAAGGGCATAACTCTCTCATTTCTTGTCCAAATCAAGTGATCCAAAGGTGCATCTTGTGTAGTTTTTTGCAAGGAACGCATCGGTGTGGTTAGATTTCATATTCAAAGCTTCGTTGGAGGTAAAAATTTGTGTTTTAATTGCTGTCACGGTCATTTTCGGGCTCAGTTTTTAGGCAGTTTTGGAAGCTGATTTCTTGATCATTTTAGGTCCGAATTCAGTGATTCTTGAGGCTATCTTGAGTGGTTTTTTGAGAAGAACGTTGTGGTGTTGTCGGATTTCGCTGTAGACCCCTAGTTTCTGGTATTTTCTCGTGAATAGCTGCTGCTATTACTGTTCATTGTTAGTATGTTTTGTGTTTTTCATTGTATGTCGTGTTGGGCTGTTTCGAGCCTCGAATTGTGTTCTATTTTGGGACACAAGTTTGGGGAGGTGTTTTAGAACCTATTTTTGGGGTTAATTTCGGAATTTTCGATGCGGGCCCCACTTTCTCCGTTTTGACCCCGAAATTGGTCTGTCTCCATTTCTTGTGATTTTAGTGTCTAAACAACCGTAATAACGTTGTGACTCTATTTTTGATAGCGTGTCAGCGTTTAGAGGCTGTTCGAAAAGGGAAAGCTCCGGAGAAGTGACTTTTGGAGCGCGCGTGGTCAGCCTACAGGTAGGCTGCGGTTTCCCTCTCTTAGATTGAACTTGAGACTGGGAATGCATGTTGATTAGTTGGGATTTGGGTTGGTAATTATTGAATAGTGCATAGGTGTTTAGAATTCATGTTTCGGTCTCTTTCGGATATTATCGATTAACAGGGAGCATGCTTGGTGTTACAAATTGCCCCTCCTTGCTATGTGGAGTACCTGTATGCTTAATTACTATTTATTTGAAGCATGTTGGGCCTTAGTTTAGGTTTGACTAGGGTTTGCCTTAGAAATTCATGATTCGGAATAGTTAGGCCTTAGTTTTGCCCCGACGTCGCTCGGCCGGCTTAGATCCCTGTAGACTGGTGTAGCATACTAGAGTCTGATAGTTTGGACCTTAGTTAGGCGATACTGGTTCTGATTCGCGATTTGAAGTTGGTTTTCATTCGGTTATAAGAAATTACATTGATTGGCTAAGTGTGGACGGTGTTCCACAAACAGTTTTGCACCTGGATTGATTGAGACTCTTTCAGCAGCTACATTGACACCTTTGTCGGGTTTTCGGATTCGAGCTCCAGTTTAGACCTCAAGATACTTATATAGAGCATCCGGTTCGAGGTCCGGCCTCTATCGCTCAGATACTTATATAGAGCATCCGGTTCGAGGTCCGGCCTCTATCGTTCAGATATTTATATAGAGCATCCGGTTCGAGGTCCGGCCTCTATCGCTCAGATAATTATATAAAGCATCCGGTTCGAGGTCCGGCCTCTATCGTTCAGATATTTATATAGAGCATCCGGTTCGATTTTCGGCCTCTGTATCTTCAGATTCTATTATTTGGGGTTGAGGTTTTGGTTCGATGTTCTGTGTTCTTGGATTCTCTTATGTAAATCTCTTTAGCTATAGTTTTTCTGTGTACTCGATGGGCTTATGGGGGTCCGTTCGGGTTTTTAATTTAACTTGCGCACGATTGTACCTTCTGGGCTTATGGGGGTCCAGTTAGGTGTAGTTAGCTTATAGATTACTTTAGTTAATTATTTCTACACTCGTGTGCATTCCATTGTTACTTAGCTTTCATTCTAGACCTCTGTTTGTGTTATTCCTTCTTTTCGTATTGTATTTTCTTTTCAAGTTCAATCGGCCTATGATGCTTACTGGGTACCTATTGTTTTTGTACTCATGCTACGCTCTGCATCTCTTTCGTGATGCAGGTCCGAGCACCAGCGGCCAGCGTTGATCCAGCTTGGAGTAGTTTGATCCGGAGACAGGGGTGAGCACACGGTGTTCTATACTATTTCAGTCTCCATCTGTATATATAGACTTGTCTTTTGCCTTTCGAGACAGTCGAGTCTCTGTAGTCTACTTTTGGAAATTGTACTCTTTTGTTAGTAGCTCTGTACTAGTGACTTCCAGGTTTTGGGAGGTATCTTTATTTGTATATATGTTTTGGTTTGCACCCGCTTGTTTTATTGTTATATTAAATTTTGTCTACTCTTGTTTAGTTTCTGCCCTCAGACCCATTACTTGTTGTTCCGGGTTACGGGTCGGCTTACCTACTGGTGGGTTATAGTAGATGCCATCATGGCTTGAGAAATCAGGTCGTGACAAGTTGGTATCAGAGCCAGGTTCACCGGTCTCACTTGTACAGAGCTAACGTCCAGTAGAGTCTTGCGGATCGGTGCAGAGACGTCCGTAACTTATCTTCTAGAGGCTACAGGATGTCTTTAGGAAGATTTTCTCTTTTGTTTCACTTTCGTGCAATTTGTGTCTTATTGTTTCCTTGAAATCTCACTTATTTCACTCTATCAAAGAATGGCTTGCACGCGAGGTAGCGCGGCCAGGAATGATGCACCCGAGCATGCAGACAGAGCCCCAACTTGGGGTAGACGCCGACCCCGAGGTCGAGCACCGGCCAGAGATGAAAAGGAGGAGCCCCAGGCAGCATATGTACCTCCGCAGCCAGTGGGGCCGGGACTAGTCCAGCCACCACCTACACCTGTACCTGCACCAGCTGCAGCATGCCCTGCTGACTCAGATATTAGCAGCTATTGGGGAGATGCGTCAGGCACGCCGCAGGGTCAGCCTGCCGCAGCAGCACCAGAGGTTCAGCCATTACCAGTTCAGGTGGCCGCCCAGCCAGACTTAAAGGATAGGGAGATTCCACTTCGCAAGCAGAAGATGCTCGGGGTATTCCAGAGGTTGGCACCACCGATATTCTCGGGGGCGATTGGGGAGGACGCCTACTAGTTTCAGCTCACTTGCCAGGAGCAGCTACAGTCTTTAGGCCTACTGGAGTCGAGAGGAGCCGACTTCACCGCTCACTAGTTTCGTGGGCCAGCCAGGCAGTGGTGGCGCTCGTATCGAGAGTCCAAGCCAGCTGGATCGCCTCCTATATCTTGGAGTGAGTTCTCAGAGGCTTTCTTAGCCCGATTCATGCCACGGAGCGTCAGGGATAGGCTTCGTGATCAGTTCTCCAGATTGGAGCAGGGCCCTATGACTGTCTCAGAGTATAAGACAAGGTTTCATGAGTTGTCTCGGCATGCTACCATGATTCTACCCATGGAGGAGGAGAAGGTTTGTTGTTTTGTACGTGGGTTGCGGTACCGTCTGAGGGTCGACACAGAGCATTTGGTTTCAGCCGGCCGTTCATTTCTTGATGTGGTAGATCATGCTCGTTCCATGGAGCATATTCATCGTGAGGCCCAAGGGGGCAGCAATAAGAGGGCACACTACCAGGGCAGCTTCAGCGGGTCCTAGACTAGGGGAAGGGATTCCTATGATAGGCCTCGCCAGAGGTTCCAGCAGGGTCAGTCTAGTCGGCCTATTCAGGCGGCATTACCTGCTTTTGAGGGTAGCCAGCATCAGCAAGGTGGTCCTAGTACGGGCCAGAGTTCGAAGGGATCAGATTCTCTCCCTTCATACCGCGGTCGGGTTTCTACAGGGCATTCAACTTCGGGGTGTTATGATTGTGGTGCTCTTGACCATTGGTCCAGAGGGTTCCCCAGGCGAGGGCGAGGGGCGATTGTACCAGCTCCTCTTGCACCTAGACTGATTTCCGCAGTACCTTCTCCAGCTAGAGGTGGTGGTCAGGACCAGGGCCATCGGGATAGTCATCAGAGTACCAGAGGTGGAGCTCGGGGAGGCAGGTCAGGTGGTAGATCGGACGCACCGGGCAGAGGTGCTCAGGGCCATTTCTACGCTGCCCCGGCAAGGGCGGCGGCTGAGGCATCTGACATTGTCATCACAGGTATGCTTTTGTTATGCCATCAGCCTGCTACAGTATTATTTGATCCTAGTTCCACATTCTCGTATGTATCTGTTTATTTTGCTCCCTGATTGGGTATGAGGTCTAAGTCTTTGGCAGAGCCAGTTCATGTTTCGACCCCGGTGGGTAAGTTCTTAGTAGTGGATCAGGCATTGCGATCTTGCTTAGTGACTATCCAGGGTTATGATACTAGAGTTGATCTTATTCTGCTTGATATGATTGATTTTGATGTGATTCTGGGCATGGACTGGTTATCCCCCTACCATGCGGTCTTGGATTGCTATGCCAAGACTGTTACTTTAGCTATGTCTGGCATTCCCCCAGTGTTGCGGCAGGGTGCTCGTAGTCACACACCGATAGGGATCATCTCTTTTATGCGGGCTAGCCGGTTGGTTGCTTCTGGGTGTTTAGCTTATTTGGCCTATGTGAGAGATGTAAGTAGGGAGGGCCCTTCAGTTGACTCAGTTTCTGTGGTTAGAGAGTTTGCAGATGTGTTCCCTACAGACTTACCTGGCCTACCCCCAAAGTGTGACATTGATTTTGCCATAGATTTGGAGTCTGGCACCCGTCCTATTTCTATTCCGCCTTACCGGATGGCTCCTGCAGAGCTCAGGGAACTCAGTGTTCAGTTAGAAGACCTCTTAGGTAAGGGGTTCATCCGTCCGAGTGTGTCGCCTTGGGGTGTTCCTGTTTTGTTTGTGAAGAAGAAGGATGGGACTATGAGGATGTGCATTGACTACAGGCAGTTGAATAAGGTGACGGTGAAGAACCGCTACCCCATGCCTCGTATTGATGACCTGTTTGACCAGCTTCAGGGTGCCGTCGTGTTTTCTAAGATTGATTTGAGATTCGGGTACCATCAGCTGAAGATTAGGGCAGTGGACATCCCTAAAATCGCATTTAGGACTCGTTACGGCCACTATGAGTTCCTTGTGATGTCTTTTGGGTTGACTAATGCCCCTGCCGCCTTCATGGACTTGATGACACGTGTGTTCAGGCCATACCTTGATTCATTTGTTATCGTCTTCATTGATGACATATTGGTATACTCGCGGAGCTAGAGTGAGCATGAGCAGCATTTGAGGATAGTGCTCCAGACTTTGAGAGATCATCAGCTTTATGCCAAGTTCTCAAAGTGTGAGTTTTGGCTTGAGTCTGTAGCATTCTTGGGGCACGTGGTGTCTAAAGAGGGTATTAGGGTTGATCCAGCGAAGATTAAGGCTATTCGTGATTGGGATAGGCCTACTTCTGTTACTGAGGTTCGTAGCTTCGTCGGGTTATCTAGTTATTACAGACGCTTCGTTGAGGGCTTTTCTACTATTGCAGCCCCTTTGACTCGGTTGACTCATGTTAATGTTCCCTTTGTTTGGTCAGAGGAGTGTGAGGCGAGCTTTTTGAGGCTCAAGGAGTTATTGACCACTGCTCCTATATTGACTCTTCCAGTTGAGGGCGAGGGCTTCACGGTTTATTGTGACGCATCCGGCGTTGGTTTGGGTTGTGTATTGATGCAGCAGGGTCGGGTTATTGCGTATGCGTCGAGGCAACTTAAGATCCATGAGCGCAACTACCCCACTCATGACTTGGAGTTGGCGGCGGTAGTTTTCGCGCTTAAGATTTGGAGGCACTACTTATATGGAGTTCGATGTGAGATCTATACCGATCATAAGAGCCTTCAATACATCATGAGCCAGAGGGACCTTAATTCGAGGCAGCGTCGTTTGATTGAGCTCCTGAAGGACTACGACCTTTCTATTCTTTATCATTCGGGCAAGGCGAATGTGGTAGCGGACGCCTTGAGCTGAAAGACGGTGAGTATGGGTCGTCTAGCCTTCTTATCTGTTGAGGAGCGACCCTTGGCTTTGGACGTTCAGTTCTTAGCTAATAGCATGATGCGGTTGGATATCTCAGATTCCAGGCGCGTCTTGGCCTATATGGGAGTTCAGTCTTCTTTGCTTGATAGGATCCATGGTTGCCAGTGTGAGGATGAGGCATTGGTGGTCCTTAGAGATCGAGTGTTAGCGGGTGATGGTGGTCAGGCTACCTTAGATCCTGATGGAGTGTTGAGATTCGCCGGTCGCATCTGTGTTTCGAGAGTTGGGAATTTGATTCAGTTGATACTTTCTGAGGCCCATGAGTCTAGATACTCTATCCATCCGGGCACAGCGAAGATGTATCGAGATTTGAGGCAGCATTATTGGTGGAGTGGCATGAGGAGAGATATTGCTGACTTTGTTTCCCGTTGCTTGAGTTGCCAGCAGGTAAAGGCCGAGCATTTGAGGCCTGGTGGTGAGTTTCAGAGATTACCCATTCCGGAGTGGAAGTTGGAGCGTATCACTATGGACTTCATTGTGGGGTTGCCTCGGACTTCTAGAGGAGTTGACAGCATTTGGGTCATTATGGATCGATTGACCAAGTCAGCACACTTCCTCCCTGTTCATACTACTTTTAGTGCCGAGAGGTTGGCTCGTATCTACATTAGGGAGGTGGTCAGACTTCATGGGGTGCCGACTTCTATTATATCAGATCGGGGTTCTCAGTTCACATCTAGCTTTTGGAGGACCTTTCAGGATGAGTTGGGCACTCGGGTTTGACCTTAGCACAGCTTTTCACCCACAGACAGATGGCCAGTCGGAGTGTACTATTCAGGTTTTTGAGGATATGTTGCGGGCGTGTGTTATGGACTTTGGAGGTCAGTGGGACCAGTTTTTGCCTTTGGCAGAGTTTGCGTATAATAACAGCTACCATTCTAGCATTCAGATGGCCCCGTTCGAGGCCTTGTATGGTAGGCGTTGTCGCTCTCCGGTGGACTGGTTTGAGTCTACAGAGCCTAGGCCGCGGGGTACAGATTTGATTCAGGAGGCTTTGGATCAGGTGAGAGTGATTCAGGATAGACTCAGGACTGCTCAGAGTAGGCACCAGAGTTATGCGGATCAGAGGCGTCGACTTTTGAGATTCTCTGTTGGCGATCAGGTATTCCTCCGTGTGTCGCCCATGAAGGGCGTGATGAGATTTGGGAGGCGGCGTAAGCTTAGCCCCAGGTACATTAGGTCTTTTGAGATACTCCGAACAGTTGGGAGGTTGCTTATGAGTTGGCCCTACCTCCAGCATTTTCAGCCATCCACCCGGTTTTCCATGTCTCGATATTGCGCCAGTATGTTCCTGATGAGTCTCGTGTGCTCCAGTATGATACAGTTGAGTTGGATGATCGTTTGACATTTATAGAGGAGCCAGTTGCCATCCTAGCCAGAGATGTGAGGAGATTGCGCTCGAGAGCCATTCCTGTTGTTAAGGTTCGTTAGAGGCATCGTCCAGTCGAGGAGGCTACCTGGGAGACCGAGCAGGAGATGCGAGAGCAGTTTCCCAGCTTGTTTGAGCCCTCAGGTATGCCCTTATCTTTTATTTCGCGGACGAAAGTTCTTTTTAGTAGTAGATATTGTAATGACCCTCTTGGTCAATTTTGTATCTTACTTTCTGTGTGTCGTTTAGAGCACTCCTATAGCGACCCCAAGTCATTTATGACTTGCTGGGACTGACAGTTCGGTCACCTGGTCGTTCGTTTGGTTTTGGTGTGAGTTTTAGTGTTTTGGAGCTTATGAACCTTGAACGATCATTTTCGATCAAAAGTTCAAGAAGACCACCTCAGAATGGAATTCTGACAGTTCCATCAGCTCCGTAAGGGTTATTTTAGGCTAGTAGCATGGTCGGCATGACTCCCGAGGTTTTCAGTGTGAGTCGGTGCGATTAGGCGTTTTAGCCTTAGAAATTTGGCCTAAGGTTGACTTTGGTCAACATTCTTGAAAAACGTGCTCGGATGAAAATTCCGTCAGCGCGGTTAGCTCCGAAATGTTGATTTTGGTCTAGAGCAACCTTTTTTTCGACTCCCGAGGTCTCCGAACTCATTTCGAGCCCTTCGGTGGATTTTGGTTAAAATGGCTCTTGGAAGTGGGACCCACTTTTTATCGAGATGACCTCTGATGGAAATTTCGACTACGCCGTTGAGTCTAGAATATCGAATTTGGTAGGGTAGCATATCTGTTTTAATTTTATCGGGTCCCGAGCGAAATCCGAGCCCTCCGTCGGAGACTTTAAATATGTTGCTGAATCTGGTGCAGCAAAATTTCAGCAACTTTTTCTCATCTTTGAAAGGGCATAACTCTCTCATTTCTTGTCCAAATCAAGTGATCCAAAGGTGCATCTTGTGTGGTTTTTCGCAAGGAACGCGTCGGTATGGTTAGATTTCATATTCAAAGTTTCGTTGGAGGTAAATATTTGTGTTTTAATTGCTGTCACGGTCATTTTCGGGCTCAGTTTTTGGGCAGTTTTGGAAGCTGATTTCTTGATCATTTTAGGTCCGAATTCAGTGATTCTTGAGGCTATCTTGAGTGGTTTTTCGAGAAGAACGTTGTGGTGTTGTCGGATTTCGCTGTAGACCCCTATTTTCTGGTATTTTCTCGTGAATAGCTGCTGCTATTACTGTTCATTGTTAGTATGTTTTGTGTTTTTCATTGTATGTCGTGTTGGACTGTTTCGAGCCTCGAATTGTGTTCTATTTTGGGACACAAGTTTGGGGAGGTGTTTTAGAACCTATTTTTGGGGTTAATTTCGGAATTTCCGATGCGGGCCCCACTTTCTCCGTTTTGACCCCGAAATTGGTCTGTCTCCATTTCTTGTGATTTTAGTGTCTAAACAACCGTAATAACGTTGTGACTCTATTTTTGATAGCGTGTCAGCGTTTAGAGGCTGTTCGAAAAGGGAAAGCTCCGGAGAAGTGACTTTTGGAGCGCGCGTGGTCAGCCTACAGGTAGGCTGCGGTTTCCCTCTCTTAGATTGAACTTGAGACTGGGAATGCATGTTGATTAGTTGGGATTTGGGTTGGTAATTATTGAATAGTGCATAGGTGTTTAGAATTCATGTTTCGGTCTCTTTCGGATATTATCGATTAACAGGGAGCATGCTTGGTGTTACAAATTGCCCCTCCTTGCTATGTGGAGTACCTGTATGCTTAATTACTATTTATTTGAAGCATGTTGGGCCTTAGTTTAGGTTTGACTAGGGTTTGCCTTAGAAATTCATGATTCGGAATAGTTAGGCCTTAGTTTTGCCCCGACGTCGCTCGGCCGGCTTAGATCCCTGTAGACTGGTGTAGCATACTAGAGTCTGATAGTTTGGACCTTAGTTAGGCGATACGCTTACTTTGACGATAGTTATCTTTATTTTTCCCCGATATTGCGGCTTCACGAGTTACGTCGGCGACACTGGTTCTGATTCGCGATTTGAAGTTGGTTTTCATTCGGTTATAAGAAATTACATTGATTGGCTAAGTGTGGACGGTGTTCCACAAACAGTTTTGCACCTGGATTGATTGAGACTCTTTCAGCAGCTACATTGACACCTTTGTCGGGTTTTCGGATTCGAGCTCCAGTTTAGACCTCAAGATACTTATATAGAGCATCCGGTTCGAGGTCCGGCCTCTATCGCTCAGATACTTATATAGAGCATCCGGTTCGAGGTCCGGCCTCTATCGTTCAGATATTTATATAGAGCATCCGGTTCGAGGTCCGGCCTCTATCGCTCAGATAATTATATAGAGCATCCGGTTCGAGGTCCGGCCTCTATCGTTCAGATATTTATATAGAGCATCCGGTTCGAGGTCCGGCCTCTATCGCTCAGATACTTATATAGAGCATCCGGTTCGATTTTCGGCCTCTGTATCTTCAGATTCTATTATTTGGGGTTGAGGTTTTGGTTCGATGTTCTGTGTTCTTGGATTCTCTTATGTAAATCTCTTTAGCTATAGTTTTTCTGTGTACTCGATGGGCTTATGGGGGTCCGTTCGGGTTTTTAATTTAACTTGCGCACGAGTGTACCTTCTGGGCTTATGGGGGTCCAGTTAGGTGTAGTTAGCTTATAGATTACTTTAGTTAATTATTTCTACACTCGTGTGCATTCCATTGTTACTTAGCTTTCATTCTAGACCTCTGTTTGTGTTATTCCTTCTTTTCGTATTGTATTTTCTTTTCAAGTTCAATCGGCCTATGATGCTTACTGGGTACCTATTGTTTTGGTACTCATGCTACGCTCTGCATCTCTTTCGTGATGCAGGTCCGAGCACCAGCGGCCAGCGTTGATCCAGCTTGGAGTAGTTTGATCCGGAGACAGGGGTGAGCACACGGTGTTCTGTACTATTTCAGTCTCCATCTGTATATATAGACTTGTCTTTTGCCTTTCGAGACAGTCGAGTCTCTGTAGTCTACTTTTGGAACTTGTACTCTTTTGTTAGTAGCTCTGTACTAGTGACTTCCAGGTTTTGGGAGGTATCTTTATTTGTATATATGTTTTGGTTTGCACCCGCTTGTTTTATTGTTATATTAAATTTTGTCTACTCTTGTTTAGTTTCTGCCCTCAGACCCATTACTTGTTGTTCCGGGTTACGGGTCGGCTTACCTACTGGTGGGTTATAGTAGGTGCCATCATGGCTTGAGAAATCAGGTCGTGACATTGTGTTTTTTAGGTTTAGGGTTTATGGATTTTTAGCATTTAGGGTTTAGAGCTTAGGGTTTTTAGGAGGTTTAAATGGGTTTTAGGTTTTATTTTAGGGTTTATAGGATTCAGGGTTTATTAAGGTTTAGGGTTTGCGGTTTCTTTGGGTTTTTGGGTTTTTGGATTAGGATTTAGAGTTTTAGGTTATGGTTTAGGGCTTAGGGTTTTTCTAGGTTTAGGAATTTAGTTTAAGGGTTTTATTTAGATTTTTAGGGTTAAGGACTTTGGGTTTTAGGTTGAGGATTTTATAGTTTTAGGGTTTAAGGATTAGGGTTTTTGCTTCTTTTTTTTTTTTTTGTTGGGTTTAGCTGATACGATTTAGGGCTTTATAGGCTTTAGAGCTTAGAGATTTTTTTAGATGTAGGGTTTTTTATTTTGTTTTTTAGGGTTTTTAAGGGTTAAGTGTTTCTTATGGATTTTGGGATTCAGGGCTTAGGGTTTTTTGTGTTTAGGGCTTCAGGTTTTTTTGTATAGGATTTTAGGGTTTCTTAAGGTTTAATTAGGGTTTAGGGTTTCTTAGGGTTTTCGATTTAGGATTTAGAGTTTTTGGTTAGGGTTTTGGCCTTAGGATTTTCTAGGTTTAGGTTTTTAGGTTAATGATTTTATTTAGGTTTTTAGGGTTAAGGGCTTTGGGTTTTTTAAGATTTTATAGTTTTAGGATTTTTATTTTGGTCTTTTAGGGTTTAGCTTATACGATTTACGGCTTTATAGGGCTTATAGCTTAGAGTTTTTTAGGTATAAGGTTTTTTTCATGTTTTATAGGTTTAGGGTTTACAAATTTTTAGGATTTAGGGTTTAAATGGGTTTTAGGGTTTATTTTAGGGTTTGTAGGATTTAGGGTTTCTTAAGGTTTAGGGTTTTCAATTTTTAGTATTTAGGCTTTAGGGCTTAGGATTTTTTGAGGCTTAGGGTTTTAGGTTAAGGGTTTTATTTAGGTTTTTAGGGTTTTGGGCTTTGTGTTTTTTTAGGTTAAGGTTTAGTGTTTAGGACCTTGGTTTTTTTTTTTTTTGTATTTTTTTAGGGTTTAGCTTATAGGATTTAGGACTTTATAGATTTTAGAACTTATAGTTCTTTAGGTATAGGGGTTTTTTGGTTTTACTTAGGTTTTTTAAGGATTAAGTGAATCTTATGGCTTTTTGGGGTTCAGCGCTAAGGTTTTTTTATGTTTAGGGTTTATGAATTTTCAAGATTTAAGGTTTAGAGCTTATGGTTTTGTAGTAGTTCTAAATTGTTTCCAGAGTTTATTTTAGGCTTTATAGGATTTAGGGTTTCTTATGGTTTAGGGTTTACGGTTTCTTAGGGTTTTAGGTTTAGAATTTAGGGTTTAGGTTAGGGTTTAGGGTTTACGGCTTAGGGTTTCAGGTTATGGTTTAAAGTTTAAGGCATAGGAATATAGGTTAAGGTTGTTTAGGGTTTGATAAGTTTAGGGTTTAGGGCTTTAGGTTTTTTTGGTGTTTTTTAGGGTTTAGCATATATGATTTAGGTGTTTATCGGGTTTAGAGCTTAGAGTTTTTTAGATTTAGGGGTTGTTGGGTCTTTTAAGGTTTTAAGGGTTAAGTGTTTCTTAGGGTTTTGGTTTTTTTTTTTGTTTTTTAGGTTTAGGGTTTACAACTTTTTAGGATTTATGGTTTAGAAATTAGGGTTTTGTAAGGGTTTTATATGATTTTTATGGTTTATCTTAGGGTTTATATGATTTAGGGTATTTTTAGGTTTAGGGTTTTAGGTTATGGGTTTTATCTATATTTTTAGGGTTTATGGCTTTAATTTGGGTGTTTAGTTTAAGGTTTTTTAGGGTTTTATTGGTTTAGCATTTAGGGCTTATGGAGTTTTTTTTTTTTTTTTTTTTGGTGTTTTTTAGGGTTTAGCATAAATGATTTTGGGATTTATAGGGCTTAGAGCATAGAGATTTTTAGGTTTAATTGTTTTTGGGTTTTTTAGGATTTTTAAGGGTTAAGTGTTTCTTAGGGTTTTTTAGGGTTCAGGGCATGGGTTTTTTCATTTTAGGGTTTATGAATTTTTAGGATTTAGGGTTTAGAACTTAGGGATTTTAGAGGATTTAAATGGGTTTTTGGGTTTATTTTAGGGTTTATAAGATTTTGTGTTTCTTAAGGTTCTGGGTTTAGTGTTTCTTAGGGCTTTAGTTAAGGATTTAGGATTTTAAGTTAGGGTTTATGGTTTTTTTTTTTTAGGTTTTGAGGGTTTATGGCTTTTGTTTTTTGGGTTAAGGTTTTTTAGGGTTTAATAGGTTTAGGGTTTCAGGTTTAGGGCTTAGGGTTTTTGTTTTTGTTTTTTAGGTTTAGGGTTTACAGATTTTTTAGGATTTAGGGTTTAGAGCTTAGGATTTTGTAAAGATTTTAATTGGCTTTTAGGGTTTATTTTAGGTTTTATAGGATTTATGGTTTCTTAAGGTTTAGGGTTTAGGGTTTCTTAGGGTTTTATGTTTAGGATTTATAGTTTTAGGTAATGGTTTGGGGTTTAGCGCATAGGGTTTTTTTTAGGTTTAGGGTTTTACGTTATGGGTTTTGTCTATGTTTTTCGGTTTTGGGCTTTGGATTTTTTAAGTTAAGGGTTTTTAAGATTTTATAGGTTTAGGGTTTAGGGCTTATGGCATTTTTTTTTTTGTGTTTTTTAGGGTTTAGCATATACGATCTAGGGCTTCATTGGGTTTAGAGCTTAGAGTTTTTAAGGTTTAGGGGTTTTTGGGTCTTTTTAGGGTTTTTAAGGGTTAAGTATTTCTTAGGTTTTTTAAGGGTTTAGGGTTTAGGGCTTATGGTTTTTTTGTGTTTTTTAGTTTTAAGGTTTATGGACTTTGAGGCTTTAGGTTTTAGAGCTTAGGGTTTTTAGAGGTTTTAAATGGATTTTCGGGTTTATTTTAGGGTTTATAGGATTTAGTGTTTCTTAAGGTTTAGGGTTTAGGGTTTCTTAGGGTTTTAGATTTAAGATTTAGGATTTTAGGCTAGATCTTAGAGTTTTTGTATGTTTAGCTTTTTGGGTTAAGGATTTTATCTAGGTTTTTTTTTTTTTTTAATTGTTTAGGGCTTTTGGGTTTAGGGCTTAGGATTTTTTGCGTTTTTTGGGTCTAGGATTTATAGATTTTAAGGAGTTAGGGTTTGTAGCGGTTTTAAATGGTTTTTAGGGTTTATTTTAGGATTTATAGGATATAGGGTTTCTTAAGGTTTAGGGTTTAGGGTTTTTGATATAGGATTTAGAGTTTTATGTTAGGGTTTAGGGTTTAGTGCTTAGGGTTTTTTTAGGTTAAGGGTTTTATTTAGGTTTTTAGGATTTAGGGCTTTGGGTTTTACAATTAAGGTTTTTAATGATTTTAGACATTAAGGGTTTAATGCTTAGAGATTTTTTGTATTTTTTAAGGTTTAGCAATTACGATTTACGGCTTTATAGGGTTTAAAGCTTAGATTTTTTTGTGTGTAGGGGTATTTGGGTTTTTAAGGGTTAAGTGTTTCTTAGGGTTTTTTAAGGTTTAAGGTTTAAGTATTCGGGTCTCTGTGTTTTTTAGGTTTATGGTTATGGATTTTTAGTATATAGGGTTTAGAGCTTAGGATTTTTATGAGGTTTAAATGGGTTTTAGGGTTTATTTTAGGGTTTATAGGATTTAGGGTTTCTTAAGGTTTAGGGTTTACAGTTTCTTAGGGTTTTTGGTTTAGGATTTAGAGTTTTAGGTTATGGTTTAGGGCTTAGGGTTTTTCTAGGTTTAGGAATTTAGTTTAAGGGTTTTATTTAGATTTTTAGGGTTAAGGACTTTGGATTTTTTAGATTAAGGTTTTTAAGTATTTTATAGTTTTAGGGTTTAGGGCTTAGGGTTTTTGTTTTGTGTTTTTTGGATTTAGCTTATACGATTTAGGTTTAGGTTTTTTTTTTTTTTTTGTTTTTTAGGATTTTTAAGGGTTAAGTATTTCTTATGGTTTTTTGGGGTTCAAGGCCTAGAGTTTTTTGTGTTTAGGGCTTAGTGTTTTTTTGTATAGGGTTTTACGTTTTTTAAGGTTTAATTAGGGTTTAGGGTTTCTTAGGGTTTTCGGTTTAGGATTTAGAGTTTTTGTTTAGGGTTTTGGGCTTAGGGTTTTTCTAGGTTTAGGATTTTTGGTTAATGGTTTTATTTAGGTTTTTAGGGTTAAGGGCTTTGGGTTTATTAGGATTTTATAGTTTTAGGATTTTTTTTTTTTTGGTCTTTTAGGGGTTAGCTTATACAATTTAGGGCTTATAGGGTTTAGAGCTTAGAGTTTTTTAGGTATAAGATTTTTTGTTGTTTTTTAGGTTTAGGGTTTACAGATTTTTAGGATTTAGGGTTTTAATAGGTTTTAGGGTTTATTTTAGGGTTTGTAGGATTTAGGGTTTAGATTTCTTAGGGTTTTCAATTTTTAGTATTTAGGCTTTAGGGCTTAGGGTTTTTTGAGGCTTCGGGTTTTAGGTTAAGGGTTTTATTTAGGTTTTTAGGGTTTAGGGCTTTGTGTTTTTTAGGTTAAGGTTTACGGTTTAGGACCTTGGATTTTTTTTGTATTTTTTTAGGGTTTAACGTATATGATTTAGGGCTTTATAGGGTTTAAGGATTAAGTGAATCTTATGGTTTTTTGGGGTTCAGCACTAAGGTTGTTTTATGTTTAGGGTTTATGAATTTTCAAGATTTAAGGTTTAGAGCTTATGGTTTTGTAGGAGTTTTAAATTGTTTTCAGAGTTTATTTTAGGCTTTATAGGATTTAGGGTTTCTTATGGTTTAGGGTTTACGATTTCTTAGGATTTTAGATTTAGAATTTAGGGTTTAGGTTAGGGTTTAGGGTTTACGGCTTAAGGTTTTAGGTTAGGGTTTAGGGTCTAGGGCATAGGATTTTAGGTTAAGGTTGTTTAGAGTTTTGATAAGTTTAGGGTTTAGGGCTTTAGGTTTTTTTTGGTGTTTTTTAGGATTTAGCATATATAATTTAGGGGTTTATCGGGTTTAGAGCTTAGAGTTTTTTAGGTTTAGGGGTTGTCGAGTCTTTTAAGGTTTTAAGGGTTTTGTATTTTTTAGATTTTTTTTTTTTTTTTTTTTTTGAGGTTTAGGGTTTACAAATTTTTAGGATTTATGGTTTAGAGATTAGGGTTTTCTAAGGGTGGGTTTTGCATTGATTTTCAGGGTTTATTTTAGGTTTTATAGGATTTACGATTTTCAAGGTTTAGGATTTAGGGTTTCTTAGGTTTTTAGGTTTAGAATTTAGAGTTTTATTTTAGGGTTTAGGGCCTAGGGTTTTTTTAGGTTTATGGGTTTTATCTAGATTTTTAGGGTTGGCTTTGGGTTTTTTAGTTGAAGGTTTTTTAGGATTTTAGTGATTTAGGATTTAGGGCTTATGGGTTTTTTTTGTGTTTTTTAGAGTTTAGCATAAACGATTTAGGGCTTTATAGGGTTTAGAGCTTAGAGATTTTTAGGTTTAGAATTTAGGGCTTAGGATTTTAGGTTAGGGGGTAGGGTCTAGGGCATAGGATTTTTGGTTAAGGTTGTTTAGGGTTTAATAAGTTTAGGGTTTTGGGCTTAAGGTTTTTTTTTTTTTTTTTTTTTTTTTTTTTTTTTTTTAAGGGTTTAGCATATATGATTTAGGGGTTTATCGGGTTTAGAGCTTAGGGTTTTATAGGTTCAGGGTTTTCTATTTAGGATTCAGAATTTTAGGTTAAGGTTTAGGGCTTAGGTTTTTGTTTTTTAGGTTTGGGGTTTACAAATTTTTAGGATTTAGAGTTTAGAAAGGGTTTTAAATGGTATTTAGGGTTTATAGGATTTAGGGTTGCTTACGTTTAGGGTTTTAGATTTAGGATTTAGAGTTTTAGGTTAGGGTTTTTTTAGTTTTAGGGTTTTAGGTTATAGGTTTTATCTAGATTTTTAGGGTTTTTTTGGTTAAGGTTTTGTAGGATTTTATAGGTTTTTGGTTTAGGGCTTATTTTTTGTGTGTTTTTTAGGGTTTAGCATATACGATTTAGGGCTTTATAGGGTTTAGAGCTTAGAGATTTTTAGGTTTAGGGGTTTTTGGGTCTTTTAGGGTTTTTAAAGGTTAAGTGTTTCTTAGGGTTTTTTAGGGTTTATATTTTAGGACATAGGATTTTTTAGTGTTTTTTATATTTAGGGTTTATGGATGTTTAGGATTTAGTGTTTAGAACTTAGGGGTTTTAAATGGTTTTTAGTGTTTATTTTAGGGTTTATATGATTTAGGGTGTCTTAAGGTTTAGGGTTTTGGGTTTCTTAGGGTTTTAGGTTTGGAGTTAGGATTTTAGGTTAGGGTTTAGGGTGTTTTTAGGTGTAGTATTTTAGGTTAAAGATTTTATCTAGGGTTTTAGGGTTTTGGGTTTTTTGTGTTAAGGTTCTTTATGGTATTATAGGTTTAGGGTTTATGGCTTAGAGTTTTTTTTTTGTGTTTTTAGGGTTTAGCTACGGGTGTCAAATTAGCGGATTGGGTTGAAATTAAAGAAATTAAAATGAATTGAAATAGAAATCGTGTTGGGTCTTGACCCGGCCAAGTTTACTTTGGACCAAATGGGTTGGGTTCAAATGGGCTAAAAAACGAGTTGGGTACTGACCCGCCTAATTTGACTCGATTTATCTCAATATTTTTAACATAGTGATATTTAACTTTTATAATCACAATGCAAATACTCAAGATTTTTTTTAAAAAAGTAACAAATGTATTGATAAATCCTAAAAGATGTTAAATAGATAAAAATCCATCCCTTTAATATAGGAACATATCTTAGTAAAGAGTTTTAAACAGGTTGAAATTGGAGATTGAATTGGGCTCAATTGAGGATTCTCTTAAAATGGGTTAGACTTGAATGTGTTGAGATTGAACCCAATTCAAATTATCTTGAGCCCAACCCTTAAAATTCGGCTTGGGTTGGGCGGGAACCTATGTTTGGGTTCATTTTGGACACCCCTAGATTTATCATATATGATTTAAGGCTTTACAGGGCTTAGAGCTTAGACTCTTTTAAGTTTAGGGGTTTTTTCTTTTGGGTTTTAAAAAGTTTTTAAGGGTTAAGTGTTTCTTAAGGTTTTTTAGGTTTTAGGATTTAGGATTTAGGGCTTAGGGTTTTTTATGTTTTTTAGGTTTAGGGTTTACAAAATTTTAGTATTTAGGGTTTAGAGCTTAGGGTAGGAAAACATTTCTCAAAACTCTCCTCCAACTTTGAATTACAATTTTTTTTCCTTACCCCACCTCATACCCCGATCCTCTCCATTAAAAAGATTAAAAAAATAAATTATTTTTTAAAAAAATCAATTTATTTGGTTCCTACCTCGGCCCCCTACCCCAATCTAGCCTCTCCCCACAACCAAAACAAATTAAAATTTTATTTTTGAAAAATAATTCAAATTTCAAAATTTTTGATGTTTTTCTCATATCCTCATCCAACCCCTGACTATCCCTACCCCGGCCCCCACACAAAAAAAAAATTGTAAGTTTTCATTCTCTTTAACCTACACCAACCCAATCCCCCTACCAACCAACGCCCCTCCCCCCCCCCCCCCCCCACACAAAAAAAAAAAAAAAAAAAAAAAAAACTCCCTCCATCACATTTTATGTGAGGATGACTCAGCATAGAGTTTAATAAAGAAAGAAAGACTTATAAAACTTGTGGTCTAAAATGAATGATAGAAATTTGTGTGGCTATAAATCATATCATTACAGGTAAAATAGACGTTTTAAAGTTAAATTGTTACTTAATATAGAATTGTGTCATTCGTTTTGGGACTGACTAAAAAAGAAAGTAAGTCACATAAATTGAGACAAAGGGAGTAAAAAAAAGTTAAAGTTCGTTTTTAAAAAATATTTAAAATTTTTATTTTACTACCCATCCCTCACCCCCCCCCCCCCCACGCAAAAAAAATTAAGTTTGTTTTAAAAAAAAAAATTCAAAAATTTCAAATTTTTTTTAACCACCCACCCCAAAAAAAAAAAAAAAAATTCTTTTAAAATATATTTTCAATTTTTTTACCCCACCCAGCTAGAGCTGTCAATATGGGCTAGCCCACCCCATCCAGTCTAACCCATACAGGCTTTGAAATTTGACGGATCAGGCCGGGCTAGCCTATTTTTTATGTGGGCCAGAAAATGGTCTGCCCAGTCCACAAGTACGTGGGCTACGGGCTTGCCGAGCCAACCCTCTTTTCGTAAAAATATATTTTTTACAATTTTTTAAATTAAATTATAATCTTAAAATATTTTCATAAATATCGACAAAATAATATTACATGGTGTTAGTGTTGCTACTTTCTAATCAAAGCCACAAATAAAATTATCTTTATAATATTTATTAAGTTTGATTTAAGTAAAAGCATAAATAGCAAAATAAAAAATACATAATTGTTTTCTAATGATCATAATAAAACACAAAAACTATGAAAATATTCCATAGGCTACTGCCTATGTAGTGATTCCTAAAAATTTTAGGAAATTTTTATTTTACGTAATACATATTTTATAAACATAATTTATATTTAAATTGTAATATTTCAAACTTTAAATTGATTTTGAGTTAAGACTCTTGTTATTTTTAATACTCTATTTTATTTTTTATTTTTTAATTAATTTTTATTTGGCCCACGGGCCGGCCTTATCCATATTTCTCAAGCCCCACAAAGTGGTAGACTCAGGCTGGGCTAAAAAAACCCATTTCTTAAATGGGCTCCAAAAATCATAACCCAGCCCTATCAAATCCCGAGTTAGGTCAGGCCGGCCCAACGGGCCTATCCCATATTGATGGCTCTACACTCAGCCCTACCCTCGACCCCCCCCCCCCTAAAAATACTTTCAATTCCAAATTTCGAGTGTCGAAGTCAAAATCCAAATTGATGGATCGTGTTCAAGTTTTGTTGTCGAGGTTAGCTTCGGGGTCAGATCTCCCATCCCAATTCAAATGTTCTCGCGTCGAAAGTTAGAGTCAAGTCCTGGTCAGATCTCAAGGTCAGATTTCAGATCTGTCACTACAGTTGTGTCCTAGTTCGCGTGTCGGGGTCACGTCCTAGATCCAATATTGTGGTAGGTTTTCGAGTCAAAATTTATTTTCTACTCTCTAGCAAAAAATAAAAGATATTTTCTCAAAAATATTTTTCATTCATAAACCAAATATTAAATAATATTTTTTAAAAAATATTTTCTATTCACCAATCAAACATAAAATAAGTCAGGAATCTACTTGTTTTCCATGAAAACATTTTCTTATAAAACATTTTCCTTCATACCAAACATGCCCTAAAACACGAAATTGAATCATCATTAACAAGATGAAAGTTTAAATAAATTAATCAACCAACTTATTAAAGATTTCCCGCAATTTATTATACTTTTAATTATATTTTCTTTAAAAGAAAGATTACATAAATATGATATATATTAAGAAAATATTTACCATTTATAGTAATAATAATTTTTTTATTTGGACATCCATAATCTATTTATAATGTGGTTTTAATACATATCACAGAGAATAATTTATAAAATACATATGATACAAGTTTTATTGATGAATAATACATTTATCGTACATTTTAATACACTTACAATAACATTGTGTCAATTTCTTATCAAACAAACATAATATATTTTAAAACACTTACAATACATTTATATTACATTATTATTCACTTTTAATACATAGTACAATTTTATCATAGAATTACTATATATTGCTATAAATTGTAGTAAATAAAAGTATCACTAAAATCATAAATATTTATTAAAATGTACTCAGCCAAATAATTTTTCCTTTCTGTAAAATTTGTTTTTTCCTTCTAGATTTGTCTTTCTTAGGGTGTGTTTGGTATGAAGGAAAACATTGTTTTCCAATTTTCTCATGTTTGGTTGGGTTAAATGTTTTTCAAATCAACTCATTTTCCCCAAATTTAAAGAAAATGACTTCCGTTCAAAAAATGAGGAAAATATTTTCCAAAACTTTCCTCCTACCTCATATTACAATTTTTTTTGTTGAAAAAATAAATTTAAAACTTATTTTTAAAAAATATTTTCAACTTCAATTTTTTTATTTTTTTTACCCCACCCTCACACTACCCCACCCCCGCCAGCCCCCTACTACCCCCACCCCCCACGGCCATTCCCCCACCCCAAAAAAATAAAATTAAATTAATATTTGTTTTTCAAAAATATTTCCAATTTCCAATTTTTATTTTTTCACCCCACCCCTACCTGTGACCCCCCACCCCCTCCAAAAAAAATTTAAGTTTGTTTTTAAAAAGTATTTTTAGTTTCAAATTTTTATTTTTTCACCCCGTCTCACCCCTACTCCCACACCCCCACCCTCCCCAAAAAAAATTAAGTTTATTTTTAAAAAATATTTGCAATTTCAATTCAAAATTTATTTTTTACTCTCTAGTAAAAATAGAAGATACTTTCTCAAAAATATTTTTCATTCATAAATCAAACACTAAAAAATCTTTTCCGGAAAATATTTTCTACTCACCAACCAAACATGAGAAAATAAATAAAAAATCTACTTGTTTTCCAAGAAAACATTTTCTAGAAAAACATTTTCCTTCCTACCAAACGCACCCTTAGTCTTTCTCTCTTTCTTTCTCCGGAATTTGCCAACACCTCCCTTTATCCTTCACGACATTCTCTACTTTTTCTTCATTACTATTTTGCTTCTTTGTAAATAAATTTAGTTCATAGATTTAATATTGCACATCATTAAAAAGATCAAATTTATTTCAGAGATTTGACCACGTATATGTTTCCTTTCTAAAACATTAATTAAAACACTTTCCATATTCCCAAAAATATTTGAGAAAAAACTTGATAAGTATTTTTACGAAGTAATTCAATTCTCAAATGCTAGAAAAAATTAGTAATATTTAGTTAAACTCTACTATTTAGAAACTTTTAAAAATTTAAAATTACCTCAAACTTGTAAACACACCCATCATTTATAGTTTTGGATAGACTTTTAATCCTAGTTTCATTGTACAAAATTTGTACAGTTAAACGCATATTTTATAAGTTTTCTTCCCTTTTTTTTCAAATTTATATTAATTTATATTAATTGTGTTTGCTATCATAACTTTTCACGGAACATGTTCATTCTATAATGATAGTAAATATTTTTTATAATTTTTTAAACTTACAGGATATAAATCATATTTCTTTAAGAAGTCCAATATTTCTCCAAAATCTATGGTCAAACTTCACAAAAAATATTTTAAAAAAGTTATGAACAAAAGTTATCTTACAAGTAGAGACTAAAATCATGACACGTTCACCGAAAAATGATATTCGAATGCCTTACTATCCTCTGTAAATTGAATGTTGAGAAGCCCTTTGAATTACATTTGTGTACACAAAAACAAGAGAAGAGTAAATTGACTGGTGGAAATACAAATTGTCAGATTTGTTCCACCTTATTCTCATTCCAGCTTACAAATATATAGATTGGAGAAAACACTAAATTAAATAAGAGCAACATATTTACAACTGTTGGATATCAAACTTCAACTCTCAGTACCTGAAGGCCAAAACAAAAAGAAAATTAAAATGAAAACTACGACTTAAGACAAAATTAAAGCTTCAGGACTAATCACAAAATGCTCTCTTAAATAAGAGCAACATATTTACAACTGTTGGATATCAAACTTCAACTCTCAGTACCTAAAGGCCAAAACAAAAAGAAAATTAAAATGAAAACTACGACTAAGACAAAATTAAAGCTTCAGGACTAATCACAAAATGCTCTCTTCCTCTACATGCTAGAGGTGACGGGTGCATATCTAGAGGTCGGATACTTCATGATCTAAATTTTAAGATTTGGGGATATGGATCAAGGTATGAATACGGGTGCAGAGATTCGGCTAAAAATAATTCAAATATCTAAAAATAGAATTATAAAACAAAAACTATGAGATATTACGTGGAAAACTTGGGAAAAAAATATTGATCAAGAGGAGAATCCTGGGAGGAGATAAAATGGAAAAGAAGTGACGTAAAAAATTCCATTTTCTTTGATTACAGAACTCTGTCCGGAATTTCTCTGTCGATATTGGTCCGAGTACCCAAAATTAGTTGACCAGATCGGGTAAGGATCCCACACCCACAACCATGTCGTGTCAACACAAGTGCAGCACTGAAAGTGAAGAATCCGAGATGTCAGTTCTTTCTCATATGGGAACTAAAGCTGATTTAAAAAGTTTATGAAGTGAAGTACTATTTATAAAGACATGATTTATCTATAGGCAGTAATAAAAGCAGTCCCAGAATGTACTGCAGCACTGCAAATAATTCTAATTGACAACAAATCCTTACCCCGTGAAAAAGTGGGAATATAACAAACGTAAGACAACTTGAAAGATGTTCAGTAAAATTAAACAAGTCTTGGTGTCTCCCCTGTATTTCAGTCACAGAATCTTACTTTGAATTGCATTAAAAGAAGATACAGTGAAGGCATTGTAGTTTTTCATACAAAGACGAACACTTCATTCATCTGTTATGGAAAAGAGAGGACGAGATACCTAAGATGTTTTCGCCAAAACTTGGAAACAGTAACACTTCCATTGGAAGAAAAGGTTGGGAGGCTGTGACTGGTTTGATTTAAAGATGGACTACTGTGAGGCATCTGAAGGATGACCACACAATAACAGAAGACCTGCAGCAACAGGAGACAAGAATATTGGCAGGCCAAAATATACTTAATTGCATTTCCACTTGAGATGTTACTTACTCCTCAAGATTCTACATTCAATATCCACATCATTGATAATCCCAAATTGAACTTGCAGGTCTGGATGGTAGACTTTTTAAAAGTTAATGTACATGTACCACGGTATAATGTTTCATTAAGTGACATAACGAAAGTCTTTTAGTGCACACATGCAAAAGTATGCTTCAATCGTCAAATGCACAAGACTACATATAAACACTCCCTCGGTTTTATTTTATTTGTCGGTATTACTGTGCACGGAGTTTAAAAAAGAAATGATGACTATTGAAAGTTGTGATCTTAAACATGCTATAAACTTCTCTATGGCTGTAAAAGTTTTTCATTGAGAGTAAGATAGAAGTTTAAAGTAAAATTATTTCCAAATATAGAAAGTTGTCATTTTTTTTGGAACAAATTAAAAAGGAATGAAATGCCACATAAAAAGGAACGGAAGGAGTAAGAAATAAGAGAAAAAGAATATTAGAAATTTGGTTAGTCATGATACTTACAATGCATGGAAGAAGTTAACCTAAGAGAGCTAATGCTCATCCCATCTGCCACTGCATCCAGATAATTGAAACCGGATCAGAGGTCAAAGTATTATTTTCAGATATCTTTGAGTATTTAAACATGACATGTAAAGCATCAATCTCAAAAGAAAGGATTTGGGCCAATGATAGAGGAATCTAAAACTTTGAGTATTGTTTTTAACTAATACGAGAAGTAGATACACTTAAAAATATTAAGTATATAATAGAAAAAAGGGCGACCATCAGTAATTAGAAAGAAGGAAAGTACTTTAAGAACTGGTTCTCCTTGATTCGCATTCGTTGCTTGCTTGGCAGCAGCTGCCATTTGTGCACGTGCTGCTCTTCCTGCAGCAGATTTTTCATATTGTTCTTGCCTGTTACAACAATAGATAATTCAGGCCAAGCAAACATTTTATTTTGAAGATCTGGTAGAGCAGTCAGTAAACTGATGAAGTGAGAAGAAGCTGCATAATATGAATGTAATGTTATGGATTCATCAACTTAAGAAGTTCAAATACCAAGTGTGAGATATTTCTATGCTTGTTCTTAGGATGAGAATAGGCATCCCTAGTCACATTCAAGTATCTTTCCTGGGAGGTACATCTCATGCCTTCTGTGCTTCGTTAAAATGACATTAATGTTATATGCATGAGCCAATACATATTTTAATGAAGTGTTTGAGCTCTGACTTTTGAGATTATGGTTATACAGATATCAATCTTGATAAACTTCGCATGGTTAGTAATAATCAGATAGAATGTACTAAGCTAAAATATTGCCTATACAGATTTAGCAGTAAATTGTATTATAAGCCTAAAGGAGCTCTATGTATAACTAAAGGGCTCAACTTTTCTTCCTCTCAGCACTTATTGGTATTTTTTGGAAACAGCCCCTATACCTCGGAGAGGTAGTGGTAAGGTCTGCATACACTCTACCCTCCCAGACCCCACTTTGAGATATTGCATTGGGTTTGTTGTTGTAGCCCTTATTGGTACTGTGTTTCGGAACATGAGAAAGGAGGAAGAAGTGGATCATCATCTATTATGCTTTTAAAACTATATATATATATATATATATATATATATATATATATATAGAGAGAGAGAGAGAGAGAGAGAGCGAAAAAAGTAATTTTGCTTCCTTGGATGCAAATTTATTTGAAGTTGAAGAAAAGAAGAAACATTCTCTTCCACTCTCTCCTCAGTCCTCAAAGAACCAAACAAACTCAATATTCTCTTACTTTACCAACCATTTTTTCACTTCCTCTTTGTTCTTCCTCCATTTATCACTTTAATTTTCTTAAAGTGGTGAAGTCTCTTACCATTAATTACTACGTGAAAATACAAGTGAAGAAGCATATTTGAGGTAAGAAAGTCTTTCCTCTTCTCAAAAACCATGGAAATTATTTGAAATCCATCCCTCTTGAACAAAAATCATAATCTCCCTCCACTTTTTGTGAACCTTGGCATCTCCCTCATTCTTCTTCTAAAGTCATCACAGAAATTGTGTATGTTACGTATCATTCCAAAACTCCTCTCGGGCACAGAAGTTGTGAACCAAATCAGACCTATAAAATTTACAAGGACTAAACAGCAGGTATTAAGAAAGTAACAGAGATGCATGAAAATCTGTCAAGCGATATAAGCCAATGAGGATTTTCATGCATTGTGCACATGACCCTTTATGAATGTAACTGAATTCCTTTTTTGTCATTTTGAAAAGAATTATCTGCTATGGATTTGATGCAGGGAAACTTTTACTCTGTCCGCTTGTTCTTAAACATTCCATGAGATTGCAGTGGCTATAAAAGCATGTCATTAAGGGTAAAATGGGGAAGATTATAGTTTGAAACTGTTACAACTTACAAATCAGCAGGACACGTCAAAGACCCTTAGACGTAGCAAGAGGGATAAGCAATTGCAAAAGTATCCGAACCACTATGTGTACCCAAATCGCAAAAGAATATCTCCTCTGCCAAGCCGCTAGAGAATGGGACAAGTTCAGCCTTACACAGAATAGCATATATAGGCTAAGGCACAAAGAAAAGGGTGTGAATGATCTTGCTTACTTTTTGTTCCTTAGAGTGTTGATCCGGAACCTCCCTCTTTCTAGTTGTTTTCTCTTTTTTTTGCTCTGTTTTATTCCAAGAATTTGAGGAACAGACCCCTCTTGTGGCCTGAAAGTCAGTTTATCAATCCTATACCAATAGTTGATGATTATTAGATGAACTACACAATGCGTATTTGTTTCTCTAAAATGGACCTTTTGGCTGGTTATCACCAAATTCGCCTTCACTCACCGGACATCGAGAAAACTGCTTTTCACACCCATGACGGCCTTTCTGAATTCACTGTCATGCCAGTTGGCCTGTAAAATGCTCCCTCCACTTTCCAATCCACCACGAATTCTATTTTAAAACATTCCTTTGTCAATTCGTGTTTTTTTTTTTTATATGACATTCTTCTGTTCTTCGCCTTTGCCTACCTCATTCATGGAGGTTAGATGTTTTCTTGGCTTGGCACGCTACGACCATCTATGACAGTGTCAAAGGTTATGCACAGTTAGCTTCTCCTCGGACTCTTTTATTTGGACTGAGTCGACATCAGCTACATTATTCAACTTAAAGAGGTTTTGAGTCCAGTCCCTGTCCTCTCATTACTAGATTTTCCAAAGTATTTACTGTGGAAACTGATGTGTCTGGCATAGGGGTTGGAGCAGTTCTATCCCAAGAGGATCATCCTATTGCATTGTTCAGTCAAAAGCTTTCCATTACAATGCAAGTTTCTTCTACCTACAATAGGGAAATGTTTGTCATCACTCAAGCCGTACAAAGAAGGCAACAATAATTGGTGGGTCGTCATTTTCTGATCATCACTTATAAACAACCCTTAAAGTCCCTCATCAGCCAAGTAATACAAACTCTAGAGCAACAATGTTGGCTACGATTTTGAGATTCGCTATTAGTCAGGAAAACTTAACTCAGCTATAGATGCCTTGTCACGAGTTCTTGTTCTTCAAGCTTTGACTTTGGCCATCACTGAATTGGCCTTGCTAGACCAATTATGTGCCTAAACAAAACTGATGAAGGATTAATTACATTACGACAACTCTTGATTCTTGAATTTGCATTCCACTTCTCTGCCGCATTTTCTTTTCAAGGACTGCTTCTATTTCGAAGCAATTGGTTATTCCTCAAGATGCTAACCTTCGATCCTTGTTGCTTGCTGAGTTCTACTCTTTCAAAGTTGGGGGTCATGGGTCATGGGTCATGCTGATGTCTCGCGCACATTTCATCGTCTTTTTTCCAATTTCCATTGGACAGGAATGTGCGCCGACATACAAAAGTTTGACTTGGAGTGTCAAACCTATCAACAAATGAAGACTCGAACTTGAAGCCTACTGGTTTGTAATCCCCCATTGCCCATTCCAAATGCTATTTTTGAAGATATTTCAATGGATTTCATAACTGGACTTCCTCTATCGCAACATCGTGTTGTTATGTTGCTGATTATAGATTGTCTCTCCAAATATGGCCACTTTATTGCCCTGCCGACCAAATTTAATAGCCAAAAAGTTGTTATGGTGTTTGTTCAGGAATTTGTTTATTTACCTGGATTCCTTGTCACCATTGTTTGTGATCATGATCCCCTTATTTCTCTCTGAATTTTGACAAGAACTGCACAGACTCCAAGGGACATGGCTTGCTTTGAGTTCACTGTATTACCCATTCAGATGGCCAAACCGGGGGTATTAATAAGTGTTTAGAGATGTATCTTCGGGGCATTGCTTCTCATACTCCACCCACTTGGTTTTCCCTGTTATCTTGGGCGGAATTTTGGTATAGTATGTCATACCAACACAGCTCTAAGTTAACTCCATTTGAAGTAGTTTATGGTCGTGCCCTCCAATTGTTTCCATATTTTTCCAGGATGGTTCAACTAATATTTTTGTGTGTGCCTCTTTTCTCCAACAAGATAGAAGTCTTAGCTATTTTGAAGACCAATTTCTTGCAAGCCCAAGAGCGTATAAAAATTAACGCAGGCAAGCATCGCAGGGTTGTGGTCTTCAATATTGGTGATTGGGTCTATGTCCATCTTCGTCCTTATCGTCAACTAAATGTAGTATTACTATGAGCAAATTTGTAGTTCATTTATATGTGGTAAAGCGAAAACTTAAAGGTGATTTTTAGCCCATATCATATGTTTATTCTGCTAGATCAAACTAAATTAAAACTGAATACATGAATCAGTATATGCATAAGAAATGAAAACAAATTGATAGGGCAAAGAAGATATTTGCCTTTTTTGGGCGGCTTCGGCAGCTCTGGCACGAGCTTCTTCGGAGGCTAATTGTTCTTCTTCTCTCCTTTGTTCTCTTTTGCTGCCTCCATCGAAGCAATCTAAGCAACCCATCTTCTTCCTTTTCTCCAATTACACCGTTTTCCTTTCTATTTTCACTTTAATACTTTCCAAAACTATTAATTACTGTCATGTGAGGGTTTTTTATTTATAATTTCTCCTTCTCTTTCGGTCATCCCTTCACAAAATTATTTTTTAACACATCAATTGAGTAATTACCAAATAAAATAGGATACTCGCCTCCAAGCTTTTTTTTTTTTTTTTAAATCCTTATTAAATGCTTATTATATTCTATTATTATTCTTATTATTATCAACTTCTTTAAAAATTATGATAGTTTTTTTTTTTAAATTCATGTAACAATTTTTTTTTAATCCTAATTAAATGCTTATTATATCCTATTATTATTCTTATTATTATCAACTTCTTTAAAAATTATGATAGTTTTTTTTTTAATTCATGTAACAAATTATTCATAAAAGGATAAATTTTATCTTTTGAACAAATAACAGTGAGAAATACTAATTAAGTATATCAACCAATGGTGGATTCAGGATTTAGAGTTCGTGGGTACCAAATAGACTTATCGATTAGTGTGTCAGCTTTTTTCCTTAAAAAAGGAGCTTGGAGCCTTTTTTTTTCCTTAAAAAATGTCTGCAGCAAATTTCTCAAAAAAAATAGGTACAAATGGGATCCGAACCTGCAACATTAGCCATTTAAAGTTGTCCTCCTACCGTGGCACCACAAGCCAATTTTGTTCACTGGGTGGTATGCTTTATATTTATATAAATATTATATATATATATATATATATATGTATATATAGAGTTTCCGTTGAAGTTCGGGGATGGCGTGGCACTCCCACTGCCATTCATAGATCCGCCACTGATATCAACTCATGGTGTTCTATATTGAAATAAATTAGCATAAATAAAAAATTGTTATAAATCCATTGAATAATGGATTGTCCATTTAGTTTATTGATGAACTAACATTCATGTATGTGTGTTCCCAAGGTGATATGAACCTTTTTGGGATAACAATGTATCTATTAGTTTGGCATTCATCATGGTGGCCATTGAAGTGATTTATCTAATTATAAATAGAGATATTATTCTCTATGTATGATACACTTGAATAAGAAGAAAAGTTTTCTCCTTCATCTACTTATCTTATCTTCTTCTCTTTATAATTATATTGTTCTGAGCTTAATTTTATAACACGTTATCAGCACGAAGTTCTAATCACTTTATCATTTCAAGATTACGTTTTATTTGCTCTCTGAAATAAGGTAAGTTATTTATGTTATTGATTGTTGAGGTTGTGTTGATTTATTATTTTTTCAAACAAGGTGAGTAACTAGTATTATGTATTTTTCATATTGTATATTTGAACCTATTTCTTTATGATTGTGCTCATAGTGGTCATTTTGAGCAATTCGTTGGTTAACATTAAATATTACTTTGGCTATTTCATAAGCTAGTTGATGTTTTATTAGATGTGTGTGAACACTAAGGGTACTTCACATGTAAATTGGAACAACAGTAAGCAATTTTATTTTAGTGTGATAAATATTTTTTAGTATGAAACTATACAATGAAATCATTTTTGAGTTATTCATTATAGATAAGAATAAATTGTAAAGGAATATAGTAAATGACAAAGTCGATTTATTTTGGAGTTGATAAATGTATTCAATTATTTTGCGGCTTATCTGCGTGTAATTTATTTATTATTTATAGTGAGAATTGTCTAGCCTCTTTCTCTGTCAATAAATTGATGACGCAAATAAAAGGTTTGGTGCATTGAGTATTATTTTTATTGGTTCATACTAATTGAATAAGAATGACCTTTGATTTATTATGTCATGGATGAGGGTAAATGATGGATTTAAGTTTCATCAATTCAAGAGGGCAAGACATCATATTAATGTCTCGATGCACCACAATAGTATAAGATATTGAGTTAAGATTCTGATGTACCATGATGATAAAATATTGTGTTTGAGTTTCTAACACACACACCTTTATAGGGACAACATTGAGTTTGAATCTCAATGCATCATAGTGATGATATAATGATGACTAAGGTAAAAATAATATATTTTTGATGAAAAGTCATGAAATTCGTTCCAATGAATTTGCTCCACTCCCTGAAGAGAATGTGATAGTAGTATATGATAACTTTGAAATCTGCCCAATTGATTTGCTCCATTCTATTGTATGAATGTGCTAGAAATGAATAATAAGTTTGAAAGAGGACAAATGATTGAATATATGATTAAGGGCATAGAAGGATGACATAATAATAATAGTCATTATTGTGGTGAAAAGAACACTATGAGTTCTCAAAATAATCCTTCAAAATGTAAAGGTAATTTTTGTCATCAAAATAATATGAAAGGTCATTGGACATGTGGTTCTCGTCTGACCTAATAATTTGGTAATTTTATAAATCCTCCATCAAAATAAAAAAAAAATATAAAATGGTGGTGCACCTTACGTTTCAAAGTAATGTTGAGGTGGGTCATGTAAATATGTCAAATATATAGGTATGACACGTATAAATGGTTATGGTCAACTCATGAAGAGATTGTGACTTGTAATAAGCATCGTGAATGTTTGCCCATTCTTGACAAATGAATGTGTCAAAATATGGGAAAATAATAATAATAATAATAATAATAATAATAATAATAATATATATATATATATACACACGACCATTGACCAATCATAACAAATAAAGTTTATTTATTTCTCTCAATCCTCTCATAGAGGTGAGTTGTGGCATATTTTCAACCATACATGAATATGTGTGTGTGTATATATATATATACACACACACATATACACACACACACACACACATATTCATGTATGGTTGAAAATATGCCACAACTCACCTCTATGAGAGGATTGAGAGAAATAAATAAACTTTATTTGTTATGATTGGTCAATGGTCGTGTACGCTTATACGTCATAAATATTATGGTAAGTTTATTGTGAACTACTAAAAGGGCAAACGAAAGAAGTATTTTTTGCCTATAAAGGTTGTGGCCATGACCAAATAATATTCTTGTGCGATTATAAATTTGTCATTGGTTGTGTACCTATAGTATGACAAAAGTAAAGTAAGAAACATGTCTTGCCTGTAATAATTTTGACCATGAAAATAATAATATAATTTTGTCCTTGAAGGAGATATTCACCATACGGATGGTGTCATGGAATATGTGATAGTACACAAAATTAATTGTAAGCTCTAAAGAGTTATTGTGTTATTATTGGAGAAATATTATTGGGATTGTAGTAAGTCTCAAAAGAAACTTTTTAAGTTTCGGATGAATTGAAAAGAAATATTGAGATTATAAAGTATGAGAAGATTTAATATCTTCAGATTACTACAACCAAACCGGATTATGAATATTTATGTAAAAGGTTACTCGCCTTTTCCTCTTGCTTGTTATATACAAACATGAGCATGATGATGGAATCACATGCAAAAGTAAACTATAGGTTTATTGGAATAAAATGAGTTGGCATAACCGATTGACCATTTCGGTTAAAATATGATGCAAAAGTAATTGAGAATTCACGTGGCTATATATTGAAGAAATAAAAGAAATTCTACAAGAATTCTCATGTGTTTCTTGTACTCATAATTAAATTATCATTGTATTAGCTAAGGTTGAGATTGTATTCCCTAAAATTTTGAAACATTTAAAAGGTGAATATGGGCTCGTTCACCTGTCATATGGGCCATTTGTAACTATATAGTTTTAATAGTTGCATCCATGGTATGGTTCCATGTGTTTTGCTATCAACTTACAAACTGGTTGTTGTAAGGTTGTTTGCTTGAATTGTTAAATCAAGAGCATAATTTCAAAGTATAAAATTATATAGATAATTGATGTTTGCGTAATCAACGACACAACTTCTGATGCAAGTGTCTACAATCGTGCAATAGTATAATAACCCAACCAAGGGTTGGGGTCGTGTTTCAAGGGAGTGATTTCGAGAATTAATAGTAAAATAAAATTAGTTCTAACTAGTCGTAGCTAAAGACATTAACGACTAAAAATATTGTAAATTAAAGGGGGGCAACACAAAAGTGTCAAATATCAAATGGGGTTTTTGTCACAAGTATAGCTAAAACAACAAAAATAAAGAGAAAATTCAAGTATGGGGAGAAGTTATTGGGGTGTGACCGCAAGATATATTGATATAAATCGTTGGGTACATGCTTTCGATAGGAAATTTGCAAGATAATAGCGACTAGGCTAAGCTTTAGATGGAAATAAGTTGCCTCTCGGGTAACTTACCCCGTTTCAAATGGGTTCCTCTCAAACACCCATTTGCCGCATGAAGGCCAACCTACGCCTTACCCCACTGACTCTCTCGAGCTGAGTGTTAGGATATGGGACTAGGGCTCACCCTCTTGGGCTGAACCTCATGTCGACCCACTCCTTAGGCCATCAGTCTAGCGGTCTTGGTTTTGCAACCTCTCTCTCGAGCAAGCTGAAAACACATGGGTGGTTTTGTATTTGCAACTACAAATCCATTAAATTAAACCACAACTGATAGGTGAAATCACCATTAAAATACATCTAACCTATCAGCAAGCAAAACCCAACAATAATCTCAACACATATTTGCTAAATCACACCCCAAGAATGGGGGTTTTTAGCCACACATCAAGAGATAGAAATTTATACCTAAATGAGCTTGCATTCAAATGGGTATGAAGATTTAAGTCTTGTTACAGGCCAAGAGTGAAGAATTCGAGAGACCCGAGTCCAAATCCTTGGAGATGAAACCCTCTTCTTTTTCAAGTTTCAAAACCTTCTCAAATTCAGACGAAAAGTACTAAAATTATATTAATTATTTCACACTAAAAATGTTATGATACTAAAATATGATACTAGGCTATAACTCTGAACGAGTATTTATAGTTTTCAAAAATCTCTGTTGCAGCGGATTATTTGGCGACATTAGTCGAAATCGCCGATCAACTCGGCGATTCACCCTTTGGTGTAGCTCATCACCATCTTGCACCATCCTTTGGCATCATCATGCTCTGGGTCATTGGGCGACATAGTATTGCTTCGCGGAACTTCTCTGCGATGCGCCGACTGCTCCTTTTTTTCGCCGATTTGATCCTTTCCTTCAGGGCTCAGCACACTGGAACAAAAGGCAAAGTAAGACCCTTCGGTGACTCACCAAGTGGACTCATCGACCCTTAAGCCTTCATTTCTTCGTTCTTTTTAGCCTTTTCGTTCCTTTTTGCGATGTAGTGTCCATGTTTTCCTTCAAACTTCAAATACCTAAAACTTAAGGGTTTTCATCAGATATTGAGACTAAATAAGCATTTGAGGGCACTATTTCTATTAAAATAAAGCCCAAATGAGTCTAATTTATGGACTCATCAATAATGCTGGTTGGTGTAGCAGAAATTGTATGCGTCCAATTATAGCTAAATCATTGGCGATGAGAACAAATCTCCCAAAAGAAAAATGGTATGAGATAAATTTATTTAACATATAGTAACACTTGTATGCATCAAGCCAACAAGGTTCTCCTATCAAAGTAGGTTCAGCATCAGGAACCAAGTATTTTTCATCTAAAACGTTGCATGTGAGATTATGATTTTAATTGTTCCACCACGCACAAAGATGAATTCCCAAATAAGGTTGGGATGAATATTAGATTTTCTAACATTAGGAGAGATGATTGACAACTAAAAATTATGTGTGAGATGAATAATGAATTATCTAGATCCTCGTTAAAAAAATGTGAACTTGAAGTTCAAGGGATAATTCATTTGCATAATGTTGTAAATCTATTGTCAAATGAATTTACTGACACTATGGTATAGTTCAACTGCAAATGCTCTAATAAGAAGTCCTTGAAGGATAATGTAACAACGCGAAAAGCTAATAGTGAAACTAGAGCCTAATGAGTTTGTTTTGAATTTGTTGTGGGGTTTGAAGTTGTAAAATTCCTTCTCGAGTTTAGATTGAGGGGTTTAGGGGTTAAACGTAAAGGTATGACTCCCCAGGGACCAACCAAGGGTCCTTGAGGAGGACCCTAAAGCCTAACCCCCAAAGCTCCCCAAATCTGTCCTTGTTGCCAAAAGGTTGTGGGCTACGGATGGGACCTACACCCTGTAGGTCCATCCACACCTCATGGGCTTGCTCCGTAGGTCAAGGGCCTAGATGAGAAGTTCCAAACCCAAACCATGGATAGCTAATATGACTCATGGACCCATCCACGGTCCGTAGGTGGGGTTTCGTGAGTCCCACCTGCAATGCTGTCAAGTCTCGACCAATTAAGGGGTCATTTAAGTAATTCATTTTTAATTAGTTTTAAGTAGTGGTTGCTTAATATAGTATTTATACATACATACACACACACACACACACACACACACACACACACACACATATATATATATATATATTTTAAGTCATTAAACACCCTATTAACTCATTATATCTCAAGACCCCCAAATTATAACCAACACTTCTCTCTAAATATTCTCTCTCTAGAAACTCCATTGAAGAGCCAGAACAAGGTCAATCTTAGGGTTCAAGGAGCAGCGTTTCTTCTTCAAATTTCGTGTCATAAGGTATGGTAGTCTTCATCCTTGATTAAGTTTCATTCAAGGAGCCCTTTCAAAAGATGATTTCAAGTTTCCAAAATCCCCCCAAAACCTAGGGTTTCAATCTATGCCATGTGTTCTTCTTCCAAAACAATTTCAAGTGTTGGTTTATGGTTTATTATGGTTGATTATGATGAATTAAGATTGGATTGATGGAATATGCTTATTTTATGATGAAAACTCTCCATAGACCCGTGATTTCCCCCACTTTACTAAATTGACTTTATGATGTGGGAATTGTTGAATATTGGCCCAATTATGTGATAATGGTTGTTCTTGGTGTAATTACATAATCCCAGTATAATCAAACATGTATCCTTGATTAACCTAAGGGCCTTTAGTAAAATTGATATCGTCTAATGTTTGTCATGAAAGAGGCAATTGAGGGTTTAGATATGACCTTTCAAGAATGATGAACTTCTTTATGAATTACCTTAGATTAGATGACCTAGAAATGGATTTCTTAAGAGTAAAGCTTCAAGACATGAATTGATTTGATTGGGGCTTTATGAGGGATCATAGTTGTGTAGTATTGAGATTGAGTTTATATGTCTCCTATATGACTATAATTGATCAAGAATGAGGCATGTGGTTAGGTTACCTTGAGAACTAGGTATACATGATGAACATATGAGGCATTGCTTGAGAGTAAGGCTTGTAACATGAAAATGACTCCTAGGGCTTTAAGGATAAAAGGTAAAATGAATAAACTAAGGATGTTAAGGCTTTAAGAAAGAAGCTATTATGTATATTGAGTTGCATGACATTATTGTGAAAAGACTTCACCCACATGACCTATAATATGATCACATGAGTTTATGCATGAAGTAAATGATCTACATCAGTCATGATTCTATCCATGTCTAATATAGTGAATGCTAGATGTGTTGACTTAACATGATCTATGATCCTTGAATGCAAGATACGAAGAGTATGTATGATTATGATATTATGTGCATGTTTATGAACACTTTGAGAGTAAAGTGTCTATGATGATAATGTTTTTATATTGTCATTGGAAGGATAATCACACACACCCATGCATGAATATGAATATGATGTGACTAAGGTGTTGATTGTATTATTGAATTTTGATATTCCCCTTCTCTAATATGCTAATTCTAGATGTTTGGGTCGAGTTGATTCATAGCCCTTGAAGGGCATATTATGAAGGTTGTACGTGTTGACAAGAATTGTGTATGAACTCATGATTCACTTAGAAAGTGAAGATTCTTTGACTATTGTGTAATTGTGGTAGTTGTTGAAAGGTCACTATCCCCTTATCCTTACACATGACTATGCATGAATTGTCCAGGACTATGATAATGTTGTTGTGTTGATTGAAAGGCTATTCTCATTAATACTATGAACATGATGTGAAAGGTTTACTCACATATTAATGACTCTAAGGTTGAAGGCTATTCTCACCTAACGAATCCATGAGCTATATCATGATGTTGTATTGGATTGAGTGTTAAGTCACCCTTCCATCAACTTGAACTTGAGTGAAGACTTAAAATGAACTTAAAGAGAACTATGCTTTGCACCGAGTGGATATGAAAATGAGTTAGAAGCTTTTACACAAATTAGTCGGGCTTCCTAATGGGTTCCTTTTACACCAGTCAGTCCGGGTTCCCAAAACAGTTATCTCATGAGATGGAAACCGTTTACGTTAGACTGTCCGGGTTTCTAGTAGCATTCTCCTTAGCCCATATCTATGTGCCCACATATGTTCTTAGCTAGTGGATCCACCTAAAAGCTAAACATGTTAGTTTTACCTTAGGCAAGTAGGACACCTCTTTTTGGTGTGGGGCATGACACCGAATTCCATGTATCTCACATGGTCTATGTCGGTTAAGGAAATAGTAGAAGTCACCTACTATTCATAAATAGTAGTCATGTAATATTTGTCTATAAATAAACTTAAGGAGAAGAGGATCATCATCCCTCATCTCCACATTTCCCTCATATCGCTCTCTAATTCCGCAACCCCCCAAATTGGTATCAGAGCTAGATAAGAAAAAATACTTATGGAGAAATCTAACCACAACCAGGAATCTACGAAGGAGTCAATTCCAGAAAATCTACAAACTAAGGTATGTTCATATTTCAATATGAATAGCTAAACTATCTTATTCCTGATAATCTCTTGATTATTATTTGATTATTATCATGTTATAGTATTGTTATATTGAATGAATTCGAAGTAGTTTGCTATGAACGAAGGTAGGCTGAGAATAGGTAAGCCCAGACTATGCCATCCGAAACCGGAAACCCAGTTAGGCAAGAGAGAAGCCGTTTTAGGGGAAGTACGAAGTTGTTGAAGGCGCTGTTAGGGTAACTGATTGAAGCTGAAAATCATAGTAATGACCAAAAGAATTTGTTCAGAATAACTTTAATATAACCTGATAATTGATAATAATAAATAAGAGGTTAGAAGGAATAAACTTGTTTAGAAATCATAAAAATGGTACCTACATACTTACTAAATGGAGATTATAATTATAAAATACTTATTTTATATATCCTTAGAACATTAAATATTGACATAAAAAGAGAAATTTATGACCTATTACTTATTGAAGAAATAATAGAATTAGACCGACTAAATGACCTAATAGAACAAAACTGGCAAGAACTAACTATCCAAAATATATATGAATTATATGATTTATGTTCAGATCAATGGTAAATTACGAATATCTAACATATTGGCGACAAACTATGGAAGATTTAGATCTACTAAATAAAATTTTACTAGATAATATTATAACATATCTAAGAACCCAAGATATAGAATACTTAGAATATATTCTAGAAACTTCAAAAGAAATACGAAATCTTATGATAAATAAACAAAAATATTATGAAAAGATATTTTTACCAGAAAATTAAAATGGATAATAATTATAGAGACCAATTATTAGAAAAAATTAATGAAATAAAACACGAAATAGAATTTAGACAAAACAGATTAGAATATAATATATGTGCAGGAGTATGCCACAAATCTATAAAAGCACAGAGAAAAACGATATTCTTATTAGATCTACAATTACAACACTTAGAATATAAATACCAACACGATTTATAATGAATAAAGAAGAATATGCTGTAGAAGAAAAAATATATAAAAGCCAAGATGGAATAGAAATAAAAATAATACATTCAAACTTAGAACGAAGATATAAAAAAATAGGAAACCAACTATATCTAATGCCAGATAAAGAATCAGCAAAATTAGAAGATAGTTTAACAACAATGGTACGATTAAATAAAGAGAATGAAGAAATAGATAGAAGAAAAGAAATTGAAAAAATTAGAGAACAAGCTAAAAAAGAAATTAAACAAATAGAAGAAGTAAAAGATACTAGAATTCAAGAATTACAAAAAGAATTAGAAAGACTTAAACAATTATATGAAGAAAAATTAAGAATAAAAGAAGAAAATAAGAAAAGAACTGAAGAATTACAATTAAATCAAGAAATAGAAAAAATGAAAACAATGTTAGAAGAAACAGAAGAATTACCTGAATTACAAATAGACGAGTTAAGAATAGATGAAATAAATGAAGAAAATGAAAATGATAATATTTCAGAAAATAATTCTGAAACATATTCAGAAACATATACTGAACTTATAGAAAAAGATAAAAATATAGAAATAAATGTAGGAAATTTAGATGAAAAACCAAGTACTTCAAATTCTAAACCAAGAATAGATACAACTCCAACATATTATACTTATGAAAAAGAAAATAGAGATAAAGTTTTATGGGATAAAAGATTAAATAAAAATTGGACACCAAGACAAACTACAGATCAAAATAATTTCTTAGACTTAGACTATGTAGCAGATACAAATAAAACAATTCAATTATGGATAGGCTATATATCAAAACAACTAATAGATAATAAAATATCAATAAATGATGCCTCAGGGTATATAGAAAGAACGCTTATAGGAACAGTAAAAATATGGTTACAAAATTTAACATCAACAAGCTTGGCAACACTAAGAAATCATAATAAACCTAATAATGAAATAGCAACATCAGCAATAGATATATTAAATAAATATGAAATATCAATTAGAAATGAATTTGGTAGTATGACAACAGAAATAGAAGAACAACAACAAGATAAAATAATAAACAGAAATTTAATGAATAAATTAGCAATATGTAAAATGAGTTACATAGATGAATATACATGTGCATTTAGAGAATATTACTATAAAGGAATATATACAAATGATGAAAGTAGAGAAATAAGAAAATTATATTACACAAAATTACCAGAACCATTTAGTTCTAAAATAATAAAAGATTGGGAAGAATCTAATACAGTAGATACGCTAGGAGCGAGAATAAAATTCTTACAACAATGGTTTATAAAACTATGTGAAAAACATAAAGAAGAATTAAAACTAGAAAAAATATTAGTAAAAAATCTAGCATATTGTACAAGTAAGATAGCACCCCAATTTGGATGTAAAAATCCATATAAATACAAGAAAAGAATAAAGAAATATAAACACTTCAAAACAAAATATAAAAATAAAATCCCAAGAAAAAGATATTATATAAAAAATTATAAACAAAAAAGACCACATAGAGTTAAGAAAAATATAACAGAATGTAAATGTTATAATTGCGGAAAATTAGGACATTTGGCTAGAGACTGTAAATTACCAAAAGATTTAAAGAAAAAACAAATAACAGAAGTAATAATCGAAAACGATACATATAAACAGATAGATTATTTAGATTATGATTTAGAAGATGAAGATAGTATATACGAAATAACAGATAATGAATTAGAAAATGAAATAGAGTCATTTTCAGATTATGACTGAAAGCGACATAAAAATAATAAGTAAAGAAGAATATCAAGATAACGAATATACAGAACAAAAAATAATATTTGATAATAATATGTTTGAACAAATAAAAGGAAAAGAATTAGACTTAAGTATAGATAAAATATTAGAAGTACCTAGATTAAAAAACTTATTCAAATTACAACACGATGAATATTATGTAGTAAGCCAAAAAGAACATGTAATAGATTGTAAATATATTAAAGGAAAAGCTAAAATACCTATCATAAATAAGAAAATAATTAACAAAGAAATCCAAGATTTAAAATCAAAAAATCCAATAAAATATGTACATTTAGGAGCTACAGAAATATTAATAAAAGCATGTTTTAGAGAAGGAATAGATACACCTATAGAACTATATTTAGCAGACGATAGAATAATTCAACCTATAGAAAAAAGCATAATAAGTGCAGTTAGAGGAAATTTAATATACCAAAAATTTAAATTTATAATAAGTGCAAATTATTCAGTAGCAATAGAAGACAAAAACATAGATAAATCATTAGTACTATACTGGAAAATGTCAGGCATAGAACTAGCACCAGGAAGTAAGATATTTACAGCAAGATGTAAAAATTTATATGTATTAACTACAAAACATAAAATAACAGCAAGAAATAAGATTCAAAAAATTAAAATAGAAAATCCATTTGATCAAATAATTACAGTAATAGATAATAATGATTACAGTTATAAAGAAATAGATATTGAAGAAGATTTAGAGATAGTAAAAGAAAGACTAAGTACATCTAAAAGATTAAGCTACGATACACCATCATCATCAAGAAATAGTACATCTAGAAGATTAGATTGCAACCTAATATCTAAGTTATTAGAACAAAAGAATGATGAAATACAACCATATCAATATTACATCACAGGAATATTAGATCAAAGAAAATATTTAATAAACATAAATACAGGACAAGTAGAAAATCAGATTATAAGAGAACTAGTAAAAGAACATGAAATAATTACAGGAGAAAATATAAACAACGAATTACCTAGAGCTTTGGTAAATATAGAAGAAACTACTGAACAAGAACTAATTATTGGAGGAATACCAATAAAAATTAAATTCAAAATACATCAAGGAAATAATAATATTACCTTAGGAATAAAATGGCTAGAAACAGTTAAACCATATAATATAGATGATAAACAACTAACAATACATTACGAAAACAAAAAGGTAATTATTAAAAGAACAATTATATGATAAAATAACATTTTAACATCCTAATATAATGACAAAAATATATATTTTAGCAAAAATAATTATAGAAGGATACTATAATAGATATTACACACCTATGATAGATACAGGAGCAGAAGCAAATATGTGTAAACATAATTGCCTGCCAGATAGTAAATGGGAAAAGTTAAAAACACCATTGATAGTAACAGGATTTAATAATGAAGGAAGCATGATAACACATAAAGCTAAAAATATAAAAACACAAATATGGGATAAAATATTAATAATAGAAGAAATCTATAGTTATGAATTTACAAACAAAGATATATTATTAGGAATGCCTTTTTTAGATAAATTATATCCACATACTATAACAAAAACACATTGGTGGTTTACTACCATATGTAATCACAAGATAGGAGCAAAAAGAGTTACTAATAAAATAAGAAAAAATACCCCTTGGATAAAAGGAAGTGAAAAAATTACCCAAAAGTTAGAAAATCTATCAAGTACTGATCACAAAATAGAAATTATAATATTCACAATAGATAAAATACAAGCAATAAATGATAAATTAAATTCATTATATAATGAAAACCCATTACAAGGATGGGATAAACATAAAACAAAAGTAAAAATTGAACTAATAGATGAAAATAGTATAATAACACAAAAACCACTAAGATATAATTTTGAAGACCAATCAGAATTCAAAATGCATATAAATGAATTATTAGAGAATAAATATATACAAGAAAGCAATAGTAAACATAACAGTCCAGCATTTATAGTAAATAAACATAGTGAACAAAAAAGAGGTAAAAGCAGAATGGTTATTGATTATAGAAATCTAAACGCAAAAACTAAAACATATAATTACCCCATACCTAATAAAATATTAAAAGTAAGACAGATACAAGGATATAATTACTTTAGTAAATTTGACTGTAAATCAGGATTCTACCACCTAAAACTAGAAGAAGAATCTAAACATTTAACAGCATTTACTGTACCACAAGGATTTTACGAATGGAATGTTCTACCATTTGGATATAAAAACGCACCAGGTAGATATCAACATTTCATGGATACATACTTTAACCAGCTAGAAAATTGTATAGTATATATAGACGATATATTATTATATTCAAAAACAAAAGAAGAACATCTAAAGTTATTAGAAAAATTTATACACATCATAGAAATATCAGGAATTAGCTTATCTAAAAAGAAAGCTGGAATAATGAAAAATCAGATAGAATTCTTAGGAATTCAAATAGATAAAAATGGAGTAAAAATGCAAACACATATTGTACAAAAAATATCTAATTCTGAAGAATTATTAGATACTAAGAAAAAATTACAATCCTTTCTAGGATTAGTTAATCAAGTACGAGAATACATACCAAAATTAGCAGAAAATTTAAAACCATTACAGAAAAAATTAAAGAAAGATATAGAATATCATTTTGATGAACAAGATAAAAAATATATCAGAAAAATAAAACTAATGTGTAAAGATTTACCAAAATTATATTTCCCAGATGAAAATAAACAATTTACTTATATAGTAGAAACAGACTCTAGTAACCATAGTTACGGAGGAGTATTAAAATATAAATACATAAATGAAAAAATAGAACATCACTGCAGATATTATTCCGGATCATATACAGACCCACAAATAAAATGGGAAATAAATAGAAAAGAACTATTTGCCTTATATAAATGTTTATTAGCTTTTGAGCCATATATTGTATATAACAAATTTATTGTTAGAACAGATAATACACAGGTAAAATGGTGGATAACTAAAAAGGTACAAGATTCAGTTACAACAAAAGAAATAAGACGACTGGTAGTCAATATATTGAATTTTTCTTTTACAATTGAAGTTATAAAAACTGACAAAAATGTGATTGCAGATCACCTCTCAAGAGAAAAATATTGAACAAGCAAATACAATGGATAAGATACTCAACCTCCTAACTACACTTTGCAAAAAAGTGGATAGTATGGAAGGTGAGATACAAAAGCTAAAGGAGCAAGCTAGTAGTCAGCAGCATGACTCTAAAAATGCGGAGCTACGTCGATCGGAAGACGTTAAACTTCCAGAGCTAGAAGGAGACGTTGGGAAACTCCCTAAAACCCATAACGTTTGCTTAAATGCAGGTGCAGGTACATCTGGAGCTACAAAGAAAACTACAGAAGAAAAAAGTTATACAAATACCAACATGAATAAACTTTTTGATAAACCATATACAGCTCCAAAGATACAAAAATCCATACCTACTCCTCAAACTACTACATACAAAAATAGCCTTTCTCAACAGAAAAATACATATACCCATATTACCCGTACATATACAGAAAATATTTATAAAATCCAAACTTACCTAAATAAAAACCCCAGAGCTATAAATCCAAAAGAACCAAATACTGATTACATTACTCAACACCTACAAGGTTATAACAAACTAATTGCCCTTCCAGGTACAAATACAAACTTAGTTACAACTTGTTACAATTATGGACTACTCAGTACAGTGTACACAGCTACAGGAGACGAAATTTCGAAGATACCCGAGCTATACAAAGCATTCTTAACATACAAACGAATTACTAAAGGAACTCTATTTTTCATAAAGTTCTATACAGCTACAGCAGAAATACTATATGACGAGATAAAACCAGTTATACAGGTAATAAAGATTGGTTTGACCAGAGATATGTTAATTCCGGAAAAGATAGAAAAACAAGATGAGATACCTATTGTAGATATTCCTGATTTCTACGCCAATAAAAGAGTTATCGGAATAGCTACAATATTAACGGAGTTAGCAAATAATTATCTAAATAACAATACAATATGGAGTTACTATAGTAGAGATAATACAATGATATATTCGAACTGTCGAGAAACAAGAGAAGGAGATATGGAGGAAATACGTCAATGGATACTAAGCCTCCTAAAACCAGAAAATACACCAACTACGCGAGCTATCAAGAAGAATTTCATTTCGCCAGTATTATTGACAAGATATTGTACAACTATTAGCAGTAAATACTCAGAACATATATGTTCCAAGTGTCACGGAGAAGATAACGAAGTTCCAACCGTACAGCTGGAATAAAATACCAAAGACAAAAGACAAAGAGATAGCCGGCAGCCTGATGAAGACAGCCGACACAACAAAAAATATGATGAAGACATCTATGTGATTAGGATAGGATAGGAATCTTCCTTTTTTAAAGTTTTTTGTTTTCTTTTGTAAAGAAAAGTAAAGTAGTTTGTTTTTATTCGGAGTCACCAGACATGATACTGTGGATGAATAGTAAAAATACTATTCATAAATAGTAAAGTGTCAATTATGTGAATAGAAAGAGTCAGTCACTGTGTAAATAGTAGAGGTCAAGTACTGTACAAATAGTAAGAGTCAGTCACTGTTCATGAATAGTAAAGGTCGAGTCACTGTTCATGAATAGTAATGTAAACTTTTGCCTATAAATAAAGAGAAGGAGAAAGGGAGGTTGCGGAATTAGAGAGAGAAGTGAGGGAAATGGGAGATGAGGGATGATTCTCCCTTTCTCCTTCTCTTTATTTATAGGCAAAAGTTTACATTACTATTCATGAACAGTGACTCGACCTTTACTATTCATGAACAGTGACTGACTCTTACTATTTGTACAGTACTTGACCTCTTCCATAATTTGTCGCCAATATGTTAGATATTCGTAATTTACCATTGATCTGAACATAAATCATATAATTCATATATATTTTGGATAGTTAGTTCTTGCCAGTTTTGTTCTATTAGTTCATTTATTCGGTCTAATTCTATTATTTCTTCAATAAGTAATAGGTCATAAATTTCTCTTTTTATGTCAATATTAGGGGGTTGCGGAATTAGAGAGCGATATGAGGGAAATGTGGAGATGAGGGATGATTCTCCCTTTCTCCTTCTCTTTATTTATAGGCAAAAGTTTACATTACTATTCATGAACAGTGACTCGACCTTTACTATTCATGAACAGTGACTGACTCTTACTATTTGTACAGTACTTGACCTCTTCCATAATTTGTCGCCAATATGTTAGATATTCGTAATTTACCATTGATCTGAACATAAATCATATAATTCATATATATTTTGGATAGTTAGTTCTTGCCAGTTTTGTTCTATTAGTTCATTTATTCGGTCTAATTCTATTATTTCTTCAATAAGTAATAGGTCATAAATTTCTCTTTTTATGTCAATATTAGGGGGTTGCGGAATTAGAGAGCGATATGAGGGAAATGTGGAGATGAGGGATGATTCTCCCTTTCTCCTTCTCTTTATTTATAGGCAAAAGTTTACATTACTATTCATGAACAGTGACTCGACCTTTACTATTCATGAACAGTGACTGACTCTTACTATTTGTACAGTACTTGACCTCTACTATTTACACAGTGACTGACTCTTACTATTCACATAATTGACACTTTACTATTTATGAATAGTATTTTTACTATTCATCCACAGTATCATGTCTGGTGACTCCGAATAAAAACAAACTACTTTACTTTTCTTTACAAAAGAAAACAAAAAACTTTAAAAAAGGAAGATTCCTATCCTATCCTAATCACATAGATGTCTTCATCATATTTTTTGTTGTGTCGGCTGTCTTCATCAGGCTGCCGGCTATCTCTTTGTCTTTTGTCTTTGGTATTTTATTCCAGCTGTACGGTTGGAACTTCGTTATCTTCTCCGTGACACTTGGAACATATATGTTCTGAGTATTTACTGCTAATAGTTGTACAATATCTTGTCAATAATACTGGCGAAATGAAATTCTTCTTGATAGCTCGCGTAGTTGGTGTATTTTCTGGTTTTAGGAGGCTTAGTATCCATTGACGTATTTCCTCCATATCTCCTTCTCTTGTTTCTCGACAGTTCGAATATATCATTGTATTATCTCTACTATAGTAACTCCATATTGTATTGTTATTTAGATAATTATTTGCTAACTCCGTTAATATTGTAGCTATTCCGATAACTCTTTTATTGGCGTAGAAATCAGGAATATCTACAATAGGTATCTCATCTTGTTTTTCTATCTTTTCCGGAATTAACATATCTCTGGTCAAACCAATCTTTATTACCTGTATAACTGGTTTTATCTCGTCATATAGTATTTCTGCTGTAGCTGTATAGAACTTTATGAAAAATAGAGTTCCTTTAGTAATTCGTTTGTATGTTAAGAATGCTTTGTATAGCTCGGGTATCTTCGAAATTTCGTCTCCTGTAGCTGTGTACACTGTACTGAGTAGTCCATAATTGTAACAAGTTGTAACTAAGTTTGTATTTGTACCTGGAAGGGCAATTAGTTTGTTATAACCTTGTAGGTGTTGAGTAATGTAATCAGTATTTGGTTCTTTTGGATTTATAGCTCTGGGGTTTTTATTTAGGTAAGTTTGGATTTTATAAATATTTTCTGTATATGTACGGGTAATATGGGTATATGTATTTTTCTGTTGAGAAAGGCTATTTTTGTATGTAGTAGTTTGAGGAGTAGGTATGGATTTTTGTATCTTTGGAGCTGTATATGGTTTATCAAAAAGTTTATTCATGTTGGTATTTGTATAACTTTTTTCTTCTGTAGTTTTCTTTGTAGCTCCAGATGTACCTGCACCTGCATTTAAGCAAACGTTATGGGTTTTAGGGAGTTTCCCAACGTCTCCTTCTAGCTCTGGAAGTTTAACGTCTTCCGATCGACGTAGCTCCGCATTTTTAGAGTCATGCTGCTGACTACTAGCTTGCTCCTTTAGCTTTTGTATCTCACCTTCCATACTATCCACTTTTTTGCAAAGTGTAGTTAGGAGGTTGAGTATCTTATCCATTGTATTTGCTTGTTCAATATTTTTCTCTTGAGAGGTGATCTGCAATCACATTTTTGTCAGTTTTTATAACTTCAATTGTAAAAGAAAAATTCAATATATTGACTACCAGTCGTCTTATTTCTTTTGTTGTAACTGAATCTTGTACCTTTTTAGTTATCCACCATTTTACCTGTGTATTATCTGTTCTAACAATAAATTTGTTATATACAATATATGGCTCAAAAGCTAATAAACATTTATATAAGGCAAATAGTTCTTTTCTATTTATTTCCCATTTTATTTGTGGGTCTGTATATGATCCGGAATAATATCTGCAGTGATGTTCTATTTTTTCATTTATGTATTTATATTTTAATACTCCTCCGTAACTATGGTTACTAGAGTCTGTTTCTACTATATAAGTAAATTGTTTATTTTCATCTGGGAAATATAATTTTGGTAAATCTTTACACATTAGTTTTATTTTTCTGATATATTTTTTATCTTGTTCATCAAAATGATATTCTATATCTTTCTTTAATTTTTTCTGTAATGGTTTTAAATTTTCTGCTAATTTTGGTATGTATTCTCGTACTTGATTAACTAATCCTAGAAAGGATTGTAATTTTTTCTTAGTATCTAATAATTCTTCAGAATTAGATATTTTTTGTACAATATGTGTTTGCATTTTTACTCCATTTTTATCTATTTGAATTCCTAAGAATTCTATCTGATTTTTCATTATTCCAGCTTTCTTTTTAGATAAGCTAATTCCTGATATTTCTATGATGTGTATAAATTTTTCTAATAACTTTAGATGTTCTTCTTTTGTTTTTGAATATAATAATATATCGTCTATATATACTATACAATTTTCTAGCTGGTTAAAGTATGTATCCATGAAATGTTGATATCTACCTGGTGCGTTTTTATATCCAAATGGTAGAACATTCCATTCGTAAAATCCTTGTGGTACAGTAAATGCTGTTAAATGTTTAGATTCTTCTTCTAGTTTTAGGTGGTAGAATCCTGATTTACAGTCAAATTTACTAAAGTAATTATATCCTTGTATCTGTCTTACTTTTAATATTTTATTAGGTATGGGGTAATTATATGTTTTAGTTTTTGCGTTTAGATTTCTATAATCAATAACCATTCTGCTTTTACCTCTTTTTTGTTCACTATGTTTATTTACTATAAATGCTGGACTGTTATGTTTACTATTGCTTTCTTGTATATATTTATTCTCTAATAATTCATTTATATGCATTTTGAATTCTGATTGGTCTTCAAAATTATATCTTAGTGGTTTTTGTGTTATTATACTATTTTCATCTATTAGTTCAATTTTTACTTTTGTTTTATGTTTATCCCATCCTTGTAATGGGTTTTCATTATATAATGAATTTAATTTATCATTTATTGCTTGTATTTTATCTATTGTGAATATTATAATTTCTATTTTGTGATCAGTACTTGATAGATTTTCTAACTTTTGGGTAATTTTTTCACTTCCTTTTATCCAAGGGGTATTTTTTCTTATTTTATTAGTAACTCTTTTTGCTCCTATCTTGTGATTACATATGGTAGTAAACCACCAATGTGTTTTTGTTATAGTATGTGGATATAATTTATCTAAAAAAGGCATTCCTAATAATATATCTTTGTTTGTAAATTCATAACTATAGATTTCTTCTATTATTAATATTTTATCCCATATTTGTGTTTTTATATTTTTAGCTTTATGTGTTATCATGCTTCCTTCATTATTAAATCCTGTTACTATCAATGGTGTTTTTAACTTTTCCCATTTACTATCTGGCAGGCAATTATGTTTACACATATTTGCTTCTGCTCCTGTATCTATCATAGGTGTGTAATATCTATTATAGTATCCTTCTATAATTATTTTTGCTAAAATATATATTTTTGTCATTATATTAGGATGTTAAAATGTTATTTTATCATATAATTGTTCTTTTAATAATTACCTTTTTGTTTTCGTAATGTATTGTTAGTTGTTTATCATCTATATTATATGGTTTAACTGTTTCTAGCCATTTTATTCCTAAGGTAATATTATTATTTCCTTGATGTATTTTGAATTTAATTTTTATTGGTATTCCTCCAATAATTAGTTCTTGTTCAGTAGTTTCTTCTATATTTACCAAAGCTCTAGGTAATTCGTTGTTTATATTTTCTCCTGTAATTATTTCATGTTCTTTTACTAGTTCTCTTATAATCTGATTTTCTACTTGTCCTGTATTTATGTTTATTAAATATTTTCTTTGATCTAATATTCCTGTGATGTAATATTGATATGGTTGTATTTCATCATTCTTTTGTTCTAATAACTTAGATATTAGGTTGCAATCTAATCTTCTAGATGTACTATTTCTTGATGATGATGGTGTATCGTAGCTTAATCTTTTAGATGTACTTAGTCTTTCTTTTACTATCTCTAAATCTTCTTCAATATCTATTTCTTTATAACTGTAATCATTATTATCTATTACTGTAATTATTTGATCAAATGGATTTTCTATTTTAATTTTTTGAATCTTATTTCTTGCTGTTATTTTATGTTTTGTAGTTAATACATATAAATTTTTACATCTTGCTGTAAATATCTTACTTCCTGGTGCTAGTTCTATGCCTGACATTTTCCAGTATAGTACTAATGATTTATCTATGTTTTTGTCTTCTATTGCTACTGAATAATTTGCACTTATTATAAATTTAAATTTTTGGTATATTAAATTTCCTCTAACTGCACTTATTATGCTTTTTTCTATAGGTTGAATTATTCTATCGTCTGCTAAATATAGTTCTATAGGTGTATCTATTCCTTCTCTAAAACATGCTTTTATTAATATTTCTGTTGCTCCTAAATGTACATATTTTATTGGATTTTTTGATTTTAAATCTTGGATTTCTTTATTAATTATTTTCTTATTTATGATGGGTATTTTAGCTTTTCCTTTAATATATTTACAATCTATTACATGTTCTCTTTGGCTTACTACATAATATTCATCGTGTTGTAATTTAAATAAGTTTTTTAATCTAGGGACTTCTAATATTTTATCTATGCTTAAGTCTAATTCTTTTCCTTTTATTTGTTCAAACATATTATTATCAAATATTATTTTTTGTTCTGTATATTCGTTATCTTGATATTCTTCTTTACTGATTATCTTTATGTCGCTTTCAGTCATAATCTGAAAATGACTCTATTTCATTTTCTAATTCATTATCTGTTATTTCGTATATACTATCTTCATCTTCTAAATCATAATCTAAATAATCTATCTGTTTATATGTGTCGTTTTCTATTATTATTTCTGTTATTTGTTTTTTCTTTAAATCTTTTGGTGATTTACAATCTCTAGCTAAATGTCCTAGTTTTCCACAATTATAACATTTACATTCTGTTATATTTTTCTTTACTCTATGTGGTCTTTTTTGTTTATAATTTTTTATATAATATCTTTTTCTTGGGATTTTATTTTTATATTTTGTTTTGAAGTGTTTATATTTCTTTATCCTTTTCTTGTATTTATATGGATTTTTACATCCAAATTGGGGTGCTATCTTACTTGTACAATATGCTAGATTTTTTACTAATATTTTTTCTAGTTTTAATTCCTCTTTATGTTTTTCACATAGTTTTATAAACCATTGTTGTAAGAATTTTATTCTCGCTCCTAGCGTATCTACTGTATTAGATTCTTCCCAATCTTTTATTATTTTAGAACTAAATGGTTCTGGTAATTTTGTGTAATATAATTTTCTTATTTCTCTACTTTCATCATTTGTATATATTCCTTTATAGTAATATTCTCTAAATGCACATGTATATTCATCTATGTAACTCATTTTACATATTGCTAATTTATTCATTAAATTTCTGTTTATTATTTTATCTTGTTGTTGTTCTTCTATTTCTGTTGTCATACTACCAAATTCATTTCTAATTGATATTTCATATTTATTTAATATATCTATTGCTGATGTTGCTATTTCATTATTAGGTTTATTATGATTTCTTAGTGTTGCCAAGCTTGTTGATGTTAAATTTTGTAACCATATTTTTACTGTTCCTATAAGCGTTCTTTCTATATACCCTGAGGCATCATTTATTGATATTTTATTATCTATTAGTTGTTTTGATATATAGCCTATCCATAATTGAATTGTTTTATTTGTATCTGCTACACAGTCTAAGTCTAAGAAATTATTTTGATCTGTAGTTTGTCTTGGTGTCCAATTTTTATTTAATCTTTTATCCCATAAAACTTTATCTCTATTTTCTTTTTCATAAGTATAATATGTTGGAGTTGTATCTATTCTTGGTTTAGAATTTGAAGTACTTGGTTTTTCATCTAAATTTCCTACATTTATTTCTATATTTTTATCTTTTTCTATAAGTTCAGTATATGTTTCTGAATATGTTTCAGAATTATTTTCTGAAATATTATCATTTTCATTTTCTTCATTTATTTCATCTATTCTTAACTCGTCTATTTGTAATTCAGGTAATTCTTCTGTTTCTTCTAACATTGTTTTCATTTTTTCTATTTCTTGATTTAATTGTAATTCTTCAGTTCTTTTCTTATTTTCTTCTTTTATTCTTAATTTTTCTTCATATAATTGTTTAAGTCTTTCTAATTCTTTTTGTAATTCTTGAATTCTGGTATCTTTTACTTCTTCTATTTGTTTAATTTCTTTTTTAGCTTGTTCTCTAATTTTTTCAATTTCGTTTTTCCTATCTATTTCTTCATTTTCTTTATTTAATCGTACCATTGTTGTTAGACTATCTTCTAATTTTGCTGATTCTTTATCTGGCATAAGATATAGTTGGTTTCCTATTTTTTTATATCTTCTTTCTAAGTTTGAATGTATTATTTTTATTTCTAATCCATCTTGGCTTTTATATATTTTTTCTTCTACAGCGTATTCTTCTTTATTCATTATAAATCGTGTTGGTATTTATATTCTAAGTGTTGTAATTGTAGATCTAATAAGAATATCGTTTTTCTCTGTGCTTTTATAGATTTGTGGCATACTCCTGCACATATATTATATTCTAATCTGTTTTGTCTAAATTCTATTTCGTGTTTTATTTCATTAATTTTTTCTAATAATTGGTCTCTATAATTATTATCCATTTTAATTTTCTGGTAAAAATATCTTTTCATAATATTTTTGTTTATTTATCATAAGATTTCGTATTTCTTTTGAAGTTTCTAGAATATATTCTAAGTATTCTATATCTTGGGTTCTTAGATATGTTATAATATTATCTAGTAAAATTTTATTTAGTAGATCTAAATCTTCCATAGTTTGTCGCCAATATGTTAGATATTCGTAATTTACCATTGATCTGAACATAAATCATATAATTCATATATATTTTGGATAGTTAGTTCTTGCCAGTTTTGTTCTATTAGGTCATTTAGTCGGTCTAATTCTATTATTTCTTCAATAAGTAATAGGTCATAAATTTCTCTTTTTATGTCAATATTTAATGTTCTAAGGATATATAAAATAAGTATTTTATAATTATAATCTCCATTTAGTAAGTATGTAGGTACCATTTTTATGATTTCTAAACAAGTTTATTCCTTCTAACCTCTTATTTATTATTATCAATTATCAGGTTATATTAAAGTTATTCTGAACAAATTCTTTTGGTCATTACTATGATTTTCAGCTTCAATCAGTTACCCTAACAGCGCCTTCAACAACTTCGTACTTCCCCTAAAACGGCTTCTCTCTTGCCTAACTGGGTTTCCGGTTTCGGATGGCATAGTCTGGGCTTACCTATTCTCAGCCTACCTTCGTTCATAGCAAACTACTTCGAATTCATTCAATATAACAATACTATAACATGATAATAATCAAATAATAATCAAGAGATTATCAGGAATAAGATAGTTTAGCTATTCATATTGAAATATGAACATACCTTAGTTTGTAGATTTTCTGGAATTGACTCCTTCGTAGATTCCTGGTTGTGGTTAGATTTCTCCATAAGTATTTTTTCTTATCTAGCTTTGATACCAATTTGGGGGGTTGCGGAATTAGAGAGCGATATGAGGGAAATGTGGAGATGAGGGATGATTCTCCCTTTCTCCTTCTCTTTATTTATAGGCAAAAGTTTACATTACTATTCATGAACAGTGACTCGACCTTTACTATTCATGAACAGTGACTGACTCTTACTATTTGTACAGTACTTGACCTCTACTATTTACACAGTGACTGACTCTTACTATTCACATAATTGACACTTTACTATTTATGAATAGTATTTTTGATGGGATAAACATAAAACAAAGGTAAAAATTGAACTTATAGATGAAAATAGTATAATCACACAAAAACCACTAAGATATAATTTTGAAGACCAATCAGAATTTAAAATGCATATAAATGAATTATTAGAAAATAAATATATACAAGAAAGCAATAGTAAACATAACAGTCCAGCATTTATAGTAAATAAACATAGTGAACAAAAAAGAGGTAAAAGTAGAATGGTTATTGATTATAGAAATCTAAATGCAAAAACTAAAACATATAATTACCCCATACCTAATAAAATATTAAAAGTAAGACAGATACAAGGATATAATTACTTTAGTAAATTTGACTGTAAATCAGGATTCTACCACCTAAAACTAGAAGAAGAATCTAAACATTTAACAGCATTTACTGTACCACAAGGATTTTACGAATGGAATGTTCTACCATTTGGATATAAAAACGCACCAGGTAGATATCAACATTTCATGGATACATACTTTAACCAGCTAGAAAATTGTATAGTATATATAGACGATATATTATTATATTCAAAAACAAAAGAAGAACATCTAAAGTTATTAGAAAAATTTATACACATCATAGAAATATCAGGAATTAGCTTATCTAAAAAGAAAGCTGGAATAATGAAAAATCAGATAGAATTCTTAGGAATTCAAATAGATAAAAATGGAGTAAAAATGCAAACACATATTGTACAAAAAATATCTAATTCTGAAGAACTCTTTTTGTAATTCTTGAATTCTAGTATCTTTTAGTTCTTCTATTTGTTTAATTTCTTTTTTAGCTTGTTCTCTAATTTTTTCAATTTCTTTTCTTCTATCTATTTCTTCATTCTCTTTATTTAATCGTACCATTGTTGTTAAACTATCTTCTAATTTTGCTGATTCTTTATCTGGCATTAGATATAGTTGGTTTCCTATTTTTTTATATCTTCGTTCTAAGTTTGAATGTATTATTTTTATTTCTATTCCATCTTGGCTTTTATATATTTTTTCTTCTACAGCATATTCTTCTTTATTCATTATAAATCGTGTTGATATTTATATTCTAAGTGTTGTAATTGTAGATCTAATAAGAATATTGTTTTTCTTTGTGCTTTTATAGATTTGTGGCATACTCCTGCACATATATTATATTCTAATCTGTTTTGTCTAAATTCTATTTCGTGTTTTATTTCATTAATTTTTTCTAATAATTGGTCTCTATAATTATTATCCATTTTAATTTTCTGGTAAAAATATCTTTTCATAATATTTTTGTTTATTTATCATAAGATTTCGTATTTCTTTTGAAGTTTCTAGAATATATTCTAAGTATTCTATATCTTGGGTTCTTAGATATGTTATAATATTATCTAGTAAAATTTTATTTAGTAGATCTAAATCTTCCATAGTTTGTCGCCAATATGTTAGATATTCGTAATTTACCATTGATCTGAACATAAATCATATAATTCATATATATTTTGGATAGTTAGTTCTTGCCAGTTTTGTTCTATTAGGTCATTTAGTCGGTCTAATTCTATTATTTCTTCAATAAGTAATAGGTCATAAATTTCTCTTTTTATGTCAATATTTAATGTTCTAAGGATATATAAAATAAGTATTTTATAATTATAATCTCCATTTAGTAAGTATGTAGGTACCATTTTTATGATTTCTAAACAAGTTTATTCCTTCTAACCTCTTATTTATTATTATCAATTATCAGGTTATATTAAAGTTATTCTGAACAAATTCTTTTGGTCATTACTATGATTTTCAGCTTCAATCAGTTACCCTAACAGCGCCTTCAACAACTTCGTACTTCCCCTAAAACGGCTTCTCTCTTGCCTAACTGGGTTTCCGGTTTCGGATGGCATAGTCTGGGCTTACCTATTCTCAGCCTACCTTCGTTCATAGCAAACTACTTCGAATTCATTCAATATAACAATACTATAACATGATAATAATCAAATAATAATCAAGAGATTATCAGGAATAAGATAGTTTAGCTATTCATATTGAAATATGAACATACCTTAGTTTGTAGATTTTCTGGAATTGACTCCTTCGTAGATTCCTGGTTGTGGTTAGATTTCTCCATAAGTATTTTTTCTTATCTAGCTCTGATACCAATTTGGGGGGTTGCGGAATTAGAGAGCGATATGAGGGAAATGTGGAGATGAGGGATGATTCTCCCTTTCTCCTTCTCTTTATTTATAGGCAAAAGTTTACATTACTATTCATGAACAGTGACTCGACCTTTACTATTCATGAACAGTGACTGACTCTTACTATTTGTACAGTACTTGACCTCTACTATTTACACAGTGACTGACTCTTACTATTCACATAATTGACACTTTACTATTTATGAATAGTATTTTTACTATTCATCCACAGTATCATGTCTGGTGACTCCGAATAAAAACAAACTACTTTACTTTTCTTTACAAAAGAAAACAAAAAACTTTAAAAAAGGAAGATTCCTATCCTATCCTAATCACATAGATGTCTTCATCATATTTTTTGTTGTGTCGGCTGTCTTCATCAGGCTGCCGGCTATCTCTTTGTCTTTTGTCTTTGGTATTTTATTCCAGCTGTACGGTTGGAACTTCGTTATCTTCTCCGTGACATTTGGAACATATGTGTTCTGAGTATTTGCTGCTAATTGTTGTACAATATCTTGTCAATAATACTGGCGAAATGAAATTCTTCTTGATAGCTCGCGTAGTTGGTGTATTTTCTGGTTTTAGGAGGCTTAGTATCCATTGACGTATTTCCTCCATATCTCCTTCTCTTGTTTCTCGACAGTTCGAATATATCATTGTATTATCTCTACTATAGTAACTCCATATTGTATTGTTATTTAGATAATTATTTGCTAACTCCGTTAATATTGTAGCTATTCCGATAACTCTTTTATTGGCGTAGAAATCAGGAATATCTACAATAGGTATCTCATCTTGTTTTTCTATCTTTTCCGGAATTAACATATCTCTGGTCAAACCAATCTTTATTACCTGTATAACTGGTTTTATCTCGTCATATAGTATTTCTGCTGTAGCTGTATAGAACTTTATGAAAAATAGAGTTCCTTTAGTAATTCGTTTGTATGTTAAGAATGCTTTGTATAGCTCGGGTATCTTCGAAATTTCGTCTCCTGTAGCTGTGTACACTGTACTGAGTAGTCCATAATTGTAACAAGTTGTAACTAAGTTTGTATTTGTACCTGGAAGGGCAATTAGTTTGTTATAACCTTGTAGGTGTTGAGTAATGTAATCAGTATTTGGTTCTTTTGGATTTATAGCTCTGGGGTTTTTATTTAGGTAAGTTTGGATTTTATAAATATTTTCTGTATATGTACGGGTAATATGGGTATATGTATTTTTCTGTTGAGAAAGGCTATTTTTGTATGTAGTAGTTTGAGGAGTAGGTATGGATTTTTGTATCTTTGGAGCTGTATATGGTTTATCAAAAAGTTTATTCATGTTGGTATTTGTATAACTTTTTTCTTCTGTAGTTTTCTTTGTAGCTCCAGATGTACCTGCACCTGCATTTAAGCAAACGTTATGGGTTTTAGGGAGTTTCCCAACGTCTCCTTCTAGCTCTGGAAGTTTAACGTCTTCCGATCGACGTAGCTCCGCATTTTTAGAGTCATGCTGCTGACTACTAGCTTGCTCCTTTAGCTTTTGTATCTCACCTTCCATACTATCCACTTTTTTGCAAAGTGTAGTTAGGAGGTTGAGTATCTTATCCATTGTATTTGCTTGTTCAATATTTTTCTCTTGAGAGGTGATCTGCAATCACATTTTTGTCAGTTTTTATAACTTCAATTGTAAAAGAAAAATTCAATATATTGACTACCAGTCGTCTTATTTCTTTTGTTGTAACTGAATCTTGTACCTTTTTAGTTATCCACCATTTTACCTGTGTATTATCTGTTCTAACAATAAATTTGTTATATACAATATATGGCTCAAAAGCTAATAAACATTTATATAAGGCAAATAGTTCTTTTCTATTTATTTCCCATTTTATTTGTGGGTCTGTATATGATCCGGAATAATATCTGCAGTGATGTTCTATTTTTTCATTTATGTATTTATATTTTAATACTCCTCCGTAACTATGGTTACTAGAGTCTGTTTCTACTATATAAGTAAATTGTTTATTTTCATCTGGGAAATATAATTTTGGTAAATCTTTACACATTAGTTTTATTTTTCTGATATATTTTTTATCTTGTTCATCAAAATGATATTCTATATCTTTCTTTAATTTTTTCTGTAATGGTTTTAAATTTTCTGCTAATTTTGGTATGTATTCTCGTACTTGATTAACTAATCCTAGAAAGGATTGTAATTTTTTCTTAGTATCTAATAATTCTTCAGAATTAGATATTTTTTGTACAATATGTGTTTGCATTTTTACTCCATTTTTATCTATTTGAATTCCTAAGAATTCTATCTGATTTTTCATTATTCCAGCTTTCTTTTTAGATAAGCTAATTCCTGATATTTCTATGATGTGTATAAATTTTTCTAATAACTTTAGATGTTCTTCTTTTGTTTTTGAATATAATAATATATCGTCTATATATACTATACAATTTTCTAGCTGGTTAAAGTATGTATCCATGAAATGTTGATATCTACCTGGTGCGTTTTTATATCCAAATGGTAGAACATTCCATTCGTAAAATCCTTGTGGTACAGTAAATGCTGTTAAATGTTTAGATTCTTCTTCTAGTTTTAGGTGGTAGAATCCTGATTTACAGTCAAATTTACTAAAGTAATTATATCCTTGTATCTGTCTTACTTTTAATATTTTATTAGGTATGGGGTAATTATATGTTTTAGTTTTTGCGTTTAGATTTCTATAATCAATAACCATTCTGCTTTTACCTCTTTTTTGTTCACTATGTTTATTTACTATAAATGCTGGACTGTTATGTTTACTATTGCTTTCTTGTATATATTTATTCTCTAATAATTCATTTATATGCATTTCGAATTCTGATTGGTCTTCAAAATTATATCTTAGTGGTTTTTGTGTTATTATACTATTTTCATCTATTAGTTCAATTTTTACTTTTGTTTTATGTTTATCCCATCCTTGTAATGGGTTTTCATTATATAATGAATTTAATTTATCATTTATTGCTTGTATTTTATCTATTGTGAATATTATAATTTCTATTTTGTGATCAGTACTTGATAGATTTTCTAACTTTTGGGTAATTTTTTCACTTCCTTTTATCCAAGGGGTATTTTTTCTTATTTTATTAGTAACTCTTTTTGCTCCTATCTTGTGATTACATATGGTAGTAAACCACCAATGTGTTTTTGTTATAGTATGTGGATATAATTTATCTAAAAAAGGCATTCCTAATAATATATCTTTGTTTGTAAATTCATAACTATAGATTTCTTCTATTATTAATATTTTATCCCATATTTGTGTTTTTATATTTTTAGCTTTATGTGTTATCATGCTTCCTTCATTATTAAATCCTGTTACTATCAATGGTGTTTTTAACTTTTCCCATTTACTATCTGGCAGGCAATTATGTTTACACATATTTGCTTCTGCTCCTGTATCTATCATAGGTGTGTAATATCTATTATAGTATCCTTCTATAATTATTTTTGCTAAAATATATATTTTTGTCATTATATTAGGATGTTAAAATGTTATTTTATCATATAATTGTTCTTTTAATAATTACCTTTTTGTTTTCGTAATGTATTGTTAGTTGTTTATCATCTATATTATATGGTTTAACTGTTTCTAGCCATTTTATTCCTAAGGTAATATTATTATTTCCTTGATGTATTTTGAATTTAATTTTTATTGGTATTCCTCCAATAATTAGTTCTTGTTCAGTAGTTTCTTCTATATTTACCAAAGCTCTAGGTAATTCGTTGTTTATATTTTCTCCTGTAATTATTTCATGTTCTTTTACTAGTTCTCTTATAATCTGATTTTCTACTTGTCCTGTATTTATGTTTATTAAATATTTTCTTTGATCTAATATTCCTGTGATGTAATATTGATATGGTTGTATTTCATCATTCTTTTGTTCTAATAACTTAGATATTAGGTTGCAATCTAATCTTCTAGATGTACTATTTCTTGATGATGATGGTGTATCGTAGCTTAATCTTTTAGATGTACTTAGTCTTTCTTTTACTATCTCTAAATCTTCTTCAATATCTATTTCTTTATAACTGTAATCATTATTATCTATTACTGTAATTATTTGATCAAATGGATTTTCTATTTTAATTTTTTGAATCTTATTTCTTGCTGTTATTTTATGTTTTGTAGTTAATACATATAAATTTTTACATCTTGCTGTAAATATCTTACTTCCTGGTGCTAGTTCTATGCCTGACATTTTCCAGTATAGTACTAATGATTTATCTATGTTTTTGTCTTCTATTGCTACTGAATAATTTGCACTTATTATAAATTTAAATTTTTGGTATATTAAATTTCCTCTAACTGCACTTATTATGCTTTTTTCTATAGGTTGAATTATTCTATCGTCTGCTAAATATAGTTCTATAGGTGTATCTATTCCTTCTCTAAAACATGCTTTTATTAATATTTCTGTAGCTCCTAAATGTACATATTTTATTGGATTTTTTGATTTTAAATCTTGGATTTCTTTGTTAATTATTTTCTTATTTATGATAGGTAGTTTAGCTTTTCCTTTAATATATTTACAATCTATTACATGTTCTTTTTGGCTTACTACATAATATTCATCGTGTTGTAATTTGAATAAGTTTTTTAATCTAGGTACTTCTAATATTTTATCTATACTTAAGTCTAATTCTTTTCCTTTTATTTGTTCAAACATATTATTATCAAATATTATTTTTTGTTCTGTATATTCGTTATCTTGATATTCTTCTTTACTTATTATTTTTATGTCGCTTTCAGTCATAATCTGAAAATGACTCTATTTCATTTTCTAATTCATTATCTGTTATTTCGTATATACTATCTTCATCTTCTAAATCATAATCTAAATAATCTATCTGTTTATATGTATCGTTTTCGATTATTACTTCTGTTATTTGTTTTTTCTTTAAATCTTTTGGTAATTTACAGTCTCTAGCCAAATGTCCTAATTTTCCGCAATTATAACATTTACATTCTGTTATATTTTTCTTAACTCTATGTGGTCTTTTTTGTTTATAATTTTTTATATAATATCTTTTTCTTGGGATTTTATTTTTATATTTTGTTTTGAAGTGTTTATATTTCTTTATTCTTTTCTTGTATTTATATGGATTTTTACATCCAAATTGGGGTGCTATCTTACTTGTACAATATGCTAGATTTTTTACTAATATTTTTTCTAGTTTTAATTCTTCTTTATGTTTTTCACATAGTTTTATAAACCATTGTTGTAAGAATTTTATTCTAGCTCCTAGTGTATCTACTGTATTAGATTCTTCCCAATCTTTTATTATTTTTGAACTAAATGGTTCTGGTAATTTTGTGTAATATAATTTCCTTATTTCTCTACTTTCATCATTTTTATATATTCCTTTATAGTAATATTCTCTAAATGCACATGTATATTCATCTATGTAACTCATTTTACATATTGCTAATTTATTCATTAAATTTCTGTTTATTATTTTATCTTGTTGTTGTTCTTCTATTTCTGTTGTCATACTACCAAATTCATTTCTAATTGATATTTCATATTTATTTAATATATCTATTGCTGATGTTGCTATTTCATTATTAGGTCTATTATGATTTCTTAATGTTGCTAAGCTTGTTGGTGTTAAATTTTGTAACCATATTTTTACTGTTCCTATAAGTGTTCTTTCTATATACCCTGGGGCATCGTTTATTGATATTTTATTATCTACTAGTTGTTTTGATATATAGCCTATCCATAATTGAATTGTTTTATTTGTATCTGCTACACAATCTAAGTCTAAGAAATTATTTTGGTCTGTATTTTGTCTAGGTATCCAATTTTTATTTAATCTTTTATCCCATAAAACTTTATCTCTATTTTCTTTTTCATAAGTATAATATGTTGGAGTTGTATCTATTCTTGGTTTAGAATTTGAAGTACTTGGTTTTTCATCTAAATTTCCTACATTTATTTCTATATTTTTATCTTTTTCTATAAGTTCAGTATATGTTTCTGAATACGATTCAGAATTATTTTCTGAGATATTATCATTTTCTTCTTCATTTATTTCATTTATTTCTAATTCGTCTATTTTTAATTCAGGTAATTCTTCTGTTTCTTCTAACATTGCTTTCATTTTTTCTATTTCTTGATTTAATTTTAATTCTTCAGTTCTTTTCTTATTTTCTTCTTTTATTCTTAATTTTTCTTCATATAATTGTTTAAGTCTCTCTAATTCTTTTTGTAATTCTTGAATTCTAGTATCTTTTACTTCTTCTATTTGTTTAATTTCTTTTTTAGAGAAGGAGATATGGAGGAAATACGTCAATGGATACTAAGCCTCCTAAAACCAGAAAATACACCAACTACGCGAGCTATCAAGAAGAATTTCATTTCGCCAGTATTATTGACAAGATATTGTACAACTATTAGCAGTAAATACTCAGAACATATATGTTCCAAGTGTCACGGAGAAGATAACGAAGTTCCAACCGTACAGCTGGAATAAAATACCAAAGACAAAAGACAAAGAGATAGCCGGCAGCCTGATGAAGACAGCCGACACAACAAAAAATATGATGAAGACATCTATGTGATTAGGATAGGATAGGAATCTTCCTTTTTTAAAGTTTTTTGTTTTCTTTTGTAAAGAAAAGTAAAGTAGTTTGTTTTTATTCGGAGTCACCAGACATGATACTGTGGATGAATAGTAAAAATACTATTCATAAATAGTAAAGTGTCAATTATGTGAATAGTAAGAGTCAGTCACTGTGTATTTACCTCTTTTTTGTTCACTATGTTTATTTACTATAAATGCTGGACTGTTATGTTTACTATTGCTTTCTTGTATATATTTATTTTCTAATAATTCATTTATATGCATTTTAAATTCTGATTGGTCTTCAAAATTATATCTTAGTGGTTTTTGTGTGATTATACTATTTTCATCTATAAGTTCAATTTTTACCTTTGTTTTATGTTTATCCCATCCTTGTAATGAATTTAATTTGTCATTTATTGCTTGTATTTTATCTATTGTGAATATTATAATTTCTATCTTATGATTATTAGGCGTTATATTTTCTAATTTTTGGGTAATTTTTTCACTTCCTTTTATCCATGGTGTATTTTTTCTGATTTTATTATTAACTCGTTTTGCTCCTATCTTATGATTACATATGGTAGTGAACCACCAATGTGTTTTTGTTATAGTATGTGGATATAGTTTATCTAAAAAAGGCATTCCTAATAATATATCTTTATTTGTAAATTCATAACTATAGATTTCTTCTATTATTAATATTTTATCCCATATTTGTGTTTTTATATTTTTAGCTTTATGTGTTATCATGCTTCCTTCATTATTAAATCCTGTTACTATCAATGGTGTTTTTAACTTTTCCCATTTACTATCTGGCAGGCAATTATGTTTACACATATTTGCTTCTGCTCCTGTATCTATCATAGGTGTGTAATATCTATTATAGTATCCTTCTATAATTATTTTTGCTAAAATATATATTTTTGTCATTATATTAGGATGTTAAAATGTTATTTTATCATATAATTGTTCTTTTAATAATTACCTTTTTGTTTTCGTAATGTATTGTTAGTTGTTTATCATCTATATTATATGGTTTAACTGTTTCTAGCCATTTTATTCCTAAGGTAATATTATTATTTCCTTGATGTATTTTGAATTTAATTTTTATTGGTATTCCTCCAATAATTAGTTCTTGTTCAGTAGTTTCTTCTATATTTACCAAAGCTCTAGGTAATTCGTTGTTTATATTTTCTCCTGTAATTATTTCATGTTCTTTTACTAGTTCTCTTATAATCTGATTTTCTACTTGTCCTGTATTTATGTTTATTAAATATTTTCTTTGATCTAATATTCCTGTGATGTAATATTGATATGGTTGTATTTCATCATTCTTTTGTTCTAATAACTTAGATATTAGGTTGCAATCTAATCTTCTAGATGTACTATTTCTTGATGATGATGGTGTATCGTAGCTTAATCTTTTAGATGTACTTAGTCTTTCTTTTACTATCTCTAAATCTTCTTCAATATCTATTTCTTTATAACTGTAATCATTATTATCTATTACTGTAATTATTTGATCAAATGGATTTTCTATTTTAATTTTTTGAATCTTATTTCTTGCTGTTATTTTATGTTTTGTAGTTAATACATATAAATTTTTACATCTTGCTGTAAATATCTTACTTCCTGGTGCTAGTTCTATGCCTGACATTTTCCAGTATAGTACTAATGATTTATCTATGTTTTTGTCTTCTATTGCTACTGAATAATTTGCACTTATTATAAATTTAAATTTTTGGTATATTAAATTTCCTCTAACTGCACTTATTATGCTTTTTTCTATAGGTTGAATTATTCTATCGTCTGCTAAATATAGTTCTATAGGTGTATCTATTCCTTCTCTAAAACATGCTTTTATTAATATTTCTGTAGCTCCTAAATGTACATATTTTATTGGATTTTTTGATTTTAAATCTTGGATTTCTTTGTTAATTATTTTCTTATTTATGATAGGTATTTTAGCTTTTCCTTTAATATATTTACAATCTATTACATGTTCTTTTTGGCTTACTACATAATATTCATCGTGTTGTAATTTGAATAAGTTTTTTAATCTAGGTACTTCTAATATTTTATCTATACTTAAGTCTAATTCTTTTCCTTTTATTTGTTCAAACATATTATTATCAAATATTATTTTTTGTTCTGTATATTCGTTATCTTGATATTCTTCTTTACTTATTATTTTTATGTCGCTTTCAGTCATAATCTGAAAATGACTCTATTTCATTTTCTAATTCATTATCTGTTATTTCGTATATACTATCTTCATCTTCTAAATCATAATCTAAATAATCTATCTGTTTATATGTGTCGTTTTCTATTATTATTTCTGTTATTTGTTTTTTCTTTAAATCTTTTGGTGATTTACAATCTCTAGCTAAATGTCCTAGTTTTCCACAATTATAACATTTACATTCTGTTATATTTTTCTTTACTCTATGTGGTCTTTTTTGTTTATAATTTTTTATATAATATCTTTTTCTTGGGATTTTATTTTTATATTTTGTTTTGAAGTGTTTATATTTCTTTATCCTTTTCTTGTATTTATATGGATTTTTACATCCAAATTGGGGTGCTATCTTACTTGTACAATATGCTAGATTTTTTACTAATATTTTTTCTAGTTTTAATTCCTCTTTATGTTTTTCACATAGTTTTATAAACCATTGTTGTAAGAATTTTATTCTCGCTCCTAGCGTATCTACTGTATTAGATTCTTCCCAATCTTTTATTATTTTAGAACTAAATGGTTCTGGTAATTTTGTGTAATATAATTTTCTTATTTCTCTACTTTCATCATTTGTATATATTCCTTTATAGTAATATTCTCTAAATGCACATGTATATTCATCTATGTAACTCATTTTACATATTGCTAATTTATTCATTAAATTTCTGTTTATTATTTTATCTTGTTGTTGTTCTTCTATTTCTGTTGTCATACTACCAAATTCATTTCTAATTGATATTTCATATTTATTTAATATATCTATTGCTGATGTTGCTATTTCATTATTAGGTTTATTATGATTTCTTAGTGTTGCCAAGCTTGTTGATGTTAAATTTTGTAACCATATTTTTACTGTTCCTATAAGCGTTCTTTCTATATACCCTGAGGCATCATTTATTGATATTTTATTATCTATTAGTTGTTTTGATATATAGCCTATCCATAATTGAATTGTTTTATTTGTATCTGCTACACAGTCTAAGTCTAAGAAATTATTTTGATCTGTAGTTTGTCTTGGTGTCCAATTTTTATTTAATCTTTTATCCCATAAAACTTTATCTCTATTTTCTTTTTCATAAGTATAATATGTTGGAGTTGTATCTATTCTTGGTTTAGAATTTGAAGTACTTGGTTTTTCATCTAAATTTCCTACATTTATTTCTATATTTTTATCTTTTTCTATAAGTTCAGTATATGTTTCTGAATATGTTTCAGAATTATTTTCTGAAATATTATCATTTTCATTTTCTTCATTTATTTCATCTATTCTTAACTCGTCTATTTGTAATTCAGGTAATTCTTCTGTTTCTTCTAACATTGTTTTCATTTTTTCTATTTCTTGATTTAATTGTAATTCTTCAGTTCTTTTCTTATTTTCTTCTTTTATTCTTAATTTTTCTTCATATAATTGTTTAAGTCTTTCTAATTCTTTTTGTAATTCTTGAATTCTGGTATCTTTTACTTCTTCTATTTGTTTAATTTCTTTTTTAGCTTGTTCTCTAATTTTTTCAATTTCTTTTCTTCTATCTATTTCTTCATTTTCTTTATTTAATCGTACCATTGTTGTTAGACTATCTTCTAATTTTGCTGATTCTTTATCTGGCATAAGATATAGTTGGTTTCCTATTTTTTTATATCTTCTTTCTAAGTTTGAATGTATTATTTTTATTTCTAATCCATCTTGGCTTTTATATATTTTTTCTTCTACAGCGTATTCTTCTTTATTCATTATAAATCGTGTTGGTATTTATATTCTAAGTGTTGTAATTGTAGATCTAATAAGAATATCGTTTTTCTCTGTGCTTTTATAGATTTGTGGCATACTCCTGCACATATATTATATTCTAATCTGTTTTGTCTAAATTCTATTTCGTGTTTTATTTCATTAATTTTTTCTAATAATTGGTCTCTATAATTATTATCCATTTTAATTTTCTGGTAAAAATATCTTTTCATAATATTTTTGTTTATTTATCATAAGATTTCGTATTTCTTTTGAAGTTTCTAGAATATATTCTAAGTATTCTATATCTTGGGTTCTTAGATATGTTATAATATTATCTAGTAAAATTTTATTTAGTAGATCTATATCTTCCATAATTTGTCGCCAATATGTTAGATATTCGTAATTTACCATTGATCTGAACATAAATCATATAATTCATATATATTTTGGATAGTTAGTTCTTGCCAGTTTTGTTCTATTAGTTCATTTATTCGGTCTAATTCTATTATTTCTTCGATAAGTAATAGGTCATAAATTTCTCTTTTTATGTCAATATTTAATGTTCTAAGGATATATAAAATAAGTATTTTATAATTATAATCTCCATTTAGTAAGTATGTAGGTACCATTTTCATAATTTCTAAACAAGTTTATTCCTTCTAACCTCTTATTTATTATTATCAATTATCAGGTTATATTAAAGTTATTCTGAACAAATTCTTTTGGTCATTACTATGATTTTCAGCTTCAATCAGTTACCCTAACAGCGCCTTCAACAACTTCGTACTTCCCCTAAAACGGCTTCTCTCTTGCCTAACTGGGTTTCCGGTTTCGGATGGCATAGTCTGGGCTTACCTATTCTCAGCCTACCTTCGTTCATAGCAAACTACTTCGAATTCATTCAATATAACAATACTATAACATGATAATAATCAAATAATAATCAAGAGATTATCAGGAATAAGATAGTTTAGCTATTCATATTGAAATATGAACATACCTTAGTTTGTAGATTTTCTGGAATTGACTCCTTCGTAGATTCCTGGTTGTGATTAGATTTCTCCATAAGTATTTTTTCTTATCTAGCTCTGATACCAATATAGGGAGGTTGCGGAATTAGAGAGAGAAGTGAGGGAAATGGGAGATGAGGGATGATGATCCTCTTCTCCTTAAGTTTATTTATAGACAAATATTACATGACTACTATTTATGAATAGTAGGTGACTTCTACTATTCATGAATAGTGACTGACCTTTACTATTTACACAGTACTTGACCTCTACTATTTACACAGTAACCGACTCTTACTATTCACATAATTGACACTTTACTATTTATGAATAGTATTTTTTGTCTTTTACTATTCATCAACAGTATCATGTCGGGTGACTCCAAATAAAAACAAACGACTCTACTTTACTTTACAAAAAGAAAACAAAAACTTTACAGAAAGTAAGATAAGATGCTTATCCTACTTTTGACTTTTTACATATGTGTCTTCATCATATTTTGTTTTGTCGGCTGTCTTCATCAGGCTGCCGGCTATCTCTTTGTCTTTTGTCTTTGGTATTTTATTCCAGCTGTACGGTTGGAACTTCGTTATCTTCTCCGTGACATTTGGAACATATGTGTTCTGAGTATTTGCTGCTAATTGTTGTACAATATCTTGTTAATAATACTGGCGAGATGAAATTTTTCTTAATAGCTCGTGTAGTTGGTGTATTTTCTGGTTTTAGGAGGCTTAGTATCCATTGACGTATTTCCTCCATATCTCCTTCTCTTGTTTCTCGACAGTTTGAATATATCATTGTATTATCTCTATTATAGTAACTCCATATTGTATTGTTATTTAGATAATTATTTGCTAACTCCGTTAATATTGTAGCTATTCCGATAACTCTTTTATTGGCGTAGAAATCAGGAATATCTACAATAGGTATCTCATCTTGTTTTTCTATCTTTTCCGGAATTAACATATCTCTGGTCAAACCAATCTTTATTACCTGTATAACTGGTTTTATTTCGTCATATAGTATTTCTGCTGTAGCTGTATAGAACTTTATGAAAAATAGAGTTCCTTTAGTAATTCGTTTGTAGGTTAAGAATGCTTTGTATAGTTCGGGTATCTTCGAAATTTCGTCTCCTGTAGCTGTGTACACTGTACTGAGTAGTCCATAATTGTAACAAGTTGTAACTAAGTTTGTATTTGTACCTGGAAGGGCAATTAGTTTGTTATAACCTTGTAGGTGTTGAGTAATGTAATCAGTATTTGGTTCTTTTGGATTTATAGCTCTGGGGTTTTTATTTAGGTAAGTTTGGATTTTATAAATATTTTCTGTATATGTACGGGTAATATGAGTGTATGTATTTTTCTGTTGGGCTAGGCTGTTTTTATAAGTAGTTGTTTGTGGAGTAGGCACGGATTTTTGTATCTTTGGAGCTGTATATGGTTTATCAAAAAGTTTATTCATATTTGTATTTGCATAACTTTTTTCTTCTGTATTTTTCTTTGTAGCTCCACCAGATGTACCTGCACCTGCATTTAAACAAACGTTATGGGTTTTAGGGAGTTTCCCAACGTCTCCTTCTAGCTCTGGAATTTTAACGTCTTCCGATCGACGTAGCTCCGCATTTTTAAAGTCATGCTGCTGACTACTAGCTTGCTCCTTTAGCTTTTGTATCTCACCTTCCATACTATCCACTTTTTTACAAAGTGTAGTTAGGAGGTTGAGTATCTGATCCATTGTATTTGTCTGTTCAATATTTTTCTCTTGAGAGGTGATCTGCAATCACATTTTTGTCAGTTTTTATGACTTCAATTGTAAATGAAAAATTTAGTATATTGACTACTAGTCTTCTTATTTCCTTTGTCGTAACTGAATCTTGTACCTTTTTAGTTATCCACCATTTTACCTGTGTGTTATCTGTTCTGACAATAAATTTGTTATATACAATATATGGTTCAAAAGCTAATAAACATTTATATAAGGCAAATAGTTCTTTTCTATTTATTTCCCATTTTATTTGCGGGTCTGTATATGATCCGGAATAATATCTGCAGTGATGTTCTATTTTTTCATTTATGTATTTATATTTTAATACTCCTCCGTAACTATGATTACTAGAGTCTGTTTCTACTATATAAGTAAATTGTTTATTTTCATCTGGAAAATATAATTTTGGTAAATCTTTACACATTAGTTTTATTTTCCTAATATATTTTTTATCTTGTTCATCAAAATGGTATTCGATATCTTTCTTTAATTTTTTCTGTAATGGTTTTAGATTTTCTGCTAATTTTGGTATATATTCTCTTACTTGATTAACTAATCCTAAAAAGGATTGTAATTTTTTCTTAGTATCTAATAATTCTTCAGAATTAGATATTTTTTGTACAATATGTGTTTGCATTTTTACTCCATTTTTATCTATTTGAATTCCTAAGAATTCTATTTGATTTTTCATAATTTCAGCTTTCTTTTTTGATAAGCTAATTCCTGATATTTCTATGATATGTATAAATTTTTCTAATAACTTTAGATGTTCATCTTTTGTTTTTGAATATAATAATATATCGTCTATATATACTATACAATTTTCTAGCTGGTTAAAGTATGTATCCATGAAATGTTGATATCTACCTGGTGCGTTTTTATATCCAAATGGTAGAACATTCCATTCGTAAAATCCTTGTGGTACAGTAAATGCTGTTAAATGTTTAGATTCTTCTTCTAGTTTTAGGTGGTAGAATCCTGATTTACAGTCAAATTTACTAAAGTAATATGAACAAGAACATAGGTTATTTACTATGGTTCCTCAAGAGGTTCTACTTAGTATGAGTGGTTGTATGAGACTTCCTTCATGCATTGCACAAGTAGGCATGGTAAGTTTTCACATGATGATTATGAGTTAATGCATGCTTTATATGAATTATGAACATGAACATGACTATGAACATGAGCTATACTTATGACTTCTTAAGGATCTTTACTTTGTGTGAGTGGGGGTATGGGACTTCACTTATACATTGCACAAGTAGACTTATAAAGGGGTTATGGTGTGGTTTCCTTATGCTATGAAAATATATGAATCTATGTATGCATGATATGGATGGTTGCAATTAGTGACTTTACTTACTACAAGATATGAATATGAATATCTCATTGTATATGAGTATTGTCTATGGATAAGGTCAAGGTATGTTATGCATGATCATGGCAGTCTAGAAGTGATACTTAATGTAGATAGGATTATGGGATCCTATTTATGCATTGCACAAGTATAGCTTAGGGTTGCTTATGTGATAGTTCTATTATGATGATATGATCTTGGTATGTAATTATGTATGTGAACTATGTCTTGGGAAGATTGGAGAATGAATTATGTTGTGTTGGAGATTATGCTTGTAATTATGATGATATCCTTTATGTTATAATGAATTGTGCATGATTTGCCTTATGAGATACTTTCTCAAACTATTTCAAAGATTATGTTCAAAAGTGACACATACCATGGTTTCAAATAAAATGTCACTTTTATGCATGTTTTAAAGATTTTCTATTCCTGGCTTCCATACTTAGTACATTTTGTGCTAGCCCATGTTTCTACATTTTCTATAAATGTAGGGTTTGGTGATATCAGATTCTTCCCTCGTGTTTAGGACCATAGTAGATTAAGAAGAAGAAGATTAATGAGTCCTCATAGTATTCGAGAGCTTGACCGTATGTCCTTTATGTGTTTCTTTTATGGGTTAGACTTATGTAAGGGCTATGTTCCTAAGATTGTATTCAAGAGTTTTAATCCAAGTATTATAGATGGTTTGAGACAAGGTGTTATAGACTCTCTCATTTTATAAAAGACTTCGATTGTAAAGAAAAGTTTAAATTTTCTGCATTTTTCCCTATGTTCTTATGTCATGATATGCTAAGGGCTTGTATGAGACCCCTCAGGTTGTGACATATAAAGTGTATGATATGCTTGAAGCGTGATAGACCGATCGATTTCAAATATAAAATCTTTAAGGATGGAGAGAAATAAATGATTAAGATAGTCATGATAATTAGGCAAGTGCTTTAAAGGAACAGAACGACATAATACTTCATAAAAATATTAATAAAGATTCGGGTACTTGAAATGATGAAAAATGAAAAGATCTCAAAAAGTTATGTCATATTGAAATCGATATCAAATAACCATCGACGATATCTTTGATATGAAGTAGCGCTCAGTTATATAAATGGGGATGAGGATATTAAATTTAATTTTTCATATAATATGTACAGATAAATGATTGGCCAAATGAAATGCAATATTCAAGTATATTTGATTTCACTTAGAAAAGTGTAACACTCTGTAAACTAGTAGACCTAGCTAGAGCTTGACGTTAGGATTAGAGCCTTGAACGTACCTTACCGTACCTTAAAATGTATTTTTTAGTGTTAGAATGTTAAGGTATAAACCCCCAAGGACCAACCCTAGGTCCTTGAGGAAAATCCTCAAGGAGGCTGCCTGGCAACGACCCACGGAGGTCACCCACACCTTGTGGGTCAAGCTTGCCAAAACCAGCCCCAGAACCCCGACCCACCCTTCACCAGCATGGGTCGTGGGTCCATCCACTGTCCGTAGGTGAGGGGGTCGTGGGTCACACTTGGAAATTGTTTTGGGGGTTCCACTTAAGGGCATTTTTGGGTTTTCCTTTTTTAGTTAATGTTTAAGTGACGTTGTTTTACACTTAATTTAACTAACTATATAGAGTTTTTAGGTCCCTAAACTAAGTCATCTAAATCATAACTACCAACTTCCCAAATCAAAACCAATTTTCCCCAAAATATTCTCTCTAGAACTCTAAGGAAGAAGATGAAGAAGATCAAGTTAGCGTTTGAAGTAGAGGCCTTTTCCACTCAATTTAGTGAGGATTCTTCATCAAGGTATGGTAGTCTTTGATCCATGGATAGTTTTCATCCATAGCTAGGGTTTTACTCATGGATTCCTTTTCAAAAACGTTTCTATTGATTTAATTACTATATATTATGATTGAATTGTTGTTTTGTTATGGTTTTATGATGAAATCTCCCAAGAATCCATGAAATCCCCCATTCCCCAATTTATGCCTTTGTAATGTGGATGACTTGATGAAGGAAGAATACTATGAGATCATGCTTGTAGTAATTTAGTTAATCAAATCATGTTATTATTCATATATAATGTTGTTATCCAGATGTGTTATATGGAATGTGATCCTTGACCCAAGAGGGGGTAAAACATGAGAATTATACATGATTGTAGACTCATTGTATATGCTTTATAAACATGATTATAATCTAATTATTGTGTTAATTGAAAGTTCATTCTCATAAACACATAATGAACATGATCTGAGAGGTTTTCCCACAATATGATGATTCTAAGGTTGAAAGTTCATTCTTACTTGTTGAATCTATGAGCTATTTTATGAATTGTGTTGGATGGAGTGTTAAGGAACTCTTTCATGCAAGTAAACTCTATTCAAGACTAAACATGTAATTATGGGAAGTAATGCTTAGTACCGAGTGGATAATGAATATGAGATAGAGACTCTCCTGTTAAGTATGGCCGAGTTTCTAAAGGTAATCTCATAAGATGGAGGCTCCCCTGTTAATAAATGTTAGGGTTTCTAGTAACAATCTCCTTATCCCATAACTATGTGCCCTCATAGGTCTTTAGCTAGTGGATCCACCTAAAGCTAATACACTTTAGTTCTACCTTAGGCAAGTAGGACACCTCTTTTCGGTGTGGGGGCATGATATCGGATTCCATGTTAAGCTCACATGGTCTATGTCAGTTAAGGCCTATTCCCAATATAACCAAGAAGATAAATTATGAACTATAATTTCTCAAGAAGCTTTACTTAGCATGGGTAGGATTATGGGATCTTACTTATGCATGGCACACGTAGACTTTGAGGGTATTCATAGTACGTTTCCATTATGTTATGATGATCTATATGTTGAATATGCTTATGACTTATGCTTTCACACTAACTTTCATGATTATTCTCAAACTTGGTAAAGTGCATGCTCTTTAACTAAAATGTCCCCCTTTAGCATGTTTTCATGGTTTTGTGCGTGACTATCATACTTAGTGCAATATTTGTACTAATTCATATTTTTCTACATTTTCTCTGAAGTGTAGTTTCTGGTTCTAAAGGCAATTATTCTTGGTTCAAACTTGGATTGACTATTCTCCTTGCTTGTGGTAAGTCCTCATGATTCGAGGACGGGACATTTCATTTTGAGTTTCTTTTTAGTACTTTCTCTTTTCGAATTATGTTGTTGGGGCTGTGACCCTATTTTGACTCATGAATTGTAATAGATGGTTAAATGAGACAAGTTAGACTTCCGCTTTGCTTTTATGAAACTTTTGGACTAAAATGTGTTTTTACTCTTATTGTTTCTATTACTTTATGTCATGATATGCTAAGTAGCTTACATGGAGCCCTTTCGAGGTTCTATGTACCCTGTTACGTCTAGGGGGTACCCTTGGGTCGTGACAAAAAGTGATGTTTTGGACTGATAGTCCATAGATCAGGGCATAATGTCAGTGGGGTACTAATAAATTATTATGCAATAGTATAATCGTAATATATCAAATATGGCTTGTGCCTTGAGGCATAAATATTTTTCGCAAAAATCCTGACATTATTAGAGATGTTTTCTCCTGTGGTTGATGCAATGAGATTTGTTTTGATTTGGCAACATAAGAAAAACTTTAATGCATAATGAATAGTTGTCATGTCTAGATAGACAATGAAGGTTATATAAAAATCATCAAAGCATTCAAGGTGCCTAAAGCATATAAAAGTTTTAAAGAAAATTTCCAATAAAGCTTCAAGAATCCTTATATGGATTGAAATAATCAAGGAAGAAAGGGTATAAAAAAATGACCTTGTTTGTCCTTGCATCTTTATGAAAAAGGTCAGGATCTGAATTTGTTTATAATAGTTGTGTATGCTGATGACTTGAACATTATTAGCACTCTGAAAGAACTTTCAAAGGTTGTTGAGTGTTTGAAAAAGGATCTAAATAAAAATATCTTGGTAAGACAAAATTTTGTCTTGACCTACCGACCGAGAATTTGACAAATGAAATATTTCTCCATCAATCAACATACATAGAAATGTTTTGATGCAATTTTTCATGAATAAATCACATTCATTGTGTACCCCAATGATTATGAGATCGCTTAACATAAATAAAGATCCATTTTGACTTCAAGAAAAGGATGAAGAACTTCTTAGTGATGAAACTCCATATATCAGTCTGCAGTCCAATTTTGCAATGACTTTATTGACAAGATTTCGTTCCTCCCCAATGAGAAGACATTGAAATGACATCAACGACAGTTATGAAGTTATTCTACAAGACAATCAACTGCAAATGAAAGTGTCCATAATATGATTGTTGTCATGAACAAGTTGAATGAGTAATTTACTTATAACAACGAGGTCATGAATATAGGATTTACAAGAATGTACCCGGCTAGGCTCTAAACCTTATCATATCCATGAAACCAGAAAATGATATATCAGGATGAGTTCAATAATACAACATCTTCGTGAATGTGATGTAATCACAAAGACTATAAATATCAATATTTGAGAAGCTCTTATATAAGATTGGATGACATCATCACAAAAAATTAAGTGATGTTTTAATTAGGGGGAGTATAATATGCGTTGCACTCTTTTTTCCTTGACCGAGGTTTTGTCCCACTGAGTTTGTCACGACTCGAGAGCACCCCCTAGTTGTAACATGACGTACTTGACCCCGAAGGGGTCGCATACAAGCCCTTAACACATTTTTAACATAAGATAATAGAGAATTCAGGAAAATTTAAAACTTTACAATCAAAGACTTATAGCATAAGAACAAGCGGAAATCTTTACTAAGCCTTTGTATCGAACCATCTATTTCAAACACATGAATAAAAGTATTGGGACGCAGCCTATACAAATTCTAGAAACTTGAAAATAAAGACATAAAGGTTATGTGGTTATTGTCCTCGAAGTTATGAGGACTCACCAAGATATTCACCTTCTTGCAACTCCTAGAATCCTATCTTCCAAGAAACTCAAGTCTGCAACCCTACATTTGATTAGAATGTAGACAATATGTGTTAGTACAAAATGTACCAAGTACGGAAGATAACACAAGACCAAGAGCATCTCAAATGGTAGTCGACATAAGACATAAGCATAAGAGATAATAACATAATAATAACATGATCGTCATAGTCATAGCATAATCTCCAACAGAAGCATCATATAAACATAAGTCAACACGAGACATAAATAATAAGCATAGGAGATACATTAAGTTCATGACATAGTCTTACTTAGACTTTCATGGTTACATACTTCAACCTTAAGTCTTTCTTATTACAAGAGAACTACTTCACAAGCCACCTCCAAGTATACTTGTGTAATGCAAGGATATCATCACATACTACAATCCAAGCTAAGTACCTCTCTTTGGTCATTCTTGGGCATAGTCCACCTTCATATTCAAGCCTTAGGTCGTCATGTCATTTTAACCTTACGCCTATATACAAGGTCAACTCTTAAGTTTCTCTATGCCATAAGGGTACCAAATTTCTAAGTAACCCCAAGACACACTTGTGCAATGCATGAAAGGCATCACATACTACCCTTCACACTAAGCATAGCCTTGAAGTCATCCTAGTCATATCCACCCTACTTTGGCCTCATTATTATCTTAACTTTCATAAATAAGGATATATCTTACCTTTAGTCAACTATAACTAGGAAAGGCAAATCTAGTCCAATCCTATTTAAAGACTTCTCTTTAGTGACCCTAAGTCTTACTTGTGCAATCCATGCATAGCACCCCATAATACTATACATACTAAGTACTACCTTTAGGTCCTCATGCTAGCACTTCTTGGTTTGGAACCTAGTTCCTCGCTTAACTTTAGAACACTATGAGGTACTCTCTTAAGTAAGTCTTAGTTCAATCATACTTTAGAACGCTAGGAGATGCTTCTCAAGCATGTCTTAGTTCATAGGATATGGAGATTTCTACTAAGGACCTTAACTCAACTATGTGAAGGTTCCCATCTCATGAGACCTAACTTTGGGAAAACCCACACTCTACTACGTAAGAGTTCTCCATTTAACTTGGATAGTCCTCACATCAACTAGGTGTGGCTCTCCTTTCATCTTGGAGTTCGGACCCTATCATGTGTGATACTCCATCTCATTGTCAATAGCCACTTAGAGCCAAGCATACACCCCAAGGTTTACTTGTTAAGTATTGCTTAACACTCATCTCTCATAGAAGGATGTCCTTGACAACCCATCCATGCTAAAGTGATTCTATCACTTTCATCTATCAAGCATTCATAAGGTAGATTAGGTGAGCATAGGCCTTTCACCATAATTCAACCTAGTAGACTTCTATTCTCTTTTCGACTTTACTCTCAAAGCCTTATCAACACTAGGTAATAACATTAGCTTCACCCTAAATCCTAAGCTATTAGGATCACAACCATACTTTGAAGGTTTCTTTCTTAATCTCTTCTTTATACCTAGATTTCAGGGTAATGTGATCACATCATTCATTACTAGGTGATTCTAGTCTTAATTGATCATAAAGGTTCAATTCTAACTTCACAAGTCAAGATCAATCATATACAATAGAGTCTAGTTAAATTCATGATTATATGACCCTAACTTTAATCCATTACAACACATAGCATTGTGTTAGGAAGATCACATATAAACCTTCAACCTTGCCTCTAATAGCATAAGCCCACAAAGATCACATTCATCAATTTAGATTAGGGTTTACAATATAAATCATATGAAATCATCATAATATCACTAAACAAAGACAATTCAATCATAATTGGGTGATATCCATTATATTGGAATCATATCCAAGCCATACCCACAATGTAATCACAACCCTAGCTAGAATTGGGTTTTTGAGTTCACAATTGAAGGAAAACTATGGGGGCTCCATGGGTGGAAGAACCCATGGATGAATAAGCTTCACATACCTTAACGAAGATTAAATCAATGGGGGAAATTCGACCTAGGATGCTACCCTCTTCCCTTCTCTTTTTCTTCTTCAAGCTTTGGGTTCCTTCTAGAGAGAGAAATAATTGAGAGAGGAGTAATTTGGGGTTCTGATTTAGAATGACTTAATTGGGGTAGTTTATGACTTAAAAATATATATATTGGTGTATAAAACCCTTACAAAACGACCCCCACTTAATATAAATCGAATAGGATTTTACTTAAAAACCCCTAAACTAGGCAGCCCCATCCAGTGGTCACACCCACTTGAACGGACCGTGAAAGGGGACCACGGCCCGTGGTGGTGCCCGTGGTTCTCTAGGCAGTAGCTCCCCTTAACCTACCAAACTCCCAAAATACCAAGGCATCTTCACGGACCACTTCACGGTCCATGGTCAGGACCACTGGTCGTGGAAGTGATCGTGAACTTGGAGCAGTAGCTTGGCCTCAAGGCCTCGCCTTCCAAGTGCCTAAGTGATCATCACGAACCACTTCATGGTCTGTGGTCCACACCACTAGCCATGAAAGTGGTCGTGGTCATGAGACAGACTTGGCCAAGGTTAGGAAGCCTTGGCCCTTGGCTAGGGCTTTGCCCCTTTGGCGTTGGCCTTTGCCCTTGCAACTATATACAACTCTATAGATGGCCTACACTACGGGGTCTAACACGTGACTTGACGTTCAACTACTAAGCCCCTAATTCTAAGTACGTACAGTCCCATCTACGACTCTAATCTTCAATAACACACTCTTAAACCCTAACTGTTGGCTCTAGTTTTAGTCCACTAGTTTTCGGGGTGTTACAGACGTTTTCCCGATAAGGTTTTTAATGAGGCAACAAATAATTTCTATTAAAAGATATGTGTACTCTTTTTCCTTCACTAGAATTTTGCCCATAGGGTTTTTCCCAGTAAAGTTTTAACTAGGCACATTATCTATGGACATCAAAGGGGGAGTGTTATAAAATCCATTGAATAGTGGATTGTCCAATTAGTTTATTCATAAACTTAAATTCATGTATGTGTGTTCCCAAGGTGATATGAACCTTTTTGGAATAACAATGTATCTATTAATTTGCATTGTTATCCCAAAAAACCTATAACATGTTCTAGCACTAGCCATCACTTGTACCAGACGAGGCACCCTACAGAGTGGGGCGACTCGCTGGAGCTGCTGAAGTTATAGATTGAGCTTTGCTACCTCCCTCTCATTGACCCTTCCTGGTAGAAGGGCAATCCTTCGACTATGACCAAGTTGACCGCACCCAAATCACCATTCTCTACTAACAAAACACTCGCCCGAATGGTTATTACCACATTTTGGACAAGATGGAAAAGTCTGATTACCTGAAGAACTGCCCTGAGACTTAGAGCCCGATGCCCTCCCTTTCTGATCATGTTGAAGCCTAGGGGATAGAACGCTAGCTGATGAAGGCATTGGGGCTGTAAACCTCTACTAAAACTGTGAGCGATTTCCACCACCTGACCTATGTTGAGAATATTCATAGTTGCTTGTTTTAGACCTTTCCTTGAGCTTATCTCCCTCAACCTGCTGAGCATGGGTCATTCTAGAGATATTCATATCCCCTAATAACATAGCATTCTTGCACTCGGTCTTCACTAGATGTGATACTCTAAACAAGAACTTGCCGATTTGTGCTCTTGGGTCGGCCACTATATGTGGAGCATACCTGGAGAGTTGAGTGAACTTTAGCCTGTATTCCTGGAATGACATTGACCCCTGCCTCAAGTTTATAAATTCTCGGGCCCTAGTTCCCTTAACCCTCTCAGGAAGAACTTGTCTAGAAAAACTCCAGTAAAATAGTCCCACATCACAGGAATTGCATTCCCACCCATGTTGTCTTTCCACGACGTGAAACAGATATGAGCCACATTCTTGAGTTGATAAGATACTACTTCAACACTATCAGTACCAGTCACTTGTAGTACCTCAAGAATCTTCTTGATCTCGTGAATGAAATTTTGTGGGTCCTCACCAACCTTTGACCTTAGAAACTCTAGCGGATTCATACGAAAAAAATCTCGAACCCTGGTTGTAGCTATCCACTAGTAGGGTTTGCAATAACTAGGATATACTAGTTTGCCTGGTTGGCTATGGTCTAAGCCAATAGCTGGATCACATTACGAAACTCTACATTTGTAACCTTATGATCCTGGACTGGAGGAATTGAGTTAGCATTGCGTGCTTTAGCTTTGCGAGGATGCATGATCTGAAACGCATAACAACATATTAGAAAGGAGAAGATGAATCACACTCTATCACACGATAAAGATAGCAAAAGAAGTGAAGTTTTTCTTAAAATACCTCGTAGCCTCCCCCTCATAGGTGTGACACGCTTCACAGCCATGAAAGAGACTCTACTTAGTGCGACGTTTAGACACCCTAAGGCTCTTGAACCTGATGCTCTGATACCAAGTTTGACATGCCCCGAGGCTAGCCCCTAGACGTAACATGGGACCTAGGGTCAAAAGTAACCCCAAGTTAACCTTGAATCTGGCATATCGCAATCATACTGAAATAACTCTAACCAACTGGACAATCTAATGGAATTCAACTTAGAATATCTTAAAAAAATAACTGAGTTCAAAGTAGAAAAATCTGAATGGGTAATTTACATCCAAACAATTTTTGTATAACTAACTATCTTTTTCTCACATGAGTAGGGATAACATAACAGGTAATTTATATGAGTATCCACTTATATTTACCCAATTTAAATGAGTTGGGTACTTAACTCACTTAAAATGAGTTAAAACGAATAATACTCATATTACCCATTTAAAAGTGGGTAGTTAAATGGATAAAATATGTTCATTCATAAAAAGAAAGAAAAGTGTTAAGGAGTTTGGGGGGGGGGGGGGGGGGCGCTAAAAAAGCATTAAAATTTTTTTTTATAACAATAATTTAATTTTTTTTTACAATTTTTTGGGGATAGGAGGGGGGGAGGGGGGGGGGGGGCTAGTAGGGGATGGAGTGATAATTTTTTTCTTTTTTGTAAAAAAAATTATTTTTTATTTACATTTTTTTGGGTGGGGTGGAGGCTAGTAGGGAAGTGGAGTGGTAAAAAAGATTTTTTTAATTCTTTCTTTTATTTAATTTTTTAAAACATTTTTTTGGGAGGGGGGGCTAGTAGGGGGGTGGAGTGGTAAAAAAAGACTTTTTTTTTAAAAAAAAAATCTTTTATAAAAAACTAAGTTTTTTTTACATATTTTGGGATTTGGGGAGGGGCATTGGGGGTCCGTGGGGTAGGGGGTGGGGTGGTAATTTTTTTAATATTATTTACATTTTCTTTTTGGAATAAGGGGGTAGGGCACCGGGGGGGGGGGGGTTCTAGTCGGGGGGGAGGAGGGCTAATAGGGGGTTTGGGTGATAAAAAAATTTTAAAGAAAAAATAATTTTTATTTTATAAAAAAATGAACCAATTTTTTTTTAGCATTTCTTTTGGGATAGGGGCAGTAGGAGGGGATCTAGTATGGGTGGAGTGATAAATAAAACTTTAAAAGGATTTTGTTCAATTGGATAATTTTTTTTATCCATTTAAATTGTGAGTCGAGCCGAGTACTTTATTATTTTTATTTTATTCTTTTTCAATCTATTCATATTCAACTCAACTCACTCATTTGCCACTCATACGCATGAGCACGCTAGGTACCCAAAAAGAAAAAAGAAGCACTAGACTAGAGTTGGAGCGAAGGACTTGTAGCTCAAACACAGAAGTCATAATTAAAAATAAAAAACAAATGGTGAAAATGCCTTTTTAGTTTTCTCCAATTTTGGGTTGAAATCCGCCGATTCCGATCTCGATCCCAAAGGTTGATTAGCCGGTAAGTCAGAAAGAGAAGCGGGAATGGAAAATTGATATTGTGGTTGGTGAATGAAAAAGGATATAGTGGAGAGGGAAGTTGAAGAAGCAAATAAGAGAAGAGATGGGAAGAGCAGAGTGGTGGGCTTCTAATTGGTGTTCCTACAAACATACCACCATTCTTGTTTGTTCAATTAACATTTTTGTTGCTCTCTATGTGCTTCATTCATACACTTCACCAACCATCAATGGTAACGTAACTCCTTCAAAATCATCCAATATTTAATATTTATGCACTCATAAATTTATACATACATACAAATTTTAGGTATACTTCAGATCAACTTACCAAAATGGAAGACTCCAATCGAATAAGAAAACAACTACAACCTCTACAACTTATTCAAAGTTTATGCCTATGCCTTGATGACATTGACACAGATTTTTCTTTTCCTGTTCCTCAAGATAAACAGATTAAAGCAAGAATTTTTGGTTGATGAAAATGTGTTGCAACTGCCACACCAAATTAAACAGATGATATCAGATGAAATACTAGCAACATTGAAACGTGTCAATACCCGTGACAATGCAACACTGCAACGAGGTGATTATGCCTTCACTTACACACTAAATTCACTCAATCTTTTCATTCTTTATACTCTAGCCTACATGAATTGTAAACTTATTATCATCCTCTCTCATGGGACCATCATTAAATAACTGAGAAAGTGGGACACATGAATGAGACAGCCATAATTTTTTTTTTCATTAGTTACACTGATTTCATTGATAGTATATCAAGATGGCATGAAAAATATTTATGGTATGGTACAAGTCATAATCTCATTGATCTAACTAGCTTGTCCAACTCTCATTACAAGTTACCCTTTTACCAAAATAAAAAAATAAGTAAAAATTGAGATTTTTTGTTGAACTAGGAAATGTTATATTGATTGAAGAATGGAATAAGAATGATGAGATCAATGTTAATTAATCAAACTAGAGATCCGATTATGCAATATATTTGGACGAGTCTCTGAGGTTGTTTCTTTTGGAAAATGATTGCGGAGGTGAAAGCTGACTTAAACCTCTTTTGAAGGCAGTTTCCAAAGCATAATTCAAATAGTTCTCAAAAGGTTTAATCTTTTGGGACAAAGAAGTTGGTAGCAAAAAGAACTTAGTCATGTCAGTTGTTTGATTGGATTTGGTTGTTATATACTCTTCGGACGCTTCATTAGTCATTTGCTGACTTTATTATTTCTTTGATATGGGATCTGAATTTTATTCTAAAAAGGAAATTTCTAACTTTACACTAATGAGTTACTGCAGTCATTTAGTAGTGCTTTTTAATGTACTGGCACTCAGTCACTGACAGTTACAGGAGCTGTTGTATTAAGATCCATTGGTCTTTATTATTTTCATTCTTTAACTAAGATCATACTTGGAAACCAAATTCTCAAGTTTGTTTTTCTTCTTTTTGTAAAAAGGCAATATATTTATTCATAAATTATGTTGTAAAGTTGTTGACGCTTGTGCTTCAAACTTCAGGTGTTCTCTTTTTCTGCTGGTTTCCTATATTTCCTTTATCTCCTCTCCCTTAGTAAATGGTCTCAATGTCTTGTCTTTCCATTCTAAGAAATGTTGTGGCTATATTTGGAAGAAAAGGTTATCGATAAATGAATCTGACTTGATTGTTGTGCTTTAGTTCTTTAAATGCATGCTTAGTATAAGAAGTGACCTCCAACTTAGGATGTTACTTCTTATTACTACTAAAGACACGAAAAGGGATGCTATTCCTTTATTCCTGGGCTTGTGGGTAAAATACCTAATTTTTTGTTGTCTCAGATTCTAGTGCTCTTTATCTTTTAAACCAAACCTTTTGCTATTACCCACACAGAATTATCCCCAGACTAACTCAAATGAGTTTCTGCCTTTGGTTCACCTAGAAAGCAACAAATTAGTGCTGAAAAATGCCTACCAAATGAAGATACTAATGAATTAATTGCTTTTTACAACAAGTTGGAATTGAGATAGGCAATAATAAGTTTCAAAATCTGTGCTCACATGCCGGTTTTGTTCATTGATGAGTAGATGCTGTGTTTGGAATTCCTCTTGCTCATAGAGCTTTGTCTCTCCCAAATTCATATAACAGAGAGTTGTGGTGGGTTGAGAACCATAAAAATATTGTAAAATTATGATGAATGCTCTTTTAATAAGTTAATTTATCAAAAAAAAAAAAAAAACTTTCGAATGAGTTTATTAGTATGAGCTCTTCTGGACATGCTCTACATTGGCACTCAGGTATGGTTTGTTCCGGTAGATCGGGAACCTAAAACATGTTGGATAAGAATTGTTGATCTCCCATGTTTGTGGTCTCAACAGATATTCAAAGAAGTAGGCAACATTTGTGGAGGTTGGATGGAGACCGAAGTAGCGACCATCCTAAGAAATCATCTTATGGGCTCAATTAAAAGTGAAGGCTACAGTAAAGGAAATCCCAAATTCTCTTGAGGTAGATAAAGAGGGATTTATCGATAGGCTCACGCAGGTTGAGGCTTTGGTGCTGGTCAAATATGCCCAGCGAGCTGAACAAGAAGCCAGGACCTCTAGACTTTGCATAGTTTTAGAAGAGAGGCCAAGAATTACTAAGAAAATAGGACAGGTAGAAGATGTAAAACATGCATCAAATTTTAAAATAAGTGGTTGTGTTTCGTGTGCGGCATGTGGGGTGGTTTTAAATAAGTTGGGTCTGGGTGAACTAAAAATCACATTATTGGGCCTATTTAACCAACCTAACAATTTCTTTAGGAAGGGTATGAACTCCGAGGAAGGTCTAATGTTTTACAGTAGTGAGGCCCCACCTATAGCAGTCCCACATATTTTTGATCCTCTATTAGTCAAGATAGATGCTAACCTCTCGAAAGAAAAGCTCTCTCATTGACGGTGATAGAGGAACAAAGAACATAGCTTAATCCCATACCTAGCCTTCTACGAATTTCACAAAAACAACATGTAGGAGGAAGCAATTTTAATCTTACAACATGGGGAAGATACCGTTTATCTACTGTCCAAGGAGAATGGAAACAATCAAATTGTTGAATACGATAAATCATGGCTTGGGGAATTGCAAAGGATTGCATGACAAATAGGGTAATGTGATGACAGTTGTGAATAGAGATGAAATTTTTCCCTTTTATCAGGGTGGTGAGCCCGAGCAATAGATTATTGAAATGGAAGCAATGTAGATTTTCTTGTTGTTAAACTAATCCCACTGGAAAATCAAATGGAGATGGCTTAAATGGGCGCGTTACAATGTTATCAAAATTCAAAAGTGACAAGCGCAAATAAGCTCTAAGGTCTGTTGGGGCTTTAATGAAAAAAGCACAAATGGAGAAAAATACAAATATATATGTTTAGTCCAAGACTATTAATGATAAACATGACTAACAAATATATGGACAAAGAAATTGAATTTATTTTACTATGAAGTGAAATATCAATTGTTTAGTTTCATCTCCAGGAAGAGTCATTGGCAAGGAAATGTGTGTGATAGTGCCTTGATGACTATACTAAAGTGCACATTAAGCGAGGTGAAACGCTCAACATGTTTTCAGCTTCGCTCTAGGGCTTATGACAACATGTCGCGTCATTATGGGTTTATAATAATGCGATGAAGATGAGCAAAACTTATGGGGTTGATTTTGAAGGCTGTGAGAGGGAAGCTCTAACTTTGTTTCTAAAGATAGACAGGAGAAGACAACTAAAGAGAATTGAAGCTCCAATTTTAGGACTTTGAGACCAGAAGGGATACAATAGATTACAAACCTAATTTGTTATGTTAAGTTGGGGGAAATTGGGACCAAGACCAGCAGGAAGTCAGTTTGCAACGTATCAAAATGAAGCAAAACCTGATTTCTTGGAATGTTAGGGGATTGAATGACATAAACAAGGACAGTGAAGCTTATGGTGTAGGAATGGAAAGTAGGAATCAAACTGGAAGGGGAGTGGAAAGGATTGTTAAACAATTCTGGGCCAATAGATGGGTGCAATATGATTTTATAGAAATGTGGTAGAAGCGGGACATCAGAGTAGGGAGAGGGGAGGTGATTAATACGATGAGTTACACAATTACATGCAAAGTTACGTCAGTCTTGTAGAATATCTCCTGGCACCTTACAGGTGTCTGCCCTAAATGATTAAGGGTGCATGTCAGGCGGTTCAATTGAATATTTGCGCTTAACAGTTAAGCTTGTCGATTTTTAAAATGTATTAAACGGCTAATCGATCTGATAAGATATTGGTTTGTTCGATATTGGTTTAGCAGTTGAATCAAGAAGGTATTTCAGGCTAGCTCATGATATTTTCTTCATGGTTAAATTCTAATGAAATTAAGTCTTAAATTCAAGAAAACCAAAGGATGATACTAGTTTCAACTTTGCCACACTAATAGAATTGGAAAGAATCAAGTCAACGATACACTTCTGAGACTATAGCAATGAGAGAAAATTCATATGTTTACTTTACACAAAATTGAACACAAATAGGAATGATTGATTTGAGAGCGTTCACCATTTTTGTCTTTGTGGAGCCAACTGTTGCGTGACGAGGAATGAAGAGAAATAAGTATAAGTTTTCAAAGGCCACTTTAAATTCATAGGGAGTATTTGTAAATTTAATAACTTTTAATGGGTTAACGGCTAAATCATAAGGGAAGTGCGCAAATCATACTCTGGTTAAACAATTAACTATAAAATTTCAAACAGTTCCTCAACCGCTAATATGATAACCCGATATCAACAAGACAGTAAGCCTATTTTGCAATTGGAGTATTTGTTATTGTTCGGTTTTGAATAGCTCTACAATTAAACAAACAATGAAAAATCCTCCCTATTGATTCACCTTTACCTGTTCGTAAACCAAGCACTTCTATAAGGTCTATGGAAAAGAAAAAAGATTAAAGAGGTGCAGTTCATCTAAGATAAAAGGGAAATCTATATGGAAGATAAGATAAACTATTTACTATTTTTGAAGGGGATGAGATGAACTGTTAACTTTTGTTTCATTTTTTGTGTAAACATTTTTTTTAAAATGAATCCCTTTGATAATAGGAAAGGATATCCTTTTAGTTCTTTATAGGACTTTTTACAGCACCTTCTTCTTGCTATATTATTATTACACTAGAATTTTTTCAAAAAAATGTGCAGTTCATTGAAAATGTCTCTATCTGACTTCTTTTTTTGTGATAAAATAGTTTCACTGATGGAATCAAGAAGATACAGTAGATACAAAAAGGAAATGTTAGCTCCATTACATAAGAAAATCCTCTCATAAGTTCAGGGAGCTAACAAAATCTAGAAAATGATCAAATGTTAATTACATAGGACAAGTTGCTCTAACAAGTCAGAGAATGATTTGGAGTTGAGATTCCATGTCTTTCCGTCCATACACACCAAAACATACCTGCAGTTAACATTTGCCAGATCTTTCTCTTGATTTTCCAACTTCTATGAATTCCAACTCACAAATGCATCTTTAGTAGTCTATAGCATGGCCTAGTTGAGTCCAAATATTGAGAAGAATATGCACATAGGTCTGTTGCAACCGTACAATGTACGAATAGTTGCTTGATACTTTCTGAACTTTGTTGGCACATATAGCCTCTGTTCCCAAGTTGGAAGCCCCTCTTGATGAGGTTGTCTTGAGTCAAGCATGTGTCACTCAGAAGAAGCAAATAATTTTGGTTGGTATCTTTGTCTTTCATATTGCACCCAAGGCTATAGACTATTGATCAATAAAGTAGGTAGAGAACTATAAGCTCTCAGCTTCTAATTCCACCTGATGCAAAGGCACTAGGTGATTTCTTTTCATTTGTCCAAAGCCTTGGTAGACAGAGTAACGAGGTACCTTTACTGTGAGAGTAACAGGTATCTGAGAAATTTGTCGAAGTGCGTGCAAGCTGCCCCGGAACCCACTGTCATAAAAAATGAAGAAGAAGTTGTCTTTCATATTAGTTTCTAGGGCCATGTCCATGAGTTAATCAAACCATTTGATGAGCAAAAACATTGTATAATTTGATTTGATTTAATAGTTGTACAAACCATCTTTTTCTCTTTTCCAGCTAAAATTATCTATGTCCTGAGCATCCATTTTGCTTCTTTCTAGTTTATCAAGTAGACCTAGACTTTTGTTTAGGTGTAAAGTTTTTTGGGAAATGCAAAGCCAATCACCTCCAACTGCAGTAATCTAATGAAAATGATCTCCCATCCCCAGTGGTTTCCCATTCGTTGGAGACACTGGATGACATGCATGCCTATCCATCTTGAGTTGATAAACTCAGTTCAAAAGTATGTCATGAAAGATTTTACTTCATATTTTTGTTGGCACTGATGCCACTTAGAACTGTAATATTCAGCATTACTGCTTTTATGAGTATATAATTCCATATTGGTCTGATGCCTTCTTCGGCAACAAAAATTAATATTCCACTTAAATGCAATTTATTCAAGACATTCTTGAATGATAGATGTCTATGCAAAAAATGGAGTAGGTATAGTTTATGAACTTTTATCATACATTCTATGTCAGTTCTACTACTCTGTGAATAATGTGTCAATTTGGAGCATCAATATCCTATAGATATATAGTATTCTTTCCATGTTTCTCATTTACTTCTTCCTGGTTATCATTGTTGATGGTTTTTATTATGAACAGATGCAGTTGAAAGTTGGCACCGTAAAAAATTAAAAGACGCCAGAGAGCTTGTTAATAGGAAGACATCAAATTCAACTATTGCCCCCGAGAAAGCTGGTAAGTCTTTTACTTCTGAATTTAGGTTGTTTCCTTTATTTACGACTTTGTTTTTGTTCATATTAGAATCCCACAATTTTTGGGGAATGGACGGGTGGTCTGCTGATAGGTTTTGGGGTTGAGTTAGACACAAGTGCCTTATTTTACATGGTATCAGTGTCGAGTTCACCCCCATTTGGGCTCCCATTCCATGCTCCAGTTGGGCTTGAGCATGAAAGGGGTGTTAGAGTAGGTTAGAGTCCTACATTGGTTAGGGAATGAACTGGTTGTCTACTTATATAGACTTGGGCAATTCTCCCTTCAAAAGCTAGCTTTTGGGGTTGAATTAGGCCCAAGTACCATATCTTTACAGTTCATGCTTCCTATATCAGCCTTACATTGATGTTAACCAGGGTTTCATCTTCCTAGTCCATAATCCATCTGTACTTTGACAAATTTATTTAATATCTTGCAGGTCTACTTGCACAAATTTTGGATGTTGACTAGGCTGAGCTGTCAGAAGAAATTGGTCTTTGGATACCTATTGCAATAGTTAATAAGGAACATCATGACAAACTTGAGGGTGAAGAAGAATTTGGTAATGACATACTTCATTTTTCAGTCTAAATCATTTGAGTGTATTCTGTTGATTCTGAAGAATTTTTCACTTTATTCTCTATCTTAATTTCTCAATGGAAGTTTAGTTGTTGTATATAGTCTTTTTTTTTTTTAATTGTTGTTTTATGCATAGAAGAAATGACTAGGTATAATATTGTGGATAGATAGTATCTGTACTTAATATGTGCATAAGCACTGTAACATAAACTAGTTTTTCTCACTATCTTGCTCCTTTGTCAAAAGAAACGGCTGGGAATAGTTTGTTTTGTTAAATTCTAATCCTCTACTTATGTTCTCCAGACAATGAAATCATAGCTGGCAGGCGGCTTCCTCCTGAGTGTAACGTTGAACTTCATATGGATTATGGTGGAGATGCAGTCAGATGGGGCCTTACCCACCCCTAAAGAATCTGCATTTGAGTGTTGCATGGCCTGTTTGAATCAAGCTAAGAACGCTGGACCCAATGACAAGAAATGCAACATATGGGTTTATTGCCCATCTGAGAGTGGATGCTATTCTCCAGATATTTATCAACACAAAAATCAAGAATGCTGGCTGAAATATGTTAGTTCTTTTCCCTTTTATTTGCAGGAAAAGAAAGCTAAATCAACTTTTAAGGACCGATATTCTGAGTCATTCAGAAATGCACACCCAAATGCACCAGTTGTTGTTCCATGGATGTCTGGTGTTGTCAGTGTATAAATTCCCACTAACAAAAATAGACACTAAGCCTTAATGTCGTGGTTCTTCCATGGTGTTATGGTGTCGTATAAGGTTCCACGTCAAGCCACTATAGCTTCAGATAATTGTGCAATGAGATTTATTGAACCGTAGCTTCTAAGCATAGCTGCTTCTCTCTCTCCCTCTCTGTTGTATCATCAAGAGGAACATAGAGCTTAGACCAGAGTGTAACATTCTTTTGTATCACATAGTGAATAGAGTGGTAATGATAGCTTTAAGTTAGAAACTGACTGTGTCAAGGATGTGGTGAAAATATTTGAAAGCTTTTCAGTTTTTAATTTTTACTCTGCCTCACCCCTAACCCATCCATATTTTTTCACCTGATGGTGTAATATCCAAATTGTGACATTATTTGCCCAAATGGTGGTGATCAAACAATGAATTTGCTTACTGCATGTCCCTTTTCCTTGTGTAGTATCCCTACTTCTTTCTGTACAATAATGACAGGGCTCAGAGTGCCACACATCTATTCCCATTCCCAACTTGAGCATCTATAAGTTTTTACGATCAAACTTTACATATTTAGAAATTTCTTAAATAAGTACCACAATTTACAATAAATAAATAAATTGTAGGAAGTTTGAGCCCACACATAAGGGGTGCTTTAAGGTCGTGTTACTTTAGGTCGTAATCACGTCAGGATATAAAAGTTCAACAAATTAATTTCCATATAATCTTTTGTTTGCTAGATACATGTATCTCAGTGTAACACCCCGTATTTGAAAACAGACCAATTGTAGATTTCTAAAGTTGCTGGTGGCACCGACAGGCACCACCCACAGACCATAGGGTGACCCACAGCCCATGTAGTAGCAGATGCTCTTAGCAGACTATTTATGGGTAGTGTAGCACATGTTGAAGAAGAAAGAATGGAGCTAGCAAAGGACGTTCACAAACTTGCTCGCTTAGGAGTTCGTCTTATGAGCATATCAGATGGTGGTGTAACAGTTCAAAATGGGTCAGAATCTTCATTGGTAGCGGAGGTTAAGGAAATGCAAGATAGTGATCCGATATTGCTTCAACTAAAGGGTGCAGTCCATCAACAGAGGGTTGAGGTTTTCTCCCAATGGGGAGATGGTGTGCTTCGCTATCAGGGTCGATTATGTGTTCCTAAGGTGGTTGAGTTGAGACAACAGATTCTTGCATAATCCCATAACTCCAGATATTCTATTCATTCAGGCACTACTAAGATGTACACTGTGGGAAGTCTTTTGGTGGAATGGTATGAAAATAGATATAGCGGATTTTGTGGCTAAGTGCCCTAATTGCCAGCAAGTGAAAGTAGAACATCAGAAACCCGGAGTTATGACTCAAGAGATCAACATTCCTACTTGGAAGTAGGAAGTGATCAACATGGACTTTATTGCAGGTTTACCTCGTACTCGCAGACAGCACGACTCCATTTGGGTAGTTGATAGAGTCACTAAGTCTGCACGCTTTTTGGCTGTTAAGACTACACATTCGGTGAAGGACTACGCCAAACTTTACATTAATGAGATAGTTAGGTTGCATGAGGTTCCTTTGTCTATCATCTCGGATAGAGGTCCTCAATTTACCTCTCATTTCTGGAAGTCATTTAAGAAAGGTCTTGGTACTCAGGTTAATCTTAGCATAACATTTCATCCACGGATGGATGGGCAGGCTGATCATACCATTCAGACCTTAAAGGATATGTTGAGAACTTATGTGATTGATTTCAAGGGTAGTTGGGATGATCACCTTCCTCTTATAGAGTTCGCCTACAATAATAGTTACAATTCTAGCATTCAAATTGCCCCTTATGAGGCATTGTATCGGCGTAGATGTAGATCTCTAATTGGTTGGTTTGAAGTAGGTGAAGCAGTCTTGATAGTGCCATGCTGTTATGGATAAAGTGCAACTCATTAGAGATAGACTTATGACAGCCCAGAGTCATCAGAAGTCCTATGCAGATGTAAGGAGAAGGGAATTAGAGTTCCAAGTTGATGATTGGGTTTTTCTGAAAGTGTCTCCTATGAAGGGGCTGATGATATTTGGCAAGAAAGGAAAGCCCAGTCCTAGATATGTAGGCCCTTACAAGATCTTGGAAATGATTGATAAAATGGCTTATGAGTTAGATTTTCCAATAGAACTAGCATCAGTCCATCCCGTTTTTCATATTTCGTTGTTGAAGAAGTGTGTAGGTGATCTAGCATCTATTGTACCTTTATAAAGTGTGTCTTTGAAGGATGGTTTCACTTATGAAGAGGTACTAGTTGAAATCTTTTGATCGTCAGGTTCGAAGGTTGAGAAACAAAGAAGTCGCTTCAATTAAGGTTTTGTAGAGGAGTCAGTCCGTAGAGGGAGCTACTTGGGAAGCAGAAACATCCATGAAGGTCAAGTATCCTCATCTCTTTCCTTCCGATTCCATTCCAGCTTGAGATAGTTCCTCTTCAGTTTTTCAGTCATTCATGCGCAGATTCAGTCTTAGTATCATGTTCCTTCAGGTTGTACTTGCATTTTTAGCGTATTTGCATGTTCTTGGAACTTAGTTCAGAGACAGTTTTCAGTGTTTAGTGGTAGGGTTTATAGCTCTTTCCCTCCATCTCTAGCTAGTTTAGTCTTCATTCGAGGACGAATGTTTCCAAGGGTGAGATAATGTAACACCCCGTATTCAAAAATAGACCAATTACAAATTTCTGAAGCTGCAGGTGGCACCGACAAGCACCACCCATGGACCGTAGGGTGACCCACGGCCCGTGCTAGTGGTCTGTGGTTCACCACCTGCGACCTTTCCCCTGAAAGCCCCAAAAAATTTGGCCAAGTGTTGACCCATGGTTGGACCTACGGATCGTAAGCCAGGACACAGACCGTGGTCCTGGTCCATGGATCGAGGCCCCAGATTCCAACCATAGACAAAACAATCGATGGTTGACTAACACGGACCGTCGGTCGATCCACAGTCTATGGGTCTGGTCCATCGGTTGGCCTTGACAACAGTTAAGTCAGGGGTCGTTTGGTCTTTTCCTTAGGCGGTGGATCCCTAAATTACGTTTTTTAAATCCTAAAATGCGTAGTTTTGGTCAATTTTAGCCTAGTAACTAAATTAGAATCTACCCTAAGCAAATCATTGGCCAAAAACTTAGAAAAATTAGAATGCAGAAGGAGAAAGAGTCGACCATTAGGTCCTTAGATTTCAGTCAGAATCTTGATTCCCTTAATATTATCTAGACCTAGGGTTTCTTGAATGTTAGAAATTGTTGGGTTTTAACTGTTAGAATGATCCAAATCAGATTGTCAAGAATTCAGTATCGTTTTTTGTAGATTCTTTCATAAATTCAGAACCCTGGCTATATAGTTCTTTTAGTTCATGAATTACATATGCTAGGTCAGATACTTAGATATATGATTTGACGTATCCAGGTGCTTCATCCAATACTAAGCGTCCACGGTCGTTCTATAGTAATATAAGTTGGGGTCGAGTCCCAAGGGAGTGGTTCGTAATTGAGAATCAATAGAAAAGCAAAAATGTGTTCAAGTCAATCATAGCTATAAACATTTACGAGTAACAACATGATAAATTAAAAGGTGACACAAGTGTCAATTATCGAAGGGGGTTTTGTGGTCAATTATCAACTAGAAGCAGCAAATAATATAAAAATATGAATATGGAGACAGGATTCTTGGGATGTGATAGGAATATGGGCTAAAATAAACAACCGGGTGAATGTTATTGATAGTAAATCGCTGTAAATTGGTAACTAAGCTAGACTTTAGTGGGGTAAATTTCTCTCGAACAATTTACCCTGAATCAAATAAGTTTCCCTCAAACACCAATAAGCGGCAATAGAGCACAACCTTCGCCTTAGTCCATTCACTCTCTCGAGCTGAATGTGTGGGAGAGGGTTTAGGATTCACTCTCTTGAGTTAAGCCCACAACAACCCAATAACTACAGACCATTGATTCAGTAGTTTGGGTTTTAGAACCTCCCTCTCGAGCAAGTAAAAAACACGAGATAAAATTATTTTCGCAATTACAATCCCACTAAATTCAAACATAACTACTGAACGAAATCACCTTAAAACAGCAAATTAACTATCTATTAGCAATACCCAGCAGTAAATTCAACCCATATTCACATAATCATACCCCAAGAATTGGTGTTTTAGCTAGACATAGTAAAAAGATAGAAATTGATACCGAAAAGTGTTTTCATCAAATGGGTACGATAGATATTGTCTTTACACACGTCTAAGATAAAGAATCTTCAATACCCACTTCCAATTGCTTAGAAATGGAAATCTTCATATCTTCAAAGCTAAGGAACAAAGTCTCCAAATCTCTCAGTTTTGAAAACTCAAAGTAATGTTTGATATTCTAAAATTCAATACTGATTGCCTCCTAAACTAAAAATTCAAACAAGTATTTATAGTTGTCAAAAAGTGTGCTACGAAGGACCACTCAACGCAGTTAGTCAGGATCGCTGATTCACTCAGTAATTTACCCTTTGGTCTGGTTCATCGCCTTTCTCCATTGGCCTTTAGTAAATTCAAGTTCTGTAACGTTGGGCGATGGAGTACTGCATCACGAAATCGTTCGGTGCCTCGCCGACTGCTCCTTTATCTCGCTAACTCAATTTTCTCCTTCAAAGCTTGGCACACTAGAACATTTGGCGAGACCATAGCCATTCAATGACTCACCAAATGGTTTAGGCGATCCTCAGGCCGTCTTTTCTTTGTTCTTTTCAGTTGCCTTGTTTCTTTTTGCTTAATTGTGTCCATGCTTTGCCTCTAACTCCAAATACTTGAAACTTAAGGATTTTGATCAGTTATTGAGACAAAATATGTATTTGAGGACACTAAATCTATCAAAACAAAGCCTTAAAAGAGTCCGAATCATGGACTCATCAATATACATGCCTCAGATTTGAAAGTTTCATTATCAGCATATTAATGTTGCATTTTCAATTAGCATGTCAGTATTTTGAGTTATCCCGTATTACATAAATTCAGTCATATATTGTTAATTACATAATCAATTGGGAGTAGCTTAATACCTAGTGGACTAGGGTTCAACGTACCCAAAAATTCCCAAAACTACGTGCCCCCATATGTTTATAAGTCCTCACTATGGGCATTACATCTTAGTGATCATGCCAGTCATGCCTCTATACCTCTGACAGGGTATATTGGGTCCTCTCGATGGGGCGTATACATCGGAATCCACATTTAGCTCATGCGGTTTTATGTCGTTTATTAGTAGCTCCCATAGTCAGATTCTAGTGCATTGACCAGGTTATCAGTTTCTGTTCAGATTTTAGTTTTAGCATGTTATAAACTTGGTCACTGCATTCAATTAGTTCATTTTCAGTATTCTCACTTTAGCATCATGTTTATCTCTTATCATTGCTCAGATATATGCTTTGATTTAGTTATGATTATTGCTCCGCCTTATTCTATCCTGCATGCTCAGTACCTTTCAAGTACTGACACATAATCTGCGCTACATCTTATCGTGATGTAGGTTCCGGTTCTCAACTTTCAGATCACGCATAGATCGGTTCCCGATCTTCAGTTCAGCAACATCAGTGGTGAGTCCTCATTCTTCAAGGACAGTTGATATGATTTTCTTTCTTTGCTTTCAATTTTAGTTTCAGTTTTGCTAGATTTAGCTGGGGCATATCCCAACACTAGTCTGTTATAGGCTATTTTTATGTCTAGATTCTACTATAGTTTAGAGTTTGACTTTTCACTTGTTTAAACTCTCAGTTTCATATATTCAGATTTAGTATATGGGTATTCTCCATCATTTTAGTTTACATGATGATTTAGCTTTCACACAGTATTTCTTTACTTCAATTTATTTAGTATGCTTATGATATGCCTGCAGGGTTAGCTTGGGCTCATCTATGATCCTAGGTCTTGTGTCCACGTCCTGGGGTAGCTTCAGAGCGTGACACTCAGATAGATAAGGGTCAAATTATGTGTAATTTATTTCATATACACTATCTAAGCGTGATTCACATGTATCTGAAATACATTGACTCTCTAGCTAGTCTCTTTTCTATCTTACTTGCATCTCTCCTCTCGCTCACCTCTCTCCCGATGAATCTGTATTTCAGAATGTATTTGAATTTCACAAATTCTATGTATATGTGTATCCAAAATCAATTACATCTATGTATTTGATATCAATTTCATCTTGTGTATCCCATATCATTTTCATTAATGTATTTGGCATCAAATATTTAGTGTATCACTACATAGATTCATGTATTTGGTATAGAAAAATGCATTGATACATTCATCAATGTATTTGTGCATAGAGTGCGAGAGGGGGAGTTAACAGAAAGAGAGGGAGAGTGACAGAGTAGAGGTAAGAGATATGAAAGAGAGAGACAGAGAAAGGAAAGAGTGAGGGGGAGAGAGGGAGAGAGAAAGGAGATTAGATATGAGCGATTATCTTAAAGTAGAGGAAAATTTAGTAGATATGATAGGAATGTTTGCGTAGGTAGGTAGTTTTTCATCAAGTTAGTCGTAAGGATTTCTATATAAACATAAAGATGATAAATAGGGGATAAAGGAGAGTAAAAAATGGATAACGGAGATTAAGAATTTGATAGGAAAGAGGGGTGATTTCCAACACAAGAATACTTACCGGTAGACAACTGAAGGAACTTGAGAAGTCGACTTTGATATAAACGTTAGAAATGGTTGCCATGGAAATTGTAACGAAAATTTACTATAATATACAACTTAAGTTTTTAATTAACCATATATACATATACTTGTATTTAATTACAAATATAGTTTTAAAATTACAAACTTAGCAAATTAATTAGTCTTCCAATTAAATTTAATTATTTAGTTTCGAATTTTCTCTCCCCCTCCTTATAGCATTACGTGCCTAAATTTATGGATGTTTATTTAATTCCATGCGTTAATGGCCTTTAATATAATATTTATTTTTATTTTATTTCTTATGTGATACAAACTAGGTAAGGCAAAAGTAAAAACTTTTACTCTTTTCAAAATTACTCCTTAATTTTACACGTTACTGGTCTTTAATATAATATTTATTTTTATTTTATTCCTTATGTGATACAATCTAGGTAAGGTAAAAGAAAAAAACTTATACTCTTTTCAACATTACCCCTTCCCTAGTTTGTCACGCTTTGTAGAATTCTTCCTTCGTTTCTTCCTGTTTTTCCATTACTTTCGTTTGGTCATTCTTGCACCATTGTTAACTTGTTTCTGTTGTTCATCTTCGACTTCTTAGTTTATTATATTGTTTTCGATGGATGGGACACCGTGGAAAAGCCCAAGGCTTAACCAATCAGTTGTAGTGATTGATACCCCCTCTCCCCCCCCCCCCCCAATCATATGTTCTAGACCTTCGTTTGAGTTAAACACGTTCACTCAAACTCCGATAAAAAAAAAAGAAGAGATGATAGTAAAATAGGTAAAGAAAAAAATGAATTTATTGTCATCAATTCCTCATCAACCAGCAAGATTTAGCACAAATCTCGTTCCATTGTCAATCAAAGCAACAAGGGTAAAGCAAAGACGAATGAACCTTCTATTTCTGAAAACTATCAACATGATAGTGATTTTCAAGATGAAATCCCAATTTCCAAAAGATATAGATTAAATACAGATTCTACATCATTAGAAAAATCGTGTAAAAAGGTACTTATGTTAACTGTAAATTTTTTGTTAGAAGAATTTCGATGGAGTTGATACTAGGAATGTTGCAAACCCAAAAAGGGCCAACTTGGTTAATAAGAAAAGCTATAAATTCACACAACCTCTAAAAGTATGCTTTTTTTTTTCCAGTTATAATATAATTTTTTTATTTACTTGAAATTCTCTGTTTTTAGTTTTATTTTATGAGTTGCATTTTATTTATTTTTTTGAAAATGATAAATTTTTACTTTTTTATTTACTGTCATTATAATTTTGTTTTGCTTTATATTTTCGATTTACATTAGTGGTCAATAATATCTTGTTAATGTTTTATTTAATGTTTCTTAGATAAAGAAAAATACAATCACGTTGTTGTTCGTACGTTAACATCAATGTATTTGATGATATAAAGAATTGACTTTTCAAGACTAATTGTCTACATTTGTTCAAAGATTTGATTTTTGGATATCTTTTGGGGTTACCACAATTGAAAGAGCAACCTCAGATTATTTGAAGCTTGGTGAATCATAAGTCGACTTATGATCGCGATGATAGATTTGTGTTTAATTTGAATGGAGTTGAACTTGAGTTTGGAATTAAAGAATTTAGGATAGTGGCTGATTTTAAATGTGGTGGTCGATGATTTTTAAATCATGATCCTAAGAATACATCAAAGCTCATGAGTAGGTGCTTTTCGAATGCTACTGACAAAGTGTTGAAAGATGATTTTTTAAGGGTATTTAATGAAGAAGGGTTGATTAGGTCGGAACACATGTTTAATATGACGATGATTTATATCATCAGTACATTTATTTTGTCATCTCCCCCAAACAATTCTCATATTCCAAAAGATCACTTTCTTTGTGTTGATTCTAGACAATATAGTACATACCCTTGGGGTAATCTGTAATTTTTCAATTAAGGGATTCAATAACGCTTCAAATAGCTAAGGATCCTAGTTATGTGAAGTTTTTGGATTCCCACTTGCGTTGCAAATCTGATTTTACGAATGCTGCAACAAAGTTGATGAATCAATCGGCATTCGTACATGCCATGCTACTCCCTACATATTCAATTGAGACATTTCAAAAAATAAAATTTATTTCGAGCATCTAAAAAAAGACATGTTCAGAAAATATGGCAATCAGGTAATATAAATTTGTGAGTTTTAATTATTTAAGCTATTGTTTCTATGTTTGTAATTACTTGCATTTATTATTGTTATTGTAGTATATATTTCAAGATGTTGTGTTAATGGATGATGAACGGGCTTTTATTGAGATGGAAAACCTTAATGATAAACGATTCATCATCCAACAAGTTGAAAAATCTGAAAATATAAGGCATTCCCACAGTTACACAAGGAAAAATGAAAAGGAGTTGCCTTATAATCATTCACATGTTGGTGTTGATTCGAGTTTAACTAGTAATGAAGATTTCCAAAAGCTGGCTCAAAAAGTTGTTAAGGTTTCATCTAACCACAAATTTTCATTTTCTGTTTATATTTTTTTTTTTTTTTGTGTTATTGTAATATCATTTATTTTTAATAGGTGCGTGATGACTTGATTAAATTTGAAAAAAGTATAGATGCTCAATTTATTGATATAAAGACCAGAGCAAGAAGTTTTTGGGATCATATTAGTACATATTAATACATGAAAAGACATCCTTCTTTTAGGAATATAAGATTTACATATTGGAATTTATATAGAGAATATAACCTTAAAAGAATAGTTGTAGTTAGAAGAAGACAGTTAGAAAATAAATATAATATTAAAACTACGGAAGATCTAGATAAAATATTAGATCCAGAATTTATTAATAATATAAGGTGGGAAATACTAGGTTACTGTAGTGACATCAATTGGTGTAATAATAGAATAGATTAGATATATAAAAATTTAAAAAAGGAAGCAATTTTATTAGGATAGTAAATGCAAGCTTTAATTAAAAAATATAAACAATTTTCACAGTGACTTCAAGACGAAATAATTCATAAAGACGTACTAGGTACTACAGAAAAAGATCTTAAACAACAATTAGTAATAGAAAAACAATTAAACATGGAAGAATCAGAACATAATGTAAAATATCTTAATAGAAGATTAGATTACATTATAAGACAAATAGATATCTCTAAATTACACATAAAAAGATATAAAAAGACACTTGACTATATACACTTTGGATAAAATACATGCCTCTAGAATATATTAAGAGAATTAAACAAAGATATAATTGGCTCTACGACGAAATAAAATATAGAATTAAGCTTAGACGGACTCTAAAAAGATTAATAGAATTTCTAAGTTGGGTAAACGAAGAATTAAAAAAAGAACAAATAAGCGAATTTTTAATTTGGTCAAAAGAAGAACTAGTTAACAAAGAAATATCTAAAACTTATACTATAGACTTGTTGATAGAACATAAAACTAACGTAGTCAAAGAAATTAGTAACATTAAATTAAAAATAAAATATACTACTAATAGAATAAAATATTATAAAAGAATTAGTCAAATTAAAAGTACATTAGGATAGAAAAATAGATTCGTTAAGACATCTAAAATACTTAGACTTAAAAATACACCCGGAAAAAAAATATAGATCATTATATAATAATAACATTTTAATGTGTAATTTCACTGAAGGAGAACATATACTATATTTTGAAGACAAGCAATATAATACTTTAATAGACTTAATAATAAATCTTAGTGAAAAAATTCAACAACAAGATAAAATAATAATAAAATTGTTAGAAGCAATAGAAGTAGTACAAAATAAACAATATAAGATTTTAGATAAATTAGAAAAGAATTTTGACTAAATAGATAGAAAAATCCAATACTTAAATACAAAATTTAATCTAGAAAAAATACCTACAAAAATAGAAATAGAAAAACTGGTAAAAATTATAGTAGAAAAGCCTAAAGAATTAGAAATTAAAAATACTCAAGTAGTAACAAAAATAATAGAACAAGTAGAAAAAATAACTACTGATATAAGTCACCTAAAAGAAATAATTATAAGACTTGAAAGGATCTCACTCTCATGAGTGAAGAAGACATAAATTATAAAAAAGCATTAGAATTTACAACCAACTATCATCAAGAACCAATAGGATATTCTAGTCACATTCCTTCAAGCCAAACAGACAAAATAATCCTAAAACAAAACAATAAATAATAGCATTACTAATAGAATTAAATACAAAAATAGACAAAATATTAAAAGAAAAACAACCGGAACAAATTCATAAAAATACAAAAATAGACGAATTAATTACTCAACTTAGGAAAGTAGAAATAACACCTAAACAAGAAAAATCAAAGCTAATTAAAAGACCTCAAAAATGGGCTTTCTTTCAAATAACCGAACAACCCAAGAAAGCAGACCAAGTTTCTCAGAAAATAGAATAGGAAATAATTTAATTTCACTAATATTATTTAAGAAATCATCAACTATAGAAGAACATCAAGAATTAAATGAAATAATAGACATAGACAGAGATTTACAAATTTTTAAACAAAATCAATTAAAACTATTAAATCCAAAAACTTTATACAATGTAAAATATTTATCTAAGAATAATCAATTATATAGACACTACAGAGAAGAACAAATATCGGCAATAGGAGAAAACTTTGCAATTTTAGACTTAGTAAACCAAGCTTTCACAAAGAATATAAAAAATACCAATCTAATGTTAATGCATATGGGATTAATAGTCATACGAATAAAAGGTTTGACTAGAAAAAATTTAGGATCTAAAGTACTAATAGTATTATACGACGACAGATGGTCAAACTTAAAGAAATCTATTATAGGACTAACTGAAGTAGATATGATTAATAATGGTGGAATATTTTATATTAGTCCAGACTTTTTAATAAATTTAAAAGAATTTGAAAAACATATTAAAATAGGAATCCAAACTAAAGGATATGAAGAAATGAATAATGGAAATAATTTATTTATGTGTGTAGGTTTTATTGGAAAAATGATTTTGAGTAGTAATACAAAATTTAAACTTCAAGTAAATGATGTGGTAGAAATAATAGAAAATAAAAGTATAAAATTAATCAAACCAATAAAAATAAACCCAGAAGAATATGCAGGTTTAGAATGGAACTTAGATAAATTAAGTAAGACAGAGGTGTTTACTCCCGAGCAACATTTAATGTATACTAGTTCTAAAGGAGAAACATCAATTAGGTTTACAGATTATAATTATACAAGTAAAAAAGAATTAGATAATAATGAAACAGAAAGTACCATAGAAACAGAACAAGAAGAATTTATGAATATAAAATTAATACAAGAAGGGTATGAGGTAGAAAGAGCCATAGAAGAAGCAAAAAGACTATATCAAGAGAATAATATGACAGTTTTTAAGTGTAGAGGATGTAAAAAGGGTAAAATGGATATAATAAAAACAATAGAACATTTTAGAATATGTCAAGAAAGAGATGATAATTTAGCATATAGAATGGATGAACTAGAATACATAAATGAAGATAAAATAGACACTTTATCCATAACTAGTTATACGGAACTAATGAAAAAAGCAACTAGTTCACACAATGCTAGTCCTTTCCAAAGAACTAGTGCAGCCCCGAATATTAATTATAGTATAGGTAATCTGCCTAGAAAACCGTGGATAAGACCTGATCAAGAAATAAAAGATAATATTAGACCAGCAGGAAAAAGAATGCCTATAGAAGAACCTATTAGACTACAAGATGGAGGAAATAAAGGAAAAATATTAAATATGGCTGCATATGATCCACAAATGTGGAATACAGTGATAGATTTATGAAAAGGAATGGTAGTAGCAGACTTTATTAAAAATTATCAAGAAACTGATGCAGAAACTATGTATAGATACTTAGAAACTTTTTTAGGAGAATCTTGTAAAACAGTATGGGAATCATACAAACAGACTTTCCCTCAAGAATTCCAAGCACTAATTGAATTAGGACAAACCCATATAATTTTACAAATAAAATACATGTATTATTAACAGGAGAGGAGCCTAATAGTGGCTTAGTAACATTACAAAGAAATGTTGTAATTAAATTAGAACAAATAAGTATATCTAATTGGATGAACATAAAGAATTTTCTTAAAGACTATTTTTATTATTGTACCATTAGTGGAAATACATTTAATGAGGAATTAGGTAAAAAACTATTTAATAAACTACCAGGAGCTTTAGGAAGAGAAATAGAAGAAAGATGGTATAAAAGAGAAGGAGTGGTGCAAAGCCCCACACTCTCATGGCCTATAGGACCAAAAATAAATCACATAATGGAAATATTAACAGAAAAATGTACTAATATACAAATACAAAAGCAGTTAAAACAAAATAATGAAATGAACTTTTGTAAGACAATGATATATACTACCCAAAGCTATGATAAAGAACCTAGTAAAACAAGAAAATATAAAAGAAGAACCGAATATAACCAAAGACCCTAAAAATATTTTTTAAGAAAGTCTTCAGCTAGAAAACCATATTTAAATAGAGATAGACATGTTAGAAAATATAGAAATGATAGAAATTACAAAAAAAGGTTAGAATGTTATACTTGTGGAAGTATAGAACACTTAGCAAATACATGCCCTAAAAGAAATAATATGAAAACTAGAAATTCGCAGTTAATAGAAGACTTTCAAGAAACCCTATTAAATGTAGATGAATATATGTCAGACACGGAAAGTATATACTCAGTTGTTAGTATGGATATAATAGAAGAAAGAAATCAATCAGACTCATCTGATTCAAAAAATGATAATTTAATTAATGAAATAGGACTAGAAAGAAATGAAAACTACCTAGACAATATATTAATAGATACTATGATGAATATTTCTCAAGAATGTAGACATGAGTTTGAAAGATTAAAAGAAATATATAGTAATCAGTGTAATATATGTAAATGGTATTCGAGTAAAATAAATAGGGCCAAATGTAAAAATTGTTATATGGAAGATTGTATTAATTATATAGAAGGAAAATTAAAACAAAAAGTAAATAAAATTTAAGAATAAGGCAATATAAAAGACCAGACTACTAATTTAAGACTAATAACTCTAGAAACAAGAATAAATGACTTAGAACAAAGAATAACTAAGTTAGACAAAGGTAAACAAAAAATAGACAGAGATACTACACAATCACAAGGTACAATACATTTAGACCAAATAGAAGAAAGTGAATTAATGAACATAGAAGAAAATAATACTAGTTTTATATGCAATGAAGATAAAAAATTTGGAACAATAAAAATATTAGTAAGAATAAAAATAAAAGATGTAGAAATAGAAACTTTAACATTAATAGACACAGGTTTTACTAGCTGCCTGCTTAATAAAAATATACTACCACATAATTTATTGTTAACTCTAAAAAATTTTAAGGAACCTATACAAGCAATACAAATGGACGGAACTTATAATTTTTATGATCAGTATATAGATAAAGCACAAATAAGTTTTATAAATACATGTAGTAAATTCTATAAACCTACATATAATATGTATAAGATATTAGTAAGAGATCTTAATATTAAAACTAACTTAGTCTTAGGTTTACAATTCCTCATACAAAATAATGGAAGTTGTTTAATTTCTAGAGATAGAATAATGATGTTTAGAAATACAACATACACCCCTATACAAACTAGAAAAATTCCCACAAAGGAATTAAATAAAGATGATACAGTAAAAAATACAATTACATGTTGTGACGATTGTAGCAATAATGGAAGTCGTTGTTCAAATAACCTATATGAAGAAAAACAAGAAGAAAATTATTTAGACAATATATACCTAGAAGACATAGAAAAAGATTATTTTTTAATAAATATAGAAACAGAATTTTATAATTTTTAAAAAGGAATAAATACTATAGGAAAAATAAAAAATCCTAAAGACTTAGAAAATATAGTAGCAATATTAGATGAAATGGAAATAATAGGAGAAAAACCCTTAATACATTGGGAAAGTAATAAAATAATGTGTAAATTAGACATAATAAACACAAAGTATACTATAAAAACGGCAACAATAGAAGCTAATAATGAAGATACTGAAGAATTTAATAAACAAATAAAGGAATTACTAAAACTAGAGGTAATAAGAAGATCTACATCTAGACATAGATCGACAGCCTTTATGGTTAGAAACTATAGTGAACAAGTGCGAGGAAAAGCTTGCATGGTAATAAATTATAAAAGATTAAATGATAATACTAGAATAGATGCATACAAATTACCCGATAAAAGTGAGTTAATTAATAGAATACAAGGTAAAAAGAATTTTAGTAAATTTGATTGTAAGTCAGGATACTGGCAGGTTAAAATGCACCCTAAAAGTATAGAATGAACAACTTTTACTTGTCCCGAAGGTCATTTTGAATGACTTGCTATGCCTTTTGGCTTAAAGACAGCTCCGCCTATATTTCAAAGAAAGATGGATGAGATGTTCGGAGACTATAAGAATTTTGTACTAGTATATATAGATGATATTTTAGTATTTAACAAAGATATACAATAACACTTAGGACATTTAAAAACAGTATTTAGATTATTTGTTAAGTATGGAATAATAATAAGTAAAAAGAAAATGGACATGTGTAAAACACATATAAATTTCTTAGGAGTAACTCTAGGAGAAGGAAAGGTAAAATTACAACCACATATAGCTAAAAAGGTGTTAGAAATGCCAGATAAATTAGATAATACTAAAGAACTACAAAAATTCTTAGGATTAGTAAATTATGCTAGGAACTTTATTCAAGACTTAGGAAATAGCAAGACCTTTGTATGCTAAGACATGTAGTAAGGGACAAAAACACTTTAATATAGAAGACATAAAATTAGTTCAACAAATAAAAGAAAAAGTTACAAATATACCAGACTTACAAATACCTTTAGAATCGGATTATTTAATAGTACAAACCGATGGTAGTAAATTAGGATGGGGAGCTATTTTAAAATCCCGACCTAATAAATATAGTTCAAAAAATGAAGAAAATATTTGTGCATACCAAAGTGGAAAATATAAAGAAAAAGGTAATATGAGCAATATAGAAACTGAAGTATTAACAGTAATATATGAACTAAATAGTTTTAAATTATATATCTTAAACAAACAGGAAGTATTAGTTAGAACAGACTGTGAAGTGATAGTTAAATCACACGAAAAAATAATTAGTAAGGCTAGCTGTAAAAGAAGATGGCTAAATTTTATGGATATAATATCTATATATAATAATATTGTTTTTTAGTATGTTGAAGGAAAAGATAATAATCTAGCAGATAAATTAAGTAGACTATAATTAAAGATTAACTGACTTATATTTCAGTATGAGACCAAGCATGCGACCAACCGGTCAACTGCCAGCAGACAAAGGCAAGGGCATAACCCAGCCAGACACTTATGCTCAGACATTATTAGGAAGACAAAATTTTAGACCATTAAGTACAACAGACAACTTAATGGAAATAATTTATTTTGGTAAGTATAATTTAATTTCATACCCTAAGTGCAATTTATCATTTAGAGTAAATTCAGACTGTAATTTAGACAAAAGTCAACAATGTTTGATAGACAATTTATGGATAACCTATAATAAACAAGATACTAAATATTTTATAGCAGCTTCTAATGCTTTATGTCAATATTTTTCAGATAAAAATAGAGATAATAAATTTAAATACTATGTAGTTATACATGCCAAGACTAGAGGTGTTTTTCAAACTTGGATAGAAGTAGTTGATTCTATAAATGGGATTAAAAATCCACTTTTTAAAGGCTTTAATAATTTCACCGAAGCTTTAGACTATGTGAGAGGAATACTTGGGCCTAATTATTACATTTCACCAGCTCTCAGACAAAGCCCAAACCAAATACCCCAATACAATATCCAAAAAGACTCAGACAAAATAATATTTTGTGATCACTGTTCATCAATGACCGAGGGTTTCGAAAGACTCAATACAAAAAACAAAATCCTTATTCAAGAGAATATAAGACTTATGAAACAGCTCGAGACCTTTCAGAATAAATATGTTCCAAAAACTAACAGTACTCAGACACAAGAATTGAGTTCTCTATCTCCTTTAAAAATGGATGAGACGGGTGTGCATTCCCCTTTGAATGCTAAGAACTCTACTGTATCGGAGCATGATACAGCTAGTTCGGTTCAAACGGTGATCGGTAAAGACTTATCAAATCCGTTAAAGACTGTCACTTTGCCACAAAAAGTGAAGAAGAGGAGTCTTCTTCCTCACGAAGAAGATTACCTAAATATTTTCAGAAAGACACATTAAGAAAAAATGAAGCAATAAAAAAGAAAAAAAATGACAAATTAGGAAAAATAATCCAACAAACTATAGAAAAATTCTTTCAAGACAAAAGCCAAGACAAACATATTATTTTTAGTAAAGGTTCAGAAAATAATAGTCACAGTCCGTCATTATCCGAAGAAGACCAAATAAATAATATTCAAGACTCTCTAGATCCTTATGAAAACGATGATTCAAGCATGAGTTTTGATACTATTGTTTTACACAACTTAGACACTTAACCATATTATAGAAGACTTCATTACTTATTACAAGGAAGAAACTACGGAAAGACACTTCTCAAGATAAGAAATTGAAAAAAGAAGACATGACAAGTCACTACATAAGAAAGAAAAAATTGCAAAAAGGATAAAAAAAAATAAAAATAGAAGTATGGGTAAAAATGATAAAGACATTATGGTGGTATGGGCAAGATTGACAAGACATGGAATGGCATGGAAAATATTTAATAATAAATATATATATATATATATATATATAGTCAACAATATTTTGGCAAGATGGAAAAATTATGGTATGGCAATGTGTAAATTGGAAAGTGGCATGCAAAAAAGGATAAGGAAAAATGACAAGAAGATATGAGTAAAAATCAATATGGTGGAAGAAAAATTAATCAGTAGAAATTTAGGTGGGGATGCCCACTATGTGTCTTGTAAATATTTATTAGTAGGTGGGAATACCCACTACGTGTCTTGTAAAAAATAAGTATGCTGTCACTTTATCACTACCCTCCAAAACAGGGAAAAACTGTTGAAATAACACGCGTCCAATAAATGTGTCAGTCTGTAATATAAGTCCAATAAGATGAAATTAATGATGCATGTGACGATGGGGCCCAATGAGTACCCGACTTGCATTATTAAAGGAATCTTATCAAGTTGTCGGCCATTAATAATTAATGCCATGTAGCAAGTTTAAGACAGTGGAGTCAGTTTCTTTTGCCTATATAAGAAGGCAGAAGCGGAGAGTTGAAAGATGAGAGAGTTAGAGTTGAAAAACATTAGTGATAGAAAAAGAGTTGAGCGGAAAAACCCAACAACCTATCAAATCCTCCCTACTCCCTTCCGACCTTTATGTATATTACCTTGTCCCTACAACTTTCCATTGTATAAAGTTTGGTGAAATAAAAATAAGTGTGTTTGTGTGAAGTTTTCAAGAAGCCTTTAGGGGTTCCCGAAAGGGAAACCTCTCTCCGTTTATCATGTAAGTTTTATGATGCTTATGTCTCGAAATTCTCCAAAAAATATGTTTATGTTATCTTTCTATGTTACCTTTAAGTGTTAGTGTAATCTTGTATTTTTCTAAAGTTGTTAGCTTAATGTAAATTGTTGTACATGCATTAAAAAATTACCCTTAGTATATGGTTAGCCTCTTAATTTCTTAAATAACGACTATGAATTTGCCTGTAAATTCCTAGGATTCTTGGCCTTGATGCATGTACAACAATTTACATTAAGATAACAACTTTAGAAAAATACAAGATTACACTAACACTTAAAGGTAACATAGAAAGATAATATAAACATATTTTTTGGGGAATTTCCAGACATAAGCATCATAAAACTTATATGATAAACAGAGAGAGGTTTCCCTTTCGGGAACCCCTAAAGGCATCTTGAAAACTTCACACAAACACACTTATTTTTATTTCACCAAACTTTATACAATGAAAAGTTGTAGGGACAAGGTAATATACATAAAGGTCGGAAGGGAGTAGGGAGGATTTGATAGGTTGTTGGGTTTTTCCGCTCAACTCTTTTTCTATCACTAATGTTTTTCAACTCTAACTCTCTCATCTTTCAACTCTCCGATTTTGCCTTCTTATATAGGCAAAAAAAACTGACTCCACCGTCCTAAACTTGCTACATGGCATTAATTATTAATGGCCGACAACTTGATAAGATTCCTTTAATAATGCAAGTCGGGTACTCATTGGGCCCCATCGTCACATGCATCATTAATTTCATCTTATTGGACTTATATTACAGACTGACACATTTATTGAACGCGTGTTATGTCAATAATTTTTTCCTGTTTTGGAGGATAGTGATAAAGTGACAGCACACTTATTTTTTACAAGACACGTAGTGGGTATTCCCACCTACTAATAAATATTTACAAGACACGTAGTGGGCATCCCCACCTAACTTTCTACTGATTAATTTTTCTTCCACCATATTGATTTTTGCCCATATCTTCTTGTCCTTTTTCCTTATCCTTTTTTGCATGCCACTTTCCAATTTACACATTGCCATACCGTAACTTTTCCATCTTGCCAAACTATTGTTGACTATACATACATATATATACATTTATTTATTATTAAATATTTTCCATGCCATTCCATGTCTTGTCAATCTTGCCCATACCACCATAATGTCTTTATTATTTTTACCCATACCTTTTTTTTTTTTTTATCCTTTTTGCAATTTTTTCTTTCTTATTTAGTGACTTGTCATGTCTTCTTTTTTCAATTTCTTTTCTTGAGAAGTGTCTTTCCATAGTTTCTTCCTTGTAATAAGTAATGAAGTCTTCTATAATATGGTTAAGTATCTAAGTTGTGTAAAGTAATAGTATCAAAACTCATGCATGAATCATCATCTTCATAAGGATCTTAAGAGTCTTGAATATTATTTATCTGTTCTTCTTCGAATAATGACGGACTGTGACTATTATTTTCTGAACCTTTTCTAGGAATAATATGTTTGTCTTGACTTTTGTCTTGAAAGAATTTTTCTAAAGTTTGTTGGATTATTTTTTCTAATTTGTCATTTTTTTTTCTTTTTTATTGCTTCTTTTTTTCTTAATGTGTCTTTCTAAAAATATTTAGGTAATCTTATTCTTGAGGAAGAAGACTCCTCTACTTCACTTGTTGGCAAAGTGACAGTCTTTAACGGATTTGATAAGTCTTTACCAGTCACCGTTTGAACCGGACTAGCTGTATCATGCTTCGATACAGTAGAGTTCTTAGCATTCACAGTCTGTTCTAACTAATACTTTCTGTTTGTTTAAGATATATAATTTAAAACTATTTAGTCCATATATTACTGCTAATACTTCGGCGTCTATACTACTCATATTACCTTTTTTTTTTTTTTTTTTATATTTTCCACTTTGGTATGCACAAAGTTTTTCTTCATTTTTTGAACTATATTTATTAGGTCGGGATTTTAAAATAGCTCCCCATCCTAATTTACTACCATCGGTTTGTACTATTAAATTATCCGATTCTAAAGGTATTTGTAAGTCTGATATTTTTTTTTAACTTTTTCTTTTATTTGTTGAACTAATTTTATGTCTTCTATATTAAAGTGTTTTTGTCCCTTACTACCTATCTTAGTATACAAAGGTCCTGCTATTTTTCCTAAGTCTTGAATAAAGTTCCTAGCATAATTTACTAATCCTAAGAATTTTTGTAGTTCTTTAGTATTAGCTAATTTATCTGGCATTTTTAACACCTTTTTAGCTATACGTGGTTGTAATTTTACCTTTCCTTCTCCTAGAGTTACTCCTAAGAAATTTATATGTGTTTTACACATGTCCATTTTCTTTTTACTTATTATTATTTCATACTTAACAAATAATCTAAATACTGTTTGTAAATGTCCTAAGTGTTCTTGTATATCTTTGCAAAATACTAAAATATCATCTACATATACTAGTATAAAATTCTTATAGTCTCCGAACATCTCATCCATCTTTCTTTGAAATATAGGCGGAACTGTCTTTAAGCCAAAAGACATAGCAAGCCATTCAAAATGACCTTCGGGACAAGTAAAAGATGTTCATTCTATACTTTCAGGGTGCATTTTAACCTGCCAGTATCCTGACTTACAATCAAATTTACTAAAATTCTTTTTACCTTGTATTCTATTAATTAACTCACTTTTATCAGGTAATTTGTATGCATCTATTCTAGTATTATCATTTAATCTTTTATAATTTATTACCATGTGAGCTTTTCTTCGCACTTGTTCACTATGGTTTCTAACCATAAAGGCTGCCGATCTATGTCTAGATGTAGATCTTCTTATTACCTCTAGTTTTAGTAATTCCTTTATTTGTTTATTAAATTCTTCAGTATCTTCATTATTAGCTTCTATTGTTGCCGTTTTTATAGTATAGTCTGGGTTTATTATGTCTAATTTACACATTATTTTATTACTTCCCCAATGTATTAAGGGTTTTTCTCCTATTATTTCTATTTCGTCTAATGTTGCTACTATATTTTCTAAGTCTTTAGGATTTTTTATTTATTCCTTTTTGAAAATTATAAAATTATGTTTCTATATTTATTAAAGTATAATATTTTTCTATGTCTTCTAGGTATATATTGTCTAAATAATTTTCTTCTTGTTTTTCTTCATATAGGTTATTTGAACAACGACTACCATTATTGCTACAATCGTCACAACATGTAATTGTATTTTTTACTGTATCATCTTTATTTAATTCCTTCGTGGGAATTTTTCTAGTTTGTACAGGGGTATATGTTGTATTTTTAAACATCATTATTCCATCTCTAGAAATTAAACAACTTCCGTTATTTTGTATGAGGAATTGTAAATCTAAGACTAAGTTAGTTTTAATATTAAGATCTCTTACTAATATCTTATACATATTATATGTAGGTTTATAGAATTTACTACATGTATTTATAAAACTTATTTGTGTTTTTTCTATATACTGATCATAAAGAATATAAGTTCCGTCCATTTGTATTGCTTGTATAGGTTCCTTAAAATTTTTTAGAGTTAACAATAAATTATGTGGTAGTATCTTTTTATTAAGTAGGCAGCTAGTAAAACCTGTGTCTATTAATGTTAAAGTTTCTATTTCTACGTCTTTTATTTTTATTCTTACTAATATTTTTATTGTTCCAAATTTTTTATCTTCATTGCATATAAAACTAGTATTATTTTCTTCTATGTTCATTAATTCACTTTCTTCTATTTGGTCTAAATGTATTGTACCTTGTGATTGTGTAGTATCTCTGTCTATTTTTTGTTTACCTTTTTCTAACTTAGTTATTCTTTGTTCTAAGTCATTTATTCTTGTTTCTAGAGTTATTAGTCTTAAATTAGTAGTCTGGTCTTTTATATTGCCTTGTTCTTAAATTTTGTTTACTTTTTGTTTTAATTTTCCTTCTATACAATTAATACAATCTTCCATATAACAATTTTTACATTTGGCCCTATTTATTTTACTCGAATATCATTTACATATATTACACTGATTACTATCTATTCCTTTTAATCTTTCAAACTCATGTCTACATTCTTGAGAAATATTCATCATAGTATCTATTAATATATTGTCTAGGTAGTTTTCATTTCTTTCTAGTCCTATTTCATTAATTAAATTATCATTTTCTGAATCAGATGAGTCTGATTGATTTCTTTCTTCTATTATATCCATACTAACAACTGAGTATATACTTTCCGTGTCTGACATATATTCATCTACATTTAATAGGGTTTCTTGAAAGTCTTCTATTAACTGCGAATTTCTAGTTTTCATATTATTTCTTTTAGGCAATGTATTTGCTAAGTGTTCTATACTTCCACAAGTATAGCATTCTAACCTTTTTTTGTAATTTCTATCATTTCTATATTTTCTAACATGTCTATCTCTATTTAAATATGGTTTTCTAGCTGAAGACTTTCTTAAAAAATATTTTTAGGGTCTTTGGTTATATTCGGTTCTTCTTTTATATTTTCTTGTTTTACTAGGTTCTTTATCATAGCTTTGGGTAGTATATATCATTGTCTTACAAAAGTTCATTTCATTATTTTGTTTTAACTGCTTTTGTATTTGTATATTAGTACATTTTTCTGTTAATATTTCCATTATGTGATTTATTTTTGGTCCTATAGGCCATGAGAGTATGGGGCTTTGCACCACTCCTTCTCTTTTATACCATCTTTCTTCTATTTCTCTTCCTAAAGCTCCTGGTAGTTTATTAAATAATTTTTTACCTAATTCCTCATTAAATGTATTTCCACTAATGGTACAATAATAAAAATAGTCTTTAAGAAAATTCTTTATGTGCATCCAATTAGATATACTTAATTTTTCTAATTTAATTACAACATTTCTTTGTAATGTTACTAAGCCACTATTAGGCTCTTCTCCTGTTAATAATACATGTATTTTATTTGTAAAATTATATGGGTTTGGTCCTAATTCAATTAGTGCTTGGAATTCTTGAGGGAAAGTCTGTTTGTATGATTCCCATACTGCTTTACAAGATTCTCCTAAAAAAGTTTCTAAGTATCTATACATAGTTTCTGCATCAGTTTCTTGATAATTTTTAATAAAGTCTGCTACTACTATTCCTTTCCATAAATCTATCAATGTATTCCACATTTGTGGATCATGTGCAACTATATTTAATATTTTTCCTTTATTTCCTCCATCTTGTAGTCTAATAGGTTATTCTATAGGCATTCTTTTTCCTGCTAGTCTAATAGTATCTTTTATTTCTTGATCAGGTCTTATCCATGATTTTCTAGGCAGATTACCTGTACTATAATTAATATTCGGGGTTGCACCAGTTCTTTGGAAAGGACTAGCATTATGTGAACTAGTTGCTTCTTCCATTAGTTCCGTATAACTAGTTATGGATAAAGTGTCTATTTTATCTTCATTTATGTCTTCTAGTTCATCCATTCTATATGCTAAATTATCATCTCTTTCTTGACATATTCTAAAATGTTCTATTATTTCCATTATATCCATTTTACCCTTTTTATGTCCTCTACACTTAAAAACTGTCATATTATTCTCTTGATATAGTCTTTTTGCTTCTTCTATGACTCTTTTTACCTCATACCCTTCTTGGATTCCTATTTTAATATGTTTTCCAAATTCTGTTAAATTTATTAAAAAGTCTGGTCTAATATAAAATATTCCACCATTATTAGTCATATCTACTTCAGTTAGTCCTATAATAGATTTCTTTAAGTCTGACCATCTGTCGTTGTATAATACTATTAGTATTTTAGATCCTAAATTTTTTCTAGTCAAACCTTTTATTCCTATGACTATTAATCTCATATGCATTAACATTATATTGGTATTTTTTATATTCTTTGTGAAAGCTTGGTTTACTAAGTCTAAAATTGCAAAGTTTTCTCCTATTGCTGATATTTGTTCTTCTCTATAGTGTCTATATAATTGATTATTCTTAGATAAATATTTTACATTGTATAAAGTTTTTGGATTTAATAGTTTTAATTGATTTTATTTAAAAATTTGTAAATCTCTGTCTATGTCTATTATTTCATTTAATTCTTGATGTTCTTCTATTGTTGATGATTTCCTAGATAATATTCGTGAAATTAAATTATTTCCTATTCTATTTTCTAAGAAACTTGGTCTGCTTTCTTGGGTTGTTCGTTTATTTGAAAGAAAATCCATTTTTGAGGTCTTTCTTAGCTTTGGTTTTTCTTGTTTAGGTGTTATTTCTATTTTCTTAAGTTGAGTAATTAATTCGTCTATTTCTGTATTTTTATGAATTTGTTCCGGTTGTTCTTCTTTTAATATTTTGTCTATTTTTATATTTAATTCTATTAGTAATGCTATTATTGTCTTGTTTTGTTTTAGGATTATTTTGTCTGTTTGGCTTGAAGGAATGTGACTAGAATATCCTATTGGTTCTTGAAGTTGGTTGTAAATTCTAATGCTTTTTTATAATTTATGTCTTCTTCACTCATGAGAGTGAGATCCTTTCAAGTCTTATGATTATTTCTTTTAGGTGACTTATATCAGTAGTTATTTTTTCTACTTGTTCTATTATTTTTGTTACTACTTGAGTATTTTTAATTTCTAATTCTTTAGGCTTTTCTACTATAGTTTTTACCAGTTTTTCTATTTCTATTTTTGTAGGTATTTTTTCTAGATTAAATTTTGTATTTAAGTATTGGATTTTTCTATCTATTTCTAGTTCTTGTGCTTTTAAAAAGTCAAAATTATTTTCTAATTTATCTAAAATCTTATATTATTTATTTTGTACTACTTCTATTGCTTCTAACAATTTTATTATTATTTTATCTTGTTGTTGAATTTTTTACTAAGATTTATTATTAAGTCTATTAAAGTATTATATTGGTTGTCTTCAGAATGTAGTATATGTTCTCCTTCAGTAAAATTACAATTTAAAATGTTATTATTATATAATGATCTATATTTTTTCTCCGGGTGTATTTTTAAGTCTAAGTATTTTAGATGTCTTAACGAATCTATTTTTCTATCCTAATGTACTTTTAATTTGACTAATTCTTTTATAATGTTTTATTCTATTAGTAGTATATTTTATTTTTAATTTAATGTTACTAATTTCTTTGACTACGTTAGCTTTATGTTCTATCAACAAGTCTATATTATAAGTTTTAGATATTTCTTTGTTAGCTAATTCTTCTTTTGACCAAATTAAAAATTCGCTTATTTGTTCTTTTTCTAATTCTTCGTCTACCCAACTTAGAAATTCTATTAATCTTTTTAGAGTCTGTCTAAGCTTAATTCTATATTTTATTTCGTCGTAGAGCCAATTATATCTTTGTTTAATTCTCTTAATATATTCTAGAGGCATGTATTTTATCCAAAGTGTATATAGTCAAGTGTCTTTTTATATCTTTTTATGTGTAATTTAGAGATATCTATTTGTCTTATAGTGTAATCTAATCTTCTATTAAGATATTTTATATTATGTTCTGATTCTTCCGTGTTTAATTGTTTTTCTATTACTAATTGTTATTTAAGATCTTTTTCTGTAATACCTAGTACGTCTTTATGAATTATTTCGTCTTGAAGCCGCTGTGAAAATTGTTTATGTTTTTTAATTAAAGCTTGCATTTACTATCCTAATAAAATTGCTTCCTTTTTTAAATTTTTATATATCCAATCTATTCTATTATTACACCAATTGATGTCACTACAGTAACCTAGTATTTTCCACCTTATATTATTAATAAATTCTGGATCTAATATTTTATCTAAATCTTTCATAGTTTTAATATTATATTTATTTTCTAACTGTCTTCTTCTAACTACATCTATTCTTTTAAGGTTATATTCTCTATATAAATTTCAATATATAAATCTTATATTCCTAAAAGAAGGATGTCTTTTCATGTATTAATATGTACTAATATAATCCCAAAAACTTTTTGCTCTGATACCAAAATATATTTGGAGTGGACCTGGAAAATTAAAATAGGTAAGTACATAGGTTAGTATTATGGGAAATTGTAGTAACTGAGTATATCAACTGCAAATGTGTTATTTGTATAAAAGATTGTTTTGTATTTTTTTTTATTATTCAAGGCAGATTTCAATTATATAATCTCTTGGTATATAGATTTGTTTAGTTATTTTGTTGGTGTCAAGTCAGATTTAGTAGTATATTGAGTTTGTGTTTTAGCTGTGATTTAATATTTTGTTGGTGTCAAGTTAGAATCTAGTAGAATATTATTTGCATGTTTTTTCTTTTGGTAAAATTTTCTAATGTTATTTATATAGTCCACTGTGTGGGATTACAAAATAAGTTTGGTTGCTATGCTAGTATACAATATGATGTTTTTTATATCTAATAATATGGTATCAAGAGAGTTCTGATGGTATCAAAACATTGGTTGTATTATGTTTTACATCAAGTCAGGTTTCAACATATTTTTTGTTTGTAAATAGCTATGTATTTAATATTCTGTTGGTGTAAAGTCAAATTAAAGTAGAATACTGATTTTCATTTTCTTTGCTGGTTTATTGTTCTTATGTTATTTATATGTATATAGTTTTTAGTGTGTTTGATCATACAGGTGTTGATGGTTTCAAATCTTCTTTTATAATTTGTTAGTCATCTAGTCTGATTTGTTGTACTTATTCTGTTGGTACGTAGATATGTTTTTTTTTTTTTTAAACAAATTTCACATATTGTGTTGGTAATGTAGTTATTGTGTTGTTTCTTTATAATTCTGATTTATTTATTGTTCATTATTTTTTGAGAATATTAAGGTAGTATTTGAGGATCTACGTAAAGAAAGGTTTGATGTTCAAGATGAACCTATGCAAGATTGTTTTGATGAAAATCATGTCCGTGTTGATTCTGTTAATCAACAGTTTTGTGATACTACAAGTAAATTTTTGCCATAATTAATGGTCAATAGGGTTCTTATTAAAAAAAATAAAACTTGATTTTAATATGCACAAAACTTGAATCATTTAGTAGGTGATGTTTCTGTTGTTGTGGAAAAGAATAAAAAGACTCATACACTGGATGACTTTGTAATGCCAATAATGCGTGAATCATAATTAATTGTTATGAAAACTGAAAAAAATATATGTCATCATTGGTTGCATTGGAATGTGAAAACACCAAAGTGACACCACTGATAGCTATTGAGATCGAAAATTCAAATGCTACACCGCTGCAACAAGTTCGAATAAAGTTATCAGAAAAGTAAGCCCAATCACCATACACTTATCTAAGTGAATCTTGTGGCACATCAGGAATGGAATCAAGCTATTGTTCATAGAAACACCCGTTTGTAAATTACACTGGGTTTAATGTGTACAATAATGTGATTTCTGCTTTCAAGAAATATATTGATACCAAGTTATCCAATAAATGTGGCGTTTTATTAATTATTTTGTAGCAAGTATCTATGTTATAACTGAATATTAATTTTTTGCCAGAAAAAAACAGTTTCTTTAGAGCTGCTTGTAAATCAATTGATCCTCCTTTTGATTTTGGAGTTGGCAAGGTGAATGTAATGAATTGATTATAGCCTTTGGCTTATCCAAGTCAACCTTGGAGAGATTTGGTAAGTTTCTAATTTCTTAACCTTATGGTATCATTAATTATTGATGTCTATTGTGTGTTTACTATTTTATTTGGTATGTGCAAATATTATTCAATTTACTGTAGGGTTAAAGTGTATTTTTTGTTGTTGAAACATGGTTTATGTTCTTTATTTATATAGTCTATTAGGTAACATTGTTCATAATAATGGTCAGACGTAATTTATAGTAATGGCCACTTAGCTTTATATATATATATATATATATATTGGTTGTTAGTTAAAACCATTTGATTTTGTATACATGTTGACGTGATAATGTACTACTTGCGTAAATTATGCAAGTATGGCCTTGGCAATACCTCAAAAGTGACTACAACTGATCCCTTTTTCATCAATTGAATTTCACAAATACATGAAGTCTAGGAAACCAATGACAGATGAAAGGTGGATTAATATACAAAATGAAGTGGCCCGATATATTTGTGGTGATAAGATACTGGCTAATACTTCTTGGGTGAATGTTGATTCTGTATGCATTCCAATCAACAGAGTAATGTGGCATTTCACTGATTTCTTGTCGTTTTTTTCAATTAAAACAAGGTCTCTTTATATATATATGATTCCATAAGTATTTTTGGGGCAAAGCATACCAAAGCAATCATGAGATCGATGGAAAAACTTTCAAGAATGATTTATTTAATCTTACTTTGTACTGATTATTATGGGAAAAGGGAAGCTATTGACTGGAACACCAATGTCCATTATACCAACACTGTTTTTGGAGAGCCTTTGACTTTTGAAAAGCGCGATAATATTCTACATCAAAGTAAGTATATTGTCTTATATTTTTAATAGGTATGTATTATAAAATGTCCTAATTGTAACATATGATCTTAATATTTTGTAGTCATTGTGGTATTTACACTTGTGCATTTGCTGAGTATGTTTGTCGAGCAGACTTGAACACATCAAATTCATTTTTTGATTCTAAAAATCTTCGATTGAGATATGGAGTATTACTTTGGGACTATGGAAAGAGAAAAATTGATACTGACATTGTTAGTGAACTTGAGTCAAATACGGAGGGCCGTCATTTAAGCCAGAAGAGGAATTAAAATGGAGAATTTTGTTAAAGACACCGTTTATATTTATGTTTTTTTTTTTTTTTTTTTTTATTTTATATTTTCTTATTTAAAATGTTTTTGTCATACTTTTTGGATAGGGCTTTAATTGATGTTTTTGACTTGTTTTGGTGCTTACATAATGTTCAGTTAGCTAAAAGAATATTGTTAAACTATTTTGTTTATGTGGTGAAAAGTACCTTTTGTCATTTGTTAGTTGTTTTTAGTTTCTTTCTATGATATTTGAATATTTGGTTATTATTACCCTGTCTAAATGTTTGTTCTATTGTGCTGTCAAACATGAGCACGCTAAGCAAACCATGTTTGTTAAGTATTTGTTTACAGATTCATTGATTATGTTGCAATATAATACCAAAAATAAAGTCTTTGAATACCACTTTTTGTTATGAACATTGTGAATATCAAGCTAATATCAATATAATCTATTAGTATTGGTCCTTATATTTCATTTAACTGACAAATACATATAATGTTTGTGTGTATATTTTATCAAACTGCTATGTTTTATTGCGGTGTCAAATTTCTATTTCCAATCCTACAATTTACACCAGAAAATATTAAAAATCCATTTGAAATGTTGATTTATTTACCAACATGAAGCATTATATATTGAAAAAATAAATCAATATTGAGTAAATGATACACTTTGTTGGCAACAATTTATTCACAATTCATAATCACATATATCTGCATTTATGTATTATTACTTCTATAAATTTGTCTATTATAAGGTAAGTTCATACTTAATACATACTCAATCCTCACTTAGAAATAGTAATCATACAACAATTACTACTTCAGTAATATGAACAAGACAATAAACATTAATCAACTTTGAAATAAAGTTCAAGTAACATTAAAAAACATATGATGTTTCAACTGCATAAGGTTTTATGTAAAATAAAAAAAAACAACAAAATACCCCAATGCTAATCCTCATGTGATATTTTAGGGGCAAGTTTTCTTGTTGTGCCAGCTGTACCATATTTACTACAAGCGACTTTTCTCTTCTTGCCCTTTTCTTTGTTGAATCCCTTTTTGCGATTATTTTTTGGTGGTCTTCCTAGTTGCTTTATTGCAGCTGGTGGTAATATTACGTCTTTCAAAACATGCGATGGAACATCCCAAGTGCTTTCGCAAGACAATGTTTCAATTATGATTGCATAAGTATCCTGATAATTCTTATTACTACAATAAGCTGAACAATAATCCTTGTGATGTTTATTTCTATATCTGATAGCAGCAATTGCATGACTACAAGGGATTTTATCATGTTGAAATTTACCACAACCGCACATTCGAGTATTCATACATACTGTAAATTTGTTTGCACCATCTATAACTGTATGAAGGAATTATGTGATACGTGTACCTTCATTTAAAAACATACATTTATAATAAAAACAAAACATACTATATATAATAAAGAATTGATAATATTTACAATCATACGATGCAACAAATTTGTATTGTCCTCTAACATTTCACTTTATTTATTTGTCAAGGTTGTTGTACTTTTTCTACATTCTTCGTTGTGTTTCTTATTTCAAGTTTCAATTGTTTTACGCAAAAAATTTCAACAAAGGAACCACTGACAACTTTCTTCCAACCAGAATTATATTATTTATTGACTCTACAATGTTACTTATCAATGTCCAACTCCTTTTTACTGTTGAATGTGAACGTGACCATTTCTCAGAATTTTCTTATTAGATATGCACGATATTTTGGATTAATATGATCCATTCTTCACATCAATTCATCAAACTCTTGAACTATGTATGCTTTTTCTAAACTAAAGAATAAATTTCTCACCTCTTATGTATCTTTGTGTGTTTTCTTTAGTAAATTGGTCCACAAATGATAAATGCATACATAATATAGGAATTCTGAATAACAGCAACATTAGCATTTCATATGCTCTTATTTCTATCAGAAACAAAGCATATACCATCTCTTTCACCAAATGCATTTTTGAAACTCTCAAAGAATCATAACCATGAATTATAATTTTCTGAATCAACAATCCAATATGCATGCGACAAGATGTGACCTATAAAACCATTATTTACACAATAAATATAACATAAATTGTTTATATATATAAATGAATTTTTTTTTTGTGACAATAAAAATAGTACCTCCTGGATCTAATGTGCTAACTATCAATATTGTGCCTTCATAAATTGATTTCAAATGTGTACGTCAACGACCACTATTGGTCGACAATACTCCAAGCCTCTTATACTGGCATCAAGTGCTGTAAATGAATATAAAAAATAATTTTCATCTGTTTTTCTATAATTCACAACCCTCCCTGGATATGTATTTTCCAATATATATAAATACGTTGGAATTTTCTCGTATGATTCCGCAGGGTCACCTCTCAATGTCTTGAAAGCTTTTTATTTACCCCTCCATGCTTGCATGTAAATGAAATACCATTTATTCTTAGCATGTCTGCTATTATGTCTGTTGGTGTGTAAACTGTTTTTAGATCAACATACTTTTCAATCAACATTACACCTAGCACACCACTAGTTGATTGATGCTTTGAATGAATTTGTTCCTTCAACAGGCAAGAACGTGTATCATAAAATTTTATCACTTTGAATAATTTAAAATTATTCAAACACGAGGATTTAAAAACCCATGAACAGTTCTCTGTAGCACATTTCAGATAATAACTGTAAAAACACAATCATTAATATGCATGGTAAGTTGTTGAAATGCAAATTTTATATTTAAAATCAAACATAGTAGTACTTGACCTTTTAGCAATGAAACAAAACTCCCTAAAAAATTCATATCGTTTCATAACTTCTAATATAATTTGCTTGTTTATATGAGCTTGATCCTCGACCACCGAAGGTGTTGAAGATTTGAAATTATTTCAGTTCCTTCATATTCTTCAATATAATCATTCAAAACATGATCCATACTAGTCAAACATAGTGTGTTGGATCTCAAAATTTCTTGCCTTGTTTTTTGGACACTAGTTTGGTACTCAATGAATTCCATAGCTCTATCCACACATGTTACACATATGGGATATTTTGAAAAGAAATGAGAATTGCATCTCTTTTGATCTAAATAAACTTGGACACCCGTATCGTTATGAATCTTCATTGGTGGAGATGAATCACTAACGACATATTTGAGTTCTAAATGAAATATGGTCGTGTCCACACTCAATTGGAAAGATATAATAGTAATCAAACCTTCGTATTTGATGTTTGCATCATACATCACTCCTTCAATATCGTAATCTATGTAATTACCTGCATTAAATTATAAATTATCAATCAATTTTCAAAATTAGCAGAATGCATTTCCTACAAAAATTAAATTACACAGTTTGGTAGTTAGAATGGTAATTGATGGTATGCAAACGGGTGTTGTTCTTAAGTAGTTTTCAGACCAATATTTTCACCAAAACAAAACTACATAATACCCTTGGGATGCCTTATGGTGTTTATAAAAACATTATTCACACTATCAATTACACCACACAAATTAGCCAATTCAATATTTCTTTAAGCATGTTATATATACCAATCCAGGCAAATTAATACACCAATAAATGTACCAATATATTTACAAATAGCTGTGCTGGCATCAAAATGACTGGCGAGAATTGATTTAGTTGTCTGGAAATACATTTTCACCAAATCACTTACCAAATCACGTACAACAATTGGTAGTACCAAATCAAATACCAAAACATAATTTACACTATCAACTACACCAAAGTAGGCAACTCAAATTGCTTTAAACATGTTTTATATATCAAATCAAGAAAATTATAGATAGGCATGTTGGTACCAAAACAGCTGACGAGAACTGATTTAGTTGTCTGTAAATATATTTTCACCAAATCACTTACCAAATTACACACCAAAACACTTACCAAATCACGTACCACAATTTCAATCAGTTATCAAATCACACATCAAACATAATTCACACTATCCAATACATCAAATCACATACCACAATTTCATTGTAATTATTCACTCCCAAAAAAACTACATAATAAACTTGATATGACATTTGGTGTTTATAAAAAATATAATACACATGATCAATTAAACGAAATAATCTACACCATCTTTAAGCATTATAACCAACACAATAATTCTTTAATTTTGTTAGCTATACTATGTACAAAAATATTAATTTTGAAGTTGGTGTTTACACAGGGTCCAAAAATTACTAATTACACCAAATCACATACCATAAGTATTTGAGAATTAAGATATAGAATTCGTTATCACACCAATCACACAAACAAATACACCAACACATGTACCAAAATATTAATTTGAAGTTTATCTTTGTATAAGGTCCTAAAAAAATATCAATAACAAAATATCACACACCAAATCAAATTGTTGATTTATGTTCTTTATATAAGGCATGCAGCATACCAATTACATCAGATCACATACCAAAAAAAAAATCAAATTAGATACACCAATACACATATAAAAATTTTAACTTGAAGTTGTTGTTTGTATAAGGTCTAAAAATTACCAATAACACCATATCACACACTAAAATAAATTATTGATTTATGATGTTAATATAAGGTATGCAACATACCAATTAAATTATATCACATATAATAAGAAATTTTTGAATTAGGTATTTATATACGGACAATAACTTACGCTGGTGTAATAATCAATTAAACGTATTGTTATACCAAAAAATATTCAATGAATCGGCTGTTCAATAACCACCAAAGTTGCTTTTCTATACCACCAAAAAATATCACATGCAAAAAATATATCAACTAAACGTAATAATATACCAAAACCCTAATAATATACCAAAAACCACTACTAATATTTAATGTTTATTCAACAATAAAATCCATTCAATCGATGCATAGACTATTAACGAAATCATATAAATTTTATATTTCACCACAAAAATGTACAATATATACCAACGACTAATTATAAAAAATATTAAACACAAATGGTGAGAAAAATCAAATATATTAACCACATAAAATAATACCAAATCAATCATTTTTTATTCAAATACCTAATGAGTTCCATTACCCGTTGTGTTGTATTAGAATTGAAAAATTATTTGTATTCATTTTGAATAGTCGATTAGAGTAGACATGGAGTTTTATCTTTGTTAGAAACCTCTCTTCATGGGAGAGAATATAACAAATCTGAGTAAATCAGGAAGGTAAAATAATTGGAGAAAATTAAAGAATATGTGATAAGTGTGGCTGATTATTTATACGTTTCTTTTAAAAAAAATATAAATTCTAGTTTTGTAAATAAATTATTGCTATATAAGTGGAAAACAGTATTTTTATATAGTAGTAATTAAGGTATTTAAGTTGTATAGTTAAGTTTTTACAGAGAAGGAAGAGTAGATTAGAAGGTGAGATGTTCCATTTTTGACATAACAAATAGTGATACACGTGTTTCTACCGAAAGCAGTACACACTACACACTATGCACTTTTGGAAGACAAAATAAGGTGAATTTACTATTTTGACTCTACTCTTACGACTCAAGTCCTATTTGATGTACAATTTATATTGCTTCTTGTACCACATTTTGATGTAGCGTTCGTCCTCATAAACTGTCATTTCTTAATAAATAAAGGTAATATAAAGTTGAATATAGAGAAGGTGATATGACACCTCTCTATGGTCAATATTCCTATTTTTTTCTCTTTTTTTTTTTTGCATTTTTAATTCATAATGTACTAATTTAATAGCTTATGAAAAGCCTAACAGTAATGCTAATGGCTAACAATTATATATGTTAACCGTAAGCCTACGTAATAATAATTTTCATTAAAGCAGTTCACCCCATGAGTGACATTAAAACTGTAACACCCCGCTATTTGAAAGAACTAGAATTAAAAAGAAATCATTTTTGAAAATAATTAAATTTGGAAATTTTGGCAAGTTTTGTGAAGTATAAGTTTTGGGTCAACTTGAAACGACCATAACTCTCAGCACAACATGAGTTAGGTGGGCTACAAGATATCTAATGAAATCTTTGAATTATCTTTCCAACCACAGAGTTTGCTAATTTTAGAGTCTGTATGAGGGAGATATGCCCGTTCAAAGTCCGGCTGTCTGGATAAGGAAAGTAAATCGGATTTTAGAGGGGTAATTTGATCTTTTCATTACCCAATTAGTTTATTTTATTTTTAAGAATTAATTTGGGGTCTAAACTGAGTTAATTTAGTTTACGCTTCACAAAATTACACAAGGATTTTGAGAGAAGAGAAAAGAGGAGAAAAAGCCAAAGTTCGTTGCATTCTTCAATTGCGCTTGTGGATTTCGCCATGGGTTAATCCCTACAAGGTATATGAGATCACATAGCATTGAGTTCATTCACCCACGTGCCAATAATGTTTAATTCACTGTATTTACATTCTTGAAAGTAGAGTAATTGAGTTCTTCATGAATTTTGTTGAAGTTTCTATTGGGATCTTGATTGTTGAATTTTGGAGGAGTTCTTGAGATGATTTGATGAGATTTAAGGCTGTTTTTGAGTAGATTCTTGTATTCTTTAGTTGGGTATTTGAATCTAAGTGTTTAGGGAAGAAACCAATGGAATCTAGATGGTTTAAGGTTGATAAACGAACAAGAAAATTCATGGGATTTCTAAGCAGGAGGCTGGCGCACTATGCCAGTCAGTGTGCTAGAGGAAGAGCTCTTGTCAAAACCCGAGTCCACACCCTGGACATGGCTGGCACTCGAAGACCATTGTTGGTCCCCTAGCGAACCCTCATCCTGGCTGACTGCAAGCGGAAGACTAACTTAAGTATGTAAAAGCTTAAAAATTGAATAAAATTCATGAAACTTAAATACAAGCTTTAACTCAAAAGAAAACTCTGAATAATATAATATATTCAATTCGCCCTAAAATGGGCAACTTAAATCTTTAAAACATTTAATAATAAATGAACACACTTCTGAAACTCTACTGTCTATCTATGAAGCCTCTAACTAACAAAGATGGAAGTCGGGACAAGACCCATGGCATCCTGACAAAACTGAAAAGTAAATGAAATCTTTCGGAAGCAAGGAGGCTCACTATTGCTAACTAGAACTGCATGTGGTATCAAAGAAGCTCCTGTTAATAACCCTGAATACCAGTAGCTGCATCAATAAAGGATGCAGGCCAAATGACTCAGTACGTGGAATGTACGAGCATGTAAGGGGAATTCTAAAACATAAACATAAGCTTGAACTTGAAAAAAAAGGGAAACATACTTGCCTCTTTACAAACTTACTCAACTCAAGGAATACTCAAAACTACTCAACTTACTCAACTCAGAAATACTCAAGGATAAGATACTCAAAACAGAGATTAGATACTCAACTCAAAGATATGATATTCGACTCTGGGTACTTAACTATGGATACTCAACTCAATATAAAGCAATAATACAATGCAATATATGGAAAATTTTTAAAACAATAGAAATCAACTCAGTATATTGAAGAATACAATAACAACTCAATTTATATATAATAAAATATAATATAACTATGTGTGAGTTTCTCTAACCGACAACCACTACTATGAGCCTAAGTGGTGATACAACGTCTTGCCCACACAGCCAGAACTGTCCTATACTTTGCCATCATATAGGACACTTTAACTAAGTGGATCCACTAGTCTACGGTAAAAAGAACTTAAGGATTCATCTAAAAAGTATGATTCTTTACTACCCATGATGGCTGCATGATTTATGAAGACGTGAGTTATCTGAACTCAAACTCGTCCCTATATCAGTGCTCAATACTACTCTCAAAGTACTCAGCTCATATGTTTAAAAACATAACTCTTTCTTTGATTTGAGATAATTACTCAAAAATCTTTCTCTTAAAAGAGATGGTACTCAAACTGCTCAAAACTCTTACGAAAATCTCAGTTTCCTATTATCATAAATGTGAAAATATTTACTCTTGGGAATACTTAGTTCTCATATATCATTTTAAAGAAAATGAACTTTAATCTTACTCTTTACTCAACTCAAAACTTAAGTCTTAAAACAAAGTTAAAACATTTGTAAAAGACTTCTTAAAATATGGTTCATGTCGAATTATGGACATGAACGACTCAATGCAAGGTTTTCAATAACCATAGATAGAACTCAATACTTGTAACTCATGAACTTCAATGATACTACTCATTTCAAGAATTCTCAACTCAGAGGGTTCATGCGAAATTATGAGCAATGAACTACTCAACTCAAGGACTCAAAGATACTTCTCATCTCAAGACTGTTCGACTTATAGGGTTCATGCGGAATTATAGGCATGAACAACTCAATTCATAGACTTCATGGGTAATAGGTAATAGTCCCTTGATTAGGATTATAATCTCGGAAAGGATTAGGAACTCGATACTCAAGACTTGGAACTTGAAGATACTACTCCTCTCAAAGATACTCAACTAATGGAGTTCATGCAAAAGTTATGGGCATGAACGACTCGACTCAAGGGTCAAAATATCAATAAGGAACTCATGTATACGACTCTTCTCATTCTCATACTTACTTACTCAAAACTTAACTGAAATCGATGGTGGATCTGAAAGGATTCACAATTGAACTCAAATAATTTCTTGAACTCTACTCTTAACTCTCTCTTGAATATGAATTATGAATCCAAGAGTTAAGGTTCATGATATGAAGGATCTCATGCTGACAAAGTAGACTCATGAATACATTCTCTGCATCCGCATACTCACATGCTTGAATTTTGAAACATGTTACTAGAATTCGTAGAAGACTCCTCAAAAAAGACTAAAAGGGACTTTCTCAAAATGTTCAAAAGAACTCTCAAGACTTACCTTTTAAATCTACCTTGAATTTGAATTATGGATTCAAGGGTTATGCTTCAAAATGTAGGACCTCTCAATGATTTAGGAGGGTTAAGATAGTTGATCACAAGAATGAGAGAAGACCCAAATTAAAGAACACTGGCGCGACGCGGAGATGGAATTAAATTATTGGTCGCTAAAATAAATTTTTGGATAGTGGACTCTATATCGACACGGAGAGGGGGATATTTTTTGGGGGACTGAATGTTTAAAAACACCTCTGCGGCGCGGAGCTGGGCACATATTTTCGCCCGATCTTTTCTTCCTCTCTCAAACTAGAATCAACTCATACCTACTGTAATTCTAAGTTCAAAATTCATGAATTCTTTTAACCCAAAACAATTTCAGCGAAACCCACACAAGGAACTATCAATTAACTCATCTTTATTCGCAAACCCTCGCCTCTAGTACTCAATGAGAACTTCATTATCAAATAACAAAGCACAAACCTCAAGAACTCAATAAGATTATCAATATTGGCTAAAACTCAAGAACTTCTCAAGAACTTAATAATTCAATCTCAAAAACGAATTCAAGGGTAGAATTAAACATGATTGGAATGAGGGCGAACAAACCCAACACTATGAAAGCTTACATACCTGAAAGAACCATCTTCTTGAAGCAACTTGAAGGAAAATCTTGAAAGATGAACCCTAGCCTTAGCATTTCTTTAATTTCTTGAGTGTAGAATTTTGGAGTGGATGAGAGGGTTTGATTTATGAAAACTGATTTTTCTACACATTTAGGGCAATTTAGATGACCTCCTAAGGTTTTTTAGGACTAAAATACCCTTAAACAAATAAATAAAATGAGCTGGGAGTCTGAATAATTTTTCACTAGGCAGTGAGGTCCGTATTGGCATCGTAATGCGGAGCCATCGTGGAGCTGCTGCCAGGTTTGTGCATCGTTAGTAATTCAGTCATAACTTTTTACTCAAAGCTCGAAATTTAGCAAACTCGACAGCGTCGGAAAGAGGACTCGAAGGGTTTTAATTTTCCATCTTGTATCTTACCTAACTCATCCTGTTCTAGGAGTTATGGTCATTTGAATTTGACCCAAAACTTAGAAGAACTAGGAATGACTTGAATGCTTTTCTCTTTGGTTCTTCTTTGAACTTAAGGTGCTACATCTAGTGACCTTAACATTCAAGAAAAATTAAATTCCTTGGTAAAAAAAAAACTTACTCACTACGAAAAATGGTTCGAGTCTTAGCTCAAAATTTTTCTGGGGTGTTACAATATCTCCCCCTTAGGATCATTTGTCCTCGAATGATGACATGACTGGGTATGGAATGAGATTACTCTTACTAAGGTCTGAGTCTAATGGTATGCTCTTACTATGTTCAAGCTTAACCCAAATCCTTAAGTTCGGATTCTATACCTCTCTATAGGGAATCTCATCCCAAAACTATTACTCTTTACCACCACATTGGGCTCATATCAAAAACCACTTAATGTTTAACAACACCACATTCATACTTAGTACTCTAATAACTCCATGGCTCATACTAACCGGCTTCTTAAGAAATTCTCAACACTTGACTTGATTTCTCATCTTATCATCTCCCCCTTAGGTCTAAAGTTGACACTTGATGGCTATGGACCTACTCCACATTGACAACTCATTTATGCTATATCTAGGCACACATGGAAAATTATAACTTAATTGGAACCTCATCTGGTAACATATCATCTCGGCACACTTCTTAATGTTCTTGTTACTCTTGTGACTTAGCCACACTTCACTGCCCTTATCTAAACGTTAGGGTCTCTCACTTGTACCACTCATATCTATTGCAGCTAATCACCCCAATTCCTCACCTACTCTATGTCAGGCCTTCTAAATCAAATCTCAAGACTAACATCATCACCCTCATGTTTCCATTCTTTTGATCATGACACTCATCTCAAATTCAAGCTTAATAATTATGAGTAAACCCGAATATCAATATAATTGCTCGATTACTATACTAACTTACAATTACTAGATGCAAAGTTAATAATCATTATCCCACTAAAAAAATTCATGAAAAATAGTCAATCCTCACCTCTTAGTATTCATACTTACAATTTACTATCACATTTCCCTTCACAACTTGAGTACTATTCACTCATTTACTATACATCAATGCCTAATTAGTTCTATAACACTTTGAATATTACGAGCTTTCCCTTAAAGATCATAAGCCTAGCTTAGAGCTATCACCTCATGAATACTCTTGATCTTCTATTCACCACTTACACTTGGTCATTACAAGCACAATGACACATCATGATAATCCCTTTCTAGTTAAGGTATACTCTTAACTCATCTTGACTTGCAACTCTTACTCTACCTCCTATCCTGAGCTCTTCACAACTCACCACTTCTTAGTCTACTCGGGAAAACTCCTCATTCATAACTTACTAGGTGCATGATTATACCAACATAGTTTGCCAAAACACCTTCTCCCTTACTTAGATAACTAAACCTCTACATACTTTCCCTCTAACTTTGGGCATTTTCTTATACTACTATTGCTCATGATCTCGTAACTTATGCTACCATTTCAAGTGAAGATCTTACCCAAGCTCTAAACATACCTCGTCATAAGGACCTTAGTTGAAACCAGGCTTAGAGAAGAGCATACATCTCGCTTTTAACTCAAATGCACAATTCATATAAAGGCATTACTCTGAAACTCAACACCTAACTCACTCATGGGCTTCTCTCAAGCCCCTCTATAGTCTTATGAATTTCCCAAGACTTTTGCTAAGAGCAACTCATCGATAAAGGACTGGATTTTCTTTTCAACCACCTCTAGTATGACGGGTAGTCGAATGAATCTAAGAAACACACTAGTAAGGATAAAATCTCTTGACATAGCTCTATTGTAAGATTAAGAGTATGAAAGAAAGGAAACTTTACTAAAATGTCTGTAGTCTCTCATTTATAGAAGTGTGGCCATCACAACCATAAACAAGACCCTACTGACACAGCTTCATAAACACCCTAGGACACTTGAACTCTATGCTCTCATACCATGTTTGTCACGACCTGAGTCTACACCCAGGACGTGGCCGACACTCGAAGACCATTGCTAGTCCCCAAGAGAACCTTCATCCTGGATGACTACAAGCAGAAGACTAACTCAAGCATGCAAAAGCTTAAAAATTGAATAAAATTCATAAAATTGAAGTACAAGCTTTAACTCAAAACAAAACTCTAAATAATATAATATATTCAACTCGCCCCATAATGGGCAACTTAAATCTTTAAAACATTTAATCAAATAAATGAATACGCTTCTGAAACTCTATTGTCTATCTATAAAGCCTCTAACTGACAAAGATGGAAGTTAGAACAAAACCCACGACATCCTGACAAAACTGAAAAGTAAATAAAATCCTCCGAAAGCAAGGAGGCTCACCATAGCTAACTCGAATTGCATGTGGTATCAACGAAGCTCACGTTGATGACCCCGAATACATGTATCTGCATCATAAAAGGATGCAGGGCAAATGGCTCAGTACGTGTAATGCACGAGCATGTAAGGGGTATTCTAAAACATAAACATAAGCTTGAACTTGAAAAAAAAAAGGGAATCATACTTACCTCTTTTAAAACTTACTCAACTCAAGGAATACTCAAGGATACACAAAACTACTCAACTTACTCAACTCAGAAATACTCAAGGATAAGATACGCAACTCAGAGAATAGATACTCAACTCAAATATATGATACTCGACTCAGGGTACTCAACTTTGGATATATACTTAACTCAATATAAAGCAATAATACACATGCAATATATGGATAGTTTTTTAAAAAATATAAATCAACTCAGTGTATTGAAGAATACAATAACAACTCAATTTATATATAATTAAATATAATATAACTATGTGGGAGTTACTTTAATAGACAACCACCACTATGAGCCTAAGTGGTGATACAACGTCTTGCCCACGCTGCCAGAACTGTCCTATACTTTGTTGTCATATAGGACGCCTTAAATAAGTAGATTCACTAGTCTATGCTAAAAAGCACTTAAGGAATCATCTAAAAAGTATGATCCTTTACTACCCATGATGGCTACATGGTTTATGGAGACTTAAGTTATTTGAACTCAAATTCATCCCTATATCGGTGCTTAATAATACTACTCCCAAAATACTCAGCTCATATGTTTAAAAACATAACATTTTCTTTGATTTGAGATAATTACTCAAAAATCTTTCTCTTAAAAGAGATGGTACTCAAACTACTCAAAACTCTTTTGGAAATCTCAATTTCCTCTCATCTTAAATGTGAAAACATTTACTCTTGGAATACTTAGTTCTCATATATCATTTTAAAGAAAATGAACTTTAATCTTACTCTTTACTCAACTCAAAACTTTAGTCTTAAAACAAATTTAAAACGTTTGTAAAAGACTTCTTAAAATATGGTTCATGTCGAATTATGGACGTGAATAACTCAATGCAAGGTTTTCGATAACCATAGATAGAACTTGATACTTGGAACTCAAGAAATTCAATGATACTACTCATTTCAAGAATTCTCAACTCAGAGGGTTCATGTGGAATTATGAGCAATTAACTGCTAAACTCAAGGATTCAAAGATACTTCTCATCTCAAGACTGTTCGACTTATAGGGTTCATGCGAAATTATAGGCATGAACAACTCAACTCATAGACTTCATGGGTAATAGGTAATAGTCCCATGATTAGGATTATATTCTCGAATAGGATTATGAACTCTATACTCAAGACTTGGAGATACTACTCTTCTCAAAGATACTCAACTAATGGAGTTCATGCGAAAGTTATGGGCATGAATGACTCAACTCAAGGATCAGAATATCAATAAGGAATTCATGTATACGGCTCTTCTCATTCTCATACTTACTTAGTCAAATCTTAACTCAAATCGATGGTAGATCTGAAAGGATTCACAATTGAAGTCAAATACTTTCTTGAACAATACTCTTAACTCTCTCTTGAATATGAATTATGAATTCAAGAGTTATGGTTCATTATATGAAGGATCTCATGCTGACAAAGTAGACTCTTGAATACATTCTCCCCATCCTCATACTCACTTGCTCGAGTTTTGAAACATGTTACTAGAATTTGTAGGAGACTTCTCAAAAAAGACTAAAAGGGACTTTCTCAAAACATTCGAAAGAACTCTCAAGACTTAACTTTTAACTCTACCTTGAATTTGAATTATGGATTCAAAGGTTATGCTTCAGAATGTAGGGCCTCTCAATGATTTAGGAGGGTTAAGATAGTTGATCACAAGAACGAGCGAAGATCCAAATTAAAGAACACTAGCGCGACGCGAAAATGGAATCAAATTATTGGTTGCTAAAATAAATTTTGGGAAAGTGGACTCTGTTCCTCTCTGCAATGCGGAGAAGGGGGTACTTTTCGTGGGACTGAATGTTTTAAAACAACTTTGCGGCATGGAGCTAGGCACATATTTTTGCCTGATCTTTTCTTCCTCTCTCAAACTCGAATCAACTCATACCTACGTAATTCTAAGGTCAAAATTCATGAATTCTTTTAACCCTAAACAATTTCAGTGAAACCCACTCAAGGAATTATCAATTAGCTCATCTTATTCACAAACCCTCGCCTCTAGTACTCAATGAGAACTGCATTATTAAAGAATGAAGCACAAAACTCAAGAACTTTATAAGATTATCAATATTGGCTAAAACTCAATAACTTCTTAAGAACTTAATAATTCAATCTCAAAAATGAATTCAAGGATTGAATTAAACATGATTGGCGTGAGGGCGAACAAAAACCAACACTATGAAAGCTTACATACCTGAAAGAACCATCTTCTTGAAGCAAATTGAAGGAAAATCTTGAAAGATGAACCCTAGCCTTAGCATTTCTTTAATTTCTTGAGCGTAGAATTTTGGAGTGGATGAGAGGGTTTGCTTTATGAAAACTGATTTTTCTACACATTTAGGAAAATTTATATGACCTCCTAAGGTTTTTTAGGACTAAAATACCCTTAAACAAATAAATAAAATGAGCTGGGAGTTCGAATAAATTTTCACTAGGCAAAGAGGTCCGTATTGGCTCTGTAACACGAAGCCATCGCGGAGCTGCTGCCAGGTTTGGGTGTCGTTAGTAATTCAGTCAAAAATTTTTACTCAGAGCTTGAAATTTAGCAAACTCTGTGGCGTTGGAAAGAGGACTCGAAGGGATTTAATTTTTCATCTTGTAGATCACCTAACTCATCATGTACTAGGAGTTATTGTCATTTGAAGTTGATCCAAAACTTAGAAGAACTAGGAATGACTTGAATGCTTTTCTCTTTGGTTCTTCTTGGAAGTTAAGATGCTACATCTAGTGACCTTAACACTCAAGAAAAATTAAATTGCTTGCTAAAAAAAAAACTTACTCACTATGAAGGATGGTTCGAGTCTTAGCTCAAAATTTTTCTGGGCTGGTATAGCTCTGTAGTTTAGGCTCTGGGGCGTCGCACCGCTCAGTGCACCCCAACCCAGGTTTTGTAATATGAGGTCTGGCGCCCTGCGCCACCCAGTACGCCAGGGTCGCCAGGTTCTCTACCCTTTCCCTCTTCTTTTCATTTGTGTTTCCTTGAAACATACCTATGTTTTCTAGTAGTTTTCTACCCTCTAAGGTACGTTTGAACATTGAGAGATAATATATAACATAAGATAATAACCATTGAATCCATAAATCAAATTCAAGGTAGATCTAAAAGTCAAGTCAAGAGAGTTCTTAGAGTCTTTCAAAAGTCTTATACAATCGTTTTAAACTTGTTTTTAAAGACTTAAACATTGAGTTGAGAAAGAGTAGAGCCGAGTTCATTTCTTTAAAAATGAAGTATGGGAACTAAGTACTCCCAAAGAGCAAATGTTTTCACATTTAATTTAAGAAGAAACACCGATTTCCAAATGAGTTTCCATGAGTAGTTCTTAGTTCCATCTCATTTAAAAGACATGATTTTGAGTAATAACCTCAAACCACAGAGAAAGAGTTATGTTTTTAAACATATGAGCTAATTATTTTGGGAGTAGTATTGAGCACTAATATGGGGACGAGTTCATAATAACTCAAGTCTCCATAAACTATATAGCCAATGTGGGTAGAAAGGGTCATACTTTTTAGATGATTCCTTAATTCTTTTTATCATAGACTAGTGGATCCACTTAGATGAGACGTTCTATATCCCGGCAAGTTATAGGATAGTTCTGGCAGCGTGGGCGAGATGCTGTATCATCACATAGCTCATAGTGATGGTTGTCGGTTAGAGAAAATCCCACTGAACTATATGATAGTTTATTATTTAAAAATTGAGTTGTTATTGTATTTTTTGTTTAAGTGCTTTATATAAACTGCATCTTTACTGTATTTCTTTCGGCATTGAGTTAAGTATCCATGAGTTGAGTAAAATTGAGGTAAGTGTTTCTTTCATAATTCAATTCAAACTTATGTCATGTTTAGTTCTCCCCTCATATGCTCGTACATTCGATGTACTGATGCTATTTGGTCTACATCATTTTGTGATGCAAATACAGGTAACTGGGATCAGCACCCAACACTTCGTTGATCCAGTTGAGCAATCAGTAGGCCTTCTTGCTTTCCAGAGGATCCTTTTTTACATTGTTTTAGCATTTTTAGTTGTTAGGATGATCGGGGGTCATGTCCCAACATCCCTCACAATTTTAGAGGCTTTATAGACAACTAACTATAGTTCTTTAGTCTTTGCATTTCAATTGTTGTTATAAGACTTGATTTGCCACTTTGGCCAGCTGAATGTTTATTTCTAAAACATTCTAAGTTATTTTGAGACTGTTGAGTAGAGTTTCATATGATTTCTTTTATTAATGCTTAAAGTCTTCCGCTAAGTAGTAAGTCAGGCCAAGGGTTCACTTGGGGCCTGCAATGGTTCTCGAGTGTCAGTCCTACCCAGGGTGTAGGCTCAGCGCGTTACAAACTTGGTATCAAAGCACAAAGTTTCAGAGTCATAGAAAGTCTATAAAGTCATGTCTATAGAGTCTTAGTTATTCGTGTGAAGCATACCACATCTATAATTAGGAGGCTTCAATATTTAGGAACTCTCTCACTTCTTTCATATTCATTTCGTGCGATAGAGATAATCTCTATAAAATTTCCTTCTAACTTGTACTTATTCGTGTTTTTCATGTCATGCCTCCACGAAGAGTTGTCCAAGGTCTTCCTGCTAGGAGGAACATTAAGGAACAAGGGGTACCTAATGCACCAGAAGTGCAATCCCAAGGAGAGGTCACTAATGTTGAATTTAGGGAAGTTATAGGAATGCTAAGTAAAACATCTAGCTGCATATCAACTGAAAAGTGTTGCTAGAATCAATAGAAGCAGCGTAGAGTTGAGGGTGCAATGATTTTAAGCTTGGCAGTGTTTGAAAGTGCTTTCTTGGGGCACTTCTTTCCTCGGGAACTGAGAGATGTAAAGGTACGAGAATTTCTCCCTCTTAAGCAAGAATCGATGAGTGTTCATAAGTAAAGTTTGAAGTTCACCCAACTTTCCCGCTATGCTCTAGAGATTGTTGTTGACATGAGAAACAATCTGAGTTTGTTCGTTGCTAGGTTGTATCATCTGTCAAGTAAGGAAGTCAAGGCAGCTATGTTGATAGGTGACATGAATATAAAGAGGTTGATGATTAATGTGCAACAAGTGGAGGAGGATAAGGTGAGGGATAGAGAAGAGTTTAGAAACAAAAAGGCAAAGACGTACAAGAATGAGTCTAGGAAACAAAAGAGTAATGCAAACCGATCATCTTTCCAACATAAGCAAAAGGGACCTGATCCATCATCTGCTAGTGCACCTGCACCAAGGAACATAGGTGAGTTCAACAATCAAAATACGTAGAATTTCAGAGCTATGCCTACACAGTCGCAATGTATTGTGGAACAATGAGGTAATTAGACTCCTATATGTACTAAGTGTGGTAAGAACTACCCAAGAGCGTGTCGTGATGGCTTCATTGGTTGTTTCAATAATGGTCAAAAGGGTCATTTCATGAAAGAGTGTCCTAAGATCAGGAAAGGCAGTGTAAATAGGGGCAATATAGCCCAATCTTCTTCAGAAGCTACTTCAGGAACAGGCAGAGGAGTGAACCGTCTTTACGCTATCACTAGTCGCCTAGAGCAAGAGAATTCTCCAAATGTTGTCACTGGTATGATCAAAGTCTTTACTTTTGATGTTTATGCTTTGCTATATCCAAGAGCTAGTTTATCTTTTGTGACTCCTTATGTTCCAATGAATTTTGATGTTCTTCTTTAAAAACATTATGAGCCCTTCAGTATTTCCACACTTGTTGGTGAGTCTGTTCTAGCTAAAATAGTCTATCGTGATTGCACCATTTTCGTTGATCACAAGAGCACCATGATTGATTTAGTTGAGTTAGACATGGTAGATTTTGATGTCATTCTAGGTGTGGACTGACTTCATGCATGTTATGCCTCAGTCGATTGTTGAACTCGAGTTTTAAGTTCCAGTTTCCAAATGAGGCAGTCTTTGAGTGGAGGAGTAGTTTATCAGTGCCTAAGGGTCGTTTCATTTTGTACCTTAAGGTGAGAAAGTTAGTTTCCAAGGGTTGTTTCTATCACTTAGTCCTAGTTAATGACTATAGTGTTGAGACACCTTCTATTTAGTCAGTTCCAGTAGTACGACAGTTTCTAAAAGTCTTTCTAGATGATCTACCCAGAGTCCCTCCTAATAGAAAAATAGACTTTGGCATAGATATTTTTCCCGATACTCATCCTATCTCTATTTCACTATTTAGAATAGCACCAACAGAGTTGAAAGAGTTAAAAGAGCAGTTGAAAATCTCCTTTAGAAAGGTTTTATTCAACCAAGTGTCTCACCTTGGGGTGCTCTGATCTTATTTGTGAGGAAGAAAGATGGTTCTCTTAAAATGTGTATAGATTACCATTATTTGAACAAGATTACTATCAAGAATAAGTATCCTCTTTAGAGAATTGATGATCTTTTCGATCAACTTCAGGGTGCCACTTATTTTTATAAGATAGACCTCAGATCGGGCTACCATTAATTGAGAGTAAGGGAATGTGATATTCCAAAGACATTTTTCTGGACCCACTATGGCCATTATGAGTTGTTATGTGCTTTGGTTTGACCAATGCTCCTGCAACATTCATGGACCTTATGAGCAGAGTATTCAACCCTTATTTAGGTATGTTTGTTATCGTATTCATTAATGACATTATAATCTATTCAAGGAGCGACGAAGATCATGTTAGACATCTCAAAGTAGTTCTCCAAACTCTCAAGGATAAGGGGTTATATGCTAAATTTTTGAAGTGTGAATTTCGGCTTGAGTCTGTGGCATTTTTAGGTCACATCGTTTTCGGTGATGGAATTAGAGTTAAAACTCAGAAAATAGAGGCAGTGCAGAATTGGCCTGGACCCACATCTCCAACTGATATAAGAAGCTTCTTGGGCTTGGCAGGATATTATATAAGGTTCGTTAAGGGGTTCTCATATATTTCATCTGCTTTGACTAAGTTGCCTCAGAAAATAGTGAAGTTTCAATGGTCCGATGTTTGTGAGAAAAACTTGTAGGGATTGAAAACTAGGTTGACTACTACCCTAGTAGTGACCTTACCAGAAGGTACGCAAGGTTTTGTTGTGTATTATGATGCGTCCAGAGTTGGATTGGGTTGTGTGTTAATGCAGAATGATAAAGTTATAGCTTATGCCTCCAGACAATTGAATGTTCACGAGAAAAATTACCCAACCCATGATCTAAAGTTGGCTGCCGTAGTATTTGCGTTGATAATATGGCATCATTATCTTTATGGTGTTCATGTAGATGTGTTCACCGATCATAAGAGTCTTTAGTATGTATTCAGTCAGAAAAAGCTTAATCTCAGACAGAGAAGGTGGTTAGAGTTACTCAAGGATTATGAAATGAGTATTCTATATCACCCAGGTAAGGCTAATATGGTTGGTGATTCTTTAAGAATATTGTCTATGGGTAGTACCGCCCATGTTGAAGAAGAAAATAGAGAGTTAGCAAGATATGTGCATAGACTTACACGATTAGGAGTCCGACTAATGGATTCAACTGAAGGAGGAGTAGTGGTGATGAATGAGGTTGAATCATCATTAGTGTCTAAAGTGAAAGAGAAACAAGACCAAGATCCTATTTTTCTTGAATTGAAGGCAAATGTTCATAAGCAAAAAATGATGGCATTTGAACAAAGGGGAGATGGTACATTAAGGTATCAAGGTCGGTTGTGTGTACCAAGGGTGGATGATATCCAAGAGAGGATCATGGAAGAAGCTCATAGCTCCAGATATTCTATCCATTCGAGTTCCACAAAGATGTATCATGACTTGAAAGATGTATATTAGTGGAATAGTATGAAGAAAGGTATTGCTGAGTTCGTTGCTAAGTGCCCAAATTGTCAACAAGTTAAAGTAGAGCACCAAAGGCCCGTTGGTATGGCTCAGAGATTCCAGAATGGAAGTGGGAGATGATCAACCTGGACTTTATCACTGGTTTGTCGCGGTTTCGCAGGCAACATGATTCCATTTGGGTGATTGTTGATTAAATGACTAAATCAGCCTAGTTTTTACCGGTACAGACTACCCACTCAACATAAGATTATGCCAAGTTATACCTTCAAGAGGTAGTTAGACTTCATGGAGTCCCAGTGTCTTTTATTTCAGATAGAGGTGCCTAATTTACTACACAATTTTGAAAGTCATTCTAGAAAGGCTTAGGTTCCAAGGTGAACTTAAATACTACTTTCCATCCTCAGACTCATGGTCAAGAAGAGTGCACCATTCAGACTTTAGAAGATATGTTAAGGTGTTGTGTGATTGATTTCAAAGGTAATTGGGACGATCATCTACATCTCATTGAGTTTGCTTATAACAATAATTACCACTCTAGCATTCAAATGGCTCCGTATGAGGCTCTTTATGGGAGGCAATACAGATCTCCTATTGAATGATTTGAAATTGGTGAAGCTGGATTGATAGGACCAGACTTAATTCATCAAGCTATGGAGAAAGTGAGAGTTATTCAAGAAAGGTTGAAAACGGCGCAGAGTCGTCAAATATCCTACACTGATGTTAGGAGAAGAGACTCTGAGTTTGAAGTAGATGATTTGGTATACTTGAAGGTTTCACCCATGAAGGGTGTCATGAGATTTGGTAAAAAGGGCAAGCTTAGTCCCCGATATAATGGCCCTTACAGAATAACCAAAATGATTGGTAACATAGCTTATGAGTTGGAGCTACCACAAGAGTTAGCAGCAATTCATCCAATGTTTCACATTTCTATGTTGAAGAAGTGTATAGGCAATCCTTCACTAATCATACCTACAGAAGATATTGGTATTAGGGATAGCTTATCTTTTGAGGAGATTCCCGTGCAAATTCTAGATCATCAGGTTTGTAGTTGAGAACAAAAAAGGTAACATCAGTCAAGGTTCCATGGAGGAATCAATTTGTTGAAGAAGCTACTTGGGAAGTTGAGGAGGATATGAAGAAGAGATATCCACACCTCTTTGAATCCGAAGAAAATCCAAATTAAGGTACTAATACTTTTTTGGCATTTGTTTTAAGTGGCATGTTGTATTTATATTTTGCTTGTTGGGTGTTTGAGCTGAATGTTAGATGATACACCCTTAGTCTACTTAGAGTGATCTCATTCAAGGACAAATGTTCCCAAGGGGGAGATATTGTAACACCCTGCTAATTGAAAGAGCTAGAATTAGAAAGAAACCATTTTGGGAATAACTAATTTGGAAATTTTGTCAAGTTATGCAAAGTATGAGTTTTGGGTCAACTTAAAATGACTATAAATCTTAGCACGGGCTGAGTTTGGTGGGCTACAAGATATATAATTAAAGGACTTTGAATTGTCTTTCCAATGCCACCGAGTTTGATAATTTTTGAGTTTGTATGAGGGAGATATGCCCGTTTGAAGTTAGGCTGTCCGGATAAGGAAAGCCAACCGGATTTTAGAGGGGTAGTACGGTCTTTTCATTACCCAATTTACTTATTTATTTTTTAGAAATTTATTTGGGGTCTAAAATGAGTTAGTTCAGTTTATGCTTCACAAAATTACGCAAGCGTTTTGAGAGAAGAGAAAAGAGGAGACAGAACCAAAGTTCATCGCGTTCCTGAGTTTCGCTTGCGGATTTCACCAAGGTTTAAGTACTACGAGGTATGTGAGATCACATAGTGTTGGGTTCATTCACCCATGCATGAATCATTTTTAATTCAGCGTATTTACATTCTTGAAAGTAGAGTAATTTAGTTCTTGATAGATTTTGTTGAAGTTTCTATTGAGATCTTTGATTGTTTAGTTTTTGAGGAGTTCTTGAGATGATTTGATGAGATTTAAGGTTGTTTTTGAGTGGATTCTTTTATACTTTGGTTGGGTATTCAAATCTAAATGTTTGGGGAAGAAACCAATCGAATCTAGATGGTTTAGGGTTGAAAAACGAACAAGAAATTTCGTGGGATTTCTGGGTAGGGGGCTGGTCACTGCTCCACTCAGTGCGCCAAAGAAACAGCTTTGTAGTTTTGACTCTGGGGCGTCGTGCCACTCAGTGTGGCCCAACCCAGGTTCTGTAATATGAGGTATGACGCCCTCCGCCACTTAGTACGGCAGGGTCGCCAGGTCCTCTGCCCTTTCCCTCTTCTTTCCATTTGAGTTTCCTTGAATCGTACCTATGTTTTCTAGTCATTTTTTACACTCTAAGTTAAATTTAAACATCGAGAGATCATCTATAACATGAGATCATAACCCTTGAATCCATAAATCAAATTCAAGGTAGAGCTAAAGACAAGTCAAGAGAGTTCTTAGGGTCTTTCAAAAGTCTTATACAATCACTTAAAACTTATTTTTAAAGACTTAAGCATTGAGTTGAGAAAGAGTAGAGCTGATTTGATTTCTTTAAAAATAAAGTATGGGGACTAAGTACTCCCAAAGAGCAAATGTTTTCATATTTAAGATGAGAAGAAATACCAATTTCCAAATGAGTTTTCATGAGTAGTTTTGAGTTCCATCTCTTTTAAGAGATAATATTTTGAGTAATAACCTCAAACCGTAGAGAAAGAGTTATGTTTTTAAACATATAAGCTGAGTATTTTGGGAGTAGTATTGAGCATCAATATGGGGACAAGTTTATAATAACTCAAGCTCCATAAACTATATATCCAACGTGGGTAGAGAAGGTCATAATTTTTAGATGAATCCTTAATGCTTTTTAGCATAGACTAGTGGTCCACTTGGTTGAGGCGTTCTATATCCCAGCAAGTTATAGGACAGTTCTAGCAGTGTTGGCGAGTTGTTGTATAATCACATAGCTCTTAGTCATGGTTGTCGGTTAGAGAAACTTCCATAAAACTATATTCTACTTTATTATATATAGATTGAGTTGTTATTGTATGTTTCAATACCTTGAGTTGCTACCTGTTTTTTAAATGCTTTATATAAACTGTATCTTTACTGTTGTTTATTTCTGCATTGAGTTGAGTATTCATGAGTTTAGTAAAGTTGAGGTAAGTGTTTCTTTTAGAATTTAATTCAAGTTTATGTCATGATTAGTTGTCCCCTCGCATACTCGTACATTCAATGTACTGATGCCATTTGGCCTACATCATTTTATGATGCAGATACAGGTAACCATGATCAACACCCAACGCTTCGTTAATCCAGTTGAAAATTCAGAGTAAGTTGGTGAGCCTCCTTGCTTTTTGGAGGATCCTTTTTTACATTGTTTTAGCATTTTCAGTTGTTAAGGTGATCAGGGGTCTTGTCCCGACATCCCTCACAGTTTTAGAGAGTTCATAGACAGATAGTTATAGTCCTTTAGTCTTTGCATTTCATTTGTTGTTATAAGACTTGGTTTGCCACTTTGGCCAGTTGAATGTTTATTTCTAAGACATTCTAAATTATATTGAGACAGTTAAGTGGAGTTGCATATGGTTTCTTTTATTAATGCTTAAAGTCTTCCGCTGAGTAGTAAGCCAGGCCAACGGTTCGCTTGGAGCCATCAATGGTTCTCAAGTGCCAGTCCTGCCCAGGTTGTAGGCTTGGGGCATGACAAACTTAAGTTTAACTCTTTCTCAAGGAGATCTTTCAACTGCTCCTTAAATCATTCAACTCTATTGGTGCTATTCTATATGGCGGAATAGAGATAAGACAAGTATTTGAAAGAATATCTATGCCAAAGTCTATTTCTCTCTTAGGAGGGATTCCGGGTAGATCATATGGAAAGACTTCTGGAAACTATCATATTGAACATCAATTCAACTTATTATATTCATTGAAAGAGAAAAATATTACACAAAAATATTCAGCTTGTTTGGGTTTTTTTTTAAAAAAAAATCAACATACCAGAGTGATGGAGTTCAATTTGAAACTACACTTCTATTTCAATTGCAATGTTAAGAAACACATTTATTGCTTCAAGAAAAGTATTTACAACTTGCAGTAACTTTAGAATCTGTCCATACTTCATATTGAATATGAGTAATTAATTTATTGTGTAGTTATCTATATCTTTGAAATTAAAAGAGGCTCAAATCTAGTCATATTCCTCTATAGGTCATCCGGCACATCCTTGGACCCATGACAAAAGTTTATTAATTCTTGTCTTCTTTTCCTGGTTCACTTCGCACATTAAGGTGCGATAATGTTTTTAAGGTCTTTATGCCCTTACAATGACATACTAAATTTGAATTTTATCTTCAAGAGATGGTAGTATAGATATTTAAGGAATTTTTTTATTGTACCTTGAAAAATTTCAGTAGAGAAAACTTGGAAAAATACTCACTTAACGTGTGCTATTTAATCTATACTAACAAATACTTATAACAATAACATTGCAGAAACATAAACAATAAAGTTTAAAACATGTACTCAAAAACAACAATTAATATCATAAGCACAAATTAATGACTGTAAAAAAACATACTAGGATCTATAACAATAGAATGAAACAGATAGGAAAAAATCGAGCCCATTGAATGTACAATATCCTCTTAAGGAAATTATTTCCCTCTAGTACCTGAGGTTTAAAGAAATAAATTCTCTTAGGATGGAACGATTTTATTCACCAGTGTATTTATACAAAAACAATAGTGTCAGTGAGCCACTCAACTGGAGCAAAGTACACGAATATTTAATTGTGTAGAAGAAGAATTTTTTTTTTAGAATTTTTGTTGTTTTAAAATGAGAGGGAGCCCCTCTATTTATAGACAACAAAGGGTAGTTTGAACAAATGTTTATTGTGCCTTATTAGAAAATTCACAGCTCTTTCGAAAAGTCACAACTCTTCGAAAAGGGCACAACCTTTCATAAATGCTACAACCTTTCATAAAAGATGAAATTCTTCGATGTCATGACCCAGACCGCCGTGATTGGCACCCACACTAACCCTTCAGTGAAAGAACAATTACTACAACCCAACTAAGCAACGTAACAAAAAATTAAGAATTTAAAGATACAAAAGCAGGTTTAAATGATTAAAAAGAAATAGAGTTCCCAAAACTCCAAAGGTTTTAAATAAGCAATTAAACAAACTATTGTGGAAGTCAATCCCTAGAACCTGAAAGTCGTTTTACTAAAACTCTACAAATCAACAAGTCTAAGAAAAGGGGTGCAACCCTGAAACTAAACATACGAATAATTCTAACTATAGAGTCTGAGTCCGAAAGAATAGACTAAACAATAGAGGACCCATGGCAGCCTGGAAGAAATGGTTGACCCTTGAATCCGGTCTCGATCAGTGATCTCCTAACTAAGGTTTGTCAGTTGCCGCCTGAAGATGCCTTGTACTCAATAAAGAATGTGCAACTGCAGTATCAAGGCACAACCACAGTGCACTGGTAGGATCACATTGTTACTCCAGTAAGTGAAATACAAGCAGGTAATTACAATACATTAAACACACATATTTAGAATACATAGTTCGCTTAGCATTTCAAGAGCAACATACAATTTCCCAATATCAATGATAGGTAGACATGAACATAATAATCACAAGTGGTTCTCTCATGGAACCCACAAATTGTTAGTGTGTTAGAACGTGACACCCGATCCAATATATGTGTTGGAACGTAACACCCGATCCAATATGTGTGTTAGAATGTGACACCTCATCTTATGTATATGTTGGAACGTGACACCCAATCCAATCAGCACAACCACAATTACAACCATACCATAATGAATAGTACATATAGTCATATGGTCAAGTAACAGTTCATGGCATGTAATTGTTCGCACATAACCATTTCGTTAGATTCGATTCACATTTCACTATTCACATACACATATGCATACAATGAAGTAATTATCCGACATATATCACACAAATAGGAAATCAAACCATCACCTACCTCGAAAAACCAAGCTTGAATCCTCCTAAGACACTTGAGCCTTCCTTTTTCAGATTCTTTCCTCTTGTTCTTGGTCTAAACACAAGTAGTTAACTCAAGGATCAATAAACAAGACCTAATTTACCCGGATAACAATCAAACTATCAACCCAAGGCCAAACCTATGATCCTAATATTCAACTAGGGCTTTTCCATCATCAACTTCAAGCCAAAACCCTCCCCAACGATAATTACCCAAGATTCTAAGTTCTAATAATCAAAATACAAATTAGTGGAGTAATTAACTTACCTTTAGCACTAGAAATCATGTAAAACCGTCAAGAATTGCCCTGGGTCTTCTCCTAGCTCTCAAGAATTAAGTTTTGCAGAAAATAACAATTTTGGGGTTTTTCCCGACTTAAGTTCGCAATTGGCCCGCCACGGTGGACTCCATCCCACCACAACAACCCCGCCCTGGTGAGATTAATCCCGCCCTGGAAGTTTGCACAGAGACAGAAGATCGGAGTTTGAGATACAAGCTCCCATTTCACAACACACCTTCAACCCTAGACGTTCTAAACCTACCCTTTCACGCCAAGATCAGTTTTGGGAGTTCTGCTTGCCTAAATTTGATTCCATAAAGCCGTACAGGCTCATTAACATCCTGTCTATCCACTCATGTGATTAATTTCATAATTAAATCCACCATTCATTAACTAATTTCCCTAGACCTCACCAGACTCATATTTCATCCAAGTCTGGCCTAGGCTAGAAATTTCCAACTCACTACTCAAAAGTTTTCTAGCCCAAATTCTTTCCCCATTGGCTTTTCCATAACGACTGGAATGTGTCGTTACAATAGACACCAATTTACCCATCACTAGTCCCCGAGTGATAAACTAGGAAAAACTGGCTAAGGTAAAAGTAGACTGAATCGTTGAATAATTAGGGATACTTGTCTTACATGTCCTTCTCGATCTCCCAAGTAGCTTCCTCAATCGAATGATTCTTCCATTGAACTTTCACGAACTTTATCCCTTTGGTCCCTAACTTCCGGACATCGCGATCAAATATTGATATTGGCTCCTCCTCATACTGAAGGTCCTTGTCTAATAGAATTGAGTTCCACTTTATGATGTAATCTCATCACCATGATACTTTTTCAACATGGACACATGAAACACTGGATGGACTCCGCATAGGCTAGGGGGTAAATCCAACATATAAGCCACTGGCCCTGCACAGTCAAGAATCTCAAATAATCGAATGTAGAGAGGACTAAACTTGCCCTTATTGCCGAATCTGTGACACTTTTAGAAGAACTTGCTCACCAGCCTAAAATGTCATGTTGCTTACCTTATGATCTGCATATTTTTTCTGTCGACTCTGGGCTGTTAGAAGCTTAACTTGCATGTTTCTCACTTTATCTTAAGAATCTTTCAACAAATCAACCTCCAAAGGTTTCAAGTATCCAGCCTCAAACCATCTTACGGGTGAGCTCCATCCCCTCCGATAAAGTGCCTAGTATGGTGTCATGTCAATGCTGGAATGGTAATTGTTATTATAGGAGAACTCACACAAAGGTAGGAACTTATCCTAATGCCCTCCAAAGTCAATCACACGTGCCCTCAACATGTCCTTTAACACTTGAATAGTTCTCTCTGACTGCCCGTCCGTCTATGGATGGAAGGCTGTACTGAAAGTGCGTTGAGTGTCCAACTCATCATGTAATTCTCCCCAAAACTTGGGTGTGAACTGCGTACCACGGTCTGAGATGATATAAAGGGGAACCCATGCAACCTCACTATTTCCTTGACATAAACCTTAGCCAACTACTGAGCATTATAGTCTACTCTGACTAGAATGAAGTGGGCTGACTTAGTCAGTCTGTAAACCACCGCCTAAATAGAATCAAACTTTCCCAAGATCTTGGGAAGACCAACCACAAAATCCATAACTATCCTCTCCCACTTCCGTTCAAGGATGGGTATTCGCTGAAGCAAACCTGCAGGCCTTTGGTGCTTATGCTTTACCTGCTGATAGTTTTGGCACTTAGCCACAAACTCAGCTATGTCTTTCTTCATACCAAGCTATTAATAAAGTCATTTTAAATATCGGTACATCTTAGTCACACCCGGATGAATAGAATACCGCAAACCATAAGATTCTATCAACATATTGTGAATCAAGTCATCCACTCGGGGAACACAAATTCTTCCCTTAAAACTGAGGAGGCCACTCGCATCAAGAGCCACATCTGCCAGACACTGTATTCTTTCTGAGCTCATTCAAACTCTCATCCTCAAATTGTTTGGCCTTGATCTCCTCAATGAAAGTAGGCCTAACCCCAATGTTGGCAAATACCCCACATTTCTCTGAGATACCTAACTACATAAACTTAGACTCCAAGGTTTGAATCTCCTTGGCCAAAGGTCGCTTAGACACACTCAAGCAAGCTAGACTATCCATGAACACTGCCTTCCGGCTTAATACGTCTGCCACCACGTTAGCCTTACCCGAATGATACTGGATGTTAACATCATAATCCTTGAATAACTCCATCCACCTTTGCTGTCTCAGATTCAGGTCCTTTTAAGTGAATACATGTTGTAGACTACGATGGTCAGTACACACCTCACACTTGATACCATAAAGGTAATGCTGCCAAATCTTAAGGGCAAACGCTATTGTTGCCAACTCTAAGTCATGTGTTGGGTAGTTCCTCTCATGCACTTTCAGCTGCCGCAATGTATAACCTATAACATTCTTATCCTGCATCAACATAACACCCAAAATCGAATGTTCAGCATCAAAATAAATAATGAAATCTTTACTTTCCGCTGGCAGTGCTAGAACAGGTGTTGTGGTTAAAATGGTCTTAAGCTTTTGGAAGCTCTCTTCAAACTTGTCAGTCCACTCGAAAGGCACATCCCTCTTAGTCAGCCTTGTCAATTGCGTGACGATAGCAACAAAGTTTTTCACAAACCTACGATAGTAGCTGGCTAGCCCCATAAAACCCCTAACTTCAGTCACAGAGCTAGGTCAGACCCATTTCTTGACTACTTTGATCTTTTGGTGATATACCATTACCCCTTCATTTGAAACCACTTGCCCCAAAAAGGCAACTGTAGTCAACCAGAACTTACACTTGGAAAATTTTGCATACAACTTCTGTTTTCCAAGGACACCCAAAACAATATAAAGATGGTCGGCATGCTTTTACTTACTCTTCGAATAAACCAAAATGTCATCAATAAAAGCTATAAGAAAAGAATCCAGGAAAGTTTTGAACACACCATTCATCAAACTCATGAAGGTTCCAGGTGCATTGGTCAACCCAAACGACATCAATAAAAACTCATAGTGCCCATAGCGGTCCTGAATGTAATTTTTGGTACATACTCAGGCCTAATTTTCAATTGATGGTAACCAGACCTTAGGTCAATCATAGAGAAAACTGATGCACCTTACAACTGGTCAAATAGATCATCTATTCGAGGTAACAGATAGTTATTCTAAATGATGACCCTATTCAACTGTCGATAGTATATGCAAATCCACATACTACCATCCTTCTTCTTAACAAACAAGACAAAAGCACCTCATGGGGAAGAAGTAGGATGGATGAAACCTTTATAAAAAAGCTCTTGGATTTAAGCCTTAAGCTTTCTCAATTCTATCGGAGTCATGCGATAAAGAGGGGTTGAAATGTGGCGAGTGGCCGGTTCCAATTCAATGAAGAAATCTATATCTCTATCCGGAGGCATACCAGGCACATAGATATGAAACACTAGATTGAATTTAGACACTACAGGAATAAACTCAATAGAGGGAGACTCAATATCAACATCCCAAATATGAGCCAGTATTCTAAACATCCCTGCCCCACCAGTTTCCTAGCCCAAACAAAAGATATGACCTTAGCTGACTTAGGCATGTACACCCCTTCCCAGTCTAACTTTTCCCTACCCAGGATCTCTAGAGTCACAAACTTAGCATTATAATTAAGCACAACATAATAGGGGGACAACCAAGTCATGCCTAAGATTATATCGAAGTCAGTTATATCCAGGATCACTAAGTCAGCCCAAGTCTGAAAACCCATAAACAAAATGGGACAAGCACGATATACATGGATGACTATGACAGACTCTCCAATCGGGGTACAAACATGGATGGGGGCATCAAGTACATCACAAACCGTATCAAATCCCAAGGCAAGTTGAACTGACATATATGAATAAGTAGAACCCGAATCAAACAAAATAGTGGCCATCCGATCACATATAAGAATAGTACTATGATCACTGCATCAAACACCTCAGCCTTGGTCTTGCCCGAAAAGGCATAACACTGAGCCATTTCATCTTGACGGACAACCTTCTTACCTGGATGCACTATTCCTCTACCTGCATTACCTTTTCCCCGGCCTCTACGGCCTCGCTGATTCCCTTATCGCCCATCTTGTGGACATCTTTTGCCATTATTACCATTGCCCGCAGGTACCACTACTATAGTTTGTTGTTGTGCGGGGTCAAACATGAGCCATTATGCCCCAATGGGGACAATCTCTACTCATATTCCTAGGTTCTCCATAATTGTAACAACTGCAGTCAAAAGACCTGAGTAAAATTATGTTGTGGAGTTCTCGAATAACCACCTGTAGAAGTGGGCATGGCTAACTGAATTGGTCAGGCTGCAAGTGTTGGCTTACCTCAACCTCTATAGTAGGAACTATGGAAGTTACTAGTGCTTTTGGGCTTTTTAGCCAAAGCCTTGACCTGGCCATCATGTCAAACTCCCTCCACTTTCTTCACAAAATCTGTCACCTCATTAAAACTTTTTCCTGTAGAGGTCATGTGAACAGACAATACTTGTGATTCGGGGTTCAATCCCTTGACGAATAGACAAATCCTCTCCTTCTTAGTAATTACCAATTGTGTAGCATATCTAGACAAGGCATGAAAGTTAGCCTCATAAGCAGCTACAGTCATACCACCCTGTTCCAAAGCCATGAACTCATTCTTCTTGCGATCCCTCAAAGTCCGGGGCACATACTTTTCCAGAAACAAAGCATGAAACTGCGTCTAAGTGAGTGGGGGTAAGACCAATGATATGTATTCTACAGGAGCTCTCCACCACTTCTTAGCTTTACCTTGAAGCTGGAAGGTCATGAATTCTACTCCATGCTGATGTACAATACCTAACTTGTGAAGCCTTTCATAGCAATCCAAAATGAACTCATAGGTGTCCTCACTCTTAGAACCATGGAACATAGGCGACTTCAGCTTCAGAATCTTAGCCAACATCTCATGCTCGGTACCAGTCATCACAGGACCCAGTAGGGGACTTTTAAAGGCATCAATGCCTAATGCTCCACCCACCTTAGGAACAGTAATAGTAATTGAGGGATTTGCTGGGGGTTGAGTCACTTGCACCGTGGGAAGGACTCCAGGGCTGACCAATCCCTTCAGAAAGTTCATGATCTGCTAAGCTAACATTGGGTCTAAGGGAGGAATACCTATAATCTCAACAAGTACCTCCTTCTCTGGTCCAACATCCTCCTCGTTTTTTATTTCCACATTCTCTAATATATCTTCTTATGGTGCAGGAGGGGCCTCTTCCCTAGGAAAATTTTCAACTAGGGCTCCACTCCTTGCGGGTGCTACCTTTCCTCAACCTCTACCCCTGTCTCTTCCTCTACCCCTACCTCGACCGCAGCCTATTAGAACGGGCTCCTCAACTGGCTCATTGATAGGGGGCTACGGGCTTGACGTCATTGTATCGCGTATTAACCATCTGCGAATAGAATAGTGAAAGAGAATTAGATACCAATTTGGATCACCAGATACCAATTGGAATCAAGTCATAGCACGAAGGGAGAAGAAAGACAGAGAGATTTCCTAAAGTTCTATAGCCTCTCGAAGAAAAGTATAGACGTCTCTGTACCATTCTACAAGACTCTACTAGACTCGTTTTGGTACAAGAAAAGCAATGAACCTAGGGATCTGATAGCAACTTTGTCACGATGCAGACTGTCGTGATTGGCACCAACACTAACCTTCCGGTAGGAGAACCATTACTACAACCCAACTAAGCAACTTAACGAAAAACTAGGCATTTAAAGATAAGGAAACAAATTTAAATGATGGATAGAAACAGAGTTCCCATAAACTCCAAAGGTTTTAAATAAATAATTAACCAAACTATTACAGAAGTCAACCCCTAGAACCTGAAAGTCATTGTATCAAAACTCTACCAATCAACAAGTCTAAGGAAAGGGGGTGCAACCTCGAAACTAAACATACGAATAATTCTAACTATAGAGTCTAAGTCTGAAAATAATGGACTAAACAATAGAGGACCCATGGCAGCCTGGAAGAATTAACTCACCCTTGAATCCGGTCTCGACCAGTGATCTCTTAACTAAGGTTTGTCAGTAGCTGCATGAAGATTCCCTGAACTCAACAAAGAAAGAGCAAGTGTAGTATCAGTGCGCAACCACAGTGTACTGGTAGGATCACGCGGCTACTCCAGTAAGTGAAATACAAGCATGTAATTACAACACAGTAAACACACATATACATAATACATAGTTCAATTAGCATTTCAGGGGCAACATAAAATTTCCCAATATCAATGACAGGTAGACATGAACATAATAATCACAAGTGGTTCTCTTATGGAACCCATACCCAAACTATGAGTGTGTCAAAACGTGACACCCAATCCAATGTACGTGTCGGAACGTGACACTCGATCCAATATATGTGTCGGAACGTGGCACCCGATCTAATGTATGCATCAAAATGTGACACTCGATTCAATCAACACAACCACAATCACAACAACAATCACAACCACACTATTATGAATAATACATATAGTCACATGGTCAAGTAACGGTTCATGGAATGTAGTTGTTCACACATAATCATTTCATTAGATTCGATTTACATTTCACTATTCACATACACACATGCATACAAAGAAGCAATTATCCGATATATATCATATAAACAGGAAATCGAACCATCACCTACCTCGAAACCAAGCTTGAATTTTTCTAAGACACTTGAGCCTTCCTTTTACGGATTCTTTTTGCTTTTTCTTGGTCTAAACACAAGAAATTAACACAAGGATTAATAAACAAGGCCTAATTTACCTCAATAACAATCAAATTATCAATCCAAGGCCAAACTCATGATCCTAATACTCAACTATTGCTTTTCCCACAATCAACTTCAGGCAAAAACCCTCTCCCAATGATAATTACCCAAGATTCTATGTTCTAAGAATTGAAATATGGACTAGGGGAGTAATTAACTTACCTTTAGCACTAGAAATCGTGCAAAACTTTCAAGAACTACCCTGGGTCATCTCGTAACTCTCAAGAACAAAGTTTTGTAGAAAATAACAATTTTGGGGTTTTTCTCGACTTAAGTTCGCGACTGGCCCACCCCGGCACACCCCATCCTGCAACAACGACGCCGCCTTGGTGGCTTGCATGGAGACAGAAGCTCAAAGTTTGAGTTCCAAGCTCCCATTTCACAACACACCTTCAACCCGGGATGTTCTAAAACTACCCTTTCACGCCAAGATCAATCTACTCACCCGAATTCAATTCCGTAAAGTCGTACAGGCTCTTTAACGTATTGGCTATCCACTCATGTGATTCAAATTCATAATTAAATCCCTCATTCATTACCATATTTCCCTAGACCTCACCTAACTCAGATTTCATCCAAGTCTGGCATAGGCAAGAAATTTTCAAGTGACTACTCAAAAGTTTTTTGGCCCAAATTCTTTCCCTATTGGCTTTTCCATAATGACTGGAACATGTCGTTACATTCACTGAAGTCATAACTTTTCATTAAAGGGGAAGGCTAGTTTTGAAAATAAATACATTGTTCTGGTAGTTGATTATGTCTTCAAATGGGTGGAAGCCATGGCATTACCAGATAATGAAGCAAGAAGTATCATAAGATTTCTTAAAAAGAATATTTTCACTAGGTTTGGTACCCCAAGGGCCATTATAAGTAATAGAGGTTCATACTTTTGCATCATCAATTTTCAACACTTCTATGTAAGTATTGATTCAAGTACAAAGTAGCCACTCCGTACCATCCACAATCTAGTGGAGAAGTCGAACTGTCAATTCAAGAGATAAAGAACATCTTAGCCAAAATGGTAAATGTCCACCATACTGATTTGTCTTGCAAGCTTGACGACTCACTTAGGTCTTATCGGAAGACATTCAAGTCCTCTACAAGTCCTAGTAGTTGGTATTTGGTAAGGCATGTCATCTACCAATTGAGTTAGAGCACAAAGCTTTATGGGCATTGAAAAAGATAAATTACAATTGGGATGTGCCTTCTAAGAATTGTGTGCGCCAAATCCTTGAATTAGATGAATTTTGGCTTTAAGAATATGAAAGCTCCTCTCTCTTTAAAGAGAAGGTCAAGAAATGACATAATGTAAAGATTTTATCTCACAAATTTAGGGTGGGGGATCCCGTCCTCCTATTTAATTCAAGGTTGAAACTCTTTCCGTACAGGCTCAAGTGCAGGTAGACTTGCCCACACACAATAACAAAAGTGTATGGAAATAGAGCAATTGAAATTGAAGATACAAAGGGGTGAGATTCAAAGTCCATGGTCAAAGGTTAAAGGTATACTTTGCGGAAGGTCATGGCAAGTTGTGAAGGTGGTGTACTTGGATGATGCTTGAAGGGATATCCATATTGTGCCGCGCAACTTTAAAGTGATTTTTTTCCACCATGAGACTATAACTCCACTCTCACCCACCATATCATAGCCACATAAGCGCCACATCATAACCATGTGTAACGACCCTAAAATCTAGTAGGTTGAACTAGAGCTTGACGAGTGTCATTTTGAGTTAGTTTTAGGTTATGAGTTGTTTGATGTTGTCCCGAGCTTTTTTTGAGGGGTTTAGGGGGTAAAATGTCGAGGTACAACTCACCAAGGACCACCCTAGGGGTCCTTGAGGAGGACCCTTAGTCTAACCCTAAGACCCCAAAGAACCTTGAAAGTTGCCAAAAATTTGATAACCTACGGATGGAGTTCACGACCCGTAGGCCCATCCACACCCCGTAGATGGCCTCCATAGGTCAACACCTCCAAAACCATGCCCTAGCCCCAGACCATGGACCAACAGTATGGTCCGTGGGTCTAGGGCGTGAACCATCACTGTTTTCTGGTTTGGACACGGCTTGGGCAAGGGTCACTTGGTAAATTGTTAATTAATTCTTTAAGTGGAGGGACGGTTTTTTTAAGTTAATTAAGGTATTTTAAGAGTATTAAAAGTATTAAACTCTATTTTAGACTTCATTATTTTCAAAACCCCAAATCGAACCTCTCCTCCCCTCCAAAAGTTCTCTCTCTACAAACCTCTATTGGAGGTAAAGATTTCAAGCTTCCAAGGTCAAATCTTCAAGTTTATCAAGGGGTTTTCATGGGATTCTTTTTTAAAAAGGTATGGTGGTCTTCATCCTTGACTTATTTTCTTTCAAGGATCCAATCTAAAAAATGATTTCAATTCTCCAATGTTTTCTCTAAAACCCTAGTTTTCAATCTATGCATGGGTTTGATTCTAAATGATATCTAAAGGCTTTATTGCATTGAATTAGGAATGAATTGTTGATTTAAAGATGAATTAAGATGATTTCTTCCTAGAACCTATGTTTTCCCCCAATTTCCTAAATTACGATTTGTGATTGGGAGTTTATAGATTATGCAAGTATGTTGAATTGTTGATGTTTATATTGAATTAAGTGATTGAATCATGCCAATTTCATTATCTATTGTAGTATCTTGGATTTATGTATTGATGTTGGTTCTTAGCCTTGAAGGTCAAGTTATGATAAAATTGCATATTAAAGTAGAATTGTGATTGATCTATTAATCCACTTGAAAGGTTCAGGTGTTTAATTACTATGTATGATTGTAATATGAAGTATGTGTGTGTGATCTAAATGAATGAATTATGATCATTCTTAGAAACTAATTGTGTTAGGATTGAATATTATCTCTCCATTAACACTTGTGAATGATGGTGATTCTGTGAAAGGCTATTCTCACATACACACACTTGAATAAAGAATGAATGAAGTTCAATGATAATGTTAATGATGATGAAGTACAATTTGAAAGGCTATTCTCAATTGTACTCTAATAAATGAAAAGACATGTTGTGAAAGGACTTCTCACAATATGGGATTCCTAGGTGAAAGGATATTCTCATCTTTGAATCTATGAGCTTTCCAATGAATGAATGTTGGGTTTGAGATGGATGACCATACGTTAGTGGAGGCGGGGTATCTAGTAGCAATCTCTTATCCTATAATAATGTACGAATGTAATGAATGTCAAATACTCCGTGGGGAATAACGCTAAGCTCCGAGTGGAAATGAATTAAGATGGGTGCTCATACATGAGTTGAGGCAGGGCACTTAGTAGCAATCTCTTGAGATGGATACTTATATGTTAGTTGAGGCGGGGTATCTAGTAGCAATCTCCCTATCCCATAAACTATGTGCCCACATAGGTCTATCTAGTGGATGCACTTAAGGCTAAACAAACAATGGTCCTACCTTAGGTAAGTAGAAATCCCTTTATGCGGTGAGGGTGACACCGGGATTCCATGTTAAGCTCACATGGTCTATGTCGGTTAAATCTTACCCCCACAAAGAATGTTAATGATATGTGGCTTCTTAAATATGTACTACTTAGTGTGGGTGGTGGAATGGGACACTATCTATGCATTGCACAAGTAGGCATTTGAGGGAGGTCATGGTGTGTTCCTTTATAATGTTAATGAATGAATGGGCTCTTATGATGACATTTATGAGAATGTTGATCTCATGTCTTATGAATGAAGGTGCTCTTACTATAATGAAGCTAATGAGAATGTTGACTCTTATATGCTTAAAAGTGAAGATGCATCCTATACTTGGATTGTATTATGAGTTACTTCCTTGTCATGACTTATTGTATATGAATGTGCCTTGTCTATGGTGACTTCAAAGGAGTACTTAGTGTGTGTAGTAGTATGGGATGCTACTTGCACATTGCACAAGTATGACTTAGAGTTGTCTTAGATGGTGGTCTTAATGTGATGATGTGATTCATGTTATCATTATGTCTCTTATATGCCTTTATTGTGTAAAGGTGGAAACGATGAATGGTAAGTTCACTCTTGGTGACCTTAATGTGGTACCTTGGTGTGGGTAGTGGTATGGGACGCTATCCATACATTCCACAAGGTATAGCATTAAGGTTACTTGAGGTGAAGGTTTAAAGTAAAGGTAATGGGTTATATGGTTGACCATGTTCTAATGTGAATAAATGACTTGCATGTTGGTTGTGACTTATATTATGCCTCTTTTATCAATGTTCATGAAGTTTTACCAACATGGCATATAACATGACTTCCAAACATAAATGTCCTTTTTAAGCATGTTTTTGCATGGCTATCATACTTCGTACTTTATGTGCTAACCCATTCTTCTTCATGTTTTTACTACAAAGTGTAGGTTCCGCTAAGTAATTTTCATTTCTCTAGTGAAGCTTGGGATTAGAGTTCTCCAAGACATTTTGGGTATGTCCTCATAGATCGAGGACAAGTGTTTCACAAGTTTCTTTCCTTTTCATGTAATAGACTACTTTAGATTTCTATTGTAAAGGGTCGTGCCCCTATTTTTGTTCAAGGTTGTGTCTAAGATGGCCATGTGAGATATAGAATTCCACTTGCATTTAAATGTTTTTGAATGATTAGATTGTATGGTTTTATAAATAAAAGTTTTAAATTCCATACTATTTCTATTACCTATGCAATGAATGAGCTATGAGGCTTGTATAAGACCCCTTCGGGGTTGAGTACGTCATGTCGCTTCCGGGGTGTAGACTCGGATCGTGACACCATGTAGTGTAACACCTCAGATTCAAGAAAGGCTAGAAATGGGTCAAGTGGGAAACTCAAAAGCCCAAATAGTGTACCATGAAACCCTCCACGAAGCCCTAGATGAGCCGTGAAGGGGACCACGGTTTGTTAACGGGCTCATGGTAGGTTTCCAGAACCTGCCTTATGCAGGCTTCACTTTGACAGACCCTTAGAAGGGTTGTTAGGGTGATCGTGAAGGAGGTCAGGTCAGTAGGGGTTCTCCTCTAACTACTGGTCAAGGGCCACACACATCACAACAGCCCGTGAAGTCGTTCGTGAAGGGTTTTCATTAGAGTTAGAGTTTAGGGTCAACTTCAAATGATCATATGTTTTAGAACAGAATGAATTAGGTGACCCATGACCTATGAAATTAAATATCACTGAGTACTCTTTCCAACGCCACCAAGTTTGCCTAATTCCAAGTTCGGAGTAAAAATTTATGCCCAAAATAGTGAAGCTCTAACGAACAGAAATTCTTCACGACCTCTTTGACGGGCATGGTAGTGCATGACGACATGACGACACGTTTTGGGCTTCCACTGACCCAATTCGGCAGTTTTTAGTCAGGGGTTTTAGGGTCTTTTCCTAATTATTTAAACTCAATACTATGTCATTTTTCCTTCAACCCAAAGCCCTATATAATGACTTTAAACCCCCAAATCACCCAGACTCAATTAATTCTCTAAAATTCTCCAAAGAAGATCAAGATCTTCCTCTCAAATATTTCTCTCTCTAGAAGTTGAAGAAGAAAGTTAGGGTTTCAAGATCAAGCCTTATAATCCTTCATTGCTTCCAAGCTTTGGCATCAAGGTATGATAGTTTTCATCCATGGAGCCCTTTCCTCCAAGGAGTTCTCAAATTCTCCAACTTACAAAGTTAAAATCTCCAATTGAGTTAGGGTTTTTCTTGCATGTCATGGATTCCTTTCAATGTTGATTTATGAACTTTTATGCATGAATTGATAAAATCTCATGATTTTAAGATGAATCCACATGAACCCATGCATAACCCATGTTTTCTATGCCATGGTGATATAATGTGGGTCTTGAACTATGAAAGATAAATTTAAGAAAAAAAATACGCATACCTTCTCTTTATGAAATTGATGTAAATGAATTTGAAGATGCTTTGACTTTGAAAGTATGATGAAGTTTATGAATTATTGAAAAGGATGCATGTTTATGAAAGTATGTTTATGACTCAAATAAGCTTATAGAGGAATTTTCTATATAGCTTGGCCACATGACATAAATGACATCTAGATTTGCCCTCAATGCTTTTCGGGCTATTTTCCTAAACTAGGTCTAGAGTAGTATGGTATCCGGATACGTCATCAATGATTATAGGCCATGATTTCAAAACTATTTCCATTAGTATTAGGGAATTTCTAGCATGAAGTGAATGACTATGGGCCTTAAAAGCTATTATGAAAAGATCATAGACAGTGAAAGTTTTTCTCATGCATAGTCTAAGGAGCTATCCTATGATATCTTTAGCTTGGATTGGTTGCTTAATTATGCCTTTCCATGAACCATGAGATAAGTTAAGATTAATAACTATTCTATGGGATTAGAGGATACTGAGATGGAAACTCTCCCGAGTTGAGGTCGGGTTTCTAGAAGAAATCTCATTATCACTTACCTATGTGCCCCCATAGGATTATTTTCTAGTTAGACATTAGCTAGTGGATCCACTTTAGCTCAGATTCATGGTTCTACCTTGGCAAGTAGGACAACCCTTTTTGGTATGGGAGACACCGGAGTTCCATGTTATAGCTCGCATGGTCTTTATGTCGGTTAATGCTACTTCCCACAATAATTAACTAAGGTTACTTCAAGAAGTATCTCACATATGTTCAAAGATAATTTCTACTTGCATTAATCATGATTACATTTTATGTTTTCTAACCCTCTTATCTTATATTTTGACTTGATCTTTGCATATCACGAAAATGTCCTTTTTGCATGATTTCATACCTTTATGCATGGCTATCATACTTAGTGCATTTATGTACTAATGCATACTCTTGCCTATATTTCCGAAAATGTAGGGATTGACCTTAAAGATTCACACTTATGTGTCTAGGGATCTCATATAGAAGATTGAAGATTGGTGAGTCCTCATGTTCCTAGTACCGACTACCGAGCTTGATTTCCTTTTTGTCTTTACTTTCAGTTTTGGAACTTCATGTGCGGGCTATGTCCCGGTCATTTCTTTTGCACTATATGGCTTTGAGACAATATTTAGACTTTCGATTTTCTCTATAAAACTTTTATATGTTGAAACTTTCTTTTAAATCTTTTTTTAACCCTATGATCTTGTATGATGCATGCTAAGTGGCTTGTATAGGGCCTCTCGGGGTCTTGTACACCATGTTACACCTAGGGGATACTTAGGTTATGACAAACTTGGTATTCAGAGCACAAAGTTTAGAAAGGTCCTAGGAAGTCTTGCAAGCCACGTCGAGAGAGTATTGTTCATGACTATAAAGCGTGCCACATTTATGAATGAGAGGCTATAAGATGTTTAGGAAACTCCACTTCTTCCATTACTCTTAAGTCGTGAGAAAGAGTGTAACTCTTGGTGTCCTTCTCTTCTAGCCCCTATTTATGATTTTCAGAATATATATCTCCACGAAGGAATCATATGAGAAGGAATAGGAATGTTCCTGAAAATGTGATACAAGAGGTTCCTCATGTGCCGGTCAACCCTCTGGCCAAGCAAGTAACTAATGGTGAGTTTTGTGCCATATTTCATGCATTGGCCCAAGCTATGATGGCCCAATCAAATAGAGAGTTTGTGGCTCCCATGAACCCAAGGGTAGGTACGATAGCAACAAAGGTGAGGGACTTTATTAGAATGAATCCTTCGGTATTTCATGGATCTAATATTGAGGAAGATCCTCAAGAGTTCATTTATGAGGTGTATAATATGTTGATAATCCTGGGAGTGACGCCGGTATAAAAGGAGGAATTGGCCGCTTATCAACTTAAAGGTGTTTCTCAAGTTTGGTTCAACCAATAGAAAGAAGAAAGGGTGGTAGATGAGGGTCCTTTTGATTGGGAGAAATTTAAGGTTGCTTTTCTTGATAGGTTCTTTCCCCTTGAGATGAGGGAGTAAAAGGTACTTGAGGTCACTAAACTTCATCAAGGGGATGTGAAAATAAAGAAGTATGCCTTGAAATTCACACAATTGTTTGAATATGCTCCTACTATGGTTGTTGATCCAAGGGCAATGATGAGTAAGTTTGTGTCAGGTGCTTCTGACTTAGTGGTTAAAGAATGCCTAACCGCCATGTTTGTTAAGGAGATGGATGTCTCCTCTTTGATGGTGCATGCACAAAAAATGGAAGAAGAAACGCTTAAGGGGAAAACTAGGGATTCAAATAGTGCAAGAAGACATGCTGGTGGATCTTCATGGTCTACTTGTGATAGGTGTGGGAATAAGCATGAAGGTAAAATATTAGCCAGCACGAATGGTTGCTTCGGTTGTGGAAAGAGAGGTCACAAGATACAAAATTGCCTAATTCTTACTTTTAAGGAAATGGATAGGGTAGGCAAGATCAAACTCGACAAGATCACTAGAGTTCCTCGGATGTGGTAATTGGTAAGTTAAGATCTTTTTGCTTGTGGTTATGCATTGCTTGATATTGAGTGTTTCATTAGATATGGTAAGACTCCATGTATGGAGATTCTGTTTGGATTAGTCCTTGAAATCCTTGTGGAAACTTCTTAAGTGTTTACTTGTATCAATGGTTTAGTGGTTTTTAAGACTTTGGTGTTATGTTTGGGATTGAGGGTGATGAATTTGAAAAGACTAGTGGGTTTTTCTCCAAAAGGGGAGATGGTGTGCTTCATGGTTGGTACGTGAGTAGACTAGTGGGGTTTTCTCCAAAGGGGGAGATAGTGTGCTTCATTGTTGGTACGTAAGTAGAACTATGTTCGTTCTAGAAGAGTTCCTTGTTATGGTTTGATGGACGAAAGTGTGAGGGCGATGTGATTTCTTAGTATCCATATATCTTTTCTTTATCTTCGAGTCTAGCTTGAGGTCTTAGCTCCCCATGGTTCACTCTTTAGTATTCTTGTGTCTTATTCATCCTCGTGATTCTTCATGCATGCACGTTTATGAAAAAAATTGATTTTGACAAAAAATATGATTTAGTTTAATTGATTGATTTCTTCATGCTTATGTGCATTGAGTATGAGTTACATATAGACCTTATGAAAAGATGTTTTGAATATGCTTTATCTTGGAGTTGAAATATCCTGCTGATTCATATTGGGCTGCTAGGTCTGGGATATTTTGAACATGATTTAGCTTGGAGTTGTGATTTCTCCTTGGTTATGTGCATTTCGATGAAGTTTCATTAATGATTGGGTTGTTAGTTTCTCTCCTACTCTTTTCATGCTAGTTTAAGTTCAATTTGAGGACGATTGTTCCCAAGAGGGAGATATTGTAATACCTCATATTCGAGAAAGGCTATAAATAGGTCAAGTGGGAAACTCACAAGCCCAAACAGTGGACCATGTAACCCTCCACAGAGCCCCAGATGAGCCATGAAGGGGACTATGGTCCGTTAAGGGGCTCATGGTAGATTTCCAAAACCTGCCCCATGCAGAATTCACTTTGACAGTCCCTTAAATGGGTCATAAAGAGGGAGACGGGTCGTTAGGGCGATCGTGAAGGGGGTCAGGTCAGTAGGCGTTCTTCCATAGTCAGGGGATGTAGGGTTTTTTCCTAATTGTTTTAACTCAATACTATGTCATTTTTCCTTTTAGCCAAAGCCCTATATAATGATTTTAAACCCCCAATCACCCAAACTAAATTTATACTCTTAAATTCTCAAAATAAGCTTAAGCTTTTCCTCTCAAATATTTCTCTCTCTACAAGTTGAAGAAGAAAGCTAGAGTTTCAAGATCAAGCCTCTGAATCCTCCATTGCTTCCAAATTTTTGGAATCAAGGTATGATAGTTTTCATCCATGGAGTTCCTAAATTCTCCAATTTACAAAATTATAAATCCCAAATTGAGTTAGGGTTTTCTTCCATGTCATGGGTTCCTTTCAATGTTGATTTATTTAATTGATCTATGAACTTTTATTCATGAATTGATGTAATCTCATGATTTTAAGATGAATCCCCACGAACCCATGCATAACCCATGGTTTCTAAGCTATGGTGATATTATGTGGGTCTTGAAATAGGAAAGATGAATTTAAGAAAATATGCATGCCTTCTCTTTATGAAATATATGTAAATGAATTTGAAAATGCTTTGACTTTGAAAGTACGATGAAGCTTTATTGAAAAGAATGCATGTTTATGAAAGTATGTTTGTGACTCAAGTAAGCTTATAGATGAATATATTTATATGTTCTATGAAGCTTGGCCACGTAACATGAATGACATCTAGATTTTCCTTCAATGCTTTTTAGGCTACTTTTCTAAATTAGGTCTTAATTAGTATGGTATCCGAATATGCCATCAATGATTATAGGACACAATTTTAAAACTATTTCAATTAGTATTAGGGCATTTCTAGCATGAAGTGAATGACTATGGGCCTTAAAGCTATTATGAAAAGATCGTGGACGACGAAAGGTTTTCTTACGCATGGTCTAAGGAGCTATCCTATGATGTCTTTATCTTGGATTGGTTGCTTAATTGTGCCTTTCCATGGATCATGAGGTAATTTAAGATTAATAACTATTTCGTGGGATTTATGCTTAGCATTGAGAGGATATTGAGATGGAAGCTCTCCGGAGTTGAGGTCGGGTTTCTAGAAGAAATCTCCTTAACCTTACCTATATTCCCCCATAGGATGATTGTCTAGATAGACATTAGCTAGTGGATCCACTTTAGCTCAGATTCATGGTTCTACCTTGGCAAGTAGGATAACCCTTTTCGGTGTGAGAGACACCGGGGGTCCATGTTATAGCTCGCATAGTCTCTATAGTTAAGGCTACTTCCCACAATAATGAACTAAGGTTACTTCAAGAAGTATCTCACACGTGTTCGAAGATAATTTTTTACTTGCATTGATCATGATTACGTTTTATGTTTTCTAACCCTCTTATCTTATGTTTTGACTTGGTCTTTGCATATCACGTAAATGTCCTTTTTTGCATGATTTCATACTTTTATGCATGGCTATCATACTTGGTGCATTTTTGTACTAACGTATACTCTTGCCTACATTTCCCCAAAGGTAGAGACCGGCCTTATAGATTCTCACTTCAGTGGCTAGGGATCTCATATAGAAGCTTGAAAATTGGTGAGTCCTCATGTTCCGAGGACCGAGCTTGATTTCCTTTTTTCCCTTACTTTTAGTTTTGGAACTTGATGTATGGGCTACGTCCCGGTCATTAATTATGTACTAGATGGCTTTGAGACGATGTTTAGACTTCCACTTTTCTCTATCAAACTTTTATATGTTGAAACTTTCTTTTAAATCTTTTTTTTATTCTATGATCTTGTATGATGCATGCTAAATGGCTTTTATGGGGCTGTAGACAATGAAATTTTATTGATAAATCCATATTAAATTTTGGATTAATTCACGATACATTGACCAAGTCAAATTACTTGTTAATAAAGTCGGATTAATATTTAACTCAAAATATATGACTTAAAACAGTCCATTAAGTTGACAAGATGAGCCAAATTTATGTTCTTCAAACCCAAGGACCAAAATTGCTTGGACAAAAATACCTCTAAAACCCCAGCTCAAGCCTATATAAAGAGGTCTTCATAAGACCAAAAGGAGAAGGAAGAAAAAGAAGAAGACACATAGAAATACATAGAGAATCCTTGCTCTCCTGTGGTGATCTACAAGTCTTCCGCATACAAAGAAATCTTCGCTCCAAGTGTTGATCCATAAGTACAAAGAAGTCTTCGCTCCGAAAGTTGAGTCGCAAGTATTCCATCAACTAAAGAACATCATTAAAGAGAAGAATCGGGGGATTACATATCTTCTCTTAAAGATTTTATAAAGATTGTAACATTCGCATAAATTCAAATACAAATACTTTGTTTGCTTGCTATTTTCCTTTCCTATTTGTTGTATTTCAGGAATGAAACTTTAGATGCATACAAATTGGCATGCCCAGAGGGACAATCTTTACCTCTCATCTCTTCTCTTAAAAAAATCAAAGTTCAAAAACACTGAGATGACTTTCAAGAAGATCAACTTAAAATCTGCATCTGCATCCAAATTTGCATTTGCATCCGTATCCGTATCTGCATTCACATCTGCATCTGCATCTCCATCCGCAAAAACTGATGGATCCAAATTTTGCATTACTGTAGAAATCATCCTTGATGTTACTACGGGAAGCATGAGACCTGTCACAAGGAACCAAGCAAAATTTCTAGGACAACAAGCCTACCGAGTGCTGTCCGAATCTGCTATTGTCTTTGGTTAATCTCCAAAATGTGTAAAGTCTCCTGCAAAAGCAGCAAAAGAATACATTGCTTAAATGTACGAGAGGGTTCTTTCCCAATTGAGCCTATCTATATCCAAAAAGCCCTTCGCTTTAGCCGATAATGATGTCTTATGCATGGGATCTACCCTACACAACATGTTTGCATATCATGTTTGGGAGAATAAATGTTATTCTCCATCACCTACAATGGTAATGCACACGATGGTGGTCGAAATTTCCACCATAGAAGAATGACTTACAAATTTGATGAAAGCAGTAGAAGGCCTATCAAAGTACATCAAAGGTCAAGATGTTCAAATTACCAAATTCACAAACATTATGGAGAATATGGAGAAAAGAGAAACCACCCAATTATGTGTAAATCTTCATGAAACTCAGGAGAAAAGAGAGTCCTTCACAAAACAAGAAACAATCATCAAAGAGTTTCAAGTGTTTGTCGAAGGTCTGATTCCTATTGACAAATTGAAGGACTTTATCAAAGAGGCTATCAAAGATAAATCTGAGTCCATATCCAAGTCTTATCTCACATATGTAAAGCCGTATTCTCAAATAATTGATAACCTAAAAATATATGTTGGTTATCAACCTCCTAAGTTGCAGCAATTTGACGGCAATGGAAATCTGAAACTACATGTGGCACACTTTATGGATACTTGCAATAATGCTGGAACATATGGTGATTATATTGTTAAGCAATTTGTTAGATATCTCACAGAAATTGCTTCCGAGAGGTACATAGATCTCGAGTTTAATTCCATCGATAGTTGGGAGCAGATGTAGCAACAATTCCTTAAGAATTTTTATAGCACAACGCGTGTTATGATCATGATAGAGATTGCAAACACCCGTCAAAGAAATGATGAACAAGTAATTAACTTCATAAATCGTTGGAGGAGCCTGAGCCTTAACTTCAAAGATCGCCTTAGTGAAAATTCTGGGATCAAAATATGCAAACAAGGTACGTATTGGGATATTCGTTACATATTGCAAGAAATAAAGCCTAAAACATTTGAAGAACTAGCAATGCGTGCTCATGATATGGAACAGAGTATGACTTCAAATGGAGATCAAGAGTTTTCAAACTTCGAAACTTACAAAGGAAATATAATTGACATTGAGGATGAGGACAAGTTTTCATCCGAAACTGAAATTGAAAAGTCTATGTAAGTTGACATGCTCCTTGATGTACAAGCCTAAACTGCAAATTCTAATGCTCATCGACCCACGAGCCTAAAATGCATGTCATGAAACTCATCAAATTCAAGCTAAATTTTCAAGCTCCAAATCTCCTCAAACTTGAATTAAGTCTTCAAATCAAAATACCCTATCTCATCAAATTCGAGCTAAGTCTTCAAGTTACAAGGCTTCTCAAATTTGAGAAAAATCTTCAAGTTTTAAAGCTCATCAAATTCGACCAAAATCTTCAAATCAAAATGCTCATTGACGTACAAGTCAAAAAAATATATGTCATAAAGCACATCAAATTTGAGCTAAGTTTTCAAGTCAAGAAGTTTCTCAAATTGGAGCAGAATCTTCAAGTTTCAAAGCTCATCAAATTCGAGCAAAAATCTTCAAATCAAAATGCTCCTCGACTCACGAGCCTAAAATGCATGTCATAAATTTCATCAAATGTTGTTGAATCTTCAAGTTTCAAAGCTCATTAAATTCGAGCAAAATCTTGAGGTCAAAATGCTTCTCCACGCACGAGTCTAAAATGCAAGTCATGAAGCTCATCAAATTCATGCTAAGTATCAAGTTTCGAAGCTCTTCACATTTGAGCTAAGTTTTCAAATCATGATTCTCCTTAACGAGCCAAGTCTTTAAGTCAGAAGAGCTCCATGAAAATGAGTTAAATCTTCAAATTGTTATTGTTGGCCCTCGTGAGATTAAATCAATATGGTCAAAAAATCCAATATGTTGAAAACCTTGAAATAAGTGGTCTAGAAAAATTAGAGGAAAAAAAAACTCACATGTTTTGCATTGAAGTGTAAAGTAAACACATTTTATTGCTTCAAAATTGCAAGAATTTTTACACATCATAAGGAAGGGATGAAAAAAATGGACATATCATCCCATACAAAAAAAGGTCTAAGTAGAAGAAAAAAAATGAATCACACATCAAGAAGTGGTTTGTCAACTCATCTTGGATGTATTTATCAAGTTCGCATCACCTCTTTATCAAACATCATTGCTTGAAATATTTTTATGGATCGATGCAGCCATAAGTGAGCCTCTATCTTTGACATGGAGGCATATTTTGAAGTTTGATTTAATGAGTTGATAATGTGACAAGTAGTTCCTCTCCAGAACTAGGACAAATTGCGGCATAATCTCTTTCTCGCCAAAGCCAAAACTACAAAGGAAGAGGTACAAAGTGTGACTCATCGCTAAGATTCAATTTAGAGGAAGATACACTAAATGGTGTTCTCGCCAAAGCTACAATTGTAGAAGAAGGTGCACTAAGTGTGGTTAGTCGCTAAAGCTGCAACTGTAAAAGAAGATGCATCAAGTATGGTTCATCGTCAAAGCGGCAACTGCAAAAAAGAAGAAGATGTTTCATGTGTGGTTTGTCATCAAAGCCACAACTCTAAAAGAAGAAGCACCACGTGTGGTTTGTCATCAAATTCGCAACTGTAGAAGAAGAAGTACTAATGTTGTTCGTTGCTGAAGCCGAAATTGCAAAAGAAGATGCACCAAGTGTGGTTCGTCATCAAATTCACAACTACAAAAGAAGATGCATCATATGTGATTCTTTATCAAAGTCAGAACTGCAAAAGAAGATCTAGTAAATATGGTTCCTCGTCAAAGCCGCAATTGAAAAGGAAGATGCATCATGTATGGTTCGTCATCAAAGGTGCGATTGTAGAAGAAGATACACTAAGTGTGGTTATTACTAAAGCAACAACTGCCAAAAAAATGCATTAAGTGCAGCTTGTCGTCAAAGACGCAATTGCAAAAAAATATCACGAAGTGTGGTTCGTTTATATCAATGCCACAATAGCTAAAATATTACACCATGTATGATTCGTCATCAAAATCGCAACTACAAATGAAGATGCATCAAGTGATTCCTCGTCAATTATGAATTACACCTCACTTTTTTGTATGGTATTGAGAATGTTTGCAGTCCATCGTAAACCTGCAAAAAAAAAGTGATGTGTCTCACAATGCCAATTGCACTAAGCTCTAATCGGCATGAAAAAGATTATGGCATATGCTCTCGCGCTCGCCATGATGAATACGGTTGTTTTGGCTTAAGAGTTTTTTGTTCTATATACATGTAGATGATGACAAAATTCGCAATTAATACGGAACTCAATGGGCGGCTTTTCGGCTAAGATGCAGAGAAGTGAACTCATGAATGTTGTCAAAAATTATTTAGATCACCAATTTCAAAAAATAATTATCGTCAATTCATTAGGATTTTTACCTTTATTTTTGTATATATTGTAGACTTTGATGTCTAGTTTCTATAGAATCAAGTCGTTTATCATTGGAAATTTCCTACACCAAAATAGAGATGCTTTGGTGAGACTGCATAGAGCTGTAAAACAGAAAAAGACAAATTTGATAGCAAACTTCAAAAATCAATTCCCACCAATTAAGAAAGGTTTTGATTTTAAATTTCGGATATGTCGTAGCCCTAGTTCAAGCCTATATAAAGAGGTCTTCATAACACCAAAAGGACAAGGGAGAAAAAGAAGAAGACACGTAGAAATACATAGAAAATCCTTGCTCTTCAGTGGTGATCTGCAAGTCTTCCACATACGAACAAATCTTTGCTCCAAGTGTTGAGCATCAAGTACAAAGAAGTCTTCGCTCCAAAAGGTGAGCCGCAAGTATTCCATTAATCAAGAACATCATTGAAGAGAAGAATCAGGGGATTACATATCTTTTCTTAAAGATTGTAACCTTCGCATAAATTCAACTACAAATACTATTTTTTGCTTGCTATTTTCCTTTCCTGTTTGTTGTATTTCAGGATTGAAACTTTACACGCAGACAGGGGCCTCTCGGGGTCTTGTTCACCATGTTATGCCTAGGGGCTACCTTGGGTCATGACATGTAGGCACCACGTCATCAATTTTTATTTCTTTTTTAGCTATTCACTATTTTTCTTAAACACTTTTTAAAAGTAATTGATTCAATTAATTAATTTATAAATGTATAACCCCCACTCCTTCTTCCTTGTTGTTCACCATTTCAACCTTCAATACTTTCTTTTCTTCTTCTTCACTATTCAACAATTTTTTTAAATAACTTAAAAAAAGAAAATTCACTATAATATTCACATTATCTTCTTTGAACCCACCCACGAATTTACCTTTTGGAGAATGAATATTTTTGAAAGCCAATTTTTTTCTTGACAACTCAAATAAGAAATGAAGATTGCATAAGAAAGTTTATCCCAAAAAAAAAAAAAATCTATGAGAAATGTTTGAATGTATCTAGAAATCAAAATGAATCACTCAAAATTAAGTTTACATTTGCGAAATCGACATCAATAATATAAATTGAAATCGACGTCAATAAAATGATATTGGTATTGAATTTTATGGACTAGTAAATAAAAATAGTGGATGGAGGTGGGGATGAAGATGGAGGAGGAAGTGTTTCAATGGAGAAAGAGGTATTCTTAGGATGACAACAAAATGAAAAGAAAAAAAATTAAACAAATTAAAAAGGGAACCCACTAATTTCATTTACCTATAAATAAGAAAAAATACACATTTTTAAAGAGTTAATAGATCAAGAAAAACTATTTAAAATATTGGTTATATATTGGCCAATAAAAAAAGGCCATGTGTAGGATTTTTTAAAATTCAATTTCTTTTCTCTTTTTTCACGTGCTTTTAGGAGAGTACACCCACTCTCTCTGCCACATCATCCCTTAGGGGGTGTTAAAATCACTTGAAAGATGTTAAGGGGGGTATTTAAATGCTCGTGTAGTTTAAGTGCTAAAGTAAGTTGCGTTGCTAAGTTTAGGGGGGTTTTATGTGTTTTTGCTATCTTATCTATTGCATTTCCACATACGTAGTACATTTTGAGTACTAACCGCATACTTTTCTACCTTCATTGTTTCATAATATCTATTCTAATATACATTTTCCAAATTGCGATTAGTATAGGATTCTATTAGTCTAGTACCACTTTGGTGAGTCCTCATGGTTCGGGGGTGTACCACCTATGTATTCTTATGATTATGTCAGACTTTACTTTTCAATTTTAGATGTTCGAGTGAACTAGGGCTTTCCTAGCAACTCACTTATGATTAGAGGATTGTTTAGACATTAGTATTTCTGCTTATGAGCCTTTTTATTCATATTTCTCTTATATGTTAAGATAGTCATTTGAGACAATATTATATTTTCCATGATTTTTTCAGTGATGTTGTTATCCTAGTGTCACGCTATATCATATGGTCAGCTTAGGGTCTCTCGGGACTCCAGATTCTAGGTCATGTCTAGGGGGTAGTCTTGGGTCATGACAAACTTTGTATCATAGAAAGGTTCAAGTGTCTTAGGGTGTTTGAAAGTCACATTAAGTAGATTCTTATTCATGGGTGTGAAGCGTGTCATGTTTATGAATGAGAATCTACGAGATGTTTAAGAAATACTTCACTTCATTCATACTCTTAGTCACACAATATAGTTGAACTCGATGAAGTTTCCTTCTAACTTATGTTCTATGCATTTTCAAAAATATTCATCTAAGAAGATATCATGTGAGAATAAATTTGAATGTGGAACCAGAAGTACCATAATCTTTGGCTAGTCCCTTGGTCAAGCAAGTCACTCATATAGAATTTAGGGCTACTTCCCAAGTGTTTTCCCAATCCATCACTTCTTAAGCCATCTATGAGGGTGTAGCTCATGTGCACTAAATGTGGGTACATCGGCAACTAGATTATGGGACTTCACTCTAATGAATCCTCTAGAATTCCATGGCTCATAGATGTACGAGAATCCACAAGAGTTTGTTGAGGGTATTCAAAAGATTAGTGAGATCATAGGTGTCACTCCAGCTGAGATTGCAGACTTGGTTTCTTATCAGTTGAAAGGGTTGCTCATATTTGGTTCTAACAATGGAGGGAAGAAAGGGCAATTGATGTGGGTCTATTGGATTGGGACAAGTTCAAAGATGTTTTTCTAGATTGATTCTTCCATCTTAAGATGAAAGAGGCAAAGGCCCAATATTTCATCAACTTTAGGCAAGGACATATGAGTTTGAAAGAGTATGCTTTGAAATTCACTCAACTCTCCATCTATGTACCATTGGAGAGTCTTGGTATAAAATAGATACTTTCTTATGAAGATATTCCGTTTGAGATTTTGGACTGGCAAGTTAAGTTAAGGAATAAAGAAGTTACATATGTAAAGGTCTTATCGAGGAATCAAAGAATTGAGGGTGCTATTTCGGAAGCTGAGGTGGATATGATGTCCTATTACCCACATCTTTTTCCCTCTGTTCCTACTCTTGCCAGAGGTATTTAGTTCTTCATGGTCCATCCTCATGTCTTAGTCATTTTCATGTTTCCTCATGAATACATGCTTATAAAAACTTACCTTTAAGATTTTTATGTAACTTTGATTGACTTTTTCATGAATATGTGCATTTGAGTATGATTTGCATGCATGCCTTATGAAGTGATGTTTTGAATATGTTTAAGCTTGGAGTTTATGTTCTTCCTTGGTTATGTGTTGTTGATGAAGTTGCATTCTTGCTGGGTTGTTAGATCTCTTTCCCTATACTCTTTAAAGTACCTTAAGTCCCATTCGAGGATGAATGTTCCCAAGAAGGAGATATTTTAATACCTCAAAACTTGAAAAAAAAGTGGATAAATAATTTTTTAGGTTAGGATTGTGTCTACAATTCCCATCTATGAACCATAGATGCTTCTACGGGTCATAGATGGTGAACGTACGAAGTGGGGAAATAATTTTCTAAAATCAACTCTCTGAAACCTTTTTATGGTTCACCAGGACGGTCTGTCGACCTTCGTACGAGTGGTAAATAGGTCTCATAGATCACTTCAAGAATTGGTGAAATTTTAAGGGGTAAAGTTGGTTTCTACAGTTGGCATGTATGGACCATAGGAAGACCTACGATCCGTATATGGGTTTCGTCAAAAGTTGGTCCAAATAATAGTTTTTAAACTTTATCTACAGTTGATCAGTATGGTCCGAAGTCCAAACCATAGGTGAGGCTCGACAATTATTTTAAAGGGGCTTTTAGGTCATTTCCTAATTGTTTTAACCCAATACTATGTTGTTTTAACTTCTACCTTAGGCCCTATATAAACGTTTTAAACCCCCAAATTACCCATTCACAACTCATGTCCAAATTCATCCTCCCAAATTCTCTCAAGTCTAAGGAAGACGAAGAAGAGCTAGGGTTCCACTCAAGTCTCAAAATTCTCCATTTTTCTTGCACTTAAAGGATCAAGGTATGTATCTATTCACCCATGGAGTCCTTTCCTCCATGGGATCCCCAAAGAATTTAATTTATCAAATAAATTTTCAATTGATTAAATTAGGGTTTCAACTCAATGAATGTGGGCTTCATCTAATTATGATTGATTGTGGTTAATTAAGTCTTCTAATATATGAATCGACTTTAACCCATGATATTTAGTTGAAATTGCATTGACCCATGCCAAAATTATCCTTTTCAACTATGATCCTGTGATGAACCCATGAATCCATGAATTGGGAAATTATGAGGATATGCCTATTTTATGAAACAACTATGAATGAATTGATGATCCTTTGGAAGGAAAGTCTGAAGGTTGTTGTGAAAGTTTTGCTCACATGTTATGATGATCATGACTGTGAAAGGTATTTCGCACAAAAGAATTCACACTGGTGAAAGGTTTTATCATCCATGTTGAATCATGTTTAAGGTGTTATTCTATGTTTTGATCTTGAAATGTGTGGATTTGTATTGATTGTTGCCTTTTCCTATGTTAAATTGATATTTTACTTTTATCTATTCCGTTGGGATTTAGACTTAATATCGAGAGGGTTTTGAGGTGGAGGCTCAAATAGGATAGTCTTTAGTAGCAACCTCTGGTCCCAAACTACATTCTCCCTTAGAATTGTCTTAAATGACCTAGCTAATGGATTCACTTTAGCTAATAATGATATGCACGGATTCTACCTTGGCAAGTAGTTTCCTCTTCTTTCAATATAAGGGATATACCAGATTCCATGATCTAGCTTTCATGGTCTTATTGTCGGTTAAAACTAACATCCCACAAAATGATTATGTTTTCTTGAAAACTTTTCTTATGTCCTTTATGTTAATGCACTTGACCATGTTTTCATGATTTTCTTATTATTTCTTCTTTAAAGCGTTCAAATGTTTCAATATGATAATGCCTACTCATTTTTAAGCCATTCATGTTATCATGCCTATGTTTATGCATATTTTCTCATTATTATTACATTCCATGTACTAATGCATGCTTGTGCCTACATTATCTCATAAATGTAGTTTCTAATGCTCCTACCTCCCATACTTGTGGCTAGTTGGTTCTATAGATATTGAAGATTGTTGAATCCTCATATTTCGTGGACTGAGGATATTTTATTGCTTTATGTCATTTCCATTTTAGACTTTGTATGTGATTTATGGGTTAAATCCCAATCACTTTCCTTATGATGTATTAGATGGCTTTTGAGACGTGTGTAGACTTCTATTTTCTTTAAAATCCTTTGATGTTTTAAATGATTTCTTTTGAATTCTTTAAATTCAATTATCGTGTATGATGTATGCTAAGTGGCTTGTGTAGGACCTCTCGGGGTCCTATACGCCATATTATGCCTAGGATATACTTTGGGTCGTGACAGTTAAGTTTTCGGGTCATAACAAGTTGGCTTTAGAGCCCTAGGTTCACCGATGACATTGGTAAAAAAGCTAATCTCCAGTACGGTTTTCTGGATCAGTGTGGAGACGTATGGTCATATCTTTGGGAGGCCATAAGGAATCTTTCGGAAGATTCTTTGTTTTGATCCCTTATCGTGTATTTGGTTGTCTTATTCAGTTTTTAACATCTTGTTCACTCTTTCGAAAGATGGCTCGTAGGCATGGCACGTTGCCAAGAATGATATTCCTGAGGTAGTAGATAGATCCCCACTAGGGCTAAAGGACAATTCCAAGGTTGTGTATGAGCTACAACACCAACTTAGGATCGGGATAGAGAGGTGACTCTTTATCTAGTTGTAGAGCCATAGCCAACTCTCATTCTTCTGCAGCTGGTGGGGCAGGGACCATCCCAGCCACCACCCAGGCCAACTATTGCACCTGAGTTATAGGATTTTATTTCTTAACTATTGGTCATACTTGGGGACATGCAACAGGCCCCAACTCTACCTATTTAGTCGGTAGTAGTGGCTCTTTAGGCTGTGGTACCGCTAACATCCATTGTTGTTCATCCAGTTATTGCACCTAGAACTATGCTATCAGAGAAGATTGACTCTTTCAAGTTTTTCTAAGGCTTTAAGTGAGGACGCCCATGAGTTTTTGATGACTTGTAGGGAGAGATTGCACACCTTGGGTTTAGTAGAGTCTCGAGGGGAAAATTTTACCATTTATAAGCTTGATGGACCAGCCAGATAGTGGTGAAGGATCATTATGGAATGTAGACTAATTAGGTCCCCTCATTTGATTGGAACAGAGTTTTTAGATGCTTTCTAGTCCAAGTTTGTTCCGAGGAGTGTTAAGAATTGACTTAGGAATCAATTTACTAGACTGGAGCAAAATTCTATGACTATTTCAGAGTATGAGGCTAGATTCCACGAGCTATCTAGGCATGCTACCATGATTTTACCTACTGAGCAAGAGAGGACTTTTTGCTTCGTCCATGGTTTGTGGTTGCAGTTGTGCATTAAGATTGAGTCTATGGCCTCAATGGGGAGGTCTTTCTTGGATGTTGTTGATCACGCCCGTACCATGGAGGAGATCCATCACAAGGCCCAAGGGGGTACTGATAAGAGGGATCATCATTAGGGTAGTTATAGTGGTTCCCAATCTAGGGACAGGGAATCTTATAATAGACCTTGCCAACTCTACCACTACTATGGCTAGTCTAGTCGACCTTTTCAAGCGGCTCTCCAGAACTCAACGGGCGAGCAATCTAGTGGAGGTGGTTTTAGTGCAGTTCATACTTCAAGAGGCTCACATTCTGGTTCTTTGGGCCATGGTGGACATTCTTTTAAAGGTCGTTCTTCTCAAGGTTGTTTTGATTGTGATGAGCTTAACCACTAGTCAATAAAGTGTTCTCAATGAGGGACTATTGAGCCTACTCCTCAGGAAGCTCAACTAGTTTCAATAGTAGCACCACTAGTTAGGGGTGGTGCTTAAGGTCAGGGGTATAAAGGTAGTCGCATAGGGATTTGAAGAGGGTCCCGGGAGGTGGAGTAGGAGATAGATCATATGCTAAGTTTAAAAGTGAACATGTCCACCATTATGCAGCTCTTGTAAGTGTAGAGGTTGATGCATTAGACGTTGTCATCATAGTTACGATTCTTTTATTCCATTAGCCCGCCTTGGATTTATTTGATCATGTTTCTACATATTCTAAATGTCTTCTTTTAATATGCCTCTCAATTGGGTTTACCTTCTATGACTCTATCAGCATCGTTATATGTTTCGAACCTCGTGGGTGAGATTTTAGTACTAGATCAGGTGTATGTATTTTGTTTGGTGGCTATTAAAGGGTGAGAAACTTGGTTTGACCTTATTGTTTTGGATGCACTTGATTTTGATATTATTTTGGGATGGATTGGTTATCCCCTTACAATGGAGTCTTGGATTACTCCGTGAAGACCATTACCTTAGCCATGTCTGGTATCCCTCTGATGGTGTGTCAAGGCACCTTTAGTCACACACCCACTAGTTATATCTTGTATTTAGGATCAGATATTAGTGTCAAATGGTGCTTAGCCTATTTGACTTATGTGAATAATGTTAGTAGGGATGGCCCTACAGTTGATTTGATTCTTATGTGCGTGAGTTCGCAGATGTTTTTCATGTTGATCTACCCGCCCTTCCTTATAAGCGTGATATTGATTTAATACTGACCTTGAGCTGGACAATGGTCCTATCTCTATTCCGTCTTATTATATGGCCCCTGTAGAGCTTAAATAGCTAGGTGTTCAGCTTCATGATCCCTTAGGTAAGGAATTCCTTAGATCATGTGTTTTGCATTGTGCTTTGCCACAGGGTGATATTTTCAATTTGTCAAGAAGAATGATAGGTCTATGTGCATGCGTTTTGACTACAGGCAGTGGAACAAGGTATGATTTACGTGCATGTGTATCGATTGCAGGCAGTTGAACAAGGTGATGGTGAAGAATACGTACCATATGCCTTGTATCAATGACTTTTGATCATCTTTAGGGTGCCTTAGTGTTTTCTCAGATTGATTATAGATCAGGTTAATGATGAGTCCACAAATTGGACTCACTTAGGGCTATGTTTTGAAAGAATTAGTGTCCTCAAATGCATATTTTGTCTCAATATCTGATTGAAATCCCTTAAGTTTCAAATATTAGGAGTTTGAGGGAAACGATGGACATGACTTAGCAAAAAGGAATAAAGGCAGTCGAAAGAACAAAAAAATGAAACTCAGAGAATCATCGAACCCGTTCGGCGAGTCGCCAAAAGGTCTTATCCTTGCCTTTTGTTCCAGTGTGCTAAGCCCTGAAAGAAAGGATCAAATCGATGGTGAAAAAGAGTAGTCGGCGTGTCGCCGAGCAGTTCCGCGAAGCAATACTATGTCGCCCAATGATCCAAAGCACAATGATGCTGAAGGATAGAGCAAGATGGCGATGAAACCTACCAAAGGGTGGATCGCCGAGTTGATCAGTGATCTTGACTAACGATGCCGAATGATCCGCTGCAGCATAGATTTTTGAAAACTATAAATACTCGTTGGGGTTGTAGCTTAATATCAGATTTTTAATATTAAATCTTTAACATAGAATTTTGAGTTCTAGGTTTGGAAAGGATTTTGAAGAACTTGAAGATTCAAAGGGTTTCAACTCCAAGAATTTGGACTTGGGTCTTGTGGATACTTCACTCTTTCCATGTTTTGAGACTTAAATCTTCATACCCATTTGAATGCAAACTCATATCGATATAAATTTCTATCTAGTTTACATGTCTAGCTAAAACCCCAATTAGATTATCTGTTGGGTCTTGCTTGTTAATGATTTATTTATTGTTTAGATGTGATTTCATTTAGTAGTTGTGGTGGAACTTAGTGAAATTGTAGTTGCAAATACGATTTCACCTTTGTGTTTTCGGCTTGCTCGAGAGAGAGGCCGTAAAACTAAGACTACTAAATTGATGGCCGGTGGGATTGGGTCAACATGAGGATCAGCTCGAGAGAATGAACCCCAGTCCTTCTCCCACACACTCAGCTTGAGAAAGTGAGTGGACTAAGGCGAAGGTTATTCTTTATGCGGCAACTCGGTGTTTGAGAGAAACCGTGTTGATTCAAGGTAATTTGCTCGAGAGAGAGAATTTACCCCCACTATAGTCTAGCCTAGTCACAAATATTCAACGGATTTATTATCAAAAGCATGTACCTAATAGTTTAGTCTATCCGGTATTCCTATCACATCCCAACAATCCCCTCTCCTTGATTAGTACTCCTTATATTTTCGCTGACTTTTGTTTAGTTGTGACAAACCCCCATTGTTAATTGACACTCTTGTGTCACCACTTAGATTTAACATATTCTTATTCGATAATGTTTTTAGCTGTGACTAATTAGAACTTGATTTTATTTTTCTATTAATTCTCAAAACCACTCCCTTGGGACTCGACCCCAACCCTTGGTTAGGTTACTTTATTATTGTATGATCATAGACACTTGCATTGGAAGGTGTGTGTTGATTATGCAAACATCAAAATGGCGGCACTACCGGGGAGTGGTGTTATTTGAGAATTCTTAGATTAGTAGATTTTTTGTCCTTCTTAGTTGTAGTTTACCTAATTTTAGTTTTGTATTGTTTATTCGTGTATAGAAGCAGGACAATGAGTACAAATAATCATTATTCGTATCAAATGGATCACCCCTCTTGAAACTGTTGAACCTTATGGATAACCTCCTAACGTTCAAACAAGTAGGAGATGAAACCCTTCAGGCAATGTGGCTGAAGTTTCAGGAAGTGTTGCAGCCATGCCCTGCTCATGGGATGACCGATAAGGTGCTACTAAAAAGCTTCTATCGGGTTCTTGGATGCGATAATAGAAGTAATGCTGATCAATTTTTGACAGGTGGTATGCTACACCAGCCCTATGAAGTCGTAGCCAAACTCCTAGATGGAATGGTTGAAGGTAACAGGGAGACCAAAAAGAAACAAGAGTGGGATGCACTGCTAGATCAGTTGGATTTTTTAATTAAAAGAGTCATGAAGTTGGAAGCACGGGCCTTGAAAAAGGACAAGCACTTCTCCCTTCGAGAGTGTACAAAGGGGAAGAAGAAGGAGGGCGTACAACATGATGAATTCCTCATTCATTCAACAAAAAATCGAAGAACAAGACAAGATGTTGAATGAGATGAAAGAGAACATCGATATGCTGAATGAAACGACAACCTCCAACTCCCTGACAATTCAGCTACAAGATGCCCAGATAAATCAGTTAATATCAGGTCGTTATCCACCATTTGCCAAGCATTCGCCTAGTTACACCATGGCCGACTCTGAGGATAAGGACTAGACATTAACTTGCGTCATGCAACGACATAAACTAAGAGCTATTTGGGAGGCAACCCAAAACCCCTTTTTGCTTTTTATTCGTTTTATGGTAAAATAATGGTGTGTTGTTTGTACAGGTTGAAGCGTGGAAAGTGTTTGAAAAAGTGTAGGGTGCCGAGCAACAGGTCCAGTCGGCGAATCGTCGATGAAGTTGGTGACCTCGATGGAGATCGCCGTTGGGAACCCCACATTAATTGGAGGTCCTGTAAATTTCGGCAAGGAAACTAAAACGTTCAGCATTCCACCAAGTGATTAGGTGAGCTTGACTAATGTCGCTGAGTGGGCGAAAACTTGACCGTTTTGTAAGTCAAAGGTTCAAAAGTTTCAACTTCATTCACTTTCCCTTACTTTTTATCTGCCCAAACTCATACCTACACTCTAGTTTCTATATTTCTTGCACTTTTGGAGTATTTTGGTTGGTTGATTTGTGCTCTGAATTGTATTACCTTACCGCCTAACGTCTCATCATTTCAGAGTCAACACAAAAGGTTGGTTTTCTATGCCCCAAATTTAATTTATAAAATTTATGCCCATTTGCAATAGCCAGATCTTGTTGAAAGTATTATGACCCTGCCGAATAGGATTAGATTGTTTACACGCATGCTTTAATCTGACAATCTTGCTCGAGTAGTTGTGACTGTTGAATTCAAGTGATTATATGCCTTAATCTGGATTAAAATTCGAAGGGTTGTGTTTGGATGCTATGGGTCGTACCTTGATTGTACTAGTGCATACTTTAATTTTGTCTTCAAGGGTTACAGGCTTGAATTCAAAAAGATGGGTTGAAAATAGGTACGTTGAGCCATTTGGCGAGTTGGGTCGAGCTCGCTGAACCACTTGGCAGTTCGCCTAACATCACCATCTCACCTTTAATTTAATGATAAATGTGTTGCTAATTTTGTAACTTTTGGCGAGAAGTTGAAGGTCGCCAAAGAATTTCGGCGACTCGCTAAAAGTCTCATTTTACCCTTGTCAACTCCCCTGGATCTCTGCGCATTATAGCTTTTAGTAGACTAACTCTACATCGCGGAATAATATCGGCACCTCACCGAAAGAGTCGGCGAAGCTTATCAGTACTTTTGTTAAATATTTCTCTAACCTCTCTTCGAGATTTTGCAGACATGACTAAACCTAAAGCTACTGAAAGAATAACGCCAGCTTAAGAGAAGTCCAAAGAAATTACAATAAAGAAATATGCAGTTACGTCAACAAGAACATCTTTGAAACTACCCACAACTACTGGGAAAGGCAAGGGCAAGAGGCCCACTCCTACCAGGAAAACCATTACCCTAGACCCTAATAATCCTTCACGGACCAAGTGATTTTGCAGAGTGGTACATGTCTTTCTAGTACACTCACAATCAACAGACTTTGGTGAAACTGGCACTACTATTACCCCTGAGGTGACCTCAGGCACTGATGCCCAGGCTTAGGGTAAGGCATCGGGCACTGATGCCCAAACAGATGGAGAGACTGCATAGACAAGATCCTTTCTTTACCTTCCTCTTTGTCTTACTTTATTTTGACCTTTGGATTTTGTGTCACTTGAATTTGAGGACAAATACTTTTTAATTGTGGTGAGGTGAGGCTTACCTTCTGTGTGCTATTTGTGACTCATGTTTTTTGTATATATTTGGGCTGCTCCGTTTAAAAATTGTGTTTTATACACTGTTTTGTGAAGGTTTGACCTTGTAGCTCCGTGTTTTAAATAGCAAAATGATTTTGACCCTTCCGAAAAAAAATTTCCACCCCTTCTGTGTTGAATGTAGTTGTTCCTTCGCAAATTTGAGTATCAGTTCCGATCAATACCGATGACTTGGATAGTGCTAATAATCGAACAAACATGAATGTGTGGCCACAATGCGGCTAAATGAAGTTGCATAGACAATATGTGACTCTTTGCATCTTGTTGTGACTAGCTAATAATCAAATAGAGTCTCTTGTGATGATCATTGCACACTAGCGAAAGTGTGGAGTCATGTTTGACTTATAATGTCAATGCCTAGTGTGATGAGCTTACTTCTGAACTATGCATGATGGATCCTATAATTTTCCCCGTTGGTTCGGTCAACTAAGTGATGCTATCTTTTGATCTGATCTTAGGCAACTTCTAAGAGTGTGAGCTAATTTGATAGATACCTCTTTTGTGACTTACCTTGTGAGTGTGTGAACCGATTTTGAACACCCTTTGAGCCTTACCTTCCTTTAGAAGAAACTTGATGAAAACTAGACCTTTCTTTATCCATTACCCATAATCCTTATGTAGTTGTGGTTAGTTGAATAGCCAACTTAGGCCAAAAGCCTAAGTTGGGAGTGTGGTGAAAAGATAAGGCAAATCAAGAAGTTCCAAAAAGTCCTTCTTACCCATGATTTTGAGAAAAATGGAACCCTTCCATAAAGAATAAAAAAAAATAGAAAAAAGAGAAAGGAAAAGAAAAAAAGTGAAAAGGTTGAGGAATAAAGTCTGAAGATATAAAGAAAATGGGGTTTCTAAACAATTCATGGAAAGTGAATAATAGGATGACTTATGAGCACTAAAGAGAATGATGAAGGAATAGGAAAGAAAGTGTTGTGAGCACCACATTTCATGAGGATGAAAGTCAATTAGCCTAAATGACCATAACTTTGCACTCAACCCCATTATAAGCTTTGAAAAGACCCTTTTGATCGTGAGTAAGCCGCAACAAATGTTGATTGGAAAATACGGGCAAACCTATGGGTGAAAGCATGCATTGTGTTCTTCTTTGCGAGAGTGAGCATTGCATTTGATTCCAGAACTTTAAATGATTAAACCCTTGAGTGTGAATATGGAATCATTCCTTGTGTGAGGGCATTTGAACACTTTGGTTGAGCTTGAACATTTGAAGCAAGTAGTGTGAACATGAGATTCTTTGATATTAGTGACTCACAACTTGAATTTTTGAGTGCACATTTGATCTTTGTATAAGTAAATTGAGTGTTGTGTGTGCATTCATGATTGAGCCTTGCGTAGCACTATTCAAGATACCCTTTTTGAATGGCTGAACTTGAGTTCGCTTGAGGACAAGCAAAAATTTAAGTTGGGGGTTGATGAGCCCACAAATTGGACTCATTTAGGGTTATGTTTTGATAGAATTAGTGTCCTCAAATGCATATTTTGTATCAATATCTGATGAAAACCCTTAAGTTTCAAGTATTTGGAGTTTGAGCAAAACCATGGACACCACTTAGCAAAAACGAACAAAGGCAGCTGAAAGAACGAAGAAATGAAGATCTGAGAATCGTCGAACCTGTTTGGCAAGTCGCCAAAAGGTCTAATCCTCGCCTTTTGTTCTAGTGTGCTGAGCTCTGAAAGAAAGGATCAAATTAGCGGTGAAAAGGAGCAGTTGGAGTGTCACCGAGCAGTTCCACGAAGCAGTACTATGTTACCCAATGATCCAAAACATGACGATGCTAAAGGATAGAGCAAGACGGCGATGAAACCTACCAAAGGGCAGATCGCTGAGTTGATCGGTGATCTCAACTAACGATGTCGAATGATCTGCTGCAGCATAGATATTTGAAAACTATAAATACTCGTTGAGAGTTGTAGCTTAATATCAGATTTTTAATATAGAAATTTTTAACATAGAATTTTGAGTTCTAAGTTTGGAGAGGGTTTTGAAGAACTTGAAGATACAAAGAGTTTCAACTCCAAGAATTTGGACTTAGGTCTTGTGGATTCTTCACTCTTTGCTTGTTTTGAGACTTAAATCTTCATACCCATTTGAATGCAAACTCATATCGGTATAAATTTCTATCTCTTTTACATGTCTAGCTAAAACCCAATTCTTGGGATGTGATTTTGTGAATACGGGTTAGATTATCTATTGGGTCTTGCTTGTTGATGATTTATTTATTGTTTAGAAGTGATTTTTTTTAGTAGTTGTGGTGGAACTTAGTGAAATTGTAGTTGCAAATACAATTTCACCTTTGTGTTTTCGGCTTGCGAGAGAGAGAGGTCGTAAAACTAGGACTACTAAATTGATGACTGGTCGGATTGGGTCAACATGAGGTTTAGCTCGAGAGAGTGAACCCTAGTCCTTCTCCCACACACTCAGCTCTAGAGAATGAGTGGGCTAAGGTGGAGGTTGTTCTTCATAGAGCAACTCAGTGTTCGAGAGAAACCGAGTTGATTCGGAGTAAGTTGCACGAGAGAGAATTTACCCTCACTATAGTCTAGCCTAGTCACAAATATTCAACGGATTTATTATCAAAAGCATGTATCCAATAGTTTAGTCTATCTCGTATTCCTATCACATTCAAAGAATCACCTTTCCTTGATTAGTACTCCTTATATTTTTGCTGATTTTTGTTTACTTGTGACGAACCCCCATTGTTAATTGACACTCTTGTGTTACCCCATAGATTTAACATGTTCTTATTTGATAATGTTTTCAGCTATGACTAATTAGAACTTAATATTTTTTCTATTAATTTTCAAAACCACTCCCTTGGGACTCAACCCCAACCCTTGGTTGGGTTACTTTACTGTTGTACAATCGTAGACACTTGCATTGGAAATTGTGTCTTGATTACGTAAACATCAGCTACCATCAGCTACGGATTAGTGTGGAGGACATCCCTAAGATGGTTTTTAGGATTCGTAACAGCCATTATGAATCTCTAATGATGTCTTTTGGGTTGACTACTTCCCCAACAACATTCATGGACATGATGACGTGTGTGTTCGTGCCGTATCTAGACTCATTCATCATTGTCTTCACTGATGACATTCTAGTATACGCACAGAGTAGGGAGTAGTATTTTCAAAAACATTTTCAGGATGAGTCTCGTGGTGAGTCCCGAGGTCCCGAGGCGGAGAGTACCAAAAATGCTCATGGGCATATATTAAAGGCGTAGATCCATAGGTGTAAGTCATATAATTTGGGTTGAATCCCTGAGCGTAAAAATGTAAGTCATGGGCATTAAAATATAGGCCCTAGTCATTAATTTTTTATTTTATTTTTTTTTAGGGGGGTGGAGGGGGGTTAAACCAGTTTTTGCATTAGATCATATTTTTATTACTGGTGTAATATTATTTATATTTAATGATATAATATTTTTTGCATATTTCGTAGTGAGTTTTTATAAAATATATAAATAAACTCTCAGGGGTCGTTTGGTGTGAAGGATAGGGTAAAATAATCCCGCGATTAAATTATAGTACCACTCAATTTGTTGTTTGGTTGGCAAGGCCGGGATAACTTATCCCGGTACTAATAATTAGTACCAGGATAAGTTATTCCTTTCTATGAGTGGTATAGTAATCCCGGGATAACTTATCCCGGGATAAAATGACTACATGACAAAAATGTCCCTTTAAACACTTTTTAGACATTACTTTTCACATCCATGAAGGGTATTTTTGTAAACTTATATGTTGTTCTTAAGATTTATTATTTTGAATAGAACAAACCAAAAACTCAATAAAAAATAATCTTAGCATAATTTATCCCATCATAACTAATCCCAACATAACTTATCCCAATATAACTTATCCCATCATAACTCATATTCAAACCAAACGACCCGTCATAGAATATGACATAGCTATAAATAATTTTTTAGAAAATTGTGTCTGAAATTGATAGGATGGAGCTTTCATAGCACTATGTTCCTGAGACAACTCTATTCATTCTTTTTCATTAATCTTACATTATTTATCCTTCTTCTTTTTCATTAAAATATAAAATAATAAGCAATGCAAATATTAATTGAGGGTGGGAAAGACTAGCAATGTGAAGATGGATGATGATTTCATTTTTAAGATTATTTTGGCTATTATAAAATTTTTGTGTTGTTAGTTATTTCATTTCTCAAATATTAATTATCATACTTTTTTCTATATTATTGGTTATTAATATCTTTCCCATATAATAATTATAATATATTTTTCTATATTATTGATTATTTATTAAAATCTATTTGTAAATTATTGAAAGTTTTACTTTTGCTTATTTTCTTAATAATAAAATTATAAAATTGTATATTCATGAGATGCACGCCCCATAGATCCATGGCACTTACAACCCATGTCTAGGGGATTACGTCTCGCCCAATTCCGCATAAAATGCATCGCCTCATGTCAATGCATTTGTAAACACTAAAGGGAGGAACATAGTAGCATTTGAGGATTGTGCTCCTGACTTTCAGATATCAATGGTTTTATGCCATATTCTAAAAGTACGAATTCTGGTTTGAGTCTATAGCATTCTTGGGGCATGTGGTGTCCAAGGATGTCATTATGGCTTAAGTCTAACTTTCTCTTAACGTTGTCAAAATTAAGGGATGATCTTCCGTGATCAACATTCTTTCTTTCGACTCTGATAATCGTTTGGGGATGAACGATGGGTATATTTGTATCTATTATAACAACCTAATCCATCGTTATTCAAAAGGCACCTTGTGCGAAGTATCGAAATATTTTGGAATATGTTGACAATTTAAAATTTGGGTGACACAACCAAATCATAGAATTTGAAGGTTGATCCAGGCTAACGCCATTCCGCCATAGTGGAAATATTCTATGGTGGTGGGTCAGCTGCTATAGCAGGGTTTGCGAGGGTAGAACTAGGAAAATGCAATTTCTTTTAATTGACCTCTCTTCTTTTAGTGGTAAAATAGGTTAGGGCAATCCCAAAAACCCTTCTAGGCCAATTTAAGCTTGAGGACAATAGATGGGAGGGATTTCAGTGCAAGGAAGGTCAACACCCATGAAATTCTAATCTATGTTCCTTAAGAATTGACTATTTGTCACGACCCAAAACTACCCCCTAAACATGACATGGTGAATAGAATCCCGAGAGAACCTAAACAAGTCACTTAGCATTAGCATGACTATAAGATATCAACATAATAGAAATAAAGAGATAAGCAAAATATAAGTCTCAAAACTTCAACTCAACACGATACCAAAACAGAGTACAAAGACTGTAAATGCGGAATTCTACTAAGTTTGACAACAAGCCTCTAATATCATAGGTGTGACTAGGACAAGCCCTAGCTCACGAAATAAATTTAAAAACTGAAAAGATTGAAATTGACAAGAAACTAATAATATGTGATCATGACCTTAAACCATGAGGACTCACCACAATCTAAGCATAGCTGAATAAATCAACTAGCCACGGTCCGATGAGGAACATCATATTCAATATTATAAAACAATATAAGCACAAGAGATATATATGTGTCAGTACATAGAATGTACTGAATATGAGGAACATGCAAAAACATAAACATAAATATTCAAAGTTTGAAGACGTGATGATGCATTACCAAGTAAAACCATATCAAATCTTGATAAGCTAAAATTGTAAATCGTAGGACAAGGTCAATGCAACATTTGAAAATCACAACATAAACTTATATCATAGTCTTTGAGGAAGTCTTAAACTATTTGAGAAAAAAATCTTTTGTGGGACATTTACCGTTAATCGACATAGACCAAGTGAGTTATAAAATGAAATTTGATGTCTTACTCTCACACTGAAAAAAGAGACTGTCCTACTTGCAAAGGTAAGGATCATGTTCTCAAGCTTAGGTGGATCCACTAGCTATGTCCAATCGGGACAAGGTCCTACGGGGGAACGTAGTTATGGGACAAGGGTATTTCTACTAGAGACCTAGACTCTACTAATAGAAGAGTCTCCATCCCAAAGTCTTCTCGATACTAAGTAAACTCCCAATGGAAATAAGCATAATCATAATACATGGAAGGGTAAAATTTTAGTAATACCAATCCAATCATGAACTTCATATAATAGAATATCTCCTTTCAAAATCATAATTTCATTACATATTCATAAAGACACTTATCTCAAGCATCAAAATAATGATCATCAATCATAATGAGAATACTTCACTTTGGAGGAACCTTTTCATAAAACATGGTGATACTTTCTCTAAACGCATCCTTGATTCATAAATTCCTTCATTTTATGATGCATGTAAAATCTCAAAGCATAGTTTATAATCATAAAGTAGTCTATAGCATAGGTGCATATGAAAATCATTGAAAACATAAAAATGTGATCAAATCATTGCATAATAAGATCAAATATAATGAATTTAGTCATAAACAAGTGAACCCATGAGAAATCATGCAAAACCCTAGAATTTGGGTTGGAATCGTAGAGGTGATAAATAAAGAAATCATTGGAACTCTATGGAGATTTTGGAGACAAAACCTTGAGAGCTTTTGGGGTTTTGAGTCACTGAGAGGGAATGGATAAAATTTGAAGAGTAAATTCAGTTAGAGGACCTTAGAAAGTGCAAGAAATGGTGTAGTTTAGGTGTAAAAAGAGTAGGAAAAGACCAAAATAACCCTGAACATAAAAATGTCGAAGGGTACCTCGGACCTATGTATAGTCCATACAAGGAGATACAGACCGTCTTGGTCATCTGTAGGTCAAGATACTGGAGACCAGAATCTAGACCAACGACTACCGACCAATTTCCACGGTCCGTGGAACACCCTACGACCCATAGGTCCTTATGTACAATCCATGTCACCCAACAATTTCACAAAGGCTAAACACCTACGAAACACACTTTTTACGGGTCACACCACTGCCTACGAACCATCCTATTGGTCCATGGGAAACTTTCAGAGACTTAACATTTAGAATTTTCCAAGACTCATTCCACGACCACCCTTCTATGGACTGTATGACCCTGTACGGTTTGTAGGTGGCTTCATTCAAAAAGGCACCAACACATTTCTACCACAATTCCCTTTCCAACTCACTTATCAATTTTTGAGGTGTTACAATATCTTCCCCTTGGGAACGTTCATCCTCGAATGGGACTTAAGCTAGCATGAATAGAGTAGGGAAAGAGATCTATCAACCCAACACGAATGCAAATAACATCAAAATACATAAAACTAAGAAGTAATCAACCCCAAGCTAAAACATGAATTTTAAAACATATATCATGAACATACATACATATGGAAACATGAGAATATAAAAAATGCATGAATTTTAAAGACTAAACATAAGGAACTACTACCTCAAGCTAGAACTGAAAAAGACTAAAAGAGATGGGGAGTACTTGGACATCATGTTGGCTTCAGCCTCCCAAGTAGCACCCTCAACTAATTGATTTCTGCAAAGAAATTTCATCGAAGCAACTTCCATATTTCTCAATTTCCAGACTTGATGATCAAAAATCTCGTTTGGAATCCCTTCATAAGAAAGACTTTCCTTAACACCAACACTCTCCAAAGGCTCAACCGAAGTAGGATCACTAATACAATTTTTCAATAACAAAACATAAAACATTAGATGCATCGACGCCAATTCATAAGGCAAATCCAACTCATAGGCTACCTTGTTGAAACGCCTCAAAATCTGGTATGGGCCTACATATTGGGGACATAGCTTCCCATTATTTCCAAATCTTATCACACCCTTCATAGGTGATATTTTGAAGTATACCCAATCATTAATATCAAATTCAAGTTCTCTTCTTCTAACATTTGCATAAGACTTTTATCGACTTTGAGCCATTTTCAACCTCTCTCTGATAAGTCGAACCTTCTCCATAGCCTCATGCACCAACTCAATCCCTATAAAAGTGACCTTTCCAACTTCGAACCAAACAATAGGAGGCATACACCTCCTACCATAAAGAGCCTCAAATTGAGTCATTTGAATACTTGAGTGGTAACTATTCTTATAAACAAACTCAATCAAAGGCAAATGATCATCCTAATTACCTTTTAAGCCAATCACACAAACTTCCAAAGTTTGAATAGTATGCTAGGCTTGACCATCGATCTGAGGATAAAAGGTTGTACTAATCTTAACTTGGGTATCAATGCCTTTTTGAATAGATCTCCAAAACTGAGAAGTAAATTGGATAGCTCTGTTGGAAATAATAGATAAAGGCACTCCATGCAACTTCACCATCTCTCAGATATACAACTTAGCAGCGTTCTCATCTAGGTAAGAAGTCCTTACAAGAACTTACAAGTATAAAATGTGTCAATTTTTCATCAAAATATCCATGATGAACCAAATCTAATCATGTTTCCACCGAGTATGGAATAATCTCATAATGAAATCCATATTCAAATCATCCCATTTCTAAGTAGAAATGCTAATGTCTTAAGCCAAACCTCTTAATTTTATATGCTCAACTTTTACTTGTTGATAATTAGGACATTAGTCACAAATCCCACAATACCCCTCTTCATCCCATTCCACCAATAGATATTCTAAAATCACGGTACATCTTGGTAGCTCCCGGGTGAATGGAAAACTAAGAACTGTGAGTTTCTGATAAGATCTATGCCTCAACTGATCAACATTACAAATATACGACTGAACTTGGTAACGAAGTACACTATATCCCAATTGGGAGAAAGCCTCAATGGCTTTTTCAAAAGTCGCTCTCTTAAACTCAACCATAGTCTAGTCAAGCTCTTGGCACCACCATCCTCAGAGTCAAAAGCAAACACGCATATGAGATAGTCGATGAAAATCATGAACTAACTCTTTTTTACCATCCTCAATGTGAGCAACACTACTCATCAACAATCGGCTAAGACCATTGGCAACCGCATTTTCCTTGCCCAGATGATAAAGAATGTTCATATCATAATCTTTCAACAACTCAAGCCACCTCATTTGGCAAAGATTTAAATCTTTAACTTAAACACATATTGCAAACTCTTATGATCGATAAACACATCCACATGAACATTATAGAGATAATGTCTCCAAATTTTCAAGGCAAAGAGCACCGCTGCTAACTCCAAATCAAGAGTCAAATAGTTCTTCTCATGAAAACTCAATTGTCTCAAAGAATAAGCAATTACTTTCTCATTTTACATCAAAACACTATCAAGACATGTGCAAAGCATCACAATAAACTACAAATCTATCGTATCCTTTCGATAAAGTCAAAATCGAGGTCGAAGTGAGTCGATCTTTAACTCTTGGTAACTCTTCTCACAAGCTTCTAACCATTGAAATTTCACCTTTTTTCTGAGTTAGCGTAGTCACAGGTGAAGCAATGGAGGAAAATCCTTCCACAAACCTTCTATAATAATTAGCCAAACCTAAAAAACTATGAATATCTGAAGGGAAAAGAGGATTGCGTCAGTCTTCTTAGGATCAACTTGAATACCTTAACCGGAAATAATATGGACACGAAAAGCAACGGACCTCAACCAAAACTCACATTTGCTAAACATAGCAAACAATTGATTATCCTTGAGGATTTGCAAATTGATGCTTAGGTGATCAACATGTTCATCCTCACTCTATGAATAAATCAAAATATCATAAATAAACATGGTCATGAACATATCAATATATTGCTTGAACACTTTATTTATAAGACCCATGAAAGTTGTGGGGGCATTAGTCAAACCAAAGGACATCACCACAACTCATAGTGACCATTTTGAGTTCAAAAATGTCATCTTCAGAATGTAACCTTCCCTTACCCTTAATTGATGATAACCTAATTGAAGGTCAATCTTTGAGAAGAAACTAACACCTTGAAGTTGATCAAACAAGTCATCTATCCTCCGAAATAGGACTTATTCTTTACCATGACCTTCTTCAAATTCCAATAGTCAATGCACATATGAAGTGAACCATCATTTGTAGTAACAAACAACATCAAAGCATCCCTTGGTGAGATACTCGGTCTAATAAAACCCTTATCCAAAAATCTTTCAACTGCTTTTTAAATTTTTTAAGTTCTTCTAGATCCATATGGTAAGGATGAATAGAGATAGACTGTGTATCTGGAAGAATGTCAATTCTAAAGTCTATCTTCCTTTTGGGAGAAACACTGGGAAAATCATGAGAAAGCACTTCTGGAAACTCATTAATAACAGAAGCTGACTCAAGAGTAAGAGTTTTAAAATCTGTATCCCTAACCCAAACAAGATGATAGATGAAACCTTTAGAAATCATTTTCCTAACCTTGAGGCACGAGATAAACTAACCTATAGGCACTGAAATTCCACCCTTCTATTCTAAGATAGATTCATTTAAAACTTGGAATGTGACCAGTCATGTTTGATAATCAATGGATGCACAATAAGAATGAAGTCAATCCCTTCTAAGAATGACATCAAAATATATCATGTCTAACTCTTCAAGATCCACCAGGGTGACTGCATGGGAAACTAAAACTAGAAATTTCTCTAAACTAGTCTAGTAACAATAGAATCACCAATAAGAGTAGAGACTGAGAAAGATTCTAAGAAGATGTTGGGACTGGAATCAAACTTCATAGCCACATAAGGAGTCATAAAAAGCAATGTAGCACCTGGGTCAAACAGTGCATAAACATCAAACTACAAGACTCGCAACATACCAATCACCACATTTGGAGAACCCTCATGAGTCTGAAGAGCATAAAACATGTTATGACACTGAGCTCTACCAGAACTAGAAGAAGCACCTTACTAAGTTCGTCGACCAGAAAAAGCACTAGGATGAACCTAAACACCATCTCTACCCTTACCAACAAGCGAAGGGCAATCTCTTAATATGTTACCACAACCATAAGAACCATCAGTATTGGCTAAGCATCTCCACGGATGACTCTTGCCACACTTTTAGCAATCAGGGAAACAATATCCACTAGAACCACCTCCTAGAGGCTTAAGGCAAAACACCCTATCCTTGTTGAACTTTTGAACCGAAGCACTACATGGATTCATACCTGAGAACTTTTGCCAGAATAGAAAATGTCCATTTCCACTAGACCTCGAGTGAGTGAAATCACCACTATCCATTTTTGCCCTCTTAGACTTTATAGTTTTCTTTTTAAGCTTATCCTCCTCAATGCGTTGAGCATGAGACATCAACCTTGAGATTTCCATCTCCTTGATCTATATGGCGGTTATACATTCTTTGACCACCATTTCAGACACACCCAAAACAAACTCACTTATTCGTACCCTAGAAATTGCAACAATAGTCGTAGCATACTTAGACAACTAAGTGAAGTTCAAAGATTATTTATTCACACTCATATTATCTTGACTTAGGTTTATGAACTCTTGCACTTTATCCTCCATCATCTCAAGGGAAACAAATCGATCAAGAAATTCCCCTTTGAACTTGTCCCAATCCAAGGGATCCGCATCCAACTCCCTTTCATCCTTCTATTGAGCAAACTATATCTTAGCAACCCTTTCAATTGATAAGCGGCCAAATCTGCCTTTTTCACTAGAGTCACTCCCATGATGTCCACCATTTTTTGGATCCCCTCAACAAACTCTTATGGATCCTTATCCTCTTTTTAACCATGGAATTTTGGAAGATTCATCCTTGTGAAGTCTTTTACCCTTGTAGCCTTCATACTCACATTTGGGTTTGCGAGAGCTACAACCTCCCTATTAGCTTATATAGTTATGGCTTGAACAAACACTTGGAAAGTAGCCTTATACTATAAGACACTTGCTCAGCCAAAGGGTCAATCGGAGCTTCAAAAGCTTTGGGTTCCACATTATCATTGGCACTCCTTATCAATGGAGCTCTTCTTAGAGATATGAATTCAAAACACATAGAACAAGAGTTAAGAGAAAGACTCTTATAGAGTTCAACTCTACTGCACGACTTTAGTGTGATGAAAGAAGTGAAGTTTCTTAATCATCTCATATCCTCATATTCATAAATGTGGCGCTCTTCACACTTATGAATAAGAATCAACTAAACGTGGCTTATCAGACTCTTTGGACTCTTTTATGAACTTGAAATCCCCTAGACATGACATGGCGAATAGGATATCAAGAGATCCTAAACAAGCCTCTTAGCATAAGCATGATGTTAAGATGCCAACATAATAGAAATAAAGAGATAAGGGGAATATAAGTCTTAATACTTCTACTCAACATGATACCAAAATATAGTACAAAGACTATAAATGTGGAATCCTCCTAAGTCAAACAATAAGATTATAATATCTTGGGTGTGACTAGGACAAGCCCTTGCTCACGAAATAAGTCTAAAAATTTAGAAGACTGAAAACTAGATAAGAAACTCATAATGGGTGATCATATCCTTGAACCATGAGGACTTACCATAAGCTAGCAAAGTTGAATAAATCCATTAGCCACGGTCGGATAGAGGAACGTTATATTCTATATTATGAAACAATATAGGCACGAGATATATGCATCATTACTTGGAATATATTGAATATGATGAACATGCATAAACATAAACATGCTATGTTTGAAGACGTAATGATGCATGGCCAATTAAAAGCATATCAAATCTTGATAATCTAAACTCATAAACTGTAGGACAAGATCAATGCAACATTTGTATAGCATAACATAAACTTAAATCATAGTATTTGAGGAAGTCTTAAACCATTTGAGAAAAACATAATCTTTTGTGGGATGTTAACCATTAACCTACATAGACCATATGAGCTATAACATAGAATATGGTGTCTTACTCCCACACCAAAAAGAGATTGTCCTACTTGCAAAGGTAAGAACCATGTTCTCAAGGTTAGGTGGATCCACTATCTATGTCCATCGGGATAAGGTCCTATGGGGGCACGTAGTTATGGGACAAAGGGATAGCTACTAAAGACCCGACCTCTACAAACGAGTGAACCTACATCCCAAAGTCATCTCAGTACTAAGTAAACTCCCAATGGAAATAAGCATAAACATATCAGAATACTTGGAAGGGTAACAATCTAATAATACCAATCCAATCATAAACTTCATATCACGAAACAGCTCCTTTCAAAACCATGTTCTCATAACATAATCATAAAGACACTTATCTCAAGAATCTATCATAATGAGAATAGCTCCCTTTGATGTAACCTTTTCATAAAACATAGTGATACTTTATCTAAAAGTATCCTTGATTCATAAATTTATCAATTTCATGGTGCATGCATAATCTCAAAATATAGTTATATTCATAAAGTAGTCATATACATGGATTCATATGATATTGAAAACATGAAATTGTGATAAAATCATACATGATAAGATCAAATATAATGAATTTAGTCATAAACAAGTGAACCCATGAGAAATTATGCAAATCCCTAGAATTTGGGTTGAAATCATAGAAGAGGAAAATAGAGAAATGTTTGGAACTCAATGGATGAAAAAGGATCCATTGATTAACTTCTCACATACCTTAATGAACCCTAGATTTGGAATTGTGTGAGGAGACTTGACAACTTGAAGAACCATAATCCATTTGAGAGAATCCTTGGAAATATTTTTGAGAGAAAACCATGAGAGCTTTTGGGCTTTTGTGTTAATTAGAGGGAATGGGTAAAATTTGAAATGTAAATTCAGTTATAGGACCATAGAATGTTATAGAAATAATGTAGTTTAGGTGTTAAAAGTGTAGGAAAAGACCCAAATAACCTTGAACTTAAAACTGTCAGAGGGTACCTACGAACCCATATACGGTCCATAAAAGGACCTACGAATCGTCTTGGTCATTCATAGGTCAAGATACTGGAAACCAAAATCCTGACCAAGGACTACAAAATAGTTTCCATGGTCCGTAGAACACCCTATGACCTATAGGTCTTTTCGTACAAACCATGTCACCAAACAATTTCTCCAAGTTTAAACCTTACTTATGAACAACTCTTTCTACGGGTCATACCACTACCTACAGGCTATTCTGTTGGTCCGTGGACATCTTTCAGAGATTTAAATTTTCCAAGGCTTATTCCTTGACCACCCTCATACAGGTCGTAGGAAACTGTACGATCCGTAGGTGGTTTCATTTAGACTGGCGCCAACACATTTCTGCCACACTTTCCTTTCCAACTCACTTACCAATTTTCGAGGTGCTACCCGTGGAGCTGGAAAGTTGGGTTCAGAGTTCTTCAACATATCATTATTCCCTAGGTAGGATATGTTTTCTTAACTCAGCAGTAGACCTATATTTACTTACATCATATCTTGTGGGTTGTTGGAGATTGTATATATAAGCCTTCGGGCACAGAGTCTGGATGATTAAACATATGGTGAGTCATGGTTAGGTAAAGGATGAATTGTCTTAGTTAATATTAATCTTGTAGTGACTATTGGGTGTTATCTTGGTACGGGTTATGATTAGGAATATCGAAAAGAAATCTTATTGGGTAGGTGATGGTTGTCTGTTTTCCAAGTTATGTGATCTGTGCATGTTAACAACTATGTAGCATTACTTGTGCAATGCATGTGGGGAAAACATAAGGGATTAATATAAAATGACATTATTTTGATAAATTTTATAAAATGAACCTATTTAATTTACTTGTGGTTTCAAGTGTGATAGTTCATTATGAGTGTGATTGTACATGTTGTTTGTGATTGTTGGTTGGCTCGGGTACCACAACGGTACAGATTATGAATGGTTGTCTTAGATACCATGCATGGTGTGTACTAATGGTTGGCATGGGTACCACGCTTGGTACATGATGTCATTCAATTAGCTTGAATACCAAGTCGGTACACTAACAGTTTGTGTTTGGATTCCATGAGAGTAATAGGTTTACCTCTTTGTACTATGGTTGTTACCTGTTAGTCCATGAGTGGCCAGGATTTCTGTATTGAGATGGTTCTTGTGTAGACCGGGATTGCATGTTAAACATGGTAGATAAAAATTAGGGATCCTTGGTGGTCCGGGTTACTTAAATGGTGTGATGTATCAGGTATGACTGGTTGTGATGTTTGTGATCATGTGGGACATGCTTCATGTGAATTCAACACTTTATTTGGATGGTTGTTACGTATTGTTTCATAATGTATCCTATTGTATTGTATTGTGTTGTATTGTATCTACTGTATTGTTTTACTGAATACAAAGTTTGGATAGATTGTATCGTTCTCCGTCGTTACATAATGTTACACATCTATAATTTGAGTTATAAACCTACAAGAAAAGTAGGCTACGGGGTAGAGCTATTATTAGGATAAAATATAAAATATTATTATTAGATAATAAAAAAGATAAAATGAGAATAAAATATTAAGGTAACAACGCAATCACACCAAATCGGTCGTTACATAAAGTGGGTCTGTTTGTCGTTACCTAACGATGGATTTAAACAATACAATACAATAGAATTTAAGTAACAATAAAAACAAACATTGTATTTAAACTAAAAATATAATACAACAGGTAACAACTATCCAAACAAGGTGTAATTCTAGGTGAAGCCTAAGAGTCCGGGATATTTTATGATTGTGATTAAAATTGTATACACATATTTTGCTAAATTGTACTTGTCCATATTATGTATAACTGGAGCATTTTTAAGGGAAGGGGTTGGCATGAGAATTTGCGGGAGAGTATAAACTGGTTAACAGAATGGTAGTGGCCTTATTTTTTGGAATACTCTATGTGATAGAAGGGGTTAGATTATGATATAACATGAGGGTGAAATGTCCTACACGGTGGAGTTGGCAATGAAAGGAGGTGGGTGACTTGAGATAGAGTGTACAAGTTTCAAGATATTACTGCTAGTAGTAAGGTAGGGATTTAAGGGATGGGGTCCTAATTTTATCTTCAAGATAGTTTCATGTTTCTTTGATTATTTTTATGGTATTATATGGTGAGTTTGGGTCGATCAATGATGTCTACCAGTACGTGTTGTTTGTACTACTCTTGCTATGCTACTCGGCATAGTCTTGTTTCAGGATCTAGTAATGTTTCATGGGTGAAGATAAAGATAATCTCTGATAGTTTCTACTCTTCTTCCTTCATGGTGGGAGTTGTGTCTATTATATTTAAAATGTGTATCCTATTAGAAACTCTTGTACCTATTTAAGGCTAGTTCCTTGGGGAGGGTTACGTATAATTCTTGACAACAAGATTTTATTTTAAATTAAGTTATGATTATTCATATATATAAATAGGGTGTTAGCTTATAAATTGTTCACTTTTGCATTTACTATTCCAATTTGGGGGTAAGGGTTCTCCTATCTAGGTGTTAGAATAGGTGTATGTACAACTAGTTGGGTTGGTCGTGACAACTTAGGTGAAATTAACTTACTGATCTTGCATGTGACACACTAGAAAATGTTACTAGTATCTAGTCTCACTAAGTTATGACTTCTTGGGGATCACAAAACCCTAGTTTCGTCTCTCATTTAATTCAAAATACGTTTACTTGATACTTTGTTAATTGCATTGTGAAGATTTTAAAGATTGAAAATTGCACACACACACACACACACACACACACACACCCCTTTTGGAAATAAAATGACTAAGAGCACAAATATACACAACTAATGCAGGTCCCGCCCATATTCCCTGTAGGATCGACCCTAACATTGGTTAGGTTCTATATTTGAACAACAATCGCTTTATACTTCTTTTGGGAGGTGTAATTTGGGTGTATCATTAGTCTAAGTTCTTTAACTAATAAGGTGGTCTAAAGAATGCTTCATGAGAGAATTGTGGGGATTCTACCATTGATTATTTCTCTAAATCAGGTTGGGTTACTAAAAGGAACAAGCAGCGGGGTGGGTGGGGGGGTGTTAGATGTGGGTGTAAAACCCAATTGATGTTTAATTAATTAGTTCTAAAGTGGTTTTTAATAATGGACCTAATATTTTTTTGAAGTTTTCATCTTAGAATCAGTGGTTACAAATATTGATTGAGCTCTCTGACATTGTTTTACTTGAAAAAGCAAAATGGAGTTTAGTAAGACTAATTAGTGGGGACTTGATGAAATTAGTTGTTGGATTAGAGCTAAAAGTAGTTTAATCCAACTAATTTCTCATTTAAGGATATGAGATAGAGATAGTCTATCTACTCAAGCAATGTTAAATATTTTATTGGAGGGTCTTGGAGTTCGAGAGAATCCAAGAATATACATTTGATAGTTCGAGGGAATATCGAATATAGCCTAGACCAAATGCTATCCATGTTATAACAAATTCTGAATTGATTAATTTCTCTTATTGTGTTGAAACCCTATCGGATTGAGACACCCCTAGTCATCTCCAATCTTAGTAAAACTCGTTTGTGTTATCTCCTTGCTTTTGTTTCTTGCAATTGATATTTTCTAATCGTTTCCTATAGAATATTATGTGCTAGTTTATATTGAATCCATAAATCTATCTAGACGTAATCCTTCTTGTCCTTCCTTGTGGTTTGACCCCAACCTCATAATTGGGTATGTATCTTGGTTGTCCTATTTCCCATGCTAGGAAAAGGAAGATACATTAGGTAGATCTGCCCTCTTAGAGAATGAATTTTTTTGGAAGACAATATTTTCTTGACAACTCAAATAAAAAATGAAGATTGCATAAGAAAGTTGATAAAAAAAAATATAGGTACTATAGAAATATTTGAACGGCTCTAGAAATGTCTGAAGATGGGTTTGTCTTTGGGCCATTGACGATTTGAGTCTCGTTTTGTTTTTTTATTAACCAACTGTGTTGTATTATTTTATTTTTTATATTATGAAAATTTGACTAGTTTGGTCATGCTTTGGTTAAAACAAAAGAGAAGAAAATAAATTCATATGTTTGCACTATAAAATAATAGATAATCAAAATGGGTCACTCAAAATTCAAGAAAGTTTACTTTTGTGAAATCAACATCAATAATTTAGAGTGAAATTGACGTCATAAAATGACGTCAGTATTGAATTTTACATATAATTAAAGAACTAGTGAAATAAAAATAGTGGGTGGAGATGGGGATGAAGATAAAGGAGGGGGTGTACTTTCAATGGAGAAAGAGGTGTATTGGGGGAGACAACAAAATAAAAAAAAATGAAGAAATTAAAAAGGGGGTGCACAAATTTCATTTACCTCTAAATAAGAAAAAATTACATATTTTTTAAAGAGCTAATATATCAAGAAAAACTATTTAAATTATTAGTTATATATTGGCCAATAAAAAAAAGACCATGTACGATTTTACAAAATTCAACTTTTTTTCTCTTTTCACACGCTTTTAGGAGAGTGTACTCACTCTCTCTACCACGTCACTCCTTAAGGGGATATTTAAATAACTTCAAAATTGTTAAGGGGGTATTTAAACATCCGTATAGTTAAAGTGCTAAAGTAAATTTTGCTACCAAGTTCATGGGAGATTTGATGTATTTGTGTTATTCAAAGTGTCCCTATTCATATCCAAACTATTGTTGTCCTACCTATTTGTGTAATGAAGGAGCTTCAGAGAATATTTGCTAGGTCTTTCTGAAGCAAAAGGTTGATGGTAACAGCAAACATTGGGTTGCTTGGAAAAATTTATGCTTATCAAAACAAGAAGGGGGTTTGAGTTTTAGATCTACTTTTGAAGTGTCAAAAGCTACGCATGCTAAGATTTGGTGGAAGTTTAGGACGCAGAACACTCTATGGGCTAACTTCATATGGAACAAGTATTGTAAAAAGCAAATACCTTCACTTGTTCAATGAAAGGGGGATCTCAGTTATGGAAAAAAATGTAATATAATAGGTATGTTATTGAAAAATACCTTTGACCTAAAAGAGGTACTTCATCAGTTTGGTATGGTAATTGGCCTTAACTTGGTCCATTATATAAACGCCAAATAAAAGTACAATCTTGTTGTTCTTTGGTAGATATTGAAGTTTTTATACAGGAAACATGTTGGAACTATAAAGATATGCAATATCATTAGCCGATTAATGTTATTGACCATGTTAAACAACATTTGAATCATGTGAGGCAATTTGATAAGGGAGATAGGTCTTGGTGGATCAAAACTAGATCTGATTAATGTTATTGACCATGTTAAACAACATTTGAATCATGTGAGGCAATTTGATAAGGGAGATAGGTCTTGGTGGATCAAAACTAGCTCGGATAAATTTACAGTTTAGAGTGCATGGAATATGCTGAGAAGAAGAGAAGAGATTAATGAGTTTTTTTTTTTTTTTTCAGATTTAGATGCAATAGATGTATTTAAAATCTCTTTTTTGGCTAAAAGATTTTGACAAATAGGGTACCAATATTTTTTGTTTTAGCTCACTAGAACCCCAACTTGTCACAATTATGTTGTTGTACTGTACCTCAAAGCGAAATCATGGAACATCTATTTTTTAAAGGGGAGGTTGCTTTCTCTGTGTGCTAATGTTTTTCTAAAATTGCAAGTATATTAGGGTCGTGAATACAAGCCAAGCAATCCATGATAAAATGGTGTCAAGCTAAAGTGAATTCTAGGCAAAAACTAATCTTCAAGCAATTTTTACGGTTATTTTATGGTTTTTATGGAAGAGGATAAATCCTGTCATGCCGTGAAGTGAAATTGTATCATATGTTAGTTAGAGTGGTTGACGAACTACTACGATCTATAGATTTCCCGTCTATATCTAATCCCAACGAGAATAGGAGTGAGTTGCTTCAGGTAGTACATGAAGGTTCTTGTACTACAAGCAAGATGATCTGGGATATAAATAATATGGTGCAAAAAATTATTAGAAATAAATTTGGGTATGATTAAATCCCAATAACTTGGCCACAAATTGTTGCTTTGATTGATGGTTTTAGACCCAATTTTAAAGCTAAATGGGTCAAATAGTGTCCTCCTCCTACTGGATGGTGGAAATACAACACTAATGGGGGCTTCTTGAGACAACCCAAGACTAAGATATGTTGCTTTTTGTGTAACAAATCATGAAGGAGATCTACTATATGCTAAAAGAGTTATGATTCCTATTTCTTCTAGTTTGGTGGTTGAGATGATTCCTATAAAAAAAAGGGTTGCAATTTTTTTTGGAAAAATCACATTCCAAACATATTTGTTGAATATGACTCTCTTGCTATAGTGAATGTCATCAATGGTGTCTAGAAAATTCCTTGTAGGGTGATATTGGAGGTCAACTCTATTAGGAAGATGATAAACTCTTGATGAGTAATTGTACAACACTCCTTAAGGGGGAAATACTCTTGCTGATATTTTAGCTAACTTATTTTTTCATTTTGCAGGTATTTTTGATATTAGAACATTTTAAGAGTTAACAAACAATGACAAGAAGATCTTTAACTTGGATAAACAGATCATCCCACACATGAGGATAAGACTTTGTTCATAAGGTCAATGTGGGATGTTTTTGTTATCAATCCATAGTTTTATTTTAAATACTGCAAGATGATAAATATATTGAATATATAAAATTGTTTGAACTAAGTTTTATTGGTTATACATATCATGCATCTAGTTATAGATTTAGGTATCACAAATGATATAAAACTAGGACACATTTATTTTAGTATTCAATTATCATCTATGGAGAGTTTCTAAAAAATCAAGTACAAGAGGGTTTTGTAAAGATTCAATAAATTTGACAATTCGATATCCAACAAAGAAGAGTTTAAAACTTTTACATGAGGTTTTCAAGTGACGAAGAACCATATCAGAGTAGTGAAGTTCTACAGTAAAATTCATGAAGAGCCACCTTCTACATTAAACAACAATAGTTAACAAGTTTTCTAAGCTTGAGGTAATAGTGGTATTAATCTCAATTGGGGTTCAACCTTCTAAAATCTAGATCTAAGAAAGTTAGTTAACTTACTTTTGTAAGATGAGGAAGGTGAAATACAATCAACCAAGCTGCTACAAGTTTTCAGATAAAAAATAAAGAGAACGAATAGGCAAATTCAGCCACGCACCTGAGGCTAAGCTTAATCGTTGACACACTGTTCACAACAAAAAGTAGAGTGAAACTTCATCTTCAATTGAGATGTCATCTACAAGTTTGACCATAGCAACAACATCAAAAACTAAGTCAAGTTAAAATTGAAAAATCAGTTAAGGCGGTTTACCTTTGAGTTCAAGCTTAAATATGGTCTGTCGTGACGAGTTGAGGAAGAAAGGTCCAAGTCTTACTCAATGTTCATGTCTTTTCCTCTTATATTTGATTTTTCTATTGTTTTGCTTTTGTCCTTTATATGTTTTTTTTTTTTCATTTGGGTCAATTTGGACATGTATTTTTTGTAAATATTTTGTTCATTTCTTAATAAAATAGGCTCAATGACCTTTTTTTATTAAAAATATATATATGTCAAATTTCAGCAATAACGCATATAAATATGATTTAAAAGAAAAAAAAAACGTAAGTCTATAACCTTATTCAATAATGAATTCTATTTTAGGTTAAAATATTAGAATACTAGTAAAATTATGCCAATGAAAAAAAATAAACTTAAAAAATAATGTTTTTTAGATAATACAAAAAATTACATGAAATGACAATTGAGAATGAGAAGGGAAATATAAATAATATAAAACAAAAATTTTAATTTTAGAAAATATTAGAAAAATAATAAAAATTTAAAAAGAAAAACAAAAAATAAATATAGAAATAAAAGTAAAATATTAAAAAGTAGTAACGTGTAATTAGGAGAAAATGACATAAATAGTCCCTTGACTATAGGAGCAGGTCTAAAATGGTCCCTTAATTATACACTTAATGGATTTAGTCCTTTAACTATTCAAAAACTTATCAGTTTTGGTCTCTTAACTATAACTTATCGATTTTAGTCCCTTAACTATAAACTTACCGATTTTAGTCCTTTAAGTATTCAAAAACTTATTAGGTTTGGTCTTTGTCCATTTTTAAAAACAAATAGCTTCGTTTAATATTAATGAAATTCATGCCTCGAGAAATTAAATCTTTTAGCAACTTTTTCTGTTGTTTCTCTCTCTCTGCTACTTTTTCTTCAAAATAACCTTATACGAAGAACCTTAACCTCAACGATTTAAAATAAAATTCACGAGGAAAGAAAATATAAGTCATATTGTTATTTAATAGAGGATAAAATGACGCATATTATTGCTACTAATGACTTTAATATGCTAAACTTTATTATAAAAAAATTACTATTACCCGTTAAATACAAAGTTTGTACTCCAACGATTTCATTGAACAAAATTTGAAATTTATAAAATGGTAGATTTGCAAATTTTTTTAAAAAAATAGATCAATTTTATTATTTTATTTTATGTAAATAAATTTGAGTAAATTAAATAAAATCCGCACTGACTAGCATATTCAAGTGCGGATTCAAGTCATTAACAACAATTATATGCTTAATTTTATCCTCCATTAAATAAAATTAGGATTTATATCTTCTTTCCTCCTTAATTTTATTTTTGAATCATTGACGTTATTGTTCTTTTCACAAGAGTATTTTGAAGAAAAAAGGGCGGGGATAGAGAAACAACTTAAAAAATGGGTTAAAGATTTAATTTTACAAAGATTTTCGTTAATATAAACCTAAACTATTTGTATTAAAAAAATGGACAAAGACTAAACCTGATAAATTTTTTAATACTTAAAGGACTAAAATCGATAAGTTTATAATTAAAGGACTAAAATCGATAAGTGTATAATTAAGGGACCAAAGCTGATACGTTTTTGAATAATTAAAAGACTAAATTCATTAAGTGTATAGTTAAAAAACCATTTTAAACCTATTCCCTAGTTAAGGGACTATTTATGTCATTTTCTCTTTAATTAAGCATGCAATTACCAATAATTTATAACCCATATCCCATGCCTGTCATTCAATTACTGATTAACTAAATAATTATATGACCAACCTCCAATTATCGTTTCCAAATAGGACTAGTGGCGGAAGCACAAATTCAGCCATTTGGCGGTTATCTTTGGTGAAAATTCGAATTATTTGGCCCTAAAACCCTAATCTCTATTTCAATCTTTACCGCTCCCCACTTTCATCATTTCACAAATAAGATCCACTTTTGTTCTTCACACATCCAGTATCCCCTCATCTCCATTTCTCAGTCCCATTTTGATCCAACTGATTCATGGAAAGCGATGACGATTATCAGTCCTTTTACATGCCGGAGGACGTTTCGCCGGAGGTCCGCCGTCCGAGGTTCAAACGTTTAAAGAAAGCTCTAGCAGCCTCCAAAAATCAACATCGTCCCCCAATAGACGACGTCTTTGACTTTCCTAAGGTTGATTTTTCCAAATTGGAAGCTTTAGAAGAAGATTCTGCTGATTCAACTGAACCTGAACCTGTCTCATCACAGGGCACCGAGGATGAGATAAGAGTTGGATCTGTTTCTGAGGAAAAGGGCGGGGATAGTAGGGAAGCCCAACAAGATTCTGCTGATTCTACTGAACTCCTATCACTACAAAACAGTGAAATTGAGATCAGACTAGAGCCTGTTTCTGATGAGAAGCATATTGAGGACTTTGATGACAAGGATGATCTCGTTTCTGGTCAGCAGTGCAAAGAGGTTAAAAGATCTCTAGAATTTGGTGAGGACGATGTGATGTCTCATGGCAAAGAACATAAACAAAGTAGAGAAATTGGGGAAGATTTGGTATCTGGTGATGTGACAAAAGAGATTCATGAAGAGATTGGGGGAATTGACGAAGTGATTGGGGATATGAATATGGAGAAATTGGGATTACAATTAGATGAAGGAGATGACAAAAAGAAAAATAAGAAGAAGAGATCTAAAGGTGACATTGGTAGAGAAGTGAAGTCTAAAGAACTGGCTTCGAACAAAAGAAGAGAAGAAAAGGTTTGTTGAGCAGATAAAATATCTGATACTGAATCGTCTATCTTGAGGCATAGTTGTTGTGGTTTATTTATGTATACACAACTTTGTAATTTGTGCTAATGCTTGCATGTGCATATGTTAGTTTGACATTCTTGGATTTACTTGTTGACATACAGGAAAATAAAGCATTTCGTCAGCAGCTTCATGTTGATACTCAGCGATTATTGCGAGGTCTGTATATACTGTTTTTAGTACTTCCTCTGTCCAATTTTGATTGGATGCGAAAGTTTAATTTTTCATTTGTATTATGTTAGTGATAGTTGAATAAACTATGAAAGTATGATTGAAATGTTGATTCGATGTAGAAAACTTATACTGAAGTTGAAAGATTGGAATAGTTTAATAAATTTGGATTTTTGGAACTTGCTAAAGTTGTATGGAAATGGAATGGTGTCAACCATTTTGAAGCTTCTTAAAATATAGTGTCATATAAATTGTGATAGAGGGAGTAGATCTTCTTTCTAATGGAAAATGTGTGCTTGTACCAACTGTGTCAGACATCATGGAACTCACATGCTATTTTTCCTAACTTGATCAGAAAGTAAGGATGCAACATTTAAGCCTATACCAGTTGTACATAAGCCAATATCCTCAGTGCTGGAGAAGATTCGGAAAAGGAAGCTTGAAATCTCGAAAAAGTCGGTAGTAGTTGACATTTAAGCAAATATGTGTCTTATTAAAAAAATCTTTATAGGTTGTGGTTTCTCACTTCTTATCTATAAGTTTCTATTGTTATTTTGCTAGCAGGACGGCGATGCTAATCAGCAACGATTCCATTCACAAATTTAGTGCTTTGAGAGAGGTTACAATGGAAGTAGACGCAAAGAGTGCATATTCTGAAGAGCAGAGAGTTGACAAACTGGAAATAGAGATGAAAGGGAAAGTGGATGCACATGGCACAGAAATGGGTAGGACTACAGAAACCTCCAATATTGATGGAATTTCAGTACCTCCAATAAAGAGAAGCAGTGAAATTGTTCTTGATGAAATGGTAAGTGAAATTGCTGCATTGAGTTCAGCTTTGTGTCTGGTTTGGATGTCGTTCCTTTTCACAATTGAGTTGAAGGTAGTTTCTGTAAAAGAATTTAACTTGGACTTCAAATAGTGTCTTGAGAACTGGTTAAGGCCTTTACTTTTCAATCATTTGGATAATCATGTTTCATTTATTTAACTTTTGTGAGCTGTTTCTAACTTTTGTTGAAATGTAACATCGAATTAGTTTTTGTCTAGTTCCTTCTTTGGCTGAAGTAGGTGCTGGATATTGTTAGTGGAAGAAGCTGTTTTCTAGGCATGACTCAGGGAAAGAGACCAACTTTAACCAGATTTGTTTTGAACCAAATCTAGTTTTGACTAAGCGTACATGAGACCCATGCCTTTTAAACTCTAACGCCATAATTGTGCTATGAATTGACATGGAGTCTGTACCTTTTCAACCTCATCCAGGTTAAAGATTGTCAATATGCTGCCTGAAGTCTGCAATCTATATTGATGGTATTTGGAACTGTGGTAGAACCTAGAAACATTAGAGATTGGCATTTGAAACTGAATAAGATTATGAATTGCTAAGTGCTGCTGCTATTATCTCACTGCAGGCTTTGGATGAAAGGCCCAATGATGTATTTAGAGCTCCCGTTGATGACACTCAGGTAGTTTCTTATCTTTTCTATTAAAAAGGGAGCTATTATTAGTAACACCAGGTTTGCAAATAGCCAAAGAAAATATGAATGCTGGAGCTTTTTCAATTTGTCAGGATCTATTTGATGATTCTGAACCAACTGGCAATAAGGATGAGATACTTGATGACCTGGCCTCTAGTCCTTCAGAAGAAGTAATGGCACCGTCTCTCCTTGCTTTGAACTTGAAGTTTGATTCTGTCCCTCCAGATGAAAGGTAATTGGTTCTGGAAAGTATCTATGCATGCAAATCTAATTTTACTGCAACCTAGGCTGGAAAAGCTCCTATTTTCTCTTTTGCAAAGAATCATATATCCACAAACAGAAAAGTCTATTTGATTGTTGTCATTATTTTTTTGCTAAAACAAGTCAGCATCCTTATTGCAATTAACACCAGAAAATAAAAATATTTCCCTTTTAAAAGTTCATCAGATGAGGAGGATAATGACAAGGAGAATATTAGTCCGTATATAAAAGGTGGCAGCGGCAGCAATTCTCCAAAGGGAGACCCGGTTAAAGCATTTGTTGATGATGAAGCGGAGGAAGAAGATGACAGTGATAATGACCTAAACCGGTTTGGTGATAATGAAGATGATGATGATATTGATGATTCTGCTGAACTCCATGATATTATTGCCACTGATTACAAAGAAAAGAAAATTGATAATGAAAAGCGGAATGAACTTCATCAAAAGTGGCTTGAGCAGCAGGATGCCGCTGGAACTGAAAGTTTGCTGGAACGGTTAAAATGTGGTGTAAAACAAAAAGAGACGATGTCGGTTGATGATGAACTAGAAAGCGAAGAGTGTGAAGAAGAGGTCAATGGCATCACTGACATGGATGCAGTACCTAAGAGTTCTACTCGGTTGAGTTCAAAAAAAGCAAAGCAAATAATAGTCCAGATGTTTGTGGATAAAGATGATATATTCTTATCTGATGAAGACGAGGAAACTGAAAAGAGGGTTGTCAAGCAGCGCGTACTTTGTAACTCTGTGAGTTTGCAATGTTAGATTTGACACACTGACACATCACATTAACCTTTTGTGTTATATTCTTTGCTTTAACAAACATTTTCTTTCATTTTGTTTGATAACTTACTCAGCTTTACTAAACACGAAACAGGAGGTTACAACTGTTGTGTTGCCTATTGAGGATGAAAGTTCCAGTGAGATATTTGGACTTATAAAGAAGCTTAATACTGTGCCGGATAAGAGAAAACCAAAAGCATCCTGTAGGTGTTATCCCAACATTTATAAATACTTGTTTAAGTGTGATTTTTTTAAAAGAATGGTGAAGTACTTTTTTATTATGTTTTAATTGTCAGCATTATTTCCTTACCTTTCATTGCTGTTGCAACTTTGCAGCGTTCTTTGATACAGTGCTAGGGGATCAAAAGAAAAAATGCTCTTTGAAGGTAAAATTTGTCTCAGTGGGTGTTTGGATTGGCTTATTTCAAGTGCCCTCTTTTTTTTTTGTTGAGATGTTTGGAAAGACAAAATGTACTTTTAAGCTATGTTGCTCGGACTCTTCAAAATTTCATCGAGTGTGTGTTGGATCCAGCAAAAGTAGTGCATTTTTGAAGGATCCAACAAAAGTGCGGCAACATTTTTAGAGTGTCTGAGCAACATAGCTTTTAAGCACTTCTTTTAAGACTGAAAAAGTACAAATAAGCTTAAAGCCAAAAGTTGGACAGTCTCAACTTATGACTTTTAACTTTTAGCTTTGTAAGATACTTAAAAAAACATGTCCAAACACCCCTTAATTTACATTTGTAACTAGGAACATGAAACTTAGGCTGGGTGTAATTTATCCATGAATAAAAAGCTATCAAGAAACATTCATTTAAACTTTTAGGATCACATTTGATTGGAGTCTACTCTATTTTAAGAAACTAGCTTATTTTTGTATCCATTTGCTGATTTGGGATTCAAGAAGTGATTAACTATGGACCTCAATGTCATTCTATACTTGTCAGATAATAGCATGTTGGTGCAGCTGTATCTGGGGAATATATTTTCATTTATTTTGCATCCTAGCACAACTGCACAAGTACCATTTGGTACACTAAGACGTTGCAGTTCGGCACCAGTTTTCTTCCCCCAGTTATATTCAAGTTCTATGGTCCAACTATTGCATAGCTCTTTTTCTTTTTCCTCATTATTTCTTCTTATCTCTATTCCTTGTTTAGACATTGTATGACTAATACTTAGTGTACATCTGCTGATTGTTTTACTCTGTAGTCCTCTTTTCTTGGACGAGGTACAAATCATCTTCCATCATCCCATAAACAAAGTTCAACTGTAGTTCGTTCTTTCATCTTTGGACGGGATGACAGCAATAGCCAAAGCTCAATGTCAATGTCAGAGGATTCTTCAGATATGGTAAATCTTCATGAAAGTTTCAAATTTGTGCATCTGATGTTTTGCGATCACCCATATAGTAACTATTTTGTAGTGTTATGTAATGCTTCTAACTATGATCTTTTTGATTTCTTTTTATTTTCATCAAATGATTGGGGAATGAGACCTGACTTACCTGTTGTTGTGCTGCTCATGTTCCTCCATTATTATTATTCACATTTGATGAGCCCCTCCCTTCTACCCATCTCTCTGCTCCTCAACCACTATCATATAATCCAACTCTAGCATATACTATATTTTTCCATGTCTATATACAGTGAGTATCTTGGTAGATCACAATTTCCAGTGGTATAAGTATGCCTATCTGGAGGATATGTGACTTTTCTCCTAGTAAGAAGTAGAAAGTCCCCAGAAGTTAAGAAACAAGATACGAGAAAAGGTTAGCATTAATTGAAAATGCATATTCAATAGTCTAAATAACTTAATACTATAAGAAATCATAGCATGGCTTGCTTTTGTATGGTTCTTATTCATTTAATACTATAAAATTGATATTGGTTCGCAAAGATATTCAATGATTTTACTCATGTTCTTTGTTTCAGGTGGTGAAAGAAAACCTTCCAAACAGAAATAGTACAACTAAGTTTGGAAGCTTCCAAGCCAAATCAAGTAGTCAAGGTAAAAATGCTGCTGCAGGAACACCAGCTGCTGCTCCCTTATTTGAGATATTAAAGCGATCTTCAGCACCATCTAATGTTTGTTCTCGAGATGTTTTGCTTGACCTGCCTAAACCTCTCCTTGCTGATCTTAGAGTTTCAAAGATGTCCAAGGCAGAAGAGAAAATATAGTTCACTAGATAGTTGATTTTGTTTGTGTTTTTCCTTATCTTTTCTCTTTCTCCAGAAATCACGGAAGAGTGTTGTGAGTCATCTGAAAACAGTGAGAGGGGTGCCACTCGACATTTTTTTGTTTGTGTGAATAATACTTATTTGAGAAGTGCGGTACCAAAACTGTACTTTTTCAAAGCCAAAATTTAACACACTCCAATTGCTACATTAAAAAAAGAAAAAGGAAAAGACTCAAATATGTCGGTTGAATTTTGAGAAAAAGTTTATACATATTGTTTGTTAAAAAGTTTGCTCATTTATGTCATTTTTTGTTTTAAGAATGAATTTGGTTTTGCAAAATAAATTCTTACAAGTGTTCAATTATGATTAGGCCATGTTATTAATAAAATTATTTTTCTAAAGGAAAAAGATTCAAATATGTCACCAAACTTTGAGAAAAAGTTTATATATGTCATCTACTAGAAATTTGATTCATTTATGTTATTTCAATTAACAAATAATGAAATGGATTAATCTTGTTGAATGAAAATGGCATATAAATTGAACTTTAAAAGAATGACATATATGAATCAAACTTTAAAAGAATGACATATATGAATTTTTTCTCAAAGTTTGATAATATATTTGAGTTTTTTCCCTTTAAAAATAATAATTTAAATAGTTCTAATACTGATCAGTCAAAATTTATTTCTCTTCAATTGGCAGACAAACAACTTTTTCCACCTGACTCATATATGTTGTTTTTTTTGGAAGAAAATTTCTCATTCATTTAGAACAATACATTAAAATACATCTCTCGAATACTCCTTTTAGAGTGCTTACAATGAATAGAATAACACCTAGAAAAAAAGAGCAACTTATATGAATGACTATGGTTTAAGGGTCAATAGAGTTCAGTAGTGTCACGATCCAAAATCTCAAGTCATGATGAAATCTACTAATATTCACTAATAGGTAAGTCAGCTCCATAGCCCGAAACCAAAAGCAATAGGCTATCATACAAAAGAGAAACATATAGAAAATAAGAAACAAACATCAAAATAAATGAAAGAGATAGACAATAAAAATATACAAAACATCCCCAAGACCTAGTATCAGTCGCTAGTTGAGCCAAATAATTTTAAAGAACAAGATAAACACATATACATAGATGCGTCTCCGAATGCAATATAAAGACTAGTCCTGGTCAATATAGAGGGAGATTAGCAACTCCGAACATTAGGAGCCCACCTCAATTTTAGAATCCAAAAGCTTCTTCGCACGAGACACACATCAATGGTGAGAATTTGTACTATTATCAACAAGGTGCAGAAGTATAGTATGAGCACCAACAAAAGGTACTTAGTAGGCATAGACCAACTGATCTCCAAAGGCAAAACAAGCATAAATAACATGTAAGCAAGGAATGTACATTACAAACAGTTAGAGAAGATGTATCATACAATAAAAGTGAACAAAGACAAAGGAATAGAATAAAAGAAGCAAGTAATTGAGACAAGGGAACGTACCTAGAGGCGCTAGCCCAACAACCAAATCACTACAAGAGTCCACTACAATAGTCAACTAGCCGGAGATATAACAACGGTAACCACTGCAATACATCACAACAATCAAGAGACCAATCAAAAAGCACCAATATAGAGACAAGTTGAAGTCATTCATATAACCAATTATTAAACTAACACAAGATACTCAATTATATTCAAACAATAACCTAATCGCACCCCAAAGGCCCGGAAGGTACACAACAACAAACATAACACAACCGACTTCCATAAGACCGGTGGGTGCAAACAATAGTCAATTTACTAGTGAAAAGTCGATGTATATGAATGCAAGTTATGAAATAGAAACTAAAGGTGCCAATAGTATAAAGTGCCACATAACCAAGTATATACACCTGCCTCCTGCCTCGTGGCATGCTAGGTAGGATCGACGCGTATAACCCTCCTCATGTTCAATGTGTCACATGGACTGAGGAATCCATAAGGAACTTGGAAAATCTATATATACTGCATGGTCCTGATCCATGACTTTCATAACCTATCCATCACAGTACCAGATGCTCTGTCATGGTATTGGAGATATGTAACCAAATCTATTTAAAAAGGGTTGGAGATATTTCCGACTGATTAAGTAAAAAAAGTGAGCATATCCTCAATGTCTCTTTTATCTCAACAAAAATCAATTCATCAAAGTGGTATATGTGGTATGACTCATGTCAACATTAGTTTTAAAGAGTGCAAGAGTAGAATCAACTTCCTCGAATATAGTAGTGGAAATCAATGCGTTTACTGAGATTGTACCATAAAACACATGAAAATGGGCATTTATGAATCACATGAAAATTTTAAAGATTTTGGTCTTGACGACAAGGATGACATACCCTAGAAGCCAAGAGAGTTGAAGTCTAGAATCCAACAAAGACACAAACAAGCATAATTTACTGGATCAAGACAAATCAAATTTCTTGGTGATGGTCTGACTATACTAGGTGACAATGCACAAAAATGCCTACATGGAAAGGGAATGCATATGAAACTAGAAAAATGTTGGAGCAATTCAAAAAGGAAAAGGTATGAAAGCTGGACAATTTAGTAACTTATTTTAGAGTGTAATGCTTAAATATCATACTTGTAATCATTTTGGTCTTTTATCAGATGGACAAGCGATCCAACAAGGAAAAGAAACAAACAAAGGAGAGACATCGAACACTAATTGATGAAGAAGATGTTGATGACTTTCCCTTGACAACTCCACAGCATAGTGGAGATTGTGCGTCAAATGAAGATTTTGAATATTTTGGTCTTGAAGATGAGGATGACATACTTTGGATGCCAATAGGTGTTTCAGAGTTGAAGTCTAGAATCCAACAAAGAAAGAAACAAGCATAACCTACTGGATCAAGACAAATCAACTTCCTTGGTGATGGTCCGACCGCACCAAGTAACTTGTATGCACCAAAAGCGCTTACATGGAAGGAAAATGCATCTACTGTTGGAGCAATTAAGAGTTGAAATACTTGAGACAAAACAGGGCAATGACAAGGCACAACAGTGACAAGTTTAGTTGTGAAGACAATATTTTGTTATTTTGTTGCACATTTTTGGGATTGTAATGCCATGAACAAACTTGTTTATGTATTAATTTTTTTTGTATATGAACTAACTTTTGTTGGGATATGTATTGAACTAACTTCTTTATGTTCGAATCAATTTTTTGTCAATATATATGAAGTGTTCGTCTATATATATATATGTAATGTTCAGAATAAGTTTCTTTTCAATATTTGATCTTGCAGTTTTGTTCCAGTTTTATTACTGTGTAAAAGAAAGATCATGAGTGATTAGTACAAATATTAACATTACTTCATATTAAAATAATTTGACATCAATACATCAGTGCTTAGGACATTCATTACAACACGAAAAAGAAGAATAAAACTCATTACTTCATCAACATCACAAAAGACACTAAACACTAACAACTGAGTTCACTTTGTCATCAACGCACCTACAAATCCAACAAAAAATCATGAGATTATAATTTTGTATTTTATCTGGCGATACTTGTCTTCAAATAGCCTAACTTTTTTCACTTTCAAATCATTAGTTGCCTCCAATGTAGCAATTTTTTTTCCCAACAAATGACCTCCTTCAATCTTCAAATTCTCCATGGCAATCTTCAAATTCTCCATTTTAATCTTCGAATTATCCATTCAATCTTGACATCTTTTAACGACAATTCTAAATTACGTAGGTAAGCTATTTTGAAAAAAGCTTGTTCTTCCCATTCCCAATATCCACATAAAAAATTGCCATAACAACCAAAAATATTATAATAACAATAATTAAGAACAAAAAAAAAAATTGAATAATAGGAAGAAATCAGTTCTTATACTTACATCCGGACGAAGACATCTGGAAAATCTTTTTCTCGAATTAGATGTAGTACTCAAAATTAGTGTTTTGACCACCAAACCACAAGCACATTTTCTTTGAGACGGATAACTATTTTATGAGATTAGGAAAACTATTGGAGGCTAGGGGAAGGGAGGGGATGGTGGAAGAACAATCAGAGGGGAGGAAAATCAGTAAGGGAAATGGGTAAGGAAAATGAAGAACAGTCGGAGGGGATGTTTATCTTTCGAGAGAGTGGGTAAAGGTGAATGAGTTAGTGTTTATTGGGTTAAAAGTTTGAGGGGTCGGGGTATGGGTTTAAAATGGGAAATTGGTTGTTTTTTAAGATTCGGGTTAATTTAAGTTGGATTTTCGTCCACATAGGAGCACAAATGATAAGATTAGTAACGGCAAGAGCAAGAATAACTACATTTTAACGGTACATGCATAGATAACTAATGAGTCAAAATTGAGAGGTATTTTTGACCCTTTTCCCTTTTATCTCCAATTTCAATTCGTTATAAGACTATTTATTTGCATTAGTGTGATTTATGTTCTTATATCGAAGATATGAATTACTATATATTTTATATTTTCTAGGATTTATCTATCCATTTCTAACTTATTTTTGTTATTTTGAAATTCAATTTATGATTATAAAAGTTAAATAACAATATGTTAAAATTATTGAAATTAAGTGGGTCAATTTGAACGGTTCATGATTCCCGATTTTAACCCATTTGAGCCAAAAGTAAATTTGGGCGGATCATGACCCAACCAAATTTCTATTTCAACCCATTTTAATATCTCCAATTTCAAGTCAACCCACCCATTTGACACCGTGGAGTAGTAGTAGGGGATTAATTTCTAAAATAGTGGACATTATTACTCAGTGACATTTAACACTTAACAGTTAAATAATTAGGTTCCTTAACTAATAAACACAAATAGACAATATTGTTACCAAATGGTAGATAATAAGAAAATGACAGTTTGATAAATGGAGAATTAGGATATGAAAATCCGTAGCAAGTGAAGACGAGTGAAACTATGCACTCCTCTTTTAATAATGATAACAAATGCACAAGCTACTACCGTAAATTTAAAATTTCAATTTTTTCTTCAAGATTTCCCATCGTAACTGTAGAGTGGAGGGAATGTATGTAGTTGACTATCATACCAAGACTAATTGATCAATCAAATAAAAGGGCAAGTAATAGTTGACTCTCATACCATACTTATAATTTACCAAGTATAAACACCAACTATACGAGTCAATAGAAACTATATATATCCATAGTAAAAGAAGCAAAATATTTCACTCAAGGTCCCAGCAACACATTTTTTAAGCTCCCTCCTAATAAAGAGTTGTTTTGTGCTTCAGTACATATTACTACTTTCTTTGTTACTGTGAGTTTATAGTGCTCATAATGTACAAGAGAATAAAGAGTCAGTCAGCACTAGTTACTCTGTAGCAAACATTTTTTTAGAGACAAGCCTGAGCATTTCGCCAGCAAATACTAAATCAAGAAATCTTGCTAAAGAGTAATTGAGCACCATATTGAGGTTGTAAGGTCATAGCCTGAGTCGGAGCATGAACGTATGATGGGGAAATGCAAAAAGAATATTGCTGAATGATCATTGACAGGACCACTTTCGCCTCAACAAGAGCTAAGTTTTGGCCCACACAGATTCTGGGGCCTAATCCAAATGGGAAAAACGAAGCCAAATGTTTCCGTGACTTGGCAAATCTCAACGGGTTGAATTCATGGGCATCATCTCCCCAGATCTCCTTGTCGTGATGGACAGCAGTCATGGCCAAATAGAACTGTGTATTCACTGGTATGTCAAGGTTTCCTAACTTGACATTCTTTGATGCTTGCCTCATCAACATCACAGCTGGAGGGTAAAGTCGAAGTGTTTCATTCAATATCATGCTCACCTGCCAATCGGACATAAAGTACACCTCATCATCTTATTGCAAGAAAAATAGGGATACGATGCACCATCTTTGAAAGTATCATGAATGCATAATGAGGTTGTTCATCAGTATAGCATGCTCGTCCTTTACATCATACTTGGGGACATAAGTACTATCATGAGACTGTTAAGGAGAGTTGCCAGAAAAAAGAAAAATAAGAATCTGCAATAACAGCTGAACTTACAATCTTGAGATCAGCTATATTCTCTGCAGTAGGAATCCCATTTCTGCAAGCACGAACAACTTCTTCCCGAGCCTTCCTCTGCCATTCTTGATGCAATGCCAACAGAAGAAAAGCCCATGTCAGAAAATTAGCAGTTGTCTCCTTTCCTGCAAAGTAGAACGTCTTGCATTCATCTACAACCTCCTCTATATCCAGTGTCTCCTGTTTGTCATCCTGATTCTTGATTGGATGCATTAACAAAGAAAGCAAGCTTTTTGAATTGTTTGCTGTTCTGCTGCAATTGTTTAACAACATCCTAATTGCATCTCTAGTTTCCTTCTCCAGTCTTTTCCTCCATCTGTTCTTCTTGGTGGGCAAAAATCTGTATCCAGGAGAAAGAAATGGCATCATTTACAGTGAAAATAATGAAGCAAGTAATTGCTCTAGGATGATGAAACCATATTTTCAAAGAAGGGTACTAACAAGACTCCACCATTTCAACTCAACACAGACAGTGAGTTGGCTTAGACATGAATGCTTAGTGTTATCTCAGGTGCCAATTGGCAATTAGAGCTTTACTAATATTCTTTATGGAAATGCTGCAATCTCTAAATGCCTAGCAATATAGTGGTAAACATCACTTTGCATAAGACAATTGCAGATGTTAAAGGGTCATTTTAAATGGATTTCAGATGAAAAGGTTATAGTGGACATATTGAATAGCAAAAACAGTCCATCTGGTGGTATTAAAAGTACACATTGGACAATTTACAAAAGCATATCTTATCTTTTCACTTGTTTTGTTGGAAATCACGACAATTCTTGTAGATTGAAGCTAGCATATGGAACTATCCTTAGGGATATTTCACTCGATATAGGTGTATCACAAGGATTCAACAAACTCACAGAAGAACTAACAAAGATTTTTCTCATATCAAAGAAGAACTTTTTATCAAATAGTGGAAAATCCAACAATATAACAAGAAGAAAAAGAGTATTTTCTCAATTGGTTGTCTTTCTCCAAAGATAGAATGTACATAATGGGAGAAAAATCTGACCATAATAGGATAACGAAATAATGATCCATTAATTCACGTAATGTGCCAGAGGTTACAATTTTGAAATAATGGCTCACTTAATTCTACAGAATGAATCTGGATACATTTTGGTTAAGGAATTTGTACAGTTTCTTGTAGGCTCAAAATATGAAAGTGGTTTCTGCTAAACGGGATTTAGATTAGGTCTCGCGCACAGTGGAGGGGACAAATCCACCAATTTATCTTCCGGAAAAGCCCACAAAGAGAGCTCTTCCTAGTTCATATGGGACACTTCTTTTTTAGAATCCATTTTCTATCATGTTTTTCCCTCTTGCTTTTACATGGTATCTATCTATAGAACAGAAATGATACCTACTCTGACTCAAATGTGTCTGAGAAGTTAAATCGGTGGGAAAGATTGGTCGGCAATTCGTTATTATCAGCAAGAGCGCACTAAACACAAGTTGACAGTGATTTTGACATTCTCATAAGCATCTCAGGTACATATATTATTCTATCACCAAGCACATGCAGTTTCTAATTAAGAAGTCATAAATATGGTTACACTTAAGATAAAGAAATCAACAGTAAAGAATGAGATGCATTTGCATTTTTTTCTCTTAACCTTTACATAGCACAATTCAGACAAGGAAAAAGTGGTAAGGGGATTGTAACATAAAAGAAATGATACATATAAGTTTGGTATTCAACAAAATCAACGAAAGGTGAGATGCATCATACTATCGATAACGAAATGCACCTGAATCCAGGAATGTAGACACTTCGTATGGCCTCTAAAACAAGGCTCACTTGCTGGTCTTGTAATTCAAAAATACGCTTTCCCTCCTCAAAATTACTTCCAAAAGCGGTCCTAGATATGATGTCTGCTGAAAGTTTGTGAAATTCTTTGTGTACATCCATCTCAAATTGGTCTCTTGCACTTGTTACGTCTTCCCACTTGTCCAACAACTTTGTTGTGCTATCAACCATCTCAGAAATCCAACCCTGAGAAAATGGACACATGCCAATTGATCAATAAACCAAACCCTAAGACACATAGAAGAATCATTTAGCTACAATATTTACACAATGCATTGCACTCATATATATCACAATACACAAAACCCCTTCCTGAGACTAGCTAAACATTGTAAGTGGTGTGATTGGATGTAAATTATAGTTAGTAGAGTGTGAAAGTCATGGAGGATCAAAAAGGCAACATTTTAGTCCAGTATGACGTGGATCCTTGTATCAATCTCAACTAGACATAGAAGCGGAGCTAGGATTAAGAGTTTGGGGGTTCTAAATCCCTATAAAAAAAGAGAGGCGCGTTCGAACCCACAACTCTAGTATGAAAAGCATTTCCTTCCTTAGCAGTGACTCATCAATCAATTTTATTACGAATTTACAAGTTAATATACATATATATATTTTAATTTTCTAGTACAAATACAGATCTATAAAAAGCTATTGAGTTTGTCCGAACCCAAAAAGCCCTATCTGGCTCCGCCTCTGAGTCCAGACATAATCCTTTTTGGTCAAGTCCATATATATTAGAGTAATTAATTAGAAAAAGAGTTGCGTACCTTTACTATCTCCATGTTAAAGGCGTGGTTGCTGATCCTTCTGTGAATAGCCCATTTGTGACCATCTAACCCAACAAGCCCATCTCCAAGCAGAAGTTTTGACAAAGGGTTATGTTTGATTTTCTCAAAGGAAGTGGTGTTAAGCAATATTTCCTTTATGAGATTGGGATCAGCAATTGCAACCCTAGGTTTAGGACCAAACCAGTAAAGAAAATTCTTTCCATAAATCGTTGACCAATTATAATAGTGTGGCATGACACGGGAAACTACTGTTTCATGATTATGAGTGAAACAAATGGACTTTGATTCAGCTTCTGCTATCATCAATCTTCTAATCTTTGCCGTGTTGTTCAAAATTGGGCTGTAACCTGGTCCATTTATGCCTTGTTTCTTCAACACATGTTGCACTTTTAAAGGGACCCATATGATTTTGTATACCACTTTCAACAGCAAGATCAACACTATTGCCAGTGCCACCAACAGCATCATTGCATTTGCCACCATCAAAATGCCTTCATCACCCACTGCCTCTGTCTCTGCACCATTTATATTACAATTATTATTCTACTTTGTCTTTTAAAATGGTTTTGATTTTAATAAACTCCGTTCACACCATTTTTCTACTTACACACTTCAACTAACATTTGTATCATTTAAATAACTAACGTTCTCATTTTAAAACTCTACCCAATTTGACAGGTTACATGTTTTTCACTCAAAACAAGGCCTTGAAAAAGCCTTTTTTTTTTTTTTTTTCAAATTTACTTGTATCATACTTAAACTATCATAATAAACTATTACACACATTTATTATTTAAAAGTGAATTTATTTACCCCTTAAAATTGATTTGGCAAAAAAATAAAATTAAAATAAAAACTAAACACGTAAGTTAGAAATAAAAATAAAAATAATAATTAAAATCAGCTTTTAACCCCCTACCCTACTCCACCCTACCCCACACCTCTTCTTCAAACCTCTTTCTTCTTTTTCACATCTCTTCTTCTTCATTCTTTATTCATCACAATCTCAAAGCACAATTTTTCTTTTTGATTAGCAATTAGATTTATTCTCATAGATTTGTTAGTGAATAATTGTATCTTGTGATAATTTTTACTAAAAGAAGAATCTAAAAAGAAATTTTAGATAAACCTAAATAAATAAATCCTTAAGTTATGTTTAGGTGTTTTTCATTGATTGTTTCTATCTTTTCTATTTTTTTGACTTTGTTAAAGGAATTTTATTTGTTAATCAATTTTTGGGTTTGGTTGTAATTGCAACTTTATGGGTATAGGTAATGGGTAAAAAAAGAGGAAATTGAAGGTGGTAAAGAAGATTAATCAATTTTTGAATTTGGTGAAGATGACAACTTTATGAGTGTGGTGGCGTTGGGTAGCGATTTTGAAAAAAAAGAGTGGAAATCGAAGATGGTGAAGAAGAAAAAAATTATATTGGAAATGGTGATGGTGATATTTAGTGGTGGATGGTGAAGAAGAAGAAGAATTGAAGGTGATATGGCGATGGTGAAGAACAAAGAATCAATAGTGAATAAGGTGCTGGTTATGATTTTTTTTTCGTGAGATAGAAGATGGAGTGAGTGAGATTTTGTGATGAAGAAGATATAATTATTATTGAATTTTAATAATTAATTAGAGATTAATTAGTGTAAAATATTGTTGACAAAAGAAAAGTAATTAATAAAGAAAAGAAAACCAAAAAAATTATAAGAAATTATAATTTCTGACATGGCGCTGATGTGACGACGAGTGTATTTCACCACATCCTGTGAGAGTAGTGTTACACATCTCAGGGTGGTACTAAATTCACTTTTGAATAGTAAAAGTGTGTAATAGGTCATTATGATAGTTTAAGCGTGTAAGTGATTTTTCAATATAAGTTCAGGGGGAAATTTACGCCTTTTCCCAGTAAACTTATAAAGTGTCATGTCATGTTGTTCTTTCTAAACTGTTATGTCATGTTGTTCTTTCTAAAATATTTGTCTCATTATTATGACCATCTTGATCATTTGATGCTCTTCTGCTTAAAAAAGTTTTATCAAACCAATTAATCTATCACGCTTTAGGTGTGCCACAAATTATATCCTTCAAATATCTTTCATTGGAGTATTTATAACTGGATTATAATAAGGATCAACAAATGTGTCTGTCAATTGACTTAAATTATCTTTTGAACGAGGATCATACCAATGATAATTTATTATATATAACTTATTTCAAGTTGTTTATCATCTCTCCCCCTAATGTTACAAAATCTAACATTAACGTAACCTAATTTGGGGACTCATCTTTGTGTGTGGCATTGTGGTGGAACAATTGAATCAGATACCGCACATTCAAATTTCTAGATGAGAATTATTTGGCACTCGATCCTAAACAAATTGTGATAGGGGATCCTTGCTGGCTTTTATAATAACCAATGATTTAGATATAATCTGAGCCATATAATTTATGTAAAATTCAGTTGGATATAAGCCAACATCATCAATATAATTTTATAATTTGAAATGTGCCCTTGATTTAACAATTCGAGCAAACAACCTTATAAAAATCAAATTGCAAATTGATAATAAAGTACATGTGACTTAACATAGATGCATAATTAGAAATCATATAAAAATGGATATAATAGTATATGATCCACATGACAGGTAAATGAGCTCATATTCACCTTTTTATACGTTTTAGAAAACATTATGGGACACAATCTCAATCTTAGCTGGTATGATCAATTTATCATGAGAACACAAAGTATATAGAAATTCACGAAGAACTTTCTATTTCTTCATATATAACCACATGAATTCTCAACTATTTTTGCATGATATTTGAACTGGGATGATTAATTGTCTCTGCCAACTGATTACTCAACTCAAAACTCAAGTCTTAAAACAAAGTTAAAACGTTTGTAAAAGACTTTTGGAAAAACTTTATGAACTTCTCTTGACTTGACTCTTAACTCTCTTTGAGTTGAATTAAGGATTCAAGGCTCATGATCTCATGTTTATGGATGGTTTCATGATGTTTAGACGTACCTTAGAGTGTAGAAATCAACTAGAAAACTTAGGTACGTTGCTAGGGAACTCAAATGGAAAAAAGTGGGAAAAAGTAGAGGACCTGGTGTCCTTGGCGCTCAGAGTGACATGGGGCACCAGAGGGAAAACTTCAGAAGCTAGGTTGGGCTGCACTGGCTGGCGCGGCGCCCCAGAGCCCAAACTTCAGAGATTCATTTAGGGTGCTCTGAGTGGTGCAGCGCCCTAGCCCCCTCACTAGGTTTTTGATGAATTTTCTTGCTCGTTTTTCAACACTAAACCCTCTAAATTCAATTAGTTTCTTTCCCAAACGCGACACAACCAAAGTATAAAAGTACCCATTCCAAAACAACCTTACATCTCCCCAAATTACTCCCAAGAACTCCTCCAAAACCCATAGTCAAGATTCAAATGAAACTTAAACAAATTTCATCAAGAACTCATAATGTTTTCTTTTAAGAACATAATTACACTGAATTGAATCATGATTGGCGTGTGGGTGAACTATATGTGATCTCACATACCTCGTAGGGATGACCCCTTGACGAAATCTACGATCTTAGCTTCAAGAACTTGATGATTTCTTGTCTCTTCTCCTCTTTTCTCCTCTTCTTTTCTCTTCTCTCACCCTAACTCTTTTTGATGAAACGTAAACTAAACCAAATCAATTTCGACCCAAACTTAATTACCAAAAAAGAAATTAAATAATTGGGTAGTGAAAAGGCCATAATACCCTTCTAAAATTTGGTTTTGACTTTTCTTATCTAGATAACCCAACTTTGAATGGTCATATCTTTGTCATACGAACTCGAAATCGAGCAAACTCAGCGGCGTTGGAAAGATAATTCAAAGATCTTTTCTACGATATCTGTAGCACACCTAAATCATCCTGGTCTAGGAGTTATGGTCTCTTGAAGTTGACTCAAAAATGACTTGAACAAATTTTCCAAAATTTTCATTCTTTCTAAAAATGATCTCTCTAATTCTAGATCTTTCATTTAGCAAGGAGTTACAATTTAATATCTTCATATTATTACAATTAGAGCAGGTTACAATTATTTATGTGAAAAGTTACCCATTTTTTTCATGTTGTTTGTGGTACATAAATATGGGCATAATAGTGGAATCACAAGCAAAAGTAAATTAGAAGTTTAGTGAAATAAATATGAGTAAAGAGTGAAGTTCATTTCTTCAAAAAGAGTATATCGGGACTATGTATTCCCAAAGAGTAAATGTTTTCACATTTAAACAAGAGAGGAAACTCTGATTTCCAAGAGAGCCTTTGAGCTAGTTTTTGAGTAATTACCTCAAACCACAAAAAGAGTTATGTTTTTAAAACATATGAGCTGAGCATTTTGGGAGTAGTATTGCGCACCGATGTGGGGACAAGTTCATAACTACTCAACTACTCAATGTCTCCATAAACCATGTGACCAACGTGGGTAGAAAAAGGGTCATACTTTTTAGATGATTCCTTAGTGCTTTTTAGCATAGACTAGTGGATCTACTTAGTTGAGGCATTCTATATTCCGGCAAGTTATAGGACAGTTTTGGCAGCGTGGACGAGACAGTGTATCATCACTTTAGCTCATAGTGGTAGTTGTCGGTTAGAGAAACTCCCACATAATTATATTACTTTATTATATGAGTAAATTGAGTTATTATTTACTGTTTAAATGCCTTAGATAAACATGCATTTTACTGTTGTTTTATTCTGCATTTGAATTGAGTATCCATGAGTTAAGTAAAGCTAAGGTAAGTGCTCTCTTCAGATTCTTTTCAAGCTTAAGTTGTGTTTAATTTTCCCCTCGCATGCTCGTACATTCAATGTACTGATGCCTTTTGGCCTGCACCATTTTATGATACAGATACATGTAATCAGGATCAATATCCAGCGCTTCGTTGATCCAGTTGAGCACTCAGATTTTGGGCCTCCTTATTTTCTGGAGGACCCCTTTAGTACTTCAGTTGTTAGGATGATCGGAGGTCTCTTACCGACATCCCTCTTTTTTTTAGAGGCTTCATAGACGGATAGTTATAGTTCTTTAGTCTTTTCATTTTCAGTTGTTTATGTTAAAACTTGAGTTGCCATTTTGGCTAATTTAATATTTCTTTAAGTTATTGCACGGGTTACCTTTGAGATTGTTTCTTGTTATTTAAGTCTTCCGCTATAGTTAAGTCAGACCAAGGGTTCTCTTGGGCCAACAATGGTTCTCGAGTGCCAGTCCCGCTCATGGTGTCAGCTCGGGGCATTACATAAATCTTCTCATATTTTACAATCTCAATATAATTTACCTTTTTCTATTTGAAAATTTCTTTGAAACTTTGAAAGTTTTTTTGAGACTTGCTAAAATTCAATAACATGAACAATTTTATTTCTTTGGGTAATAGCAAATTAGCTCACCACAACTTACAATTAACTTTGGATATTACTACATGTTTCATAACACTGTTTGTGTGGTGAACATCTCCTTCAAGGAGAAATTTATATTATTATTGTCATGGTCAAAATCATTACAGACAAAATTTATTTCTTGATTTACTTTTGTCATTATTATCTTCTCCCTTTTTTATTCAATGCCTGATAAAATATTTTTGACGTACAAAAGTGTTGTTCATATTTTAAAACCCAACAAAAAGTACATAACCAATAATAAATTTGTGCAACCAAGAATTATTTCTTTCTTTTGTCCTTTTGGTAGTTTATAATAAAACATATATACCACAATATTTGTGATGTACTAAAAGTACTTGACCAATGACCATTTATATCAAAATATATTTTTTTTTCATTTCTCTCAAACCTACCATAGAGGAGAGTTATGACATTTATCCATCATTTCAAAGCAAATCATTATTCATAAATTTCATCATGTCTTGATACATCCACTTTCAAGAATAGTCGAGCATTCATGATGTTTATTACAAGTCACATTCTCTTCAAGGAATCAACTATAATCATATATATTTTCTTCATAATTTTTCATTAGAAATTTACTGGCTTTGAAATTTATTATATTTATATGATATACCTCAAAATCACTTTAAAATGGTCAGTACACCACTACTTTATATTTCTTTATTTTGATGGATGATTTATAAATTCAATTAGGTCACACAACAACTGCGTGCCCAATACCTTTTATACCAAATTTGATGATAACATTTACCTTTACTCTTTGAAGGACCATTTTTGAGAACTCATAATGTTCTTTCTTTTATAATTATCACAATGATTGCTGTTATTTTTTTTCTTCACGTCCATATTCATATGTTCAACCACAAAATTATCTTGTCATATTTGAGACTTTTAATCTATTGCTATCACATTCACTTCAAAAAATAATGCATATTTAGTGAGACGGGTTTCACAATTTTTATCAAGAGCATATCAATTTTCTTAGTCATCATTATATCATCAATATATTGTGTTGTGACTTTAATTTAATATCTTATTCATATAAAGTTTTATTAGAAAAATTACAATGAGACTTGAATCCAAAATTTTATCATCATGGTGTATCGAGACTTTAACCGATGGCTTACCCTTTTGGTGCGATGAAACTTGAATCCATTGTCTTACCCTCAATCATTGACATTATATACAGTCCAAAATAAAACAAATTCACCCTTGAGACTTTAAAATATTATAACTTCATAACTAATAGCACAAATATATTTTGTCATAATAACACTTCAAAAAATCATATTTGAATTGTTACCTTTGCTAAATGAAGCAGAGTTGGTCCTCACAGGTGGCTCTAAGTATCATTTTTCAACTTAATATTTTTATGATAAAATTCACTTATTGAAAGACCAACAAATTATTTTTTCACATTAATTTCACTAATTATTAGTTAAGAATTTGTTTTCTTATACTACAATTCAAAGATAAAGCAACTAGAGTTAAACACTAATCATCACAATAAATAAAATGATATCTCAAAATTCACAATTTAAATCAGCACTTGATAATTGTACCTAATACAATTGCAGGTTAAATTTTCTCAATAACAAGTATGTTATATGTTAACAATATATTTTGTGAGTTTCTAAAATTAGCATTTTTTTTGCATATATATATAAATCAGAACTAATGTTATAATTATTATTATGCAGGAAGCTTACTAGAAAGAAAAAAAATATACCATCAGCTTATCATTCACAAATTTATTAATTGACCACTTAAATAACAAATCATTGCCTCATCATTCACTCTTAATGTTGTGCTAAATTTGCAGTATCTTTTAGATTTTTGATATTTGAACAATCTGTAAGAAGTGACGTTCAAATTTGAAGAATATCAGTAAAGTATATAATTTTTTTAATCTATTCTTAAGTTTATTTTTTAATCTAATGTATAATCATTATAAAAACAGGAATTGTGAAATTTGAAAAATTTATATAATTAATTTAACATATTTTATACAGATTATTTAGTCTACAACTATAGTGAATCCATATTCATTAATGGGCCAAGTAGAATGAAAATATGACAAGAATTAAATATTTGATAGATCAAAAAATCAAAAATTTCATTTTGTTTATGATTGATTGTTGAAAATTTTCAATTTTCCCTTGTAGTAGTGAGCATAACCACAAGAGAGTAATAAAGTATATATGCAGTAAAACTCATATACAAATATTCATAGCATCGAAATCAAAATTAATTTTTTAAAAACCATATCTTCTTTCAATGAAGAGAATAAACACAACTTAGAGATGATGTCATGACCCAACCCACCGGGCCATGCAAGTGCCTACTCTAACACCTAAGTAGGAGGACCCTTGATCCCCAAACGGTTAAAAACATGTAGAAGATTAAGAAAACTAGAGATAAAATGAAATTCATGAGATTTTTACATAATAAAGAGTTTAAACAATCCAAAGTTAAATTTGTAAAATAATTAACGCAATCTAGTCAAAGTAGGTACACGAGCTTCTAAGATTACAAGGTATAAAATATAGTAACTAATGACACAACTCCCACCACAAGGAAGGAAGAATAGAAGATGTTGGATATTGTCTCCGTCTTCACCTATGAAACATCACTGACACTGCAACCAGACTATGCCAAATGGTATAGTAAGAGTAGTATCAGTACAAACAACACGTATTGATAGGCATCATCGGTCAACCCGATCCCCACTGCATAGAGTAAAGAAATCAACCAGCAGGAAACATGCAATAAGAAAGTACACCATCAACCTTTATCCTCCTACCTTTACCATTCTAGTATACCTTAAACATACTAGTACACTTGACTCTAACCCCCTACTCTATCACCCTGCTCGCTCTGTTCTATCTATTAGAGGAGTTCCCGAATACAACCACTATCAACCCGACCAACCACTCACATGTCCTCGTTTCCTCTGCATCACAATTCAATCCTTGACCACATAGTATACTTTATCAACGCTCACTAACCGTTCTGAATACGAATCCCCTTTCCAAGGTAGGTACTGTGTACTTGTTGCATCATGAACAATACCCTACTTCTCATTATTTAAGAACACATACAACCTCTCTAAAAAAGGCCGATAGTAACACCTAGACCCTCGGTCTCCACTTACCAGACAACATATAGATTGGGCATGATCATTCATAGTTAATTCCAGTAAATGAGATATAAGCAAGTAATTACAACACAGTAAACACACAAATACAGGATGCATAATTTAATTATCATTTTAGGAGCAATATACAATTCCCTCATATCAATGACATGTAGATATGGATGTAGTAGTCACAAATGGTCCTCTCGTGGAACCCACACCCAAACTTTTAGTTTGTCGTAACGTGACACCTAATCTAATATATACGTGTCGAAACGTGACACCCAGTCCAATATATGTGTCGAAATGTGACCCTCGATCCAATAGATGTATCAAAACGTGACATTTGGTCTAGTCAGCACAACCACAACCATAATCCCACCCATAATAAACAATTCACATAGTCACATAGTTAAGTAACATGTTCATGACATGTAATTGTCCATACTTAGTCATTTCATTAGGTTCCATCATGTTTCTCTATTCACATACATGTATGCATACAATGGGAAATTAACAAGCATATATAACACAAATGGAAAGTCAAACCATCACCCACCCTTAGTTCACCGGGCGAGGCTTCCCCCCAAAGGTACACATCATATTTAACAACTAGGAGTACATGGACAACCATCCCTTTTTCTGTGCCCGAAGGCCTAAACATAAATTCTACCATCAATTAACAATATATTACATAGTGAACAAAAATTTACGACTACTCAAGTAAGTAAACCTATCCTACCTGGGCGCCTAGTAGCTGCAGAGGGATTGTAGCTCCAATCCTGGTTTTTGAACAATGAGACAGTAGATTTTTGCCAGGAATTCAGCGAGTTGACGTCAACCTTGTGCTAGAAATCTATTTCTCCTTCCTTCCCAAGTCTAGAGCAGCGTTTAAGGGTTTTTGGGGTGACCTCGCCTCTTTTTGGCAATTAGGGAAAAAGGATCAAATAAGACTTCACGTCATTAAGTTTTGCCCTCTGACTATCCCGATCTGCGCTCCCATCACGCTAGGGTACCGCTGCCATAGCAACATCATCTCGCTCTGGTAGGACAGTGGGGTCTAGCTACTCGCAACGTTTTGCCCTTCATAAGTAACGACAGTTCGGGTTGTTACAATAGATACCAATTTACCCCTCGTTCATCCCTGAATGACAAGAAGATGAGTAAGGACGAGCCAATTTGGAGTACTTCAAAACTAATAAATCTGCCATCAAGGAACAACGAAAGATAGCGGTTCCCAAGATTTAGGCACAAAAGGATCTTACCTAGGGAACCGGCTAGGGAAACGAGGCAACATACGGAGGAAGAGAGACGCACCAATTTACCAGGCCTGACCCTGCTAGAGTGGCAGGGTTCTCGTTGTGGCGGGACCATCATACCTTGGCAGAAGGTCGAGGAAAATTTAGGGAAAAGGGGAATGGTTTCCCCATTTCCTCTTATACCCACCTGAAAACTCCAAAAAATCTCTCGATTTCTTCGCTCCAAACGTCAATCTTAAGGTAATGCTCTTGCTTCGTACTCTAATTACTTCAATACTTACTTAACAATGATTGCATGAAAAGAATCGATTGGGTAGAATGGCCTTCGGGTAGTTTTCAAAATTTTCACATGGGTTGCTTGATTTGATAAGAACAATGTAGCATGGACACTTCCCTTACGTTCAAATTGTCTCTACAACGTTCTGAGCATAAGGATTTCAAGATATATGGCTGAAACAGTTTCGAAATGGGCGGGGGAAGTTAAGTAGTGTTCTTGGTGGAAAAATTGAATTCGGGCACCATCTAGGAGTTGAAATGCTAGGGTCTTCGCATAGTAGCCACGACCTCAAGGTGCACGAGAGGGACCACGACTTGTGGAACCCTTCGTGGAATTGCCTGGGCGTGTGAGCTAAAGGCACAATTTGCCTAGCTACTCCCTCAAGTCCACGAGTGGGACCACGGCTAGTGGGGACCCTAGTGGTACCTGGGCAACTCACTTAAATTGAGGGTTATTTTTGGTTTTTCGTTTTTAAGTCCAATTAAAGTTAAGTCATTTTGGGTAAGTTTGGGGTCACTATATAAGTCATTTTTAAGCCAAATACACCAAAACTAAGTCATATTTTCACAACACACAAATCAAAACCCCAAAAGTTCATCTTCTCTTAAAATTTCTCTCTCTAGAACTCAAGGAAGAAAAAGAGAAAGGTTGAAGCTAGGGCATGAAGAAACAAGGCTTTTTCACTCAATTTTTTTGGAGAATCATAACTAAGGTATGGTAGTCCTTCATCCATAGATAGTATTCATCCATAGAGTCCCTCCAAACTCAATTTCAAAGATAGCAATTTCCACAAAAGTTAGGGTTTTACTCCAAGTCATGATTTCCTTTTCAAAAACAATTCTATTGGTTTAATTACTTGATATTATGATTAAATTAATGATTTATTATAGTTCTTTGATAAAATTCCCCAAGAATCCATGAAATCCCCATATTCCCAATTATTGACCTTGTGATCTGGGTGACTTGTAGAAAGAAGAGTATTATGAGATTATGCTTATAGTAATGGTAGTATTGAATTTTATTACTATCCACGTCTAATGTATTAATTCTAGATGTGTTGATTGAATGTGATCTATGGTCCTTGAAGGGCAAAGCATGAGAATTATGCATGATTATGAGGTTTATGTATATACTTGTAGAATACTTTGAGAGTAAAATGAATATGATTATAATTTGGTTGTTGTGTAGTTGGATTATTATCCTCATGTACACACTTATGCATAAATATGATATGATGTGAAAGGTTTGTAACATATAGTGATTCTAAGGTTGGAAGACTAGTCTCACCTATCGAATCTATGAGCTTTAGTATAAGTTATGTTGGATTGAATGTTAAGACATTCTTCCATAAGTTTGAACTTAGGTCAAAGACTTAATATGAACTCAATGGAAATTATGCTTAGTACCGAGTGGATAGTGACAATGAGATGGAAGCTTCTTCGTTAGTAGAGGGCGGGTTTTTAGAAGAGGTCTCATGAGATAAAAGCTGCTCCGCTAGTAGAGGGCAAGTTTCTAGAAGCAATCTCTGTATCCCATAAACTATGTTGCCTACATAGGTCTTTAACTAGTGGATCCACCTAAGCTAAGAGTATGGTTCTGCCTTAGGCAAGTAGGACAACCCTTTTTCGGTGTGGGGTGGACACCAAATTCCATGTTAAGTTTACATGGTCTATGTCGGTTAAGGCTAATCCTTTTATGATAGTATGGAAACGAATATGAATATGAACTATAGCTACTCAAGAGGTTTTACTTAGTATGGGTGAGATTATGATATCCTATTCATATATTGCACAAGTATGCTTTGAGGATACTTATGGTATGCTTCCATTATGATGTGATGGTCTATATGTGTTGAATATGCTTATGACTTATGCTTCTCCATTGTATTCAAAAGGATTCTTGAACTTAGTTAATTGCATGCATTCAACTAAAATATCCTTTTTAGCATGTTTTCATGATTTTATGCATGACTATCATACTTAGTGCATTTTTGTACTAACTCATATTTTTCTGCATTTTCTAGGTGTAGGGTCCGGTGTTTGAGGTGATCTTCATTTGGTCAAAGCTTGGATCGACTATTCTCCTAGATTGTGGTGAGTCCTCATGATTCGAGGATGGATGAGTCATTTGTAGTTCCCTTCTAGTATTTCATTTTTGGACTTTGTTGTAAGGGTTATGTCCCTATTTTTTATTCAAGGATTGTAATAGATGGCTAAAGACTTTCGCTTGCTTTTATAAAAGACTTCGATTTTATGGATAAAGTTCTAAAATTTCCACATCATTTCTATTTACTTTATGTTATGATATGCTAAGTTGCTTGTGTCAGGCCATTCGGAGTCTAGTACGCCATGTTACATCTAAGGTGTACCCCTAGGTCGTGACAAACTTGGTAATCAAAGCACAAGGTTTAGAATGATACTAGGATGATGTCTCATAAGCCACGTTTAGTAGAGTCTTGTTCATAAGTATGAAGCATGCCGCATTTATGAATGAGAGACTATAAAATGTTCAGGAAATTCCACTTCTTTCATTATTCTTGAGTCGTGCCTTAGAGTTTAACTCTATAAAAGTCCCTTACCTAATCCTTCTCTTGTGTTTTCAAGATGTGAATATACGAAGGGCTAACGCAAGATGAATGGAGGGTGACAATGTGAATGAAGGTGCTTCTTCTTAAGCTAATCAAGCTTCGATTAATCCTTCGGCTATGTCGGACATGGAGGTTAGGTCGGCTTTTCAAATGTTGGCCCAAGTCATGACTAGTCAAGCTCAAGCTTCGACTACTCAAGTTCAAGCGGTGACGGCTCAGGCTGATAGAAATATTGGGACTCATGTGAACCCTAATATGAATTTTGCGGTCTCTAGATTAAGGGATTTTGCAAAAATGAACCCTCTCGAGTTTCTTGGTTCCAAAGTGGGTGAGGATCCTCAAGAATTTGTGGAGGAGATTTATAAAATACTTGATGCCATGGGGGTGACTTCGGTAGAGAAAGCGGAGTTAGACGCTTACCAATTGAAGAGTGTGGCTCAATTGTTGTATACTTAATGGAAGAGAAATAGGCAGGTAGGAGCGGGTCTCATAGAGTGGAAAGTGTTTAAATTGGCATTCCTTTATAGATTCTTTCTCCGAGAGTTGAGGGAAGCTAAGGTGAAAGAATTCATTAACCTTAGGCAAGGTAGCATGGGCGTTAAAGAGTATGCCTTGAAATTCACCCAACTATCCAAATATGCTCTATCTATAGTGGCAGATCCGAGGGATGAGATGAGTAGGTTTTTGACCAGTGTGTCCGACTTGGTTGAAGAAGAATGTCGTATGACAATGCTCTATCATGACATGGATATCTCAAGGCTCATGGTATACGCTTAACAAATTGAGGAGTCAAAACTCAAGAAGGAATCAAGAAGTGGAAAGAGCTAGAATCGGTGATGGGAATTTCTCCAATGCTAAGTCCAATGGACCAGGTCGACAAAGGTTGAAACAAAGGTTTTCCAATCAAGGCTCCTCTAGTGCTCCAAGGGTCAACAAGGATAGGGTTTCCAACCCTAAACCTCAAGGAGGAAATAGTGGTGGTTCTTATGTTGCTAGGTCCAATTGTGCAAAATGTGGTAGAAAACATGATGGCAAATGCCTAGTTGGCTCAAATGGGTGATATGGTTGTGGAAAGAGTGGACATAAGGTGATATATTGTCCAACACTTGCAGCAAGAGCAAAAGAGGGAAAGCAAGCTCCTCTAAGCAGTTCAAAATCCAATGCCCAAAAGCAAAACCGCTTTTATGATCTTTGATCCCGAGATGACCAAGAGAGCTCCCCGAATGTGGTGACCGGTATGTTAAAAGTCTTTTCTATAGATATGTATGCCTTGTTAGATCCTGATGCTACTTTGTCCTTTGTGACACCTTTTGTGGCCATGAAGTTTGAAATACTTCCCGAAGTGTTAGTACAACCTTTTTCGGTCTCTACCCCAGCTGGTGACTTAGTTGTGGCTAAAAGAGTCTTTAGAAGTTGTCCCATTTCCTTGTCCCATAAAGTTACCTTGGTAGATTTGGTAGATCTATACATGTTAGACTTTGATATGATTTTAGGTATGGATTGGTTGCATGCATGTTATGCCTCTATAGATTGTAGGACTCGGGTGATTAAATTCCATTTTCCAAATTAGCCTATTTTAGAGTGGAAGGAGGGAAATTATATCCCTTGACGTCAATTTGTTTCTTGCCTTAAAGCTAGGAAAATGATCTCCAAAGGGTGCATTTACCATCTAGTTAGGTTAATAGATATTGAGTCCGAAACCCCTTCTCTAGAGTCGGCTCCGGTAGTGAATGAGTTCTCAAAAGTTTTCCCCAATGATTTACCTAGTATTCCTCCCGAGTGGGAAATAGAGTTTGGTATTGACCTTTTACCGGATACACAACCTATCACCATTCATCCTTATAGAATGGCTCTAGTCGAATTAAAAGAGTTGAAAGAGCAACTAAGGGATTTATTTGACACGGGCTTTATTCGACCGAGTATCTCTCCATGGGGTACTCCTGTGTTGTTTGTTAGAAAGAAGGATTGGTCTCTTAGAATATGCATCGACTATCATCAATTGAACAAATTGACCATTAAGAATAAATATCCCTTTCTGAGAATTAATGATTTTTTTGATCAACTTCAAGGGGCTAGCTATTTCTCCAAATTTGACCTTCGTTCGAGTTATCACCAATTGAGGGTGAGAGGGGTTGATATTCCCAAGACTGCCTTTAGGACCCGGTATGGTCACTATGAATTTGTGGTTATGTCATTTGGGTTGACAAATTCCCTGGCGGCATTTATTGATTTGATGAATAGAGTGTTTAGGCAATACCTAGACATGTTTACGATTGTGTTTATTGATGATATTTTGATCTACTCAAGGAGTGAAAATGATCATGTGGAACATTTGAGAATTGTATTGCAAGTTATTAAGGACTAACAACTTTTTGCAAAATTTAGCAAGAATGAATTTTGGTTAAGGTCCATAGCTTTCCTTGGTCATGTTGTGTCAAGTGAGGGTATTGAGGTAGATACGAAGAAGATGGATGTGGTCAAGAGTTGGCCTAGACCTCTAATGTCGGAAGGAGTTAGAGTTGGCCGGTTACAATCGAAGGTTTGTTGAGGGGTTTTCCTGTATTGCTTCTCTGTTGACGACTGACTCAAAAGAAGGCTAAGTTTGAGTGGTCGAAAGCTTGTGAGAAAATTTTCCAAGAGTTGAAGGATAAGCTTACTTCCGTTTCGGTGTTGACCTTACCGGAGGGTACAAATGGTTTTGTTGTATATTGTGACGCCTCTAGAGTGGGATTGGGATGTGTCCTCATGCAAAATAGTAAAGTGATTGCCTACGCTTCAAGGAAACTTAAAGTGCATGAGAAGAATTATCCTACCTATGATCTTGAATTAGCGGCGGTAGTATTTGCCTTGAAAATATGGAGATATTACTTGTATGGGGTCCATGTGGATGTTTTCACCAATCACAAGATTCTTCAATATGTGTTTAGTCAAAAAGACTTGAATCTCCGACAAGGAAGGTGGTTAGAAATTTTGAAGGATTACGACATGAGTGTCCTCTACCGCCCCGACAAAGCTAATATTTTAGCGGATGCACTTAGTAGATTATCCATGGGTAGTGTGCCTCATGTAGAGGATGAAAAGAAAGAATTAGTTCATGAGGTGCATAGATTGGCCCGACTAGGTGTCCAACTAGTGGATTCCACCAAGGGTGGTGTCATGGTTCATAATGGGTCCGAATCATCCTTTGTGATGGATGTGATGGCTAAGCAAAGCCTTGATCCTATATTGGTTGAGTTGAAAGAGTCGATACTCAAGAAGTCCGTTGAGACTTTCTCCCAAGGGGGAGATGGGGTTCTTAGGTACCAAGGTCGATTATGTGTTCCAAATGTTGATGGTTTAAGGGAACAAATTTTAGGGGAGGCTCATAGTTCTCGATATTCTATTCATCCGAGAGCCACCAAGATGTACCATGATCTATGAGAAGTCTATTGGTGGAATGCTATGAAGAGAGATATTGTGGGATTTGTAGCCAAATGTCCTAATTGTCAACAAGTTAAGGTTGAGTATCAAAGGTCGGGAGGCTTGTCACAAAATATTTCTATTCCCACTTGGAAGTGGGAAGATGTGAATATGGACTTTATTGTGGGTTTGCCACGTACTCGAAGGCAACATGATTCTATTTGGGTCATTATAGATAGGATGACAAAATCAGCCCACTTTATTCCCGTTAAGGTTTCTCATTGCAGCTGGCGGCGGAGAATTTCAACCTAGAGGGCAGTGGAGGGTGGAACTAGAGTCGAGGTGCTAGCATAGGAGCCTCCCAATCTCATTCGGATGGCCGCCAGGTCCTCCTTTACACGAACGCCTGATAGTGGGGGTTGAGGCTGGGTAGGAGGGGTGTCTTGACCTCATCATCATCCTCTCCCTCGTCGTCCGCCTCAGCCACTATGAGAGAAGAAGAAGAATCTAGAGATGGAACGTTTGATGGGCCAGATATGGAAGGACATTAAGGTCATTTTCTCTTTCATCGATCCCCAGTGGGAGCTTCCTAGGCTCGAGCCGAAAGACTTTCAGGAGTTCTCCTGGTTGAGCGCGACGTGGAATGGAGAGGTAGCCTAGAAGGACCTAGATTTAGATGATAACACTCTCCTTCCCCATGGACATTGATTTGGGTTTGCCCCGCTTTGGGCATTTAACAAACAATATTTCTACTTTCCTTTTTGCTTTTTCTTTAGTTTTTGTAAGCACATGGATGCTCATTTTTCTATTTTCATAGCTGTAATTAAATGCTAGGTGATTATAACTCACTGGTCTACTGTGGAGTACTGATTGGATTGCGAAAATTAGCCTATACATAGGCGAGACTTCTGTCTTGCCTTGTCCTGCTCTGGCGGTCCCTGATTTCACGTATTAGGGCACTTCATCCAATACTACGTGCCAATGATCGTAAGTAGTAATATAACCCAACTAAGTAAGTTGGGGTCGAGTCCCAAGGAAGTGGTTCGTAATTGAGAATCAACAGGCAAGTAAGAATATACTCAAGTCAATCATAGCTAAATTTACGAATAAAAGCATTGTTTAAGTTGGGGGTACATTGTTTGCATTTTTGGGTATACTATGTAGGCATGCTTTAAAGATCCTAGACACATTGAATATAAAGGATAAGATTCCTGTACAATATATACTAAAGAGGTGGAGATAAGATGTTACAAATATAAACGAGATGGATGCCTTTCTAGAAGAAAAAGACATTGATCCAAAAGTTGAAGTTACTGCAAGGTATAGGCATTTATGCCATACTTTTGTCCAAATTTCAAGTGAAGCTTCAGAATCCAAAGAAGGGTATGAATTGGTTGTACGTGGTGCGAATGAGATGATTGCGAAGCTAAAAGATATAAAGAAGAGAAAGGAATCACCTGATAAGTCAGCTCCAAGCAATACAACTCAAAATGAGCCCAGTGAAATAGTATTTATTGACAATACAAATTTTACAAAGGTGACTTGATTTAAAAGAAAGGAACCAACTCGTCGTTCTAATACTCGGCCAAAGAGTTTCACGGAAAAGTCCAAGAAGAAAAGTAGGACTTCATTGCCAAAATCTCTTCAATGCCAAACTGATCAGCAGTTAGATCACCTTCTATATTTTCAAGTCCCTTATACACCTTTATTAGATACATCAAACTCTATGATATCTCACGACATCTCATTTATTTCTTGTTTATTATAATAATGTGAAACTTATGTTATGTTTTAAATTATAGGACGTGACAGAAGGAAGCTTTCGTCCATTGTGTCCTTCTCAGTTGTCTCAAGGATATTCATCTAATGAAAGTTTGACTCAACTCTTAAGAGTTAGTGAACAAAACGTTTAATACTTTGCATATATATATGTATATTTCTAATAAGTGATGTTATTCACCACATAATATATTAATTACAGGATGTTTCATTTTCCAAATTTAACAAGTACTCTCAACATTGATTGCGACACCTTCATCAAAGCAGAGGTTACATATGGTGATGGTGATTTAAGTGATCATAATCATGATCTCAAAGTTGAAATGTATACTTCTTTGGCATTGCTATTTTCTTTCATAGATTTTATTCCAGTGTGCAATTGACTTTCACATCTGTGAATTAAGTTTTTTCTTTCCATTTTTTGGCGTCAAGGCCATAACCCACTCGTGGTTGTTGAAATTTGTTTTCCCACTAGTTATTTATTTTTTTGGAACAATCTAATGGCAGTTTATTGTCATCATATTGACAATTGATAATTTAATTGAGGTTTGGTTATTGTTCGTGGAGGCAATAACAGAGGGTTCTTTTGGTGTATTTGGCTTGAATTTTTTTAATTACAAGCTACAATTTAATGCAAGTTTGTTGTGTTGCTTATTTGATTGTCAAAAGTGATTTCTTTTGGTGCATTTTGGCTTGTATTGCTTAGGCCTTAAAAAGTGATAAAGAGTGAAAGTAAATGGGCAGAAGCTATTTGCACTTAGTAGTTGAGAAACAATAATTTCCTGTTCTTGGTTAACTGAGAAAAACTAAGTTACTATATAGTTTTTCATCTCGTATTAACGAACACCTATATAATAATCGAAGAAATCTCTTACTCTCTCTTAGCCGTTTGACAGCGAGAAACAAGATCAATAATATTATTTAGCTGTAGAAATTTCTTGTGGCCATTGTAATGCACTGCAATTTTGTTAAGAAGTTGAATGTATAGAGAAATCTGGGAAGAGTTATTAAATAGTATGAAAATAATGGAGTTTTTAGTTTGAAAGAAAGTGAGTTTGTGATGGAAATTAAATGATTTTTGGAAAGAATGTGAAAAAAAAAAGTTGAAAAAAAGAAAATAGAGCAGTGATTGATAAAAAAGATCCTCTCCTATATACATGTCGTTAATATGGAACAAAAAGAAATTAAAAAAGATACTGTCGCTTAACCATGGTTTAAGAGGCTGCTTTGGTTATATAATTATTAACTCTTAGATCATTATGTGACAAATGGCAGTAGATTAAAGGGGGACTGGACCAACTGGATAGAAAAGACACTGGACAAGAGCCGATTTCTAATATATGTTGATAAGTATTTTTAAATATTACTTGACAATGTAATTTTCTTGTTCTCTAAAATTATAATTTTTTTTTAATAAATTATATATAAAATTCAAATGAAACAAATAAATAAATAAATTAAAACGGAGAGGATTAGATAAGGTTGGGTTCCTGAGTTGTCACGTGAAGGTTGTTATACGTGCGAGTTTATATGACGTGACGACGTATAGGACATCCATTTTGTTTTTCAATTTTCATTTATTGGTACTTATCTTGCTTTACTAATATAAGTTGAGGTGGATGGTGAGTGTGGGCTGCATGAATATATATATATCTACGTGCTGCTCTAGAGATTTTATGAAGAAATAAAATAGCAACTTATCTTCTAGTACGTACTAGTATACTAGTATATATAATAGGTATGTTTATAAGTGAGAGTGAGTAGAGCATCATATTAAATAAAAAAATAAAAATGGGTTCCCTTATGGCTGGTTGGGACAGTTATATTCCAGACCTCCAAGTTGGTAAGTTGATTAATATTGTCCATAATTATTAGTTGGTTTGGATTGGAAATAGTTATATTGTTGGATGGATGCAGTGAAATATAAGAGAAACAAGTCATTAACAAAGGAAGAGATAGAGGCATTCTGGAGATCCAATAAACATAGAGAGGAAGTTGAGGTGACTAATTCTGCATCATCTCAAACCCAAATTCATGACCACCAGGTATACCTCTACATCTGCATGCACGTCTTATATATTAATTATTAATTATTATTCTCTACTCACTTGTATGTATAGGCAAATGATGAAACAACAAACTCCAACGATGATTATGAGGAGAATCTCATCAAGAAACATGGCTGGTACGTACGTATTAAAGTGAGTATACAGTATTAAAATTAAGGGCAAAAGGATAAATATATCCCGAACTATCATAAACGGTATGCAGATACTATTCATCATACTTTTGGGACATTGGTGCCCCTGTCGTCCAAAAACTAGATCATATATACCCTTCACTCTAACAGAAGACTAAATAGGGATACGTGTCACAATCTTATCCATCGATCCGATTTCGACTGGTGGATAAGATTATGACACGTGTATGTATGTCCCTTTGTATAAAGGATATATATGATCTAGTTTTTGAATGGCAGGGGCACCAATGTCTCAAAAGTATGATGGAGGATATTTGCATACCATTTACGATAGTTCAAGAATATATTTGTCATTTTTGCCGTAAAATAAAAATGTTGGGGTTTAATTTGATTGTATGTATGTATATACAGGTGGGTAAGTAGCAGTTTGGCACATTTGAATGAACCGCCAGTCCTACCACCACAAGAGCCTACTACTTACAAGTGTGTCTCGCTCTTCAAACAAACTGGATAATCTTCTACTTAATAAGTTGTGTTTTAAGCAAAACATATCTTGCTTCTTTTTAATTAGGTGTTTGTTGACCTTGGAATTATATATTAATTCTAAGGTGGTGTTCAGCTTGTAACATCCCACTTAAACGTTACTGCATGCGCCACTTCCTATATATATATATATATATATAGAGGCGAGGCGAAGCTAGATGGGGTTCGGGGGTTCGGACGAACCCAGTAGCTTTTTCATGGACTCTCTATTCGTACTAGAAAATTAAATAAATATATATGTATACCATGGACTCTCTATTCGTACTAGAAAATTAAATAAATATATATGTATATCAACCTGTGCACCCACAACAAAATTTATTAACGATTCAGTGGTAAAGAAGAGACCGTGGAAATACTTTCTACGCTAAAGTTGTAGCTTTGAACCCCGGCCCTCTCTTTTTAAAAGTAAATTTAAAATTTCAAACTCTTAATCTTGATTCCGCCTTCTGTATATATATTGCTTTTCCTTTTTGTCCTTAATTAGTTGTTTACGTATTCCCAACCTATTCAATTTCGACAAATACTTTTCTTTTTATTGGATGAAATATTAATTACATGGGCATACTCTTTGTTAATCAAGAGTAACGAGGATACTATATTGGTGTATAAATTGACTTCTCTTTTAACATATTTTGAAGAGACCTTATTATACTAAATCACAACAATTATGTGTCTAAACTTACTGCCTATTCTAATTCTCTATCACATTTCTTGGATGACTCCCATATTTAGCCCCTCGCACCATCAACCACATCCATTCACGCATTCTCCTCATCCCACTTAAACCCCATTAATTTGGCTTAACTTTAATAAAATAGTTTTGAAAAAGTCAAACTTAAGTAATTTTTAACTTAAAAAATGAAAAGTAGGAGAATACCTATTTTTAATTTTTTTCAACTCATTTTTAATTTATTTTTAACTTTGTCAAACACTCTAAAAGCTAAAAATGACTTAAAAGTAAGTTTGATCAACTTTTAGGCCAATTCAAATAACCTCTTAGACTCGCCATTCAACCGTAATTTTCAGAATGATGACGTCGTCAAGTGTTTGCCATTAAAAACTCACATATTAATTCAGAATGGTGACGTGGAGATTGATGCCTAGACATATTGCAAAAGACATAGAAAGGATAAAATAAGGAATAAAGATATTCAAACTAGATGGTTGGCATTTGTGGAAGAAACACTACTAAAAAACTGCTAAAAAACGGCGGAACTAAAAGCGACGGACGGCGTCGCTCCCAAAAGCGACGGACAAAGCGATGTTGTCCGTCGCTTTTTAGTTAAATTTTTTTTTTTAATTTTTTTTTCAAAAGCGACGGACGGCATCGCAAAGTCTGTCGCATTTTATTTTATTTTTTTATTTTTTATTTTAATTTTTTTTTTAAATTTTTTTAATTTTTTATTTTTTAAAAAGCGACGAACGGCGTCGCAGTGTCCGTCTCTTTTTAATTTATTTTTTATTTTTTTATTTTTTTATTTTTTAAAAAGCGACGGACGGTGTCGCAGAGTCCGTCGCTTTTTAATTTATTTTTTATTTTTTTAATTTTTTTTAGTTTTTAATTTTTAATTTTTTTAAATACGACGGATGGCGTCGCAGAGTCCGTCGCTTTTCAATTAATTTTTTTATTTTTTTTAAATTTTAAAAAAAAATTGTTTTTTTTAAGAAGCGACGGACTGCATCGCTGAGTCCGTCACTTTTTTTCACAGAATTTTGCACCAACAATATATATAATAAATAATTAATTATTTTATATCGATAGAGACGTAGTCCGTCGCTTTTTATTAAAAATAATTATTTATTAATTTAAAAAAGTCACGCCGTCCGTCGCTTTTTATTAATTTTAATTGTTTAATTATTTTTAAATTAGCGACGGACAACATCTTTATGTCCGTTACTTCTTGGTCAAATATTTTAAAAAAGCGACGGACAATGTCTCTTTTTCCGTCGCTTTTTGGTCAAAATGTTGGTCAAACTTTTTTTCAAAAAAGCGACGGACATAAAGACTCTGTCCGTCGCTTTGAGAAATATTTTGATTTATTTTTATTTAAATTGTCTACCTGAGGACGGTTTTGTGTAAAATAAAAAACAAAAAAATTATAATATTGACTTTCGGATGTTGGTAAAATTAAATGGTATGTAATAAATTAATATTTTCAATTAACTTTAAATAAATCGTCCTCCAAATGACGGTTTTATATAAGTTAAAAAATAATTTAATATAAAATACCGACCTTCCGATGTCAATATTATTTAATTAACATGATTGCTTTTTATTTATGTTAAAATTTAATGTGATACCGACCTCATGAGGTCTGTATTTTTTTTAAACTTAATTTCTTTTAATAAAAACGACATCTGGAGGTCGATTTGTTTAAAATATTCCTATTAATCATAATTTTGCTATTGTGCATAATACTAAAATTTCGTTTACACCTACAATTAATTGTTCAAAAAGTGTAACAATTTTGTATACTTTTATAAATAAAAAGTTGGAATTCGTGGAATAAATAAGAAAATATCTACAATCCATATTTAGAGTATGAAACTACGTTGATATGAATTAGGAGAAAAGTATATATACTTATATTTCTAGAGTAATGCACAAATTTTATCAGTTCGTCGTCTAATCATGAACTTAACATCTCATCTCATGATGTAGAGGTGAAGAACTAACATATAATCCATTCGAGTATGAAATGCGAGCTAGTATTATTATATACGTTTGACCTTGAATGGATGTCAAGTGTAGTGATCACTTCCTAATTATGATGACATGTAAAGGATACTTCGTTGGAGTATGAAATACGTTGATTAATTATATACTCCTCGAATAGTTTAACAAATCAAGTCTTATATACTGGTGGTTCAGATATGAAATACATTATCAATTAAAGAAATACGTATGATCAATTCAAGGAGATTTATATATTAAATTTGATATTGATAAACTTTTGTTGATCAATAAAATTAAATTTATTAAATTAAACTTTTGTTGATGTGTAGTTAGTTTTATATATATATATATTAGAGGGTATAACTGATTTTTGACCAAGAAAAAGAAATGCGGTATGCAAACTTTATTTTGGCAAATGCGTGTATTAGGCAGTTTATAGTTTATATCTAAAACATGAACTTCTGTTGATGTGTAGTTTTATATATATATATATATATATATATATATATATAATTTAACTACACGTCAATAGAAGTTTAATTTAATAAATTTAATTTATCCATCAAGTTAATTTTATAATATAATTTAATAAATTTAATTACACATCAACATAAGTTTAATTTAATAAATTAAATTTATTAAATTATATTATAAAATTAACTTGATGGATAAATTAAATTTATTAAATTAAACTTCTATTGACGTGTAGTTAAATTATATATATATATATATATATATATATATATATATATATTAACTTGATTGATAAATTAAATTTATTAAATTAAATTTCTATTGACGTGTAATTAAATTTCATATATATATATAAACTTCTGTTGATGTGTAGTTAAATTATATATTAACTTGATCGATAAATTTAATTTATTAAATTAAACTTCTGTTGACGTGTAATTAAATTATATATATATATATATATATATATATATTTAAATTGTAGCCGATTTTATTATATTTTATTTCAATTCTAGCCCATTCGATTTCAAATTTTATTTTAATTATAGCCACTTTTTATTTCAATTGTAGCCAATTTTTATTTCAATTTTGGTCATTTCAATTCAATCTCAAGATCCATTCATTTAAACTCATCCGTTCATCTTTAAATTAAATCCTAAATCAAATCCTAGCCGCTCATCTAATTCAAATCCAACGGTCAAGATCGAATCAACATTTTCTCTCTTTTCTAAGCTACCAAAAGAGTAAAACCCTAGATATATTCATTCTTTTCTAAAGTGACAAGTCTCACTCCTCTCTCACCCCTCTCTCACCCCTCTCATCTCATCGGTGCCCCATTTCCACCCATCTCCAACCGGTGCTAGGCCACGCCACCATCGCAGGAGCAACTCGCGCCGACTAGCAGCAGGGGCAGCTCGCGCCGGCCAGCAGCAGGGGCAGCTCGCGCCGGCCAGCAGCAGGGGCAGCTCGCGCCGGCCAGCAGCAGGGGCAGCTCGCGCCGGCCAGCAGCAGGGGCAGCTCGCGCCGGCCAGCAGCAGGGGCAGCTCGCGCCGGCCAGCAGCAGAGGCAGCTCGCGCCGGCCAGCAGCACGAGCAGCTCGCGCCGGCGCCTCCCTATCGACCGGCGTCGCTTCCATCCCGACCCACTACCCTTCTCCTTTAATTCAAGGTTAGGGTTTCATAATATTATTTTTAATTTCTTTCAATTTGAGTGTTGAATTTGTTAATTAGTGTATTGAATTAGTTTTTTATTGATTGTTAGTTAATTAGTAAGTGAATGATTTAGGGTTTTTGATTGTTAGTTTGACTTAGGGATTATTTGATTGTTAGTTTGTGTTTGTTGATTGTGAATTGAAAATTTAATGTTAGGGTTAGTTTGAATTAGCGTATCTAAGGATTTGTTTTGAAATTTGGTATCTCTTGAGTTAATTAGTTTGATTTTGGAATTGTAAAATTAGATTGAATTAAGGTTTTAAGGAGTTGTTTGAATTTGGATATTATTTGAGTTATTATTGAGATTTTAAGAGTAATAGTTTGAATTTGGGATTAGGAATAGCTAGCTAGTTTGAATTTAGGATTTTAGCACTAGTTAGATTTTGGGATTTTAGGACTAGTTTGAATTTGTGATTTTAAGACTAGTTTGAATTTTGAATTTAGGACTAGTTTGAATTATTATTGATATTTTAGGACTACTAATAGTTTGAATTTGAGATTTTAGCAATATAGTTTGGTTTTTGAATTCTAGGAGTACTTTCAATTTGTGATTTTAAGACTAGTTTAAATTTGAAATTTAGGACTAATAGTTTGAATTATATTTGGGGAGTTGTTTGAACTTGGGTATTATTTGAGTTAGTTTGAATTATTATTGAGATTTTAGGACTAATAGTTTGAATTTGGGATTAGAAATAGCTAGCTAGTTTGAATTTAAAATTTTAGGGATTTGAATTACAACTTAATTAGAACTTGAATTTACTATAAATTGAACTTAATTAGGAATATGAACTTGAAATTAGAACTTGAAGTTGGAACTAATTAGCTTGAATATCTAACTAATTAAGTTTAGAAATTAAATATGAACTTGAATTGAAACTTGAACTTATTAAAACTTGAATATATATATATATAACTAATATTCTTGGATTTGAAGTTTATATTTAACTAATTTAAGAACTTTTCGTGCTAGGCAACCGAGGAAGCTCAACATCTAAAAAAGTTGATACAAGACTATATTGCTTCAAAGTTGGAGATAAGGTTGATAAATTTCTTAAGTTCAAGTACAATTGTTTTCAATAATGTGTTTGTGTCCATCTAGTATTAATACTTAGCTTTAATTTTACGAATAATATATTTGTTAAGCATAAGTACCAACACTAGTTGATCCTAATGTGTTTGTGTCCATCTAGTGTTGATATTAAGCTTTAATTTAGGAATAATGTGTTTGTTAAGCATAAGTACCAACACTAGTTGATCCTATTGATGACTAAATTGATTTTCTTGCAAAATCGATTTGTGTCCATCTAGTGTTGACACTTAGCTTTAATTTAGGAATAATGTGTTTGTTAAGCATAAGTACCAAGACTAGTTGATCCTATTGATGACAAAATTGATTTTATTGCAAGGTCGATTTGTGTCCATCTAGTGTTGACACTTAGCTTTAATTTAGGAATAATGTGTTTGTTAAGCATAAGTACCAACACTAGTTGATCCTATTGATGACAAAATTGATTTTATTGCAAGGTCGATTTGTGTCCATCTAGTGTTGACACTTAGCTTTAATTTAGGAATAATGTGTTTGTTAAGCATAAGTACCAACACTAGTTGATCCTATTGATGACAAAATTGATTTTCTTGCAAGATCGATTTGTGTCCATCTAGTGTTGACACTTAGCTTTAATTTAGGAATAATGTATTTGTTAAGCATAAGTACCAACACTAGTTGATCCTATTGATGACAAAATTGATTTTCTTGCAAGATCGATTTGTGTCCATCTAGTGTTGACACTTAGCTTTAATTTAGGAATAATGTGATTTAGTTGGTGGATTTTGTTGTTGTATTAAGTCAAAACTAAACTAGTTAAAGTTGTAAAGTTGTGTAAATTAAATAATGTGATTTAGTTGGTGGATTTGGTTGTTGTATTAAGTCGAAACTAAACTAGTTAAAGTTGTAAAGTTGTGTAAATAAGTTAAAATAAATAATGTGTTTTAGTTGGTGGATTTGGTTATTGTATTAAGTCAAAACTAAACTAGTTAAAGTTGTAAAGTTGTGTAAATAAGTTAAAATAAATAATGTGGTTTAGTTGGTGGATTTTGTTGTTGTATTAAGTCAAAACTAAACTAGTTAAAGTTGTAAAGTTGTGTAAATAAGTTAAAATAAATAATGTGGTTTAGTTGGTGGATTTGATTGTTGTATTAAGTCAAAACTAAACTAGTTAAAGTTGTTAAATTGTTTAAATATGTTAAGATAAATAACGTGGTTTAGTTGGTGGATTTGATTGTTGTATTAAGTCAAAACTAAACTAGTTAAAGTTGTTAAGTTGTTTAAATATGTTAAGATAAATAATGTGGTTTAGTTGGTAGATTATGTTGTTGTATTAAGTCGAAACTAAACTAGTTAAAGTTGTAAAGTTGTGTAAATAAGTTAAGATAAATAATGTAGTTTAGTTGGTGGATTAGGTTGTAGTATTAAGTTGAAACTAAACTACTTAAAGTTGTGTAAATAAGTTAAAATAAATAATGTGATTTGGTTGGTGGATTTGGTTGTTGTATTAAGTCGAAACTAAACTAGTTAAAGTTGTACAGTTGTGTAAATAAGTTAAAATAAATAATGTGGTTTAGTTGGTGGATTAGGTTGTTGTATTAAGTCCAAATTAAACTAGTCAAAGTTGTTATGTTGTGTAAATTAAATAAGTTAAAATAAATAATGTGATTTAGTTGGTGGATTTGGTTGTTGTATTAAGTCAAAACTAAACTAGTTAAAGTTGTTAAGTTGTTTAAATATGTTAAGATAAATAACGTGGTTTAGTTGGTGGATTAGGTTGTTGTATTAAGTCACAACTAAACTAATTAAAGTTGTTAAGTTGTTTAAATATGTTAAAATAAATAATGTGGTTTAGTTGGTGGATTAGGTTGTTGTATTAAGTCGAAACTAAACTAGTTAAAGTTGTAAAGTTGTGTAAATAAGTTAAGATAAATAATGTGATTTAGTTGGTGGATTTGGTTGTTATATTAAGTCGAAATTAAACTAGTTAAAGTTGTAAAGTTGTGTAAGTAAGTTAAAATAAATAATGTGGTTTAGTTGGTGAATTTGGTTGTTGTATTAAGTCGAAACTAAACTAGTTAAAGTTGTTATGTTGTTTAAATAAGTTAAAATAAATAATGTGATTTAGTTGGTGGATTTGGTTGTTGTATTAAGTCGAAACTAAACTAGTTAAAGTTGTAAAGTTGTATAAATAAGTTAAAATAAATAATGTGGTTTAGTTGGTGGATTTGGTTGTTGTATTAAATCAAAACTAAACTAGTTAAAGTTGTCAAGTTGTTTAAATAAGTTAAAATAAATAATGTTCTTTAGTTGGTGGATTTAGTTGTTGTATTAAGTCAAAACTAAACTAGTTTAAATTGTTATTTTGTTTAAATAAGTTAAACTAAGTAATTATTTATAATATAATTGATTATCTATATTTTTGTAGATGGATTATCGTTTGTGGAGAAGGTATTAGACGACTCCAATCAGGCTTAGAAGGTATTGGATCGTCACGTTAAGCCGAGGCACTTGACGTTGTTCAAATTGCTGCTATGTCGGATCAAATAGGTAAACTTACAGCGGCACTAGCAGAGTCAGAGCGGAGAGGAGTAGCTGAACAAGAAAACATGAATGACACTGTTCAGCAAATCAAAGAACAAGTGATGAACCTCGCTCGTCGACCTAACACTTCAGCTCCCGATGACACCGACGACGAGAGTGATGAGGATGATTATGTAGATCTCACTTCCTAGTTTAGATCTCTAGACATTTGTGAACTTTTTTAAACGAATTTTGAAAGATTTTATAATTCTTTAATTTATGATTTAGATACTTTTGAATGTTATTTTAAGTTTTGTTTATATTGTTTATAATTGTGTGTTTGATTGGGTGAAATAGTGTAGAATTGAATTGAATTGCATTTGCATGTGGCCAGCAGAAACTGGGAGTTTTTGCTGCAAAAAATAATGCACGAAAAGCGACGGGCTGCGTGGTTTTGTCCGTCGCTTTTCTGGATTTTATTTTTTAAAAATCCCAGAAAAGCGACGGACTGCGTCGTTCGGTCCGTCGCTTTTTTTGAATTTTTAAAAAATAAAATTTCCAGAAAAGCGACGGACTGCGTCGCATTTTAGAAATAAAAAAAAATGAAAATTAAAAAAAAGAGACGGAGTCCGTCGCTTTTATGAAAAATTTTTTTTTAAAAAAAATTATAAAAAGAGACGCAGTCCGTCGCTTTTTGAGACGCAGTCCGTCGCATTTTTGCGACGTAGTCCATCGCTTTTGAAAAGCGACGGTGTCCGTCGCTTTTTGAAAAGTGTCGAGTTAAAAAGCGACGAAAGTGACTGCGTGGCTTTTCCGTCGATTTTGACCCGAAAAGCGACGCAGTCCGACGCTTTTTGCCGTCTTTTTTTAATAATTTTTTAGTAGTGAAAAAATATTTAGTGAGCAAGTGTGAGAGGCATTGATGGTGGTAAGAGTTACCAGAGGTTCGTAGAGGCAGGTCAAGGTGCAAGTGAGGAGAATGTGATTATATGACACATTTTTAGCTTATCAAACACATGAATTTAAATAGGAGAATTGGATTTGAAGTGTCCGGATTAGGACTGTCACAATCTGCGAGATAGTGATAGTTTGAAGCACCGTACATATATATATATCATCTCCATTTTCTTACTAGTAGTGTTAATTATTATTCGCATAGTTTCTTATTCTCCGTTTCAATTACCACCTTGTTTTATATATATATATATATATATATATATATATATATATATATATCACTATATATATATATATATATATCACTATATATATATATATATATATCAAATCATGTACTACACAACTTTTAAAAAATAATGTTAATATTATTAAATCAAAATTTTAAGTAAATAATTATATATCGAATAATAAAGTATAAGTTCCTATGAATAGTGGATGTGAACTTTCTTATTATTACTACTGAAATTGTCAAATCAATATCTCAAAACACCTATAACTATTTATAATATTAAGCTAGATATAGATAAAGTAATGTGACACCTCTTTATGGCCTCCAATTAGATTTATCTTTTTTCTTGTCTTTTTTGTTTTTGACTTTTTCCTCATTTTAAAATTAATTATGATATGTAAAAATATAAATGACACTCTTAAAATCTCTTAGTCACACCTCTTAAATTTTTTTTCTCATCCCTCCCCTATAGTGCATTCTTAGTTATTATTGTATTTTGGGGCTTATGTTTTGACTCTACCAGAGGGTTCTGATGGTTATGTTATCTATTGTGTTGCATCCAGTGTCGGCCTAGGTTGTGTGTTGATGCAGCGAGGTAAGGTTATAACTTATGCTTCTAGACAGCTTAAGGTGCATGAGAAGAACTATCCAAGTCATGACCTCGAGCTTGCAGCAGTGGTGTTTGCACTTAGGATTTGGAGACATTACTTGTGTGTTCACAGACCATAACAACCTTCAATATGTATTCACCTAGAAAGAGTTGAATCTTCGCTAGAGGAGATGGCTTGAGTTCCTTAAGGATTATGATATGAGTGTGCATTACCATCCTGGTAAGGCCAATGTAGTAGCAGATGCTCTTCGCAGACTATCTATGGATAGTGTAGCACATGTTGAGGAAGAAAGAAACGAACTAGCGAAGGATGTTCACATGCTTGGTCGCTTAGGAGGTCTTCTTATGAGCATATCAGATAGTGGTGTAACAGTTTAGAATGTGTTAGATTCTTCATTGGTAGTGGAGGTTAAGGAAAAGCAAGACAATGATCCAATATTGCTTCATCTAAAGGGTGCAGTCTATCAGCAGAGAGTTGAGGCTTTTTCCCAAGGGGGAGATGGTGTGCTTCTCTATTAGGGTTGATTATGTGTTACTAATGTTGGTGAGTTGAGACAGCAGATTCTTGTAGAAGCCCATAATTCCAGGTATTCTATTCATCCAGGCGTCACTAAGATGCATCTGCAGGAAGTCTTTTGGTGGAATGGCATGAAGAGGGATATAACAGATTTTGTGGCTAAGTGCCCTAATTGTAAGTAAGTCAAGGTAGAACACCAGAAACCAGGAGGTATGACGATCAACATTCCTACTTGGAAATGGGAAGTGATCAACATGGACTTCATTACAGGGTTACCTCGTACTCGCAGACAACATGACTCCATTTGAGTGATAGTTGATAGGGTCACTAAGCCTGTGCGCTTTTTGGCTGTCAAGACTACAAATTTGGCCGAAGACTACGCCCGACTTTACATTAATGAGATAGTGAGGTTGCACGGGGTTCCTTTGTCTATCATCTCAGATAGAGGTCCTCAATTTACCTCTCATTTATGGAAGTCATTTCAGAAAGGTCTTGGTATTCAAGTTAATCTTAGCACAACATTTCATCCACATACGGATGGTCAAGTAGAGCGTACCATTTAAACCTTAGAGGACATGTTGAGAGCTTGTGTGATCAACTTCAAGGGTAGTTGGGTGATCACCTTCCTCTTATAAAGTTCGCCTACAATAATAACTACCATTCCAGCATTCAGATGGCCCCTTATGAGACATTATATGGGCGTAGATGTAGATCTCCAGTTGGTTGGTTTGAAGTAGGTGAAGCAGCCTTGATAGGGCCAGATTCAGTTCATGATGCTATAGAGAAAGTGCAACTCATTAGGGATAGACTTAAGACAGCCCAAAGTCGCCAGAAGTCTTATGCAGATGTAAGGAGAAGGGAACCAAGTTGATAATTGGGTTTTCCTGAAGGTGTCACCTATGAAGGGGGTGATGAGATTTGGCAAGAAAGGAAAGCTCAGTCCTAGATTTGTAGGCCCTTACAAGATCTTGAAAAAGGTTGGAAATGTGGCATATGAGTTAGAGTTGCCAGCAGAATTAGCAGTCGTGCATCCAGTCTTTCACATTTCGCTATTGAAGAAATGTGTGGGTGATCCAACATCTATAGTACCTTTAGAAAGTGTAGCTGTGAAGGATAGTCTCAGTTATGAAGAGGTACAAGTTGAAATTCATGATCATCAGGTTAGAAGGTTGAGAAAAAAAGAAGTCGCTTCAGTTAAGGTTTTGTGGAGGAGTCAGTCTGTAGAGGGAGCTACCTGGGAAGCAGAAGTAGCCATGAAGGTCAAGTATCCTCACCTCTTTCGTTCTGATTCCATTCCAGCTCGAGGTAATAGTTCCTCTTTAGTTTTTCAGTCATTCATGCGTTTGTTCAGTCTTAGGATCATGTTCCTTCAGTTTGTACTTGCATTTTCAGCATATTTTCATATTCTTGGAATTTAGTTCAGTCAAAAATCAGTTTCCAGTGCTTAGTGGTAGGGTTTGTAGCTCTTACCTTTCCTCTTCAGCTAGTTTAGTCTTCATTCGTGGAAAAATGTTCCCAAGGGGAAAATATTGTAACACCTCTGAACCAAGACTTAGAAAATTGCAGCAGAAGTTTACCTGAACCAGTGAACCACGTCAGGGTTCACGGACCGTGATAAGGTCTACGGTCTGTTGACATACCCATTGACTTCAGTCCTCAGTCCCTTCCCAGTAGAGGTGGACCACGGGACCCTTCATAGGCGATGGACCACCTCACAAGTCGTGGGAGAGCTCGTGAAAACTAGGCAGAACCCCACCAAGCTCCAGCACCAGACCTCGAGACCCTTCACGGGCCGTGGTCTTGTTGATGGGCCGTGGGAGGGTCCATAGACTTGAGCCATCAGACTACCAACCTAAGTGAGGACCACGGGGACCTTCACGGTCCGTGGTTCTCCATACGGTCCGTGGTAAGGGCTCGTGAACAGGACCCTTAGAACTAATAGGCACTTGCCAAGGACCACTACTGGTCCCATGGTCCGTGAAAATGGCCATGGCCAGCCTCGTCAAATTTTTAAGTGAGGATATTTTGGTCTTTTCCCCTATGTGTTGGGCACTAAACTATGTCGTTTCACCCCTAAACTACGTGGTTTTGGTCAGTTTTAGCCTAGTAAGCAAATTAGAACCTACCATAGTCAATTCTTTTCTCAATTGATCGATCAAACTAGAAAACTAGAGGAGAATAAGTCGACTAGCTCTAGTTTCAAAACGCAGCAGGTTTTCATTAGTTTCAGCCCTAAAATTGAAAGATTCCTCTATGTAATTCATCACCAGATATATGGAATTTCACTAGTGGGTTCCTTTCACCCATAATATCCCCAAATTTCAGTCAGTTTCTTGACTCCCTTAATATTATGTAGACCTAGGGTTTCTTGAATGCTAGAAATTGTTGGGTTTTAGATGTTAGTATGATCCAAATCAGATTATTAAGGTGTTGCTCAGTTTTTTGCATGAATTTCAGAACCCTAACGATGTAGTTTCTTGAGTTCATGAATTGCACATGCTAGGTCAGTCAATTCAGATATATATATACATGTTTCAGTTTACGAATGCCACAATATCAGAATAATTGTGGGATTCTGAGTTTCCATGTACGTATTTTGAGCTATCCAGTATTACAATATTTCAGTCATAATATTGCTTAGTCAAATAATCAATTAGAAGTAGCTTAATACCGAGTTGACTATGGTCAGTCACTCTCAAGTCCCATAACTAGGTGCCGCCATAGGTTGTAAGTCCCCTCTATGGGCATCATTTTAGTGATCAAGCCAGTCATGCCTCTATACCTTTGGTAGGGTATATTAGGTCCTCTCGATGGGGCGTATACATCAGACTCCACATTTAGCTTATGTGGTTTTATGTCGGTTATTAGTAGCTCCCTTACATTCAAATTCTATTGCATTGACCATGTTATCAGTTACAGTCAGATATCAGTCTCAGCATGTTATAAACTTGGTCAATGCATTCAGTTAGCTCATGTTCAGTATTTTAAGTATCCTTATCATGTTCAGATTATATCATTGCTTTATTGCTTTGTTCAGTTATGTTATTATTCAGCTTTACACTATCATGCATTCTTAGTACCTTTCAAGTACTAAAGCATACTCTGCGCTACATCTTCTCATGATGTAGGTTAAGGTTCTCAACATCCAGACCATGCATAGATCGGTTTTCGATCTCCAGTTCAACAACATCAGTGGTGAGTCCTCATTCTTTGAAGATAAGTGACATGTTATGTTTCCATTTTTCAGTCTTTTAGTTTCATTCTCTGCTAGATTTAGCTGGAGTATGTCCTAGCACTTCTATTCAGTTAGAGGCCTCTTTCAGACATATATTAGATTCAACTTTAGTTCATTTGAGTTAATTATTCAGTTGTTATTAAACTCATAGTTTTTATTTATTCAGATTAGTTTAGGTATTCCCCACTATTAGGTTTCATCATGATTTAGCTTCCACATCAGTTTAATTGTTATAAAATATTCAGTTTGCTTATGATATGCCAGCTCAGGGTTAGCTTGGGGTCAGTGGTAATCCTATGTCCCATGTCCGCGTCCTGGGGGATAGCTGGGGCGTGACAAGAGTTGATATCGATGTGCCATCGTATTAGAGGAGACTAAATACATGTGTTGAATAAGAGAGCAGAGTATTCAGGTGGTGATAAATCCAAGCTAGGATTATGAATTTTGAAGGGGGGGAACCCCATGGTATTCAGAAGATGATAGAACTATTTGAGAAGTAATGCACAGTAAGTGAGTAAATAGTACTTAAGTTGTGAAATAGAAGGTGAAGGTAATATGTAGGTAGGTAGACAGAGAGCTAAATATCTCCTACTTCTCATGATATCTTAGTGGGTGAGTGTTTCTTAACTTTTCTGGTAGTCACAAGAGGAAAAGGTGTGAGCAATCATATTGATATCTGTGTATAGTACTGTACACTAAGCTTGAATTTGAGATGAGTATCGTGATAAAAAGATGGCAACATGAGGGTGATGGTCTTAGTTTTGAGATCTGATCTAGTAGGGTTGATCTGAAATGGGTGAGGAGATCAAAGTGGTACCTGACAATGAAAATGTGGTATTATGACCTATAGAGGAGATGAATGAAGGTAGAGAAGTAAGAGGTACACCCGAGATGGTATGTGGCCAAACGAGGTCCCAATTGAGGTTCGGAGAAACATCTTAGAAAGAGGTCTTAGTATCTGCTTATGGAGAGTTTGGTAGTCATGAGATAAACTTTTCTTGAGTATTAGAGAGAAGGAGGATGTAGACCAGCTTAGAGATGATGGACTAGGTCCATATCTTTCAAGTGTCAGCTTTAGACCTAAGGGGGAGATGATAAGATTAGAAATCAAGTTAAGTGTTGAGAATAAGATAATAATGAGTTCAAAGGAGTATGGGGGATATCTTTTTAAAGGTCCTTTTAGTAGTGGAGTGATGTTAGAAGGAGAAGGTTAATGTTCTTACCGGGATAATGATGGTGTTATGATTCCATCTAAGGTTATAAATAGGGAGGAAGATGAGGATGAGGTTTTACTATGAGAAATAGTTAAATGAGAGCCCTTAGTTGACTCTGAGTAGTAATGCGGGAAATTCTAGTTGGTATGGCAAAGATGATGAGAGAATGAGAACTTCTTAAGGAGATGGTTAGTAGGAGTCCATGGAGTTGTTAGAGTACTAAGCTTGAATGTGGCGTTGTTAAACATTAAGTGGTTCTTTATATGAGCCTAATGTGTATTAAATATGGTGGTAAAGAGTAATATTCTTGGGATGATTTTCCTATAGAGAGGTATAAAACCCGAACCTTAGGATTTGGGTTAACCATGAATATACTAAGAGCGTGCCGTTAGACTCAGACCTTGGTAAGAGGAGTCATGTACCCTTGTGGGAGCTATGAGTTGTAGCTAAAGAGGTATGGTAATAAGAAAAGAAGAGCATAGTTGAGGGTTGTCACAACCTAGGGGTACCCCCTAGATAAAACATGGCGTATAGAACCCTGAGGGACTTCATACAAGCCACTTAGCTTTAATAACATAAGAAATAGAACAATTAGAATAAAATAGTTCAAGTCCAACACATTTTATAAAACGAAAAACGGAAGTCTAGACACTTTGTCTCATCATAACCATCTAATTCAATAGAATGAAATCGGGCGTAGCCCATACATCATGTTCAAAAAGAGAAATACATGAAAGAAAATAAAATAATAACTCTGTCCTCAAAGCATGAGGACTCACCAAAGCTCGGGAAAATCACGAACTCAACTACTAGCCAAGAGACTCAAAAACCTATCTGTGGGACCTTACATTTGGTAAAATGTAGGAAAAGGTATGCGTTAGTACAAAACAATGTACAAAAGTATGATAACCATGCATACAACATTTGAAACATGCTAAAAAGGGACATTTCATTTCATTACATGCAATTGACCAAGCTAAAACATCATATGAGAGAGTTATAAAACATAAATCATAAATCATAAATCATGGTCAATGCAAGCTAGCATCATCTTTGAAGCCTTTGAACACATATGAGATACTCCTTGAGTAACCTTAGTTCATTATTAATGTGGGAAATTAGCCTTAACCGACATAGAGACCATGTGAGCTATAACATGATTACCCGATGTCTCCCATGCCGAAAATGGTTGTTCTACTTGCCTAAGGTAGAACCATGAACTTCTAGCTTAAGTGGATGCACTAGCTAATCAACCTATGGGGGGACATAGTTAAGGGCTAAGAAGATTGCTACTAGAAACCGGGCCTCTACTAATGGGAGAGCTTCCATCTCATTGTCAATATCCACTCGGTGCAAAGCATAAATCCCACGGAATAGTATGTTCTTACTTATTCTCATTATCTATGGAAATGCATGCCATCTTGCCAATCCAAGTTAGTTCATTAGGGTAGCTCTTATTCTTTGATTCAATTAGGTGAGAAAGCCTTTCAACCTAAGAATCCTTTCTATGTGAGAAAAGCTTTCACATCATGCTAGAATGTGTTTTAGAAAGAATGTCCTTTCACAACACAACATCATCATTGGTACTTTACTCTCAGAGCACCCTTAAAACATTTACATAATTCTCATGAAAACATGCATAATTCCATAATCACCTTACAAGGCCAAAAACCCTTTTTCAATCATCAACATTTAGAAAACAAGGGTTAGATATGAATTTCATCATAAGTTCATGCAATTCTCTCATTACATGCTTAATTTCATAAAACTTTTCCTTTAAGATCAAAATCCCTCAACATATAGTTCATAACTTGAAAACATGGGGATCACATGGGTTCATAGGGGAAAACATCATAAAACCATTGCAATTCATCAATTCATGCCTAGAAGATCATAATCCAATCAATTAAATCAATAATGAAAAGAACCCATGCTAATTGAAGAAAACCCTAACACAATTGGGGAATTCTACCTTTTGAAATAGAGGAATTTAGGAACTCCATGGGTGAATCCATGGATGAAAAGTATCATACCTTACTTTCAAAGTCCAAAGAAATTATAGTATAGAAGCTTGCTCTTGAACCCTAGCTTGAATCACCTTCTTCTTCTTCTTCTTCTTCTTCAAGTTCTAGAGAGAGAATATTTGGTGAAGAGTTGGTTTTCTTTTGGGAATTTGGAAGAATGAATTAAATGGGGTGAATTTAGGGGTTAAAAGGCTTATATATGGGTCCTAAACATAAGCAAAACGACATAGTATAGGAACTAATTCATTAGGAAAAGACACAACTAACGCTGAATATAAAATGACAAGTGACCACTCATAGACCCCAGTCGACGGACCATGGTTTGACCTATGGCCCATCTTGGTGGACCGTGGATGGGTGTCACAAAACCTGAATTTTGTGACTTAAACCATGGACCTTGACCATGGACTAGTTTGACCTACAGTCAGTAGGTCGAGTTGTGGTCCTAGACCTCTGGGACTTAGGTAGGGTGGCCAACCAATGGAACCACCTATGGTCTGTGGTTCAACCCACGGGCCGTGGTTAGCCTCCATGGCTGGCAACTGCAACTTCCCCTAAATCTAGTTTATTTCTCTTTTTTGGATACGGGGTGTTACAATATCTCCCCCTTGAGACCATTCGTCCTCGAATGAGATTTAAAATGGTTCTAAGAGAGTAGGAGAGGAACTAACAACCCAATCTAACAATGTAATGCATACAACCGAGGAGGAACTATCATCTCCAAGCTAGGGCATTATCAAAACATCATAAAATGGGTGAAACTAACTCTAACATCCTATTATGCATACAATGCACATAAATAAGGAGGAAATATCAACTCCAAGCTCATCATAATCAAATGCAACACAACGAACCAATATGCATGAATTCTCAAAATTTCTCATGTTCAAGGAGGAGCTACCTTCTCCAAGCTAAAATCATGCTCAACACAATCTCATGGAGCTTAGATGCAATTCAATCTCAAAAAATCATAGCTAAAGCATGTTCATCAAGTCATTTCATGAAGTCTATAGGCAACTCATACTCAATGCACAACAAAATGAGGATAATCAATAATACAAGCTCATTTTCTTTCAAAACTTAAGCTTTTTCATGAAAATGTATAAATATGGAAATCATGGAAACACAAAAAAAACACATGACTCCCAAAACATAGAACAACCAAGAGGAACTCATTACCTCAAGCTAGAGTAGGAGTAGAAGGAAAAAAGATGAGGATATTGGGACATCATATCAACCTCGGTCTCCCAAGTAGCACCCTCAACTAAATGATTCCTCCAACACCTTTATAGAAGCTACCTCCTTATTTCTCAATTTCTTAATTTGCCGGTCCAAAATCTCAATCGGAACATATTAATATGAGAGACTCTCATCAACTCCCAAACACTCTAAGGGAACTATGGATGTTGGATCACCAACAAACTTCTTCAACAATGAGACATGGAAAATCGGATGCACCGTTGCCAACTCATTTGGCAAATCTTACTCGTAAGCAACCTTACCAACAAATCTCAAAATCTGATACGGGCCTACATACCGGGGACTAAGCTTCCTCTTCTTACCAAACCTTATTACACCCTTCATGGGTGAATTTTTCAAGTAAACCCAATCGTTAACCTCAAATTCTAGATCCTTTCTTCTCACATTGGTGTAAGACTTTTGCCGACTTTGAGCCATTCTCAAACTCTCTCTAATGAGTCAAACTTTGTCAATGGTCTCATATACCAATTCGGGACCTATTAGGGAAACCTCACCCACCTCAAACCAATCAATGGGAGATCTATACCTCCTACCATACAAGGCATCAAATGGATCCATATCGATACATGAGTGATAGCTATTATTATAGGCAAACTCTATCAACGACAAATGGTCATCCCAATTACCCTTAAAATCAATCAAACTAGCCCTTAACATATCTTCCAAAGTTTGGATAGTACGCTCCTCTTACCCATCGATTTGGGGTGAAAAGTCGTGCTAAGCTAAACACGAGTACTAAGACCCTTTTGGAATGACTTCCAAAACTGAGAAGCAAATTGGGTACCACGATCGAAAATAATAGACAAAGGAACTCCATGTAGCTTTACCATTTATCTTATGTACATCTTGGCGTAGTCCTCCGCCAAATAAGAAACCTTGATGGGAAGGAAATGAGCCGATTTTGTTATCCGATCTACTATATCCCAAATAGAGTCATGTTGTCACCGGGTGTGAGGCAAACCAACAATAAAGTCCATATTCACATCTTCCCACTTCCAAGTAGGAGTAGAAATATCTTGGGATAAACCTCATGGTTTTTGATGCTCAACCTTCACTTGTTGGTAATTCAAACTCTTAGCCACAAATCCCGCAATATCCTTCCTCATTCCATTCGACAAATAGACTTCCCATAAATCATGATACATCTTGGTGGCTCATGAGTGAATGGAATACCGCAAATTATAAGCTTCTGTCAAAATATGTTCTCTCAAGTCATCCACATTTGAAACACATAAACGACCTTGTTATCTATGGACACCATCTCACTCTTGGGAGAAAGCCTCTACGGATTTCTTAAGTACCGCCTCTTTCAATTCCACTAAAATTGGATCAAGACCTTGCTTGGATTTCACATCCGCCATAAAAGAGAATTTAGAGCCATTGTGAACCATAACACAACCTTTGGTTGATTACACTAGTTGAACACCTAATTGAGCCAATCTATGAACATCTCGAACCAACTCTTTCTTCGTTTCCTCAATATGAGCAACACTACCCATAGATAACCAACTAAGAGCATCCGCAACCAATTTGCTTTACTGGGGTGATAAAGAACACTTATGTCATAATCTTTCAAGAACTCAAGCCACCTTCTTTGGCGAAGATTCAAATTCTTTTGGTTAAACACATATTGCAAACTCTAATGGTCGGTAAATACGTCAACATTAACACCATACAAGTAATGCCTCCAAATCTTTAAGGCAAAAACAATTGCCGCCAATTCAAGGTCATAGGTAGGATAATTCTTCTCATGGATCTTAAGTTGCCTTGAAGCATAGGAAATAGCCTTCCCCTTTTGCATAAACACACATTCTAACCCAATTATTGAGGCATCACAATAAACAACAAAACTATCTGTTCCTTTCGGTAAGGTCAACATCGTAGAGGAAGTAAGTCTATCTTTCAACTCTTGAAAACTCTTCTCACAAGCTTCGGACCATATGAACTTAGCCTTCTTTTGAGTCAAAGCTGTCAAACAAGAGGCAATTGAGGAAAATCCCTCAACAAACCTTCTATAATAACTGGCCATACCGAAAAAACTTATAATATCCAAATGAGTTAGAGGTCTAGGCCAACTCTTGACCGCATCTGTTTTAATAGGATCTACCTCAATACCCTTTCTTGAGACAATATGGCCAAGAAAAGCTACGGATCTTAACCAAAATTCACATTTGCTAAACTTAGCAAAGAGTTGTTGGTCCTTGAGAATTTGCAACACAATCATAAAATGATCAATATGCTCATTCTCACTTCTTGAATAGATTAATATATCATCAACGAACACAATTACAAACATGTCAAGGTATTGTCTAAACACCCTATTCATCAAATCCATAAACACCACTGGAGCATTAGTCAACCCAAACAACATTACTAGAAACTCATAATGACCATACCAAGTTCAAAAAGCCATCTTTGGAATGTCATCCTCCTTCACCCTCAATTGGTGATAACCCGATCGAAGATCAATCTTAGAGAAGTAACTTGCTCCTTGAAGTTGGTCTAACAAATCATTTATCCTTGGAAAAGGATACTTATTCTTAATAGTCACCTTGTTCAATTGACGATAGTCAATACACATATGAAGAGTATAACCTATATGAAGAAAAACAAGAAGAAAATTTAGAAGACATTTACATAGAAGACATAAGAAAGGATTATACTTTTATAAATATTGAAACAAAATTTTACAATTTTCAAAAAGGAAGAAATACTATAGGAAAAATAAAAAATCCTAAAGACTTAGAAAATATAGTAGCAATATTAGACGAAATGGAAATAATAGGAGAAAAACCTTTAATACATTGGGGAAGTAATGAAATAATGTGTAAATTAGACATAATAAACCCCGAGTATATTATAAAAACAGCAACAATAGAAGCAAACAATGAAGATACCGAAGAATTCACTAAACAGATCAAATAACTTCTCAAATTAGAAGTAATAAAAATATCTACATCTAGACATAGATCAGCAGCATTTATGGTTACAAACCAAAGCGAACAAGTGCGAGGGAAAGCCCGTATGGTATAAAAGATTAAATGATAATACTAGAACAGATGCATATAAATACCTGATAAGAATGAATTAATTAATAGAATAAAAGGTAAAAAGATATTTTGTAAATTTGATTGTAAGTCAGGATACTGGCAGGTGAAAATGCACCCAGAGAGCATAGAATGGACGACTTTTACTTGTCCAGAAGGCCATTTTGAATGGCTTGCCATACCCTTTGGTCTAAAGACAATTCCACCTATATTCCAAAAAAAGATGGATGATATGTTCGGAGACTATAAGAATTTTGTATTAGTATATGTAGATGATATCTTAATATTTAGCAAAGATATACATGAACACTTAGGACACCTACAAATGGTCTTTAGACTATTCGTAAAATATGGAATAATAATAAGTAAAAAGAAAATGGAACTGTGTAAGACACATATAAATTTCTTAGAAGTAACTTTAGGAGAAGGAAAAGTAAAACTACAACCACATATAGCCAAACAGGTGTTAGAAATGCCAGATAAATTAGATAATATAAAAGAACTACAAAAGTTCTTAGTATTAGTAAATTATACTAGAAACTTTATACAAGACTTAGGAAAAATAGCAGGACCTTTGTAAGCTAAGACAGGTAGCAAAGGACAAAAACACTTCAACATAGAAGATATAAAATTAGTCCAACAAATTAAAAACAAAGTTAAAAATATACCCGACCTACAAATACCCCTAGAATCAGATTATTTAATAGTTCAAATCGATATGAGAAAATTAGGATGGGGTGCTATTTTAAAATCCAGACCTAATAAATATAGTTCAAAAATGAAGAAAAATTTTGTGCATACCAAAGTGGACAATATAAAGAAAAAAGTAATATGAGTAGTATAGACGCAGAAGTATTAGCAGTAATATACGGACTTAATAGTTTTAAATTATATATTTTAAATAAAAATGAAGTATTAGTAAGAACAGACTGCGAAACTATAGTTAAATTCCACGAAAAAATAAATAGTAAAGCTAGCAGTAAAAGACAATGGTTAAATTTAATGGATATAATATCTATATACAATAAATATTGTTTTTGAGTATGTTAAAGGAAAAGATAATGATCTAGCAGATAAATTAAGTAGACTACAAATAAAAACTAATTGACTTCTATTTCAGTATGAGACCAAGCATGAGACCAACTGGCCAACAGCCAGCAAACAAAGGCAAGGGCATTGCCCAACCAGACACTTATGTTTAGACTTTATTAGGAAGTCAAAATTTTAGACCGTTAAATTCAATAGACAATGTAATGGAGAGAATCCATTTTGGTAAGTATAATTTAATTTCATACCCTAAGTGCAATCTATAATTTAGAGTAAATCCAAATTGTAATCTAGAGAAATCTCAACAATGTTTAATAGATAATCTATGGATCGCATATAATAAATAAGACACCAAATATTTTGTTGCTGCTTCGAATGCTTTATGTCAATACTTTTCAGATAAAAATAGAGACAATAAATTTAAATATTATGTAGTTATACATGGTAAGACTAATGGCGTTTTCCAAACTTGGATAGAAGTAGTTGATTCCATAAATGGGGTAAAAAAAACCCACTTTTTAAAGGCTTTAATAATTTCACTGTCTTTAGACTATGCTAGAGGAATACTTGGGTCTAATTATTATATTTCACCAGTTCTTAGACAAAGCCCAACCCAAACACCTCAATACAATATCTAAAAAGACTCAGACAAAATAATATTATGTGTTCATTGTTCATCCATGACTGAGGGTTTCAAAAGATTTAATGCTAAAAATTAAATCCTTATCCAAGAAAATATGAGACTCATGAAGCAACTAGAGACATTTCAAAAAAGTATTCTCCAAGACAAGATCTCGATATACAGAAGAAAGACATGAGTTCTCCATCTCACTTAAAAATGGATGAGACGGGTGTGCATTCCCCTTTGAACTGTATCAGAGAAAGATACAGTTAGTTCGGTTCAAACGGTAGCCGGTAAAGACTTATCAAACCCGTTAAAGGCTGTCACTTTGCCAACAAGTGAAAAAGAGGAGTCTTCTTCCTCACGAAGGAGATTGCCTAAATCCTTTCAGACAAATATTTCACAAAAGACTATAGCTTCAAAAAAGAAAAAAAAATAAATAAAATAGAAGCTATAATTAAATAGACTTTGGAACAAGTTTTCCAAAATAAAACTAAAGACAAGCATGTTGTTAATGAAGAAGTTTCAAGACCAACTAATGATGGATTACTTCATAATTCAGAAGACAATAATAGCAGTCCAATAAGCTTAGGATATGAATATGGAAATGATAATGATAAAAATGCACAACACGAAGACGACGATTCGGGAATGAATTTCGACTCTATAGCACTACACAATTTGGATACTTAATCACTCATCAAAAGAAAGATATAAGACTATCAAAGACAAGAAGTTAAGATCCAAAAGAGATAAGACTAAAGTAGAAGAAAGTAGCGTCAGTCATAGTAAACAATAGTAAGTGTGTCATGTGTGCCATGTGGGTATGCCCACTAATGTCATGTGAGTGTGGTCACTTTATCACTACTTTCCAAAAGAGGGAAAAACTGTTGACACACGCGTCCCGCGTCTGTAAAAAAGTATAAAAGATAACATTTATGATGCATGTGACGATGGGGCCCAATGAGCACCCGATGTGCATTATTAATGGAATCTTATCAAGTTGTGTCGGCCATCAATAATGGAGGCAACATAGAGTATTGAGGACCATTCTTTTATTTTCTCTTGGCCTATATAAGAGTGTAAGATGTAAGAGGAAAGATAGAGCGAAAGAGAGGAACCTAAGCAATACTTCCTACCTACTTCAAAAAATTCTTAATGTCCCTCATCCTTGGTCCAAAATCCTCTATTGTAAATTAAAGTTGTGAAGTAAAATAAGTGTGTTTGAGTTTTAAGTCTTCAAAGTTTTCAAAGTTCTTCGGGGGTTCCCGAAAGAGAAACCTCTCTGTAATTATCATGTAAGTTTATGTTGATAATTTCCCAAAATTCCCAAAAAAAATATGTTATCGTTTTATCTTCTTATTATCTGCTTGTTATATTTGGTACTATGTAAATTACTGTAGATGCGCTAAAATGATTATCCTTAGTATATGGTTAGCCTCGTAATTTCTTGACAATAACTATGGATTAGATTGTAAATTTCTAGGATGGTTGGCCTTGATAGTCCGATAAAGGACGAATTTGTTGCCATAATTATATTCGAGGTGTGGCTAAAGATGAAGTTGTTAGGAATAAAGAATAAGGGGAAGAGATGAAAGGGATTAAAAAATAAAAATAATAATAATAATAATTATAATATTAATAATAATAATAAAAGAGTAAAAATGGGGAAATTAGGGAATTTCATCATAAATAAACATAATATATATATATATATATATATATATATATATATATATATATATATATATATATATATATATATATATTAGGTGTATTATATTATATGAATATTATTAGATTTGTGATATTGGAGAAATTGGAATTTAACCCTAGACTTGAAATTTAGAAATATGAGAATTGACATGTTAATTGGCACCAATATTTAAGAACTTGATTATAGGTTTTGATGAGTTTTTGAGTCTAGGCTAGACATATAGTAATATGAGTGTTGTTAGTTTTGAAATCTTATTGTGGTTATTTATTTGAATAGGTTGAATTTATTTAGAAGTCCAACAAAAGGGGAAAGCTCAAGTCCCTGAGTGATTGTTCGACTATTTGAGGGAAGTGGATTTCTAAACTCTTGTTAAGTGTATAAAATCGTGTGTTTCCTTGTGGTATGTGTTGGGTAGTAATGGGACTCTGTGATGGATTGGCTTGTCGATATTGAATAATTCTAATGATGAAAAGGGGGTACTAAAATGCAATGTGATTAATTATTGGTGTGTGATGTGTTCAGAATGGTTTGAAAGACTTATTGATTCAATGTTGATGTTGTATCACCATTGTGTTGTTGTGACTTGTGCATTATTATGAAAATGGTCATCTCCACATTATTTTTTTGAACATGTCATTTGCATTGGTTCTGACACATTGTTGTGAAAAGTGTTATGTGGATTGAGGAAAAATAAGAAATTAAAGAGGATGTACCATTTTGAGGGACGTGTTTGTCACGCCCCGAGCCTACACCCTGATACGCCCAAATTACAACTCCCTAAAGAAGTATAAGTGGTTGTTGCCAAATAAAGAACCCAACTTGTAGGTTGGGGTCGATCCCAAGAGGAATGTGATTCAGACTTAAACTTAACTCACAATTATATCCTTTTAGTGAAACTATTTTCGAGAAAAGTAAATAGGGGGGATGTTGTAAATAAGTAACAGATTGTAACAAGTAAACAAGATTCACAATTTGTGTTACCAATATAAGATGGAAACAAGGGTATATGTATTCCCCATGAGCTCTTAACGTAGTAATCCTAATAATAGTAAACCTATCCTAGTGTTTGACATGCAAGGCCGATAAGTTATGTATCCCTACGTGATTGGTAATCTTAATAGGAACTTTCACTCGAGACTTGGTAAATCTACGAATGTGTGCTTTACTAACCCTTACTTTCACCCCAAATTAGTCATCATGTCAATTTAGTTGGATTTTCACCCTCACTTCAATTGATTAAAGTCAGACTATTAGATAGCAACAAATCCTTAACTAAATCTCTGTTGTTTAATCCTTTTTCTCATTCATTACCCCTTGGTAAGGAAAGTAGGAATGAGGCGAGTTCTAATGTTGGCCATCGTTAAAAAGACTTCTAAACGAAAGGATTAACAATACATGCATAAACACTATTCAAGAATTACTTAGTTATTATTCATACATTGTTAATAGCTCATGGTTCCCACAACCCTAGTTGTGGATTTAAATACTCATGCTTGAGAGTTCACAATTCATAATTAGGTTTCATGAACTTACAATGAGAATAAATGAAAAACTGAAATCTTGAATTGAAATTCAAAGTCAAATTGCATAAACCAACATTTGGAAATTAAATTGCTAAGTGTTTGCAAAATAATTCCAAAAGACCAAAACTAAAAGTATACAAAAATGTCTAGCTCATAAAAATGGAAATTACAACTAATATTTATAGAAAACAAAACCTAAACCAACTAGGAAAGTAAAATAAGGAAAATGAGTTCAGATGCAGTTTCTGTCGATACTTCGACCTACGGACCGTGGGTCGACCTATGGTCCGTAGGTCACCTCTGTGGTTTAGGTATTGGAACCTCAAATTCTCTGATCTCATCGACGGATATGCAGGACAGTTCGTCACTCAGCCTACGGTCTGTCATTGCTTCCATAGTTCCACACTTGGTCAGGTTTCCCTTAACTTTCACCTATGCTTGACCACCTACGAGACATCACTGGACCATCGGTCCGTGGTTGGCTCCGTCACTGGCCACTTCTGCAATTTTCAGCTCTTATCTCAATAAGCCGCATCCAAATTATTTCCTGTAATAATTACATAAAACCATTATTTCTAATAACAAAATAGCCCAAGACACACACAAACTCAAAGTGAAATACATCAAAAATATCGTAAACTCACGGTATATCAATGATTCTGGTATTTTGACTCATTTAGGGCTTGTTATTCATACAATTAGTGTCCTTGATGCCTATTTTGGGTTCCAAACTGATGTTTCAATGTTAATTTACAGAAAATAGCAAAAGAGTAAATCAGGAACATTATCGGGAAAAAAAAAAGCAGAAAAGATGAAAAAGGCTGAAGATAGTGAAAATTGAGAATCACCAAAGCCACTCTGCAACTCGTTGAGTGGCACTTTAGCTCGCCTAATGTTCCAGAGTGCCAGCCCTAGGAGAAGCCAAATTGGTGATTAATTTGGACCTTCAACAGACCGACGAATGGATCGGCAATTGAGAATTTGATCGCCTAAAGTTACAGGGTCTGAAGGATGAAGAGTCAAGGCAAACTAGCGATGGAGAGGGGCTATTGGTGCATAACCTATTGGGTCAGCGATGATCGACTAACTCCGCCGACTGACCCCGAAGGCCAAAATCTCAAAGCATATAAATTGTTTTTGAAAAAGAGAAAAGACTATTCTAAAGTATCATCAGAAAATTCTGAGTGATCCTACATTTCTTTTCTTAGTTTTTAGGAGTTTTCTAGTAGATTTTAAAGTGGTTTTTAGATTTGAAGCTACATTAAAATAGTGTAAAGATTCAGATATTAATACCCATCCTATGGAGAATGTAATTGGTATTGATTTCTTACTTTTTATGATGTATGGCTAAAACCCCCATTATTGGGTGTGTGATTATGTGATTGATTGACTTAACTAGCTTATGGGTGTTAGTAATTACTAATTTAATTGTTGTTTTGAAGTGTGTTTGATTCGTAATTGAGTTTTAAATTATGAATTGTAGTTGCAAAAGCGGTTGTAGATTAGTATTCTATGCTTGCTTGAGAGGTTTTAGAATTAAGGTTACCAATTGATAATTGTAGTAATTGGGTTGTTGTGGGTTTAGCACGAGATGGTGAATCTTAACTCGGTCCTACCTAACTAGCTCGAGAGAGTAGATAAATTGAGGTTTTGGGTTGTTTATAGTATGATGTTTGTTTAGGTTCGAGAGAACTCACTTGATTCATGATAGTTGATCAACAGATGGCTATTACAGCTAGAGCCTAGCCTACCCACTAATATTCAGTGAACTTACATAATTAATAATCACTTGTATAGCAAAATTGGCAATTAATCGATCACATCCCCAAGTTTCCCTATCTACTTGATTACTCCCCTGTTTTTCTTAGTTGTTAATTGAAAAACCTTATCCCCCATTTGACACTTGTTGTTAACCCCTTTGATTTACTTCAATGGTTTCAATAATTTTTATTCCTACAATCAATTAGAACATGTCTTTCACTTAGTAATTGAATTTTCTACCGTATCACTCCCTGTATGATCGACCCCAACTCTTATGCGATCGCTTACACTTAGTATTGGATGAAGTGTAGTTTAGCACTATAAAAAATGGAGCTGCTTCTAGGGAGTGGTGTTTAGAATTCTCTTATTGAAGTACTGTTGTGATTTGATCTTGCTTGTAGTTGAATCGACTTACATTGTTTTGTGTTTATTATTAGTTGTTTGTTAATAGGTGATGAAATGAGTGTGAACGGTAGTAAAGGTAGACAACTTGGCCACAAACATGGCATCGTCAATCTGAATGATGTGAATGAAGCAGTTTAGTTAGGTGGTGTAGGTGTTATTCGTTTACCTCAGGTCGTGGGGAATGTTGTCTTCCACGTGACTAGCACGATGTTGCAACTCTTGCAAATGAAATGACTATTCAGTATGCTATCATAAGGATCCCCATGATCATATCCATAACTTGGTGGATGTATGTGGTCCATTCTCATTCAAAAACATCTCACAAGAGTCAATCCAGCTCCAATTGTTTACTTTCTCTTTGATGGGGGAAGCGACCAAATAGTTAACTGATCTACCGAGAAATTCGATCACATCTTGACACGAGCTTACCGAGGTATTCTACATAAAAAAAATTCCCTCCTTCAAAGATGATGGCATTGAGAGACAATATTCAAGGTTTTATATATTTGGATGGTGAACCAATTCATGAAACATGGCTAAGTTTTCATAAGTTGTTACTCCAATGTCCGACTCACGGGCTTCCAAACAACGTGTTGTTACAACACTTCTACCGGAGTCTAAACTCGGTGAACAAAGGTGTGGATGATCAAGGAGGTATTACGCAGCAACCTTTTGAGATAACATCAGCTCTCTTTGATGGGATGACAAAGGTAAACCGAGCTTGGTATTCTCGGAAGGATCAGGAGTCTCCTTTGACATTTAGGATGACAAAGGATCAAATCGAAAAAGACCAAGAGCAGGAAGAAAATATGGCTAAAATGATCACCCAATTGGATCTTTTGTCTAAACATGTAATGGGTATTAGTTCTAAAGCTGTGAATGTTGTTGGAGTTAGTAGAGTGAATCTCGATGATGCACATTTTGAAGTGTTGTACAATAAAGAAGTACACTTTCTAGAAAATCAGGGACGAGGATTCCGCCAAAATTATCCAAGGCCAGGTAGAAACCAGGGTTGGAATAGAGAGTACGATGAATGATAGAATGATCGTGATAGAGAGTGGAATGACTATGGTAAAAACTGGAGGGAACGTGATGGTTACAAAGGAGCTATGTTCCTCCCTATGAGCGTCAAAAGCCAAAAGAGCAAAGGGCTGACCCAGAGAACTTTTGCACTGAAGATATGCTTGCACGCAATCTCAATAAAGTGGAAGGGTCAGATAAGGTGCTTAAAAGAAATTAAAGAGGATGTCTTCACACTCAACCAGACAGTTACTTCTCACTAGGTGTCCACTAAACAAGTAGAAATGCAAATGGGTCAAATATCATCTCATATGAACCCAAGGCCAAAAGGGGGTCTACCAAGTGATACCTTGGCTAACCCAAAAAATGACCTTGAAAGTGCATCCTCCTCGTGCCATGATGTTAAATAAGGTGCTTCTTGGGAGGCAAGCCAACTTTTTAAGCTTTTCATATTGGTTTATGTATAACGGGTGTTGAATTTGCAAGTTGAAAAGTTGAAATTTTGGGAAAATGAGCAGTTAGGCGAGCCCAGGACCAGACAGTGACTCGTCGAATAGGTCGGCAAACCCGACTTGTATCTCCGTTTGAACCATCTAGTTTGTTAGAAGTTCTATAAAACTCGGCGAGCTAAAGAGTCATTCGACGGATCACCGAGTGGGTCAGTGATATAAGTAGGTATCGCCGATCAGCCCGCGAACTAAGGGGTCATGAAGTGCTGAACCATGTTTAAATTAAAAACTCTCCCTCATTTCACACTTTTCGACTTATACACATTTAGACCTTTACTTTAGATTATATCTTTTGCATTTTATCGCATTTTTTGTGTTGGATTAATCACTCTTGGCACAATTTTGGTACTTTGCTTGCTTAGCATTTCAACCATCTATTTTTGTGGTTGGTTATCTGAACACCGTTTTTATATTTTGGTAACTTCAAATGCATGATCATTACCATATCATTATAATTGTATATTTTTGATTGGTTGAATGTCTGTGGTATTGCTTGACTATATTGTGTTGTGTTTTATGTTGTTAGCCTAGAATTTTGAAATCCCATCTATTAAATTGATGAAATTTTATGGGTCGCATTGATTTTGTTGTTGGGTCTAGTAGAGGTTAATCGATTCTACCTATCATCCAAATTTGCCCAATTATATAGTGATTGATGTAATTCTTAAGGGCAAAAGACGTCGATTGGCAAATTTTGGCAAAAAGGGGGAAATTCTGACTACCCAGAGGTCATAGGTAGTATGGGTCTAGGCTCAATTGCATAGATTAATGGGTTAATTTTGTTTTCATAGGCTGCGGGTGAGAAATTGAAGGTTGGGGTGAAAATATGGCAGGTTGGACTATTTGGCGAGCTAGATCGAGCTCACAGAGTGGTTCGCTAGTTTGCCTAAAGACCCCTTGATCAGCTTTTTATCTTCCATTTTTGTGATTTGTTTTTGTAACATTAGGTGATACGCCTGAGCTCGCCAAGTTCACTCGATGGCTCGCCGAATGCCCCTTCTGATCGCCCTTCTACGCCTCAATTTTCTGAAATATTCTGTAACATTCGTCAAGCTACTTCTTGTTAGCCGAATGGTGTCGGCAATTCATTGAAAGGCCCTAGACATCGCCAAACTGTGCTTATTTTGGCAAATTTTGTTCTGTAACATTCGATGTGCCCGTCTTGGCCCACCTAATGGGTTCGGCTAGTCTTCTTCCATAGTTTTATAACTTTGAAATTTTTTTATTGCATCTAATATATGTGGTTTTGTTTTGAAGAAATACATAGACCTAAGGTTGCCAAACGGAATCAACCACCATAGAAGTGGGAAGGAGGCATTGTGATCAATAAGGGGGCTGCTCCATCTCGGAATGCACTAGCAAAACTTCCTCCGACTGGGGAAAAGGAAAAGGAAAGGGGCTTATTGTACCCACACCAGCGGATGGATGTTCAAATAGCAAGGGCGTCTATGCCATTCACCTTACCACTTCTGATAGTGAGGGTCATTCAGGGGACGGTTATCCGGCCTCTGTTTCTGAGCTGGAAGATGATCAACTCCTACAGGCTATGAGAGCGGAGCTACACTTCATGACAATAAATGATCCAGTTCAGATCTCGGTTCCTCCTATGCCTCCTCCACCTCTAAATCAGTCGTAGAGCAGGCTCATCCACTAGTTTAGGCTCCTCCACCCTGGTCACTAAACATATTAAAAGGCAAGGGTTGAGGACCATTCTTGAAGAAAAGAGGTTCGAGATCTTTACCAAGCTCTAAGGCTCATACACTCCTACTTGGGTCCGAGAGTTCTACTTAGCATATGGAGAGCTAGTGCCAAAGGGAAAGAAAAAGGCCAGCACACTCAAACCGGTTGACTATGTGCTAGTTCGGGGAAAGCAGGTCAAATGTAGTAGTACCGAGATCAAGGAGGTATTGGGATGTACAATGAACATCATGCACTACTACATAGATAAAATTAGTGTCCTCGATGCCTATTTTGTGCTCCAAACTGATGTTTCAATGTTAATTTGCAGATAAAAAGGCAAAAAAGCAAGGCAAGGACATTATCGAGCAAAAAGGAGCAGAAAAGATGAAAAAGGCTGAAGATAGTGAAAGCTGAGAATCACCAAAGCCACTCGGCGACACGCCGAGTGGCACTTCAGCTCCCCTAATGTTCCAGAATGCTAGCACTGGGGAGAAGCCAAATTGATGAAGGATTTGGACCTTCGACAACCGCTGAATGGATCAGTGATATAGAATTTGATCGCTTAAGGTTAGAGGGTCTGAGAAATGAAGAGTTAAGGCAAATCGGTGATGTAGAGGAGCAATTAGCGCATCGTTGATTGGGTCAGTAATGCTCGACAAACTCTACTCAGTGACCACGAAGGCCAAAATCTGAAAGCGTATAAATTATTTTTCAAAAAGAGAAAAGAGTATTTTGAAGTACCTTGAGGAAATTCTGAGAGATCCTACATTGATTTTCTTAGTTTTTAGGAGTTTTCTAGTTGATTTTAAAGTGGGTTTTGGATTTGAAGCTACATTGAAGTATTTCAAAGATTCGGATATTAATACCCGGCCTATGGAAAACGTAATTGGTATTGATTTCCTCCTTTTTATGATGTATAGCTAAAACCCCATTCTTGGGGGTATGATTATGTGATTATTTTTCTTAATTATCTTATGGGTGTTAGTAATTACTTATTTAATTATTGTTTTAAAGTGTGTTCGATTGGTAGTTCTGTTTTAAATTATGAATTGTATTTTCAAATGCAGTTGTAGATTAGTATTTTATGCTTGCTCGAGAGAGAGGTTTTAAAATTAAGGTTACCATTTGATGATTGTAATGATTGGGTTGTTGTGGGTTCAGCTCAAGAGGGTGAATCTTAATTCGATTCTACCTATCTAGCTCGAGAGAGTAGATAAATTGAGGTTTTGGATTGTTCATAGTATGAGCTTGTTGAGGTTCTAGAGAACTCACTTGATTCATGATAGTTGATCGAGAGATGGCTATTACAGCTAAATCCTAGCTTACCCTCTAAGATTCTGCGAACTTTGGTAATTAATAATCACTCGTATAGAGAAATTGGTAATTAATCGATCATATCCCCCAAGTATCCCCATCTTCTTGATTACTCCCTAGTTTTACTTAGTTGTTAATTGACAAACCTTATCCCCTATTTGACACTTGTTGTCAACCCCTTTGATTTACTTCAATGGTTTTGATAATTTCTATTCCTATAATTGATTAGAACATGTCATTCTCTTCGTCATTGAATTTTCTACCATATCACTCCTTGTGGGATTGACTCCAACTCATCGTTGGGTTTATACTAGATTGTGATCGCCTACACTTAGTATTGGATGATGTGTAGTTGAGCATTATCAGCCGAAACACGAGAACCATTGGTGGCCCCAAGCGAACCCTTGTCCTAGCTCAAATATAGCTCGTCTCATAAAGACATCAATACTAAAAATAGTTTAGCTCAATATAGAAATGGAAAATACTCCTCAAAACAATATTATCTACGAATCCTCGAGTGATAATGATGGATGTCGGGACAAGACCTATGACATACTAACAAAACTGAAAAGAAAATGGAAATCCTCCAGAAGCAAGGAGGCTCACCAAAGCAACTCTGGAATTGCAAGAGGTATCAACGGTGCAGTTGCTGATGACCCTGAACTCCTTATTTACATCATGAAATATGCAGGCCAAATGGCGTCAGAACATGGAATGTACGAGCATTTACGGGGAACTCTAAAGCACAGACATAAGATTGAACTTGATAAAAAGGAAGAACATACTCACCTCATCTCAACTCAAGGATACTCAATGATACTCAAGATACTAAAAAAATACTCAACTCAGTTCAATATAGAAGAAATAATAAAGATGCATTATAAAGAGAGTTTTTAAAACAGTAGATAATAACTCAATGTATTTAAAAATCCAATATTAACTCTTTAGTCTTATTTGGGAGATTCTCTAACCGACAGCCATCACTATGAGCTATGTGACGATACAGCCTCTCACTGACTCTGCAAGAACTATCCTATACCTTGCGGGAGTTTAAGACATCCTTAACTAAGTGGATCCACTAAGCTATGCTTAAAAGCAATAAGGAATCATCTAAAAAGTATAATTTCTTACCCATATCGGCATACATGGTATAGGAGGACTTTGAGTTGTCTAAACTCGTCCCTATATCGGTGCTCAATACTACTCCCAATAATATAACTCATGCTCACATGTTTAAAAGCATTTCCCCATTATCAAACTTTGAGATTATTACTCAAAATGTTTTCTTAAAAGATATGGTGCTCAAAACTCCTCATGAACTCATTTCGAAATGGAAGTTTCCTCTCATTTTAAATGTAAAGACATTTATTCTTGGGATTATTTTGTTCCCATATATTCATTTTGAAAAATGAAATTCAACACTCGTCATCCTCATACTCAAGTACTCAAGTCTTAAAACAAGTTTTAAAAGTTTGGAAAACACTTTTCAAATGACTCAAAGGACTCCCTCGAACTTTACTCTTAACTCTATCTTGATTTGAATTATGAATTCATAGGTTATGATTATTGATATAAAGGATATCGTGATGATTAAATGTATTTTAGATAGTTAGGATTAAGAAGGGAATGAAACTCGACTCAAAGGAACAAGTAGGGTACGAAAATGAAGAGGAAAGTGGCATGACACTTTATGGTGTAGGTGTGGCATGCCGTGCCAGGCCTCCCCTTAATGGGGCTGATTTCTGGCGCACTGTTGGTGCCCTACGCCATCCCTTGTAGCACATCGGGGGTGCGGCGCCCTAGTCCTTTGCTTGAAAGTTTCGATAAGTTTTTCTTCTCGATTTTTGGCCCTAATTCACCTACAATCGAATGGTTTCTCCCAAAATCTTTTAAATTCAAATACCCAACATAAGTAAATGAAAATATACTCAAAAAAAGCCCTCAAACTCATAGTATTCAGCTCAAGAACTCATCAAATCCCATCAATTATTATTTAGGAATGAAAACTTCAAGAAACCCATCAAGAACTTCAATTTAGGGATTGCCATAGACAAATTTAACTCAAGAAAATCATGATTGGCGTGAGGGTGAACGAACCCATCACTATGAAAGCTTACATACCTTGTACGGATAAACTCCTTGGCAAAATTCCTCAAAAATTGCAAGAACGTTGAACAAACGCTTGAACTTCTCCTTTCTTTCTCCTCTTGAACTTCTCTATAAGACCCTAAGTGCGTTTAGGAATTGTGAAAACTAATCTAAGTCTATTTATACCCCTAAAATATTACTAAAAATGAGTTAGGCTAGTGGGGTAAGGAAAAGACCAAAATACCACTCCTTAATTCAGATGAATTTTCTTAATCGGATAGGTTGAACTCAAACATGCATATCTCCCTCATCTGAACTCGAAATTTAGAAAACTTGGTGGCTTTGGAAAGAGGACTCAACGATCTTTCATTTGAAACTTTATGGGTCACCTAACTCATCATGTACTGAAATTTATGGTTGTTTGAAGTTGACCCAAAATTCACAATTTAAGGCTAACTTGCAAAGTTCACAATTTAGCCCTTTCCAATTTAATTCTTTCTAAAAATAGTTCTTTCTTAGACCGAGGTGTTACAATATCTCCCCCTTGTTAACATTCATCCTCAAATGATGTCACTCTAAATAGACTAATGGCGGTAACATCTAACACCCAGCTCAAACACCCAACAAGCAAATTAATACAACATAGCATATCAATTTATAGAGTGTTTTACAAAAAGTCATTACCCTGGTCTAGAATTTCTCCAGAAGAAAAGAGATGTGGGTATCTTTTCTTCATATATTCCTCAACCTCCCAAGTAGCTTCCTCAACAAATTGATTCCTCCATAAGACCTTGACTGATGCTAGCTCTTTGGTCCTCAACTTGCGAACCTCACGATCAAGTATCTCAACAGGTATCTCCTCATAAGACAAGTTGTCCTTAACACCAATATTCTTGGTAGGTATTATAGGTGAAGGATCGCCCATAACTTCTTCAACATAGAATGTGAAACACTAGATGGACTGCTGCTAAGTCTGACGATAGCTCCAACTTATAGTCTAGATTGCCAATCCTTTTGGATATCTTGTAAGGACCAATATATTAGGGACTAAGCTTCCCCTTCTTGCAAAACCTCATAACACCCTTCATGGGTAAAACCTTCAAATAAACCCAATCTTCCACCCAAACTCCAAGTCTCTTCACCTAATATCGGTATAGGATTTTTAATAACTTTACGCTATTTTCAACCTTTCTTGAATGATCTTCCCTTTCTCCATAGCTTGATGAACCAAGTCTTATCCTATCAACCCAAATTCACCAACCTCAAACCATCGAATAGGAGATATACATTTTCTCCTATACAAAGCCTTATAAGGAGCCATCTGGATGCTAGAGTGATAATTGTTATTGTAAGCAAACTCAATGAGAGGTAAATGATCATCCCAATAACCCTTGAAATCGATCACACACGCCCTCAATATTTCCTCTAAAGTCTAAATCGTACGCTCTTCTTAACCATCACTCTGAGGATGGAAAGCAGTACTAAAATTAACCTTTGAACCCAAACCTTTCTGAAAGACTTCCAAAATCATGCGGTGAATTGCACATCTCTATCCAAAATGATGGACACCGAAACTCCATGAAGTCTGACTTACTCTTGAAAATATAATCTGGCATAATCTTTTGCTAAATTGATAGTATTTACTGGCGAGAAATGGGTTGATTTAGTAATTCGATCTACAATCACCCAAATCGAATCTAGTTGCCTGCGAAACCGCGGCAAACCATTAATGAAATCTATATTGATCATCTCACACTTCCATTCAGGAAGATCTATGTTCTAAGCCATACCACCGAGCCTCTGATGCTCTACCTTGACTTGTTGGCAATTCAGGCACTTAGAAACGAACTCTATAATACACCTCTTCATACTACTCCACCAATAGACTTCTCTCAAGTCATGGTACATCTTTGTGGAACCAAGATGGATAGAGTATCTTGAGCTATGACTTCTTCCATGATCTTCTCTTTGAGTTCATCCACTTTTGGTATAAACAATTTACCTTGATACCTCAACACACCATCTCCCCCTTGTTCAAAAGTCATCATTTTTTACTTATGAACATTTGCTTTCAATTCAAGCAATGCAGGGTCATGGTCTCTTCTTCACTTCTAACACAAGTGATGATTCAGCCCCATTCATCACCACCACTCTGCCTTCATTGGTATCCATTAACCGGACTCCTAATCATGCAAGTCTTTTCACATATTTGGCTAATTCTTTCTTGCCTTCCTCAACATGGGCAGTACTACCCATAGACAACATGCTCAAAGCATTAGCAAAAACATTAGCGTTACCTGGGTGATAGAGAATACTCATGTCATAATCCTTAGGTAACTCAAACCACCTTATCTGTTTGAGATTAATCTCTTTCTAACTGAATACATAATAAAGTGTCTTCTGATCACTAAACACATCTACATGAACACTATAAAGATAGTGATGCCATATTTTCAAAGCAAACACTACAGTAGCCAATTCTAGATCACGGGTTGGGTAATTGTTCTAGTGAATTTTAAGCTGTATGGAGGCATAAGCTATAACTTTGCCATACTGCATCAATACACAATCAGTCTAACTTTGGACGCATCACAATATATAACAAAGCCTTGTGTACCCTCTGGTAAGGTCAACATTGGGGCAGTAATCAATCATGTTTTCAATTCGTGAAAGCTTTTCTCATAAGCTTTAGACCATTGAGACTTTTTTTGTCTTTTGAGTCAACTTTTTCAATAGGGACAAAATAGATGAGAACCCCTCAACAAACCTCCTATAATAACCAGCCAATCCCAACAAACTCCTAACATTAGTTGGAGATGTAGGTCTAGGCCAGTTCTACATTGCGCCAATATTCTAAGTATCAACTCGAATCCCATCACCATAAACAATGTGACCTAAGAATGCCACAGGCTCAAGCCAAAACTCACACTTATAAAATTTGGCATACAACACTCTATCTTAGAGAGTCTGGAGAACTACTCTGAGATGACTAGCATGATCCTTCTCATTCCATGAATAAATTAGAATGTCATCAATGAACTTGATAAAAAACATATTAAGATATGTTTAAACACTCTGTTCATAAGGTCCATTAATATTGCAAGAGCATTCGTCAAACCAACGCACATGACTAGGAACTTATAATAACCATAGCAGCTCCTAAAAGCCATCTTTGGAATATCACTTTTCCTTACTCTAAACTGATGATAGCCAGATTAGTGGTATATGTTAGAAAAATAAGTGGCACCCAGAAGTTGAACAAATAGATCATCGATTTTCGAAAGGGGGTACTTGTTCTTCATACTAGCCTTGTTTAATTGGCGGTTGATAAGTCCACAAATTGGACTTATTTAGGGCTATATTTTGATAGAATTAGTGTCCTCAAATGCATATTTTGTCTCAATATTTGATAAAAACCATTAAGTTTCAGGTATTTGGAGTTTGAGGGAAAGCATGGACACTACTTAGCAAAAAGAAATAAAAGCAGCTAAGAGAAAGAACAAATGAAGATATGAGAATCGCCAAACACATTCAGCGAGTCACCAAAAGGTCTTACCTCGGCTTTTGTTCCAGTGTGCTTAGCCCTGAAAGATATGATCAAATCGGCGATGAAAAAAAATAGTCGATGTGTCGCCCAACAGTTTCGTGAAGCAATACTATGTCGCCCAATGATCCAAAACACAACAATGCTGAAGGATAGAGCAAGACGATGATAAAACCTACCAAAGGGCGGATCGCTGAGTTGATCAACGATCTCGACTAACGGCGCCCAATAATCTGCTACAGCATAGATTTTTGAAAATTATAAATACTAGTTGAGAGTTGTAGCTTAAGATCAAATTTTGAATATCAGATTTTTAATATAGAATTTTTAACATAAACTTTTGAGTTCTAAGTTTGGGAAGGGTTTTGAAGAACTTGAAGATTCAAAAGGTTTCAACTCCAAGAAATTGAACTTGGGTCTTGTGGATTATTCACTCCTAGCTTGTTTTGAGACTTAAATCTTCATACCCATTTGAATGCAAACTCTTACTGGTATAAATTTCTATCTCTTTTACATGTCTAGCTAAAACCTCAATTCTTTGGGTGTGATTTTATGAATATGGGTTAGATTATATATTGGGTCTTGCTTGTTGATGATTTATTTTTTGTTTAGATGTGATTTCATTTAGTAGTTGTGGTGGAACTTAATGAAATTGTAGTTGCAAATACGATTTCACCTTAGTGTTTTTGGCTTACTCGAGAGAGAGGTCGTAAAACTAAGACTACTAAATTGACGGCCGATGGGATTGAGTCTACATGAGGTTCAGCTCAAGAGAGTGAATCCTAGTCCTTTTCCCATACACTCAGCTCGTGAGAGGGAGTGGGCTATGGTGGAGGTTGTTGTTCATATAGCAAGTGGGTGTTCGAGAGGAACCCATTTAATTTGGGATAACTTGTTTGGGAGAGAATTTACCCCCACTATAGTTTAGCCTAGTCACAAATATTCAACGAATTTATTATCAAAATTATGTACCCAATAGTTTAGTTTATCTCGTATTTCTATCACATCCCAAGAACCTTATCTCCTTGATTAGTAATCTTTGCATTTTTGCTATTTTTGTTTACTTGTGACAAACCCCAATTGATAATTGACGCTTGCGTCACCCCTTAGATTTAACATGTTTGTATTAGAAAATGTTTTTAGCTATGACTAATTAGAAATAAATTTTATTTTCTATTAATTCTCAAGCCCACTCCCTTGGAACTCGACCCCAACCCTTGGTTGGGTTACTTTATTGTTGTACGATCGAGACACTTGCATTGGAAGTTGTGTCTTGATTACGTAAACATCAAAATGGCGTCACTGCTGGGGTGTGGTGTTATTTGAGAATTCGTATTTAAGTAAATTTTTTGTTTATCTTAGTTGTAGGTCACTTAATTTTCAGTTTTGTTTATATTGTTTGTGTTGAAAACAGAAAGCATGAGAGTTAATGGCAGCAACAGCAGCCAAGTAGGCCACCAAGAAGACATTAAAAATCTCAACGATGTCCAAGAGCCCAACATTAATGACCCCCATCTCATGGGAGGTACTGGGGCCATCCATATACCTCCAGTCGTGGGAAGTGCAGTGTTTCACATAACGAGCACCATGCTTCAACTCTTGCAACTAAAGAGACTTTTTAGTGGATTGACTCATGAGGATCCTCACGAACAACTTTGAAACTTTGTGGATGTGTGCAGACCATTCTCTTTCAAAAATGAGTCAGTTCGATTAAGGCTATTCCCTTTCTCGTTGATGGGAGAGGCATGCAAATAGCTGACAGAGTTGCCTAGCGAATCCATCACTTCTTGGGAGGTATTGGTAACCACATTTAATGTGCGATTTTTCCCTCCTTCGAAGATGATGACTCTTCGGGATAGTATCCAAAGCTTTAAGCATTTGGAGGGCAAGCCAATCCGTGAGACTTGGTTGCAATTTAAAAAGTTGGTGCTATAATGCCCGACTTATGGTCTACCCGACAATGTCTTGCTACAGTACTTTTACTGAAGCATAGATTCGGTAATTAAAGGTGTCATTGATCAACTTTCACCTGGAGGTGTGATGCAACCCACGTATGCAGTAACAGCCCAAATCTTAGATGGCATGACGACCATCAATAGGGCATGGTACACTCGTTAAGACCAAGTCTCCCCTCTCACATTCAAGCTATCCAAGGAGCAGAAGGAAAAAGATAATGAGAAAGACCAAAATATGGCCCAGATGATGACACATCTTGACATTTTATCTAAAAATGTCATGGGGACTAGTGCCCGTGGTGCTAACGTTGTGGGGGTTAGGTGTGCAAATCCTGAGGAGCTGAAATTTGAAGCCTTGTACAATGAGGAAGTGAACTTCCTAGCCAACCAAGGCGGTGGTTGTAGTTCAAACTACCCAAGCAGGGAGGTAACCAAGGTTGGGCTAGAGATGAAGGATAGAAGGATCATGAATGGAGAGACTGAAATCCTAATTGGAAGGATGGGGAGAAAGACAAGTATATGCCTCCCCACGAGCACTAAAAGCCAAAGGATTCAGAGGGTGGTAGGTATGAGGATATGCTTTCTCGTATCCTCAATAAAGTTGAAGGGTCAAACAAGATCTTGAAAGAGATGAACGAGGATGTGTCGACCCTTAGCCAAACTGTTATCTCCCATTTAATATCAATCAAGCAGCTAGAGTCCCAAATGGGTCAGATGTCGTCTCACCTAAATCCGAGATAAAAGGGGGTTTGCCTAGTGACACTATGGATAACCCCAAAAATGATGTTTGAAGGTGGACTTGCGTCGTGCCATGACGTTAACTAAGGCGTTGCTTGGGAGGTAACCCAAAACCATTTATTGCTTTATTTTGCTTTGATAAAATAATGGTGTGTTGATTTTGCAGGTGAAAGTGTGGAGAGTGATCAACAAGTGTAGGATGGCAAGCTACAGGTCCATTCCGTGAATCATCAAAGTGTTCGGCGATCGCGAACCAGACCGTTGTTAAACTCAAGACAAATTTACATTTGATTCTATAAAACTCGGGGAGTATAGGAAATTATTGGCGAATCACCGATCATGTCGACTATCCCGATGGACATCGTCGTTTGCACCCCCACAATAACTGGAGGTTCTGAAAAATTCAACGAAGTAAGTGACTACTCGGTGCTACACTGAGTGGTTTGGTGATAGCGACTAATGTCACCGAATAGGGTGAAAACTGGACGATTTTTCAAGCCAAAGGTTTAAAAGCTTCGATTCATTCCCTTTCCCTCAATTTTTCATCTTCCAGAAACTCACACCTACACTCTAGTTTTACATTTCTTGCATTCTTAAAGTATTTTTAGTATAGAATTGTGCTTCGAGATGGATTACATTGCTTCCTAGCATCTCAATATCCATTTGATCAGCATAAAAGGTTGGTATTTCAAATCCCGCATACATTTTGTCAAAACTATACTCATTTGCAATCTATTAATCTTTGATGATGTGCACTGGGCCTCTCTGGTAGGATTAGAATATTTGTTTGCATGTTAAGTTCATAAATTCTGCCCATACTAAGTTAAATAGTTGATTCTTGAAGGTTGCTCTTTAAATTGGATAAAAAATCATGGGTTGTGCATGATTGTCACTGGGTCTAAGCCTAATTTGAGTTGTCCATGCCTTAATTTTGTTTTTGGGTGTTGCGGGGTTGAATTCGGGAAAGTTGGGTGGTAAGCAAGCACGTTGGGTCACTTGGAGAGTTGGGTCGAGCTCACTTAACCACTCGGTGGTTCGCCTACAATCCCTATCTCTCCTTTAATTAAATGCTAAATGTGATGTTGAATTCTGTAATTTTCAGCGAGCAACCTGATGTTGCCGAACGCATTCGGCATCTCACCGAAAGACTTCTGCTTCACCCTTTGTCTTCACCCTTGTATTCCCTATGCACTGCACTCGGCGACCTGCCTAAATAGTTGTGCGCTTCGCCAACTGGTTCGGCGGAGTGATTCTGCAATTGAACTGCCTTGCTTTTTTCCAATTAGTTTCTAACTTTTTCTCGAAGCTTTGCAGAAATGACTAGACCAAAAGTAGATGGAAGAGATATGCCACCCCAACAAATAAGAGCAAAAAATTTCAGGAAAAGTACAAAGGCAACAAATCCTCCCAAAACGGATAATTAGGGCAAGAAGCCTAATCTAGCAAGAGAAAAAATCCCCAAGACCCCACTATTCCCTCGTGGAGACGTGGATTCTTCACAGCTATCCACTTCTTTTTGGCAGCTCATGACTTGGACAATCTTAGTAGGTCAGCTGCCACTGAATCTTCTGAAGAAGCTCCGGGGGCCATTATCAAATTCCAGTCTCACACATCAGGCACTGATGCCCAGACAGATGGAGAAACTGCATAGACAGGATCCTTTCTTTACCTCCCTCTTTGTCTTACTTTCTTTCACTTTTTGGATACTTTACTTCATTTGCATTTGAGGACAAATGGTTTTTATTTGTGGTGGGGTGAGGCTCACCTTTTGTGTGCTATTTGTGACTCGTGTTTTTGTGTATATATTTAGGTTGTTCTGTTTAAAAAAAATTTTACACTGCTTTCTATGGATGTTTGAGCTTATGGCTCTTTTTATTTTAAATTACAAAATGATTTTGACCCATTCAATTTTCCACCTCTCGTGTGTTGAATGTGGTTGTTCTTTTGAAAAATTTAAGTCTCGATTTCGATCAATACCGATGAAGTGAATAGTGCTCATGATTGAACGAACATGAATGTGCGGCTACGATGACGCCAAATGAAGTTGCATAGACAATATGTGAACTCTTTGCATCTCGTTATGACTAGCCTAGTATTGAATTGAGTCTGTTATGATGATCATTGCACACTAGCGAAAGTGTGAAGTCTTGTTTGACTATAGTGTCAATGCCTTGTGTGATGAGCTTATTGTGAACCATGCATGAATAACCTAGAATTTGCCCTGTTGGTCTAATAGACTAAGTAAGGCTATCTCTTGATATGATCCTAGGCAACTTTGAAGAGTGTGTGCCAATTTGACAGATACATCTTTTGTAGCCTACCTTGTGAGCATGTGTGAACCTCTTTTAAACACCCCTTGAGCCTACCTTTCTTTGGAAGAAACTTGATGACAACATGACCTTTCTTAACCCATTACCCTTAATCCTCGGGAATTGTGGTTGATTGAATAGCCAACTTAGGCCAAAAGCCTAAGTTGGGGGTGTGGTGAAAAAGAAAAGGGAAAGTCAAGAAGTGCAAAGAAATTATTCTTTAACCCATGGTGTTGAGAAAAATGGAACCCCTCCATACAAAAAAAAAGAAAGAAAAAAAAGAAAAAGAATGAAAAAGAAAGTTGTGGAATAAAGTACAAAAGAAATGGGGTTCGTAAATAATCCATGGAAAGGGAATAATAGGATGACTTATGAGCACTAAAGAGAATGATGAAGGAAAAGGAAAGGAAGTGTTGTGGGCACCACATTTAATGAGGATGAAAGTCACTAAGCTTAAATGATCGTACATTGCACTCAACCCCATTACAAGCCTTGAAAAGACCTTTTCGATCTTGAGTGAGCTTAAACAAATGTTGATTGAAAAATATGGGCAAACCTATGGTGAAAGCATGCATTGTGTTTTTCCTTGTGAGTGTGAGCATTGCATTTGATTCCGAAACTTTAAATGATTAAACCTTTGTGTGTGAAATTGGAATCATTCCTTCTGTGAGGGCATTTGAACACTTTGGTTGAGCCTGAACTTGCATTTGAAGCAAGTATTGAGAGCATGAGATTCTTTGATATTGGTGAGTCACAACATATTGGTAAGTCACAACTTGAATCTTTGAGTGCACATTTGATCTTTACATAAGTAACTTGAGTCTTGTTGTGTGCATTCATTATTGAGTCTTGTGTAACACTGTTCGAGACCTCATTTTTGAATAGCTGAGCTTGAGTTTGCTTGAGGACAAGCAAAAATTTAAGTTGGGGTTTTGATGAGTCCACAAATTGGACTCATTTAGGGCTATATTTTGATATAATTAGTGTCCACAAATGCATATTTTGTCTCAATATTTGATGAAAACCCTTAAGTTTCAGGTATTTGGAGTTTGAGGCAAAGCATGGACACTACTTAGCAAAAAGGAACAAAAGCAATTGAAAGAATGAAGAAATAAAGATCTGAGAATTGCCGAAACTATTCAGCGAGTCGCCAAAAGGTCTTACCTCGTCTTTTGTTCCAGTGTGTTGAGCCCTGAAAGAAAGGATCAAATTGGCGGTGAAACGGAGCAGTCGGCGTGTCGCCAAGCAGTTCCGCAAAGCAGTACTATGTCGCCCAATGATCCAAAACATGACGATACTGAAGGATAGAGCAAGACAGCGATGAAACCTACCAAAGGGCGGATCGCCGAGTTGATCGGTGATCTCGACTAAAGGCGCCGAATAATCCGCTGCAGCACAATATTTTTATAACTATAAATACTCGTTGAGAGTTGTAGCTTAAGATCAAATTTTGATTATCAGATTTTTAATATAGAATTTTTAACATAAACTTTTGAGTTCTAAGTTTGGGAAGGGTTTTGAAGAACTTGAAGATTCAAAAGGTTTCAACTCCAAGAAATTGAACTTGGGTCTTGTGGATTCTTCACTCTTGGCTTGTTTTGAGACTTAAATCTTCATACCCATTTGAATGCAAACTCATTTAGGTATAAATTTCAATCTCGTTTACATTTCTAGCTAAAACCCCAATCTTGGGGTGTGATTTTGTGAATATGGGTTAGATTATCTGTTGGGTCTTGCTTATTGATGATTTATGAGTTGTTTAGATGTGATTTCATTTAGTAGTTGTAGTGGAAATTAATGAAATTGTAGTTGCAAATACGATTTTGCCTTTGTGTTTTCGGCTTGCTCAAGAGAAAACTAAGACTACTAAATTGATAGCCGGTGGCATTGGGTCGACATGAGGTTCAGCTCGAGAGAGAGAACCCTAGTCCTTCCCCCACATACTCAGCTCGAGAGAGTGAGTGGGCTAAGGCGGAGGCTGGTCTTCATCCGAAAAGTGGGAGTCCGAAAGGAACCCATTTGATTCGGGGTAAGTTTCTTGAGAGAGAATATACCCCCACTATAGTCTAGCCTAGTCACAAATATTCAATGAATTTATTATCAAAAGCATGTACCCGATAGTTTAGTTTATCCCGTAGTCCTATCACATCCCTAGAACCCTATCTCCTTGATTAGTACTCTTTGCATTTTTGTTGTTTTTATTTACTTGTGACAAACCCCATTGATAATTGACGCTTGCGTCACCTCTTAGATTTAACATGTTTGTATTCGAAAATGTTTTTACCTATGACTAATTAGAAATAAATTTTATTTTTCTATTAATTCTCAAGCCTACTCCCTTGGGACTCGACGCCAACCCTTGGTTGGGTTACTTTACAATTATACGATCGTAGACACTTGCATTGGATGTTGTGTCTTGATTATGCAAATACAACAGTAGTCAATACACATCTTATGAGAACCATATTTCTTCCTCACCAATAAGATTGGAGTGCCCCTAGGTGAGACACTTTGTCGAATCAAACCTTTATCAATGACGTCTTTCACCTACTTTTTTAACGCAGCTGCAGCCATTCTTAATGGCGGAATAGAAATAGATCGACTATTAGGATAAATATCTAAATAAATGTTTGTTTCTCTCTCAAGATGGACTCCAAGAAGATCATCTGGAAAGACCTTTGGAAACTCACTCAAAGTTGGAACTGAGTAAATAGGTGGTGTCTCAACACTAGAGTCATTAACTAGGACTAAATGATAGATGCACCCCTTGTAAACTAACTTTCTGGCATTAATGTATGAAAGAAAACGACCCTTAGGCACTGTTGAACTACTCCTCCACTCAATAATTGGTTCATTAGGAAACTGGAACTTAACTATTTGAGTTCTACAATCAACTGAGGCATAACAAGCACGAAGTCAGTTTATAACTAGAATAACATCAAAGTCCTCTATATCTTACTCGACTAAGTCAGCCATGGTGTCCTTGTGACTGACAAAAATAGTACAATCACGATAAACTCTCTCAATTAGAATAGACTCGCCAGCAGGTGTGGAAACACTTAAGGGCTGAAGAAGTTTCTTAGGAATAATATCAAAATTCATAGCAATACATAGAGTCACAAAATATAGACTCGCACCTGGATCAAACATTGCATATACATCAAAAGTAAAGATTTTGATCATACCAGTGACAACATCAGGTGAATTCTCTTGCTCTTGGCGACTGGTGATAGCATACAGACGATTTGCTCCTCCGCCTATCCCTGAAGTAGCTCCTCTAGAAGCATCTCTGTCTGGTGGAGCCACTGAAGAAAATTGGGTTCTATTTGCCCCATTACCACTACCCTACCTATTCTTAGGGCACTCTCTCATGAAGTGACCTATTGGACCACACTTGAAGCAACCAATGGATCCATCACAACACCCTCCTAGGTGGTCCACACTACCATGAGACTGAGCAAGTCTAGATCTAAAGTTCTGAGAATTCTGATTCATGAACTCACCTCTATTCCTTGGTGCAGGTGCACTAGTAGATGATGGAGCAGGTCCAATTAGATTTTATTGAAAAAATGACAGATAGCATTACTCTTTTGCTGCCCGAACTCATTACTTGTTGTCTTAGCCTTCTTGTGGCAAATTCTTTCCTATCTCTCGACTTGTCCTCCTCATCCTACTGCACATGGATCATATGACTTGCTAAGTCCATGTCCCTTATCAACATAGCAGCCTTACCCTCTTTGCTTGATAGACAAAACAACCCAGAAACAAACAAGCTCATCCGGCTCCTCATATCAGCAACCATTTCCAGAGCATAACAGGACAGTTGAGTGAACTTGAGGTTGTACTTATGCACATTCATGGATTCCTGCTTAAGAGTAAGGAATTCTCTGACCTTTGCCTCTCTTAGTACGAGGGAAAGAAATGCCCAAGAAGGCCACTTCGAACACAACCCAACCCATAATTGGTGCCCCTTCAGCTCTACTCTTCTTCCATTGGTCGTACCATACTCTAGAAACACCCTTCATTTGGCATGCAACTGGTTCTACACGCTCAGCATCTACAACATGCATCACCTCAAACACTTTCTACAACTCTTCCAAAAAGTTTTTTGAAACCTCAGTGACTCTTGAACTGGTGAAATATGGAGGATTCATCCATAAGAACTCACAAATTCTGGATGTATCAACCATATCCTGCTGAATCCCTCTTTGTTTCCTAACTTGGTTGGTCACAATTTGACTCAACATACAGATAGCATCCCAAAACTCGGCATTAGTAACCTCTCTTTAGGGTTGCACTTATGGTGCTTTGGGTACCCCTTGATCCTAGGGATCAACATTTCTCTTAGCATGACAACCTCGAAAAGCTCTTTGCGAAGGCATGACCTCAAAGATATGCGCAAGCACAAATTAAAAAGAAACTTTTATAGAGTTCAACTCTATCACATGAAAAAAGTTTGAAAGAAGTGACATAGTTCCTAAATGTTGTAGATTCCTAATTATAGATGTGGTGGGTTTCACACTGATAACTAGGACTCATACAAGCCCTTAGCATAATCATAGACACTAGATCATAGGAAAATAGAGAGGAATTTTAAACTTTTTTTTACAAGCGAAATCTTTTATAAAATGAGAGAGAATCTATAATACTATGTCTCAAACCATCTATAGCACTTGGAATAAGACTCTTCAAATACAATCTTAGGGACATTGCCCTTACAACCAAAGTCTAAGACATAATAGAAAAACAATAAAGGGCATGTGGTTGATCCCTCGAATACAATGAGAACTCACCAATCTTCTTCTTCTTGATCTCCTATGAACCTAGCCAAGAAGATGGAATCCAATATCTCCAAAGCATACACTTATAGAAAATGTAGAAAGGTGGGGTTAGCACAAAAAGTACTAAGTATGGAAGCCATACACAAAGCCATTAAAACATGCATAAAAAGGGACATTTCATTTGAAATCATGCTATATTCCAATATAGAACATCATCTTTGAAATATTTGGAGAATGAAACTCATAAGGCACTTCACATACATTTCAAAATAACATAAGAGATATCATTATACTAACAAGCATAGTCCCCAACACCAACATAATTCATATTCCAATCTTCACAAGGCATAGTTCATCCACATAGACAAATACTAAGATTATCACATCATAATAGAATCATCACATAAGCAACCTTAAGCTCTACTTGTGCAATGCATAGATAGGACCCCATAATCTTATCTACACTAAGTATCACTTCTAGGCACCATGATCATGCATAACATACCCTGACCTCATTCATAGCCAACATATATAGACAAAGAGACATTCATGTTCATATCATGTAATAGGTAAAGTCATTCATAACAACAACCCAAATCATGCACACATAAGTCCACATATCTTCATAGTATAAGGAAACCACACCACAACCCCCTTATTAGTCTACTTGTGCAATGTATAAGTGAAGTCCCATACCCCCACCTACACTAACTAAACCTATTAATAAGGCATAAGCATAGTCCATGTTCATATTCATGTTCATGTTCATGTTCATGTTCATAATTAATAATAAAGCATGCAACACTCATAATCATCATGTCATGAGGGAAATCTACCATACCCACTCTCAAATCCTACCTGTGCAATGCATGAATAAAGTCCCATACCCCCATTCACACTAAGTAGAACCTCTTAAGGGGACTATAGTAAATAACCCATGTTCTTGTTCTTGTTCATATAGGGAGATATAGCCTAAACCGACATAGACCATGCGAACAACATGGAATTCGGTGTCCTGACACCCACACAGAAAAGAGGTGTTCTACTTGGCTAAGGTAGAACGAACATGTTTAGCTTATAGGTGGATCCACTAGCTAAGAGACCTATGTGGGCACATAGTTATGGGATAGGGAGATTGCTACTAGAAACCCAGACTAACTGAGGTAAAAGGTTTCTATCTTTTATTCCTATCCACTCGGTGCTAAGCTTAATTTCCTTAAAGTCTTTATTTAATTTCATTGTTTAAGAAAGGGTGACTTAGCACATAATCCAATACAATATCATGGTAGCTCATGGATTCATTAGGTGAGAATAGTCTTTCACCCATATAATCTTTAGTATGTGAGCAAGTCTCTCACATCTTGTTCATGAAAGTGTCCTTCTCAATCAACCCAACATTAATATCATAATCATAGTCTTGTCATGCATAGATAAGTGTAAGGGTGTAGTGGAAAAAGGATCTTGGATCAGTATCATAACATACACAATAATTAAAACCTCCACCTTTCAAGTGGATCATCATGGTCATGTACATTTCATGCATAATAGTAAGTAAAGGTGCATATGAGAACTAGCCTTTCAATTGACACCACAAATACCTCATAATCTTATTTAAGCATGGAGTGTGTGTATAATTGTCCTTACAATGACACAACAACAACAACATTATCATCATAGACACTCCCCTCTTAAAGTGTTCATAAGCATGTACATAATATCACAATCATGCATAATTCACATATATTGCATTCAAGGGTCATGTTACGCCAACATATCTAGCATTCATCAAATGAGGCATAGATATAGTCATAACTCAAGTACAACATTCATTCCATGTATAAACTCATTTACTCATATTAGAGGTCATGTAGATAAAGTCTTCTCATAATAGGGCCATACACAAATCAACATACATAATGGCTTCCTTCTTGGAGCCTTAACACCTTTAGCTTATTCATTTTAGCTCTTTGCCTTTAAGCCCTAGGAGTCACCTTCATATTACAAGTCTTACTCTCAAGCAATGCCTCTCATGATCCTTAAGTAATCCTAGTTCTCAAGGTAACCTAACCACATGCCTCGTTCTTGACCAATTATAGTCATATAGAAACATATAAACTCAATCCCAACACTACACAAACATGATCATTCATATAAGCCATAATCAAGTTAGTTCGTGTCTACAAGCTTTACTTATAAGCAATTCATGTCTAGGTGATCTAATCTAAGGCAATTCATCAAGAAGTTCACCATTCTTAGAATGTTACATCTCAACCCATAATTTGCCTCTTTCATGACATAGCCATAGGCCTAATCAAATCACCTTAGAATCATAGGTTAATCAAATATACATGTAGAATCATACTTAGATCATGCAATTACATCATAATTAACTCACGTCCAATCAATCGGACCAATTTGCAAAACCATCACATAATATAAAGAAGAACCATAGCTAGGGTTAGGGGTCTCATGGATTCTTGAAGGATTTGAGTTAAAATCATATGAAATAAATCATACATTCATAAACAAACATAATTCCACCTATAAAAGCAACTTTTAAAGGAATCCATGGAGTTAAGTTGAAACCATAGCTAATTGGGTTTTCTAGATTTGAGATAAAAGCTTTTGAAAGGGCTCCTTGGGTGATAGCTTCCCAAGGATAAAGAACTCCCATACCTTAGGTGTAGAATTCAACCAATTTCGTATATAAAAGCTCCCTTATTCAAGCTCTAACTTGATTTCCTTCTTGGTTCTTCAATGGAGTTTCTAGAGAGAAGATTCTTGGAGAGAAGAGTAGTTGGGTTTTGATTTGGGGAATTTGAATAATGAAATCTAAAATAGTATTTTATTGTTTTAATACTCTTAAAATATCTTAATATAATTAAAATAATCGTCCAAACACTTAATAGGACTTCGGGTGAATTTACCAATTCACCCCCACAATGGCCGATATTTTGGACAGCATTGCAATGGTGATCTATGGCCACCACCTACGAGGCATAGATCATCTCGCGTCCCGTACTAGTGGGACGTAGGTTGAGTCTGTAGCTGCCTTGGTTTCCCCTTGACCCATGGAGCAATACCACGAGCCGTAGATCAATCTACTGGCTGTGGATTGCATCTGTAGTTCATGGAATTTCTGCCAATTTTTGCTTAAGGGGCACCCTTGGGGTTAGGCTTTAGGTCCCCCTCAAGGACCCTTGGTTGGTCCTTGGCGGGGACATACCTTGAAATTTAACCCCTATAACCCTCATTCTAAATTAAGGAAGCCTATATACAACCTAAAACCAAACATCAAACACAAAACCTCACACGTAAGGCCCTAGTTTCACCTATTAGTTTCCATTAGAATTTAGCTTGGTCTTACTAGATTTCCGGGTTGTTACATTATCTCTCCCTTAGGAACATTCATCCTCGAATGACACTTTAAACACATTAAGGTGTTTAACGACTCAATACTAGCAGCCCAATCATGCACGAAACATTACAATAATGCACAACTCACACTACCCTATTCACGATGTGCACTTATTCAAAGGAGGTAACATTAACTCCAATTGAACATGATCAATGCAATACAAGGAAGTATGAACTATATCTAACAACCCATTTATGCATATGATTTTCATAACTTGTCATGTTCAAGGAGGAACTACCATCTCCTATCATAGCATGCTTAATATACTCTCATGGAGCTCATGTGCATTTTATTTTTAAAAAAAAACATTTCATTCAAGGAGGAATTTCTCAACTCCTAACTAAAACAATCTCATCACAACAACATGGAGCCAAAGTGCCATTTCATCAAAAGCACAACAAAGCATGTTCATTATATCATCTCATGAAGTCAAATGTCATCATCATACTAGAATGCACCACAACATGAGGAACATGTAAGTCATGGGAAAAATCCATTTTATACGAATTAAGTATCTTTCAAAAACATGCATAACATAAGTAGATCATGGAAATTTTTAGAACACTCATGACTCCTAGTCATAAAACAAGCCAAAAGGAACTCTTGGTCTCAAGCTAGAATAGGAATAGAAGAAGAGATGAGGATTTCAGGACTCTCAATTAATTTTGCTACTCAAACACATGATCTCCCCCTTGGAGTAAGCCCCTTGTTTACAAAAACCTTAATTACTACTCCTTTCAACAAACTCAAGGCATTACCATGACTCATTATTACCTTACCGGGCTCTACAACCATTTAGAGGTCTAATAATCATGCATCCACAACCTACCAAGGTTATCAAAAGTAACTCTATGGAACAAGGAATTCTTAGGACACATACAACACCCAAGACTCCATAATCAAGAAATGAGTCAAGGAGAACTTATCATCTTAATCTAGAGGAGGAAAAGAAAGGAACTTAAGGATATTGGGACAACTCATTAACCCTTGGCCTCCCAAATAAGCACCTTCAACTAAAACCCTTACTAAAATACAACTCCTCAACATTTTCATGGAAGTACTTTCTTACTCTTCTATTTCTTAACTTGACGGTCTAAGATCCCAATTGGTACTTCAAAATTAGAGAGGTTCTCATTAAGCACTCTTGCTCACAAGCAACCTTACCAACACCACTCAGTCTCATATGAACCTACCGAACCGAGACTAGACCTTTCAAACTCACTGCACCACATAAGGTGAGAATTGAAAGTCAATCCAAATCATGAACATCTAGTACACTATACGACCTTGCCATCTAAGCACTTTTCTTGAAATTTTAAGGTTAGAGCAAGTCATCACTCTCAACTCTTACACCTCTCACAAAAGGTGATCCTAAATCATGGAGAATTTACACTATTCATCAAATTCCTCCCAACACATCATAAAACTCATAATGGCTAAGTTGGGTTATACCAACAAACACATATGGCCACAATTAAACCAATGAATATTAAGGATAACATAAAAGCTCATCTTGCCCAATATCTCAAGTCACAAAAGACAAGCATTACCGGGGTATAAATAAGCATGAAACACATGCTGGGAGAAACATTAGGAGGGTACTCTTGTTCGCCTCTAGCTTGAAGAGCATCGGACCTAATTTTTTTCATCTCCCTTCCTTTAGCCGTAAGCACCGGGAAATTTCTTATTGGATGGTCACTTCCACCAAAACCATAACAACCCTTTGTGCTGGATAGACACTTACCATTATGCTTCTTTCCACACCTAGCACAAGTAGGCACACCCTCAACTTAAATTCGTTGTTTGTCCTCAAGCGACGCACTAAGACTCTAAACAACACTTGTATAGAAGCAAGCAATCCAAGCACAAGCAATCACATGGCTCTCTACGCCGACTCTCTTTTTGAGTGTAAATATCTCTTAGACTCAACAAGCTAACTTGTGCGGATCAAAACATGACAAAGATCAACCAATCAACACACAACATACATTATTTTACTATCACCAAGGTACCAACTTTCCGACAATGTAACTAGTGCCCTTACTCCAAATGAAATCCCTTTTTCACACAATAAATATGATTTTGAGTACAAGGATTCATTCAACACTCATGCTCAGAAGTAATTTCAAGTACAGTTAGTGCTCAATACCATAGGCTTGCCCTTATTTTCATTGTGTAAGACTCTCCAAACTAGTTGCTAGGATCACAATAGGACTTTCTTAGCTTGTAATGTAGGCTCAGGGTCAGGTGTGGTACATTTGGGTACTTTTTAGTGACTTTCTGCCCTCTTTGACATTACATTGGCTTTTTGTTTTACCTCTTCCTTGACCTATTTTTGACATCTTTCCATTTTAATTTTTTTTCCATATTTCTTTGCACATGGATGTGACTTTAGACTTTGCAGCCCTTTATTTTTCACTTTCTTCTTCTTCCTTATTTTTTGACACTTTTATTCATTTTCTTTGGCACAAAGTCACATCCGCTTCTCATTTTTTTTCTTTTTCTCTTTTTCAACACCAAACTCTTTTCACACCCATGTTTATTTCGGTTTCCACTTATATAGCCACCCTCAACTTATGGATTTTCCATTAGTTGAGGTGCACAATATCCAATGTTAGATTAGGGCCAAAATTGAGGTCACTTTTTGCATTAGCCACCCTCAACTCAGGCTTTTGGCCTAAGTCGAGGTGCACATGTCCAAGGAGGGACCGGGGCCAAAATAGTAGATTACACGAAGGTGAGTTAGGGGTTTAGAAAGAAATGGTCTAATTCAAGCTCAACGCATTTGGATCAAAGGGAGAATTAATTTCACCTGGTATTCTTTTTAGGCAATTAGTGGACTTATCAAAACAAGGTCCTATGATCACTTCCTAGCCTCTAGAGTAGATTGTCTTAGCAGGACTAATTGGGCAAGTTCTAGATTGGCACAAAAATTATTTGAACAATCAACTATTCTCGCACACTCTTGGCGCATAGTTTCATTATTAGATTATCAGATTACCCAGTTCAAGTTTTAGCTTAAGTCATGAAATCAAGTTTGTTCATTATCATGTCATTCTCAGAGCCAGCACATTCAACTCATCCTAGCCTACAGATTTTAGTACATATCACAAGTTTTGGATGGGTATCTTTTTTTCAAAAATCTTACGCCATCATGCTTCATTCTTTCTCATGCTTCTATACATATAATCCTAGCATATGTTGGTTCAACAGAAATTAAGTAGTCTCTTGGGGGAAAAGAACACAGGCAAGAAAGCCCCAAGAGAGGATTATGAGTTGGGTTACTCAGACTTCACATGATGAAGCAGTGTGGCCATTTGTGCCTCTAATTTTTTAACTCGGGCCAAGGGTACCATAGCTTCTCCTAAAGGCGGGGTGACTCTGGATAAGCTAGGGGCTCGACTAGTGCCCTGAGATGGGGAGGTCGGGGCATCATTAGTGTGGGCTGGAGGGGAAAGGTCATCACCCTGCATCTGCTCCATATTATCTACTAAATCCTATCCCAAAAGGTTCGACCTACAGCTCTCAATGTGGTGCCGCCACATTTACCTCATCCCGAATCAGGCCTAAATCCAGGGTCCTTGTTTCCCAGATCAACTTGTCACAATACCAGATCAGCACTCAAGAGTCCCTGCATAATTGAAGGATGAGGCAAGGAAAAGGGTAAGTGGTGGAGGCCTTGAAAGCCCTCTCATGAATCTCCGCAATGATAATGCGGGAAAAATCAATCTCGAACACCACAACCAATGCTGCTACCATAATTACGCAATTCCAAGTGAGTGCATTATCAGCCTTCGTGGGAGAAACCCAATTTTGTACCAACAACCAGAAAAACTTCGCCACAAATGTAAGAATGGCCTTCTTGATGCTTAAGCCCAGAGTGATGACCCACTCGGCTCACTCTCCATCAGTAGTAATATAATGAGCCAGCCTGTGTAATACAGTCTCCCATTTCTTGGTACTCCACTAGAACTCCCCGCCTCGCACGATGTCTCATTTGTAGATAAATTCGGCCATGTTGAGTGCCTAAGTGTGGCCAGGGCTAGGGCCGTAGAGGAACCGGTGGATGGTGTTCTCAGAGATATCCACAGAAAACCCGTGCACTAGTGTAGCCTAGAGTGGTGTCTAGGCTCCAGGATTGGCCTTTTTCCGAATAGAGCATTGAAGAATGGCTACGTAGGAAGCATAGAACTCCCTCATTATCTCCTCGTTGTATGTTCCTGGTTCCTTGCCCATCCACTTACACTTATGATGCTGAAAGAGCCGGTGGATGTCTAGTACATTGTGTAGGCTCCCTGTAAGAACTCTGCGCTCCTCTGTGATTAGCCGGGCTCTCTTTTCTTTTTCATTCAAAATGTTGGCATCCCTGTAAATCTGCCATCGGCCCTCCACACACCATCTATTGGGCTCCTCAGAAACAAGAGCAGGGTCAGTACTAGGTGGAATTGGAATATTTCCCAAACTAGTAGCCTCATCAGACGAGGCAGCCTTATCATGTGAACTGGAACCAGTGTCGGAGCCGAAAGCAAAGGCAGACTCAGAACCGAAAGCAGAACCAAACTCAAAGCCAGAAACAAAACCATCCTTAGAGCCCAAAGTAGAACCAGCTGGTGACCCGATCAATGTGTTCTCCTTATCAGACTGGGAGACAGTGACTACGTCGATAACCACCTGCCGGGATTAATTATGGGTAGCACGAGGTGTAGTAGGGTATGTCCTTTCTGTCGGTGGAACATATGCGGGATCCTTCTCCACATCAGCGTCTTCATCACTAAGCCAAAAAGTTAGCGCCATGGATTTTGTTTTACCCCTTTTTGTGTAGGTCACTTGTTTCTTAGGAGCCATGGTACCTGTGAATGTATAATTAGCACCAAAATAAACCAATTACACAATCGAAAGAATTTTCAAACTAAGAACGAACCAAAATGAAAAACCAAAAAAAATTCAAACAGTGGCTTCAGTGGCCACCTATGGTGGGTATCTACGGTCCGTAGGCTAACCTTTTGTCCGTGGATCCCCTTCGTAGGTCAGAGGTCACAAAAAGTTGGGCTCTGATGGGAACCACGGATGTGCATAACGGTTTGTAGATTGACATACGGACCGTAGTCCACCTCTGTGGTTCCACACTTAGTGGAATTGCTTTGTGCCACAGTCCACGGACCCGATCTACGGTCCGTAGACAGGGTCTCGTGGATCCAGTCTATGGCAGGTATCAGGACCTCGTCACTTTGAAACCAAACTTTATCAATTCGAACCTATTGACCTTAGCCTAATCATGCATTTCAACATAATTTATGCTAGTTTGTCATCCTAAGGGCTCCAATTACTTATTTTTTGACAAGTATTGCATACAAGGCTAGGTACCCTAAGTCAAAACTTGCATTTAGACTCTTATTTCACTGATTTTACACAATATGAAGACACACAATTACAATCTGTCGTCCTGAGGGTGTTTATACTTTTAGTTTAGCATGCATTTTCATACAACAACTACCCAAGGTCGAGACCCAAATCCTGACTTTCTATAACATCAATGAATCGAAAATTCAAAGTGAAGGGAAAGTTGATTACCTTACAAGTAAAGGAAATGGGGTGATTGTGTGATGACTCTATACTTCCAACAACTTTTTTACTCGCCTTTCGCACCGAACCCGGACACTGGAACTCTAAAAATAGGGATGAAAGGATTTGGGGGGAAAGGAGAATGATTTGGGAAATGGAAGGATGAATTTGGAGTGATTAAAGGGTGAGTGGTGGTAATATGAACAGATTCTAGGAATTTGATGGGTTTAGAAACGGTTAGGATGTAATATTAGAAGTGGGAAATGATTTGAATATGGGGGGATTTTATTTAAAAGTGGTCCGGGTCGCGTCAGGTAGAACTAGGGTTTGGACACACGAGACCCCGTCTACGGTCCATAGATTAACCTATGGTCCATAGATGGGATTCGTTGGTCACTCTCACACTTTGAAAATTCAGAGAACTTACCTGGTATCTACGGACACCATTCACGATTCGTGGAATAAACCACAGACAGCTGATGGGGTCCGTAGACCTCTGTAACAGAATTTTTCCTGCAGATTTTGCTTTTCACCCCTGCACATGTAGCAACCGTTAGGCCTTTCATTTTGCATTTTCTGGACAATTTTTAGGCACGGACCTTATGCTATATCTAGCCAACACTAAAACAAAAATAAAACACCTATCTAAAGGAATACAGATAAACAAATAAACAAAGAAAACTACTAAATCGAAAAGAAAAACCTACAGTTGGCTAGATGTACATGTTGGGTTGCCTCCCAAGAAGCTCTTGATTTAACATCGCGGCATGATGAAGGCCTCTTGATTACTTATACTTCATCAAGAAAGTAGGCCTCAACAACTTCTTACACACTTTCTGCATTTCCCAGATAGATCTTGATCCTTTGCCCATTTATCTTATACCTTTTTCCCTCACTGTTCTCAAGCTCCACCACTCCATGTGGGAACACTTGCGTGACTAAGAATGGCCTGGTCCACCTGGACTTGAGCTTGCCCAGAAATAAGCACAACCTAGAGTTGAATAGAAGCACAAGATCACCTACAACAAACTCTCGCTTTTCAATCCTTTGATCATGATACTTCTTCATTTTATCCTTGTACAAGGCTGAACTTTCATAAGCTCTTAGGCGAAAGTCGTCAAGCAAATTCAATTCACTCATTCTCTGATTTGATTCGGCACCCAAATCCAAATTTATCTTCTTTATCGCCCACATAGCCTTATGCTCTAGCTCTACTGGCAAATAGCATGACTTCCCATATAAAAGTTGGTAGGGAGACATACCTATGGGAGTCTTGAATGCAGTGCGATAGGCGTATAGAGCATCATCAAGCTTTCTTGACCAATCTGTTCTGTTAGTATTCACAGTCTTTGCCAAAATCTGCTTGATCTCTCTGTTGGACACTTCAACTTGCCCACTAGACTGCGGATGGTAAGGAGTGGCTACATTATGGTGGACTCCATATTTCTCAAGTAGTGCCTTGAACAACTTCTTACAAAAGTGGGAACCTCCATTGCTAATAATTGCCCTAGGTGTACCAAATCTGGAGAAGATATTCTTTTTCAAGAATGCGGTGGCACTCTTACCTTCATTGTTGGAAAGTGCAATTGCTTCCACCCACTTTGACACATAATCAACCGCAACAAGAATATACTTCATCCCATGTGAACTCATAAATGGACCCATAAAATTAATGCCTTATACATCAAACAACTTTATCACCAATATAGGATTCATAGGAATCTCTTTCCTCTTTGAAATTCCAACTTCTCTTTGGCAACGGTCACAAGACTTGGCGAAATCATGAGCATCTTGGTGGATGGTAGGCCAGTAATACTCACACTACAAAATCTTATGCGCAGTCCGAACACCACTATGAGGTCCACTAATAGGTGATGAATGGCACACCTCTAGTATACTCAACATCTTGACCTCGGGCACACAGTGACGAATAATCCCATCAGCACAACTATGATACAAATAAGGTTCATCCCAAAAGAACTTCTTCACATCATGCATAAACTTTTTCCTTTGGTGAAAAGACAAATCCAATGGCACCAGATCACTTGTCAAATAGTTAGCAAAGTCTGCGTACCAAGGAATCAGATCGTGAGAAGCAGCCAATACTTGTTCATTTGGAAAAGCATCATTAATTTCAGTCTATCACCAAGCTTTAGCATAGCTTCTTCCTCCAATCTAGAAAAGTGATCGGCAACCTGATTTTCTGTCCCCTTTCTATCTTTCACCACAATGTCAAACTCTTGCAGCAACAACACCTATCTAATCAACCTCAGTTTTGCATTCTTCTAAGCCATCAAATACCTCAATGCAGAATGGTCAGTATGCATAATGACCTTAGTACCAAGCTAGTAGGATCAAAATTTCTCAAATGCGAAAACCACTGCAAGAAGCTCATGTTCAGTCAATGTATAGTTCTTTTGAGCCACATTTATGGCTTTGCTAGCATAGTAAATAGGATGAAGAATCTTCTCTCGCCTCTGTCCCAACATTACACCATGCGCCACTCCACTCGCATCACACATTACCTCAAAGGGTTGTCCCCAATCCGATGAAATAATGATAGGTGCAGTAACTAACTTCTCCTTTAACTCTCCAAATGCTCTCAGACAAGCATCATCAAAATCAAAGTTATACTCCTTTTTCAATCAGTATGCACAATGGATGTGCAATTTTGGAGAAATCCTTGATGAACCTCCTTTAGAAACCTACATGCCTAAGAAAACTTCTAACACCTTAACAGAGATAGGTAGTGGAAGCTTTTCTAGTACCTCAACTTTCGCTCTATCAACCTCAATACCCTTCTCAAAAATTCGATGACCTAGAACTATCCCTTCTTTCACAATGAAGTGGCACTTCTCCCAATTGAGCACAAGATTCCACTCTTCATAGCTTTTAAGCACCTCGACCAAATAGTCCAAACAATGATCAAAAGAATCACCCACCACAGAGAAATCATCCATAAATACCTCAATAGTGTCCTCCACTATATCAGAAAATATCGACATCATACAATGTTGGAAGGTCGCTGGAGCATTGCACAACCCAAATGGCATCCGTTTGAATACAAAATTCCCATAAGGGCAAGTGAAGGTGGTCTTCTCTTGGTCTTTTGAAGCTATATAAATCTGATTGTAGCCTAAATAACCATCAAGAAAACAATACCAACCCTTACCCGAAAGTCAATCCAACATCTGATCCATGATCGGCATAGGAAAATGGTCTTTTTTTGTCCAAGCATTCAATTTTCGGTAGTCCATACAAACTCTCTATACAGTGACAGGCCACATCGGAACAAGCTCATTTCTCTCATTAGGTACCACAGTAATCCCACCTTTCTTGGGCACATACTGAACAGGACACAACCAACTACTATCTACAATGGGATAAATAACTCCAGCATCCAATCATTTGATGATTTCCTTGTTAACTACCTCTTGCATAGGTGGATTTAGTCTTCTCTGGTGTTCAATAATAGGCTTGTGATCTGGCATGATTTGAATTTTATGAGAAACAATACCAGGAGGAATCCCAATAATGTCTGCAATAGTCCACCCAATAGCTCGCTTGAACCTCTTCAACAGGGAAACCAATGCCTCAACTTGTGCCACATTCATATCTACCGCAATGATGACCGGTAAAGTACCATCTCTCCCCAAGAATACATATCTCAAATGTGATGCTAGAGCCTTAAGCTCCAATTTTAGCGCCTCCTCAACAGACGGTCTAGCAGGTGGAGAGTCGCAATTCTTCATGTCTAATTCCAATCTCTTTGGTTTTGAATGGAATTCAAACCTATCAAGTGCGGCGACCGATTCATCATAGCCTTCAATACCATTACCATTAAACTTCATCATTACTGCTGCTAGTTCATCAACATCCAACCTCTCTTCAATAGGCACCTCAAAACCACTCTCTACAATATGTGTCACCATACATACCGATTTGAGCTCACTACTCTATTTCATGGACCTAGAGATATTGAAAGTTGCCTCTTCATTTTTCAATCGAAACTTCATCTGCCCTTTCTCCATATCAGCCAAGGCAAACCAGTGGCTAGGAGAGGTCTCCCAAGGATAATGGGATCCTCAAAATCAACATCACAATCAAGGATTACAAAATCCGCAAGAAAGATAAAAGACTCCACTTACACTAGTACATCTTGAAGCACACCAATGGGCTTCTTCACAGTTCTATCGGCCATAAGCAGTCGCATCACAGTTGGTTTTGGATTCCTTAAACCCAGCTTTTTGTAAATAGACAATGGCATCAAATTGATACTAGCACCCAAATCGTACAACGCCTTTGCAAAATGTAGCAACCCAATGGTATAAGGAATAGTGAAAGCCCCAAATCTTCCTTCTTCTGCACTAGGGACCTTGTAGCAATAGCACTACAATGTTGCAACTTATCATCATCTTCAAAACTCACGGCCCACTTTTTAGTTACCAAATCCTTCATAAACTTCGCATACCCAGGTATTTTCTCCAAAGCTTCTATCAATGGCACATTGATGGAAAGTTGTTTTAACATATTAATAAACTTGCGGTATTTTCCTTCTTCAGTCTTCTTCACTAACCTCTGTGAGAAAGGAGGTAGAGGTCTAGGCATGCGAACAACTTCTGGGTTATCTCTGCTTCCTTCTCTTTTGCATTCTCGAGCTCTTCATTTACCTTAATCACATCATCATCTTCACTAACCTCAACTTCAACCCCAGATGGCATCGGTGGATCACTTGTCTGCTCACCCCCTCGAGTAGTGACTTTCATATAATGCCCATCATTCTTTGGATTTTGGATGGTGTGGCTAGAAAGTGTGTCAGGTTGACATGGGTTCACTATAGTAGACAACTGGGTCATCTGTAGCTCAAGATGCTTGATCGACACTGCATGGGCATTAACTTTATGACCAATACCAGACGATTCATTTCGCATCTCCTTCACATTCTCATCAGTTAAATCAAACCTCTTCATCATCTTTTGCATCATATCCTCAATACATGACATATTACCTCCAGCTTCCCTAGTGCCAGATTCTCGGTTTTGAGGAGGGACATGAGGCCCAACCCGATCATTTATGTTGCCATTATTGTTCCAGTTGTAGTTGTTGTCACGATTATAGTTCCCAACCCGGACATATTGAGCCTCTCGATTGTAGTTACCATAGTTTCGACCTTGGTTTCCTTGACCTTGGAGCTAGTTATCCGTATTGGAACCTTGGGCGTTCGCACGGAAACCCCACGTCTGATTATTCACCGCATAAGTATCCTCTTTATAGTAACATTCCTCACCCGGTGGTGAATTTCTAGTTAAGTAATTGATAGCATTTACCTTTTCAATACCTCCATTTACATGTTTCAACACCAACCCCAGTTCGGTCCTCATCTGAGCCATCTTCTCACGAATATCATCGGCAGAGTGGTTAGCTGTAGCTTGGACTGAAAATGTGTTTCTCCCTATATCTGACTTTCTAGTGCTCCATGCTTTATTGTTTCAGAAATCTTCTCTAGTTTCTCCACAATCTGCTCAAAAGTGCACTCACCATATGAACCTGTAGTGATAGTATCAAGCACTGCCCTACTATTATCATGTTGGCCTCGATAGAAGTATTCCTTTAGCGATTCATCATCAATTCGGTGATTTGGGACACCTCTAATAAGAGCAGTGAACCTATCCCAAGAACTACTCACAGACTCTCCAGGTAGTGTTATGAAGTTGTTGAGTTTATCTTTGTGATTCAGCTTCTTTAACACGGGAAAGTATCTTGCCAGGAACACTTTATTTAATTGTTCCCATATGTAGATTAAGTTATAAGGAAGCTCATTGAACCACACAATAGCATCGTCGGTCAAAGATAGAGGGAATACTCAAAATCCAATGACATCCATGTCTAAGTCTGGCGACCCATACAACCTTTACAAACACTTCTCAGCTTAGTTACGTGTGCATGTGGATCCTCCGATGCCAAACCGACGAGCAAACCCCTTGCTTTGAGCATCAGCATCAAACTGATAGTCACCACAAATGTATGCCCCGGAGGTAGATGAGGTAGGACAAGAGGTCCTTCATATTTAGCGGCATTAAAGTTGACACTATAGTTATCATGCAGTCTTGGTCTTGGTAGATCATGTACCCTCAATGCATATCCCAGTAGATTCTCAGCTTGAACCTGATTATTCTCATCACCAACCCTCAGAGGCTGCAACCCAACTTCATCACCTAAGTTTCCTTCGATAGGATTGACGGGGACTCCTTGGTTATTCATTCTTCGCAAGGTTTAATTCAATTCTTGGTCGTAAGGAGTAAATGGTTCACCTTGGCTCCGTGTACTTGGCATACACTAGAGTAGGAACCTGAGAGAAACAAAAACTAAAGAAAAAGTAAAATTAGGAAATATTTGACTAAATTTCAATAATGTAGTTATACTTAATCTAAAGCCATTTTCCCCAGCAAGCGGCGCCAAAATTTGATACACTCAAATTACACCTCCCTAAAGAAGCGTAAGTGATTGTTGTCAAGTAAAGAACCCAACTTGTAGGTTGGGGTCGATCCCACGAGGAATATGGTTTAGGCTTAAGTTCAACTTACAATTATATTCTTTTAGTTAACATACTTCCAAAACAATTAATTAATAGGGGGTGGGGAGGCAGTGAAACAAATTCTGAAAGTTATGTGAACAATTAGTAAGCAAGATTCAAACTTTTGTTGTTATCAAGATGAGAGAGAAACTAGGGTGTACGTGTTCCCCATAAGCTTATAACGCGGTAATCCTAGTAATAGTAATCCTTTCTTAGTGTATTACATGCAAAGTGAAAAGTTAATAAGTTAGGTATCTTTAATTCCTTGGTTCGGCAACTAAATATTTCACCCCGCACCTTGGTCTGGCTACGTGTGTATAATTTACTAACCCTTACCGTTACCTCATATTAGACATCACATCAATGTACGGCTTAGTTTTCACCCTCTCACCAATCTACATTAGACTATTAGATAGTATCACACTAAATCTATGTTGATAATTCTTTTCTTATTAACTATCACCTTGGTTCGGCAAGTAGCAACAAGGCGAGTTCTAATGCGTGCACTCGTTAAAAAGACTTCTAAACAAAAGAATTGTCAATGAATACAATAACACTATTCAAGAATTACTTAGTTACTATTCATACGTTGTTAATCTCTTATGGTTCCCACAATCCTAGTTGTGGATTTAGTTACCATAGTAGCAAGAACACAATTCATATTTTTAGATGAAGAGATCATCAACTTACGTAATGAGAAGAATAAACACAAAATCTCAACTTGAATTTCAAAACCAAAATCTTCAAAACAAAATTAAGAAATCAATAATTGCTAAAGTTGCAAGTTAATCTCCAAAGCCAAAAACTAGAATAAAAGTAATAAGGTCTAACCCCAAAAAATGAGGTTTACATGCCCTATATATAGAAAACAAGTCCTAACTAAAAAGGAAACGAAATAAGAAAAAAATGTTTCAGGATGCAATTTCGATCTACAACACTAACCTATGGACCATGGATTGACCTACAGTCCATAGGTCCCTTCCGTTGCTCAGGACTTAGGCAATATTTTCATCTTTAAAATCTTCACTCTCTAACTCAATCGATGGATCATCAGTACGGACCGTGGTTTGATCTAAGGTCCGTGGATCCTCCTTCGTAGCTCCATACTTAGAATCTTGAAAATCAGGTACTAGAACCCCCTCTCTGAATGATTTGATGGAACTGCAGTACAGCCTGTAGGTCGATCTATGGTCTATCATTTGCAACCGTGGTTTCACACTTGGTCAAGAATTCCCTGATCTCTTTCAAGACTTGCCCATCCATCTACGATCACCATCTACAAAATGTGATTGGCCCTACAGTTCGTCAATCACATACGTAGATGCCCTTTTCTGCACATTCTTCAGTTGTGTCTCTCAACTTCCACATCTGAACTTATTTCTTGCAAACATGATAAAAACATATAAAAACCAATTCAAAATGGCCCAGACACACACAACTCTTAAGTAAAATATATTAAAAATACAGTAAACTCACGGTATATCATAGGCTTAATCACATCAGATCCACTACCACTCACTCATTGAGATTTTGAGGTAGACACCTTCTTTTGGTTAAACTTAAGGGGGATTTTGGAATAGCTTTGACGATAAGACCCTTCTTGAGAGGAACTATCATCTTCAAGCCTATTTCTCTTTGTTCCTCTAGACCTCTCTTCAAGTTTCTCCTTTTCCAAACATCGAGCATTGATCACAAGACCATCAATATCCATATCACTCCTAAGCATAGCCATACTACATTCTCTTTCTATCATGGTCGGATACCCCCGACACAAACTTACTAATCTCCATCCTAGGGTTGGCCACTATGGATGGGGAATTTCTAGACAACTTAGTGAACACCCGAGCATACTCTTTAACACTCAACCTACCTTGGCAAAGGTTAATAAACTCAAGTATCTTAGCCTCTCGCATTTCTAAAGGGCAAAACCTATCAATGAACCCATTCTTAAATATTTCCCATTCCATGGGTCCCGCTTCTACCGGTCTCGCTCCTTTCCATTGACTAAACCACATTAGAGCAACATCCTTCAATTGGTAAATGGCCCATTTCGCCTTCTCAACTAGATTTACTCCTACAATGTTCAAAACCCTAGTGATCTCATCTATAAACTCAAGATGATCTTCCTCTATCTTTGACCCATAGAATTTTGAAATCTTTATCCCATCTTGAGTCAACAATAGAAAATGATACCTAATATTCTCTTTAGACACATACTCCCTCATAGGGAAAATAGGAGCTTAGAGATGAACCTTTTGCTCCACTTTGTCCTCCTCATTCCTTGCAACATGAGCCCTTGAAGTAGTCATATCCTGAAAACCATAGGGCACACATTAGGAGAAAGACCTAATAAAACAAAACTCTAGAGCACGACTTAAAGAATGAAGAAGTGAAATTTTCCTAGCATCCCATTGCCTCTTACTCATAAAACGTGGTGTGCTTCACATTTATGAACAAGACTCTACTAGATGTGGTTTCAGACATCCTAAATTATCCCAAAACCTTATGCTCTGATACCAAATTTTTCATGACTCAAGGGTACCCCCTAGACGTAACAAAGTGTACTTGACCCCGAAGGGGTCTCATACAAGCCCTTAGCATAATCATAGACATAATATCATAGAAAAATAGTGCGAAATTTAAAACTTTTCTTTACGATCGAAGTCTTTTATAAAATGAGAGAGAATCTATAATAGTATGTCTCAAACCATTTATAACACTTGGAATAAGACTCTTGAAATACAATCTTAGGGACATAGCCCTAACAACCAAAGTCTAAGACATAATAGAAAGACAATAAAGGACATGTGGTTGAGCCCTCTAATACAATGAGGATTCACCAATCTTCTTCTTCTTAATCTCCTATGAACCTAGCCACGAAGATGGAATCCAATATCTCCAAAGCCTACACTTATAGAAAATGTGGAAAGATGGGGTTAGCACAAAAAGTACTAAGTATGGAAGCCACGCACAAAACCATTAAAACATGCATAAAAAGGGACATTTCATTTGAAATCATGATATATGCCATTTTAGAACATCGTCTTTGAAATAGTTGGAGAATGCAACTCATAAGGCACTACACATACATTTCAACATAACATAAGAGATATCATTATAATAACAAGCATAGTCCCCAACACCAACATAATTCATATTCCAATCTTCACAAGGCATAGTTCATCCACACAGACAAATACCAAGATTATCACATCATAATAGAATCATCACATAAGCAACCTTAAGCTCTACTTGTGCAATGCATAGATAGGACCTCATAATCCTATCTACACAAAGTATCACTTCTAGGCCACCATGATCATGCATAATATTCATCAATAAAAGATCCACAGAAAGGCATTCACAAGCTCAGCAAAGCACAATATCAAGTTCACTAATGATAAATATGTGCAATGCAATGTCAAGTATAGTGATGCATGTCACACCTAGTGATAGACACCCGCTGTCTCTCAGTCCGGGACCCATGGGGGACATATCTGTCCATGCATCCATCGCGGCGCTTGACACGACCCTCGATAATAGTAACCATCACGGCACGCGATACATCCCTCGAAATATAGTATCCATTGCAGTGCTTGATATGTCCCTCGAAATGGTACATCCTCTTTAATTTATTATTCTTTCTCAATTCACATAACACTTCTCACAACCACGTCTCAGAACAAAGCAAATGACATGTTCACACAAATAATGAGGAGATGACCATTTTCATAATATTGCACAATTCGTAACAACACAATCATGATACAACATCAACAATGATTCAACAAGTATTTCAAACCATTCTCAACTCATCACATACAAACAATTAATCACATTGGCTTTTATTACCCCTTTTTCATCATTAGAATTAATCAATGTGGTCTATTTAACCCATCACCAAGTCTCATTACCCCTAAACACATATTACTAGGAAATACACTAATTCTATACACTTAACAAGGGCTTAGAAATCCACATGCCTCAAAGAGTCGAACAATAACTCCAGAACTTGAGCCTTCCTCTTTCGGTTGACTTCCAAATCAATACAATCTGTTTAAATAAATAATTACAATAAGATTTCAAAACTAACAACACTCATATCACTATAGGTCTAGCCTAGACCCAAAAACTCACATCGAATCTATAATCAAGTCTAAGGTTAAATCATAACTTCTCCAAATACTACAGCCCTAACAATTTTCATATAATATAATACATTTAATATTTAATTACATATCTCAATTTCTCAAAACTTGAACTGTAACTTGTTAACTACAAGAAAAGTTCCAAAATTGAAACAAATACATAGATAGTAACCTTACGGAAACCCTAACTTATATTTAAATCCAATCACCCCCTTATCGTAACTTATATTTAAATCCAATCACCCCCTTATCGTTGTAAAATTAGAAGCTCTCACTGGCCACCAATAGTACAAATAATAATAATAATAATAATAATAATAATTAACTCCTAACAATGGATAAAAGTGACACTGCACAGCAGTAAACAAATTTGCCAAATTCTTGTAATCTCATGCCCCTTTTATACACAGAAAATATGATATAATAATATGCCCCTGTTTTCATGTGATCCATTCTTACTCAATTAATGATGGTTGTAAGAATTGTCTCCTCCAACCACGAAATAATTGTCACCACTCCTATCACAATTCATGTGCATCTAATTCCCATTACTATAATATTATTCTATACTCATATATATTATGCACTAGAATTTATTTCTTATGGATATAAAGGTAAGCCTCTTACCTTGACGCGAACTATCGAGGTTCCAGACGCTCTGCACAAGTAGTTTCTCCCTTCCTTTCTTTTCTTTTCCCAAATAAAATAATTAGGTATTCAAAGTGGCAAATTACACTTAATCTAATTATATGGGTTAAGTGGTAAAGGTTATTAAACTAATTATAAACTTGGCCCATTAAGCATTAACTAAAATTAGTTATTTAATAATTGACCACCATTTAATTCACTCTAGTTAAAAAAATATTCTAAATTTCCAAAAATGACACTCCGGGTCATTACAATTTGGCTGAGGTACTAAAACGGTGTGAAAAGTGCAATCTTGTGCTCAACTGGAAAAGTGCCACTTTATGGTTAAATAGGGCAAAATTTTGGGTCATCGGATTTCGCACAAAGGTATTGAGGTTGATAGAGCTAAAGTTGAGGTAATAGAAAAGCTCCCACAACGTCTTCGATGTTTTCTTAGGAATGCAGGTTCTACCGGAGGTTCATAAAAGATTTCTCTAAAATTGGACACCCATAGTGCAAGCTAATTGAAAAAGAGTGTAAGTTTGATTTTGATGATGCTTGTATGAGAGCATTTGGAGAGTTGAAAGAAAAGTTAACTTCAACAGCTATCATTATTTCACCGGATTGGGGGAAATCGTTTGAAGTGATGTGTGATGAAAGTGTAGTGGCGCTTGGTCTGTTATTAGGATAGAGGTGAGACAAAAATTTTCATCCGATTTACTATCTCAGCAAAGCTCTAAATGTGGAACAAAAAAATTATACAGTGAGTGAACAGGGACTGTGGTTTTTGCATTTGAGAAATTTAGATTCTACTTTCTTGGTACTAAGGTCATAGTGCATACTGACCATTCTGCATTGAGGTATTTGATGGCTAAAAAGGATGAAAACCAAGGTTGTTTAGATGGGTGCTCTTACTGCAAGAGTTCGATTTTGACGTAAAGGATAGAAAGGGAACACAAAATCAAGTTGCTGATCACCTATCCATACTAGAGGAGAAAGCTATGATCAAGCTAGAGGATAGTGTTGAGATTAATGATATGTTACCTGATGAACATGTATTGGCTGCTTCTTATGATCTTATCCACTGGTTCAAAATTTTTCTAACTACTTGGCAAGCAATTTGATTCCGTCGGATTTGTCATTTCACCAAAGGAAAAAGTTTATGTCTGATGTGACGAAATTCTTTTGGGATGAGCCTTACTTGTTTCGTGGTTGTACTAATGGGATTATTCATAGGTGTGTGCCCGAGGTTGAGATTATAAGTATACTAGAGGTGTGACATTCTTTGCCTGTTGGTGGGCACCATTAAGGTATCCAAACTGCCCATAAAATTTTGCAGTGTGGGTATTACTAGCATACCATCCACCAAGACGCTCATGATTTCGCCAAGTCTTATGATCGTTGCCAACGTGGAGGAATTTCAAAAAAGCAAGGACTACCAAAGAACCCAATACTAGTGATTGAGCTATTTGATGTTTGGGGTCTTGACTTCATGGGTCAATTTGTGAGTTTGAATGGGATGAATTATGTTCTTGTGGCAGTTGACTATGTATCATAATGGGTGGAAGCAATCGCTCTTTCAAATAATAAGGGTTAAAGTGTCACCGCATTCCTGAAAAATACTATCTTCTCCGGATTCGGTACACCAAGGAAAATCATATGCGACGGAGGTTCTCACTTTTGTAATAAGTTTTTCAAAGCATTGCTTGAGAAGTATGGTGTTCGCCACAACGTAGCAACCCCATATCATTCAAAGTCATGTGGGCAAGTTGAAGTGTTGAATCGTGAGATAAAGCAAATTCTTGCAAAGACGGTAAATGCTAACAAAATTGATTGGTCAAGGAGGCTTGATTATGCTCTATGGGCTTGTCGCACTGTATTCAAAACTCCTATAGGTATGTACCCTTACCAACTTGCAAATGGGAAGTCTTGTCATTTGTCTGTAGAGCTAGAGCATAAAGCAATATGAGTGCTAAAGAAATTGAATTTGGATGGGGGCGCCGCATCGAGTCAAAGAATGAGTGACATGAATGAGCTTGATGATTTTCACCTAAAAGCATATAAAAGTTCAGGCTTATACAAGGAGAAGATGAAGAATTACCATGATAAAAAAATCAATAAGCGTGAGTTTGTTGTCGGTGATTTGGTGCTCTTATTTAACCCAAGGTTGCGCTTGTTTCCTGACAAGCTCAAGTCCAAGTGGACTGGGCCATTCAAAGTCACTCAAGTATTTCCACATGGAGTGTTGAACTTGAGAACAAGGAAGGAACGAGGTTCAACGTGAACGGTCAGAGAATAAAGATCTACATTGGGAAATCTAATAGTGTCAATGAAGTGATAGAGGAATAGGATCTTGGCAAAGTCTTACAAACTAAGGTGTCTGCTTCGTGCCGAGAGGTTAAATCAAGCGTTGCTTGGGAGGAAACCCAAGATGTACAATCTAGCCAACTATAGGAAGTTCGTCTCGACATAGGGAGTTTTTCTTAAATTTGCAGTTTTCTAGATAGATGTTTGTTAACTTTTAGTTTTAGGGTTGGCTAGATACAGATTGATAGGGTCCGTGTCTAATAAGTGTCAAGAAAATGTAAAAGGAAGTCCTACAACTTGCTACATGTATAGGGAAGAAAAGGAAAATTATGCAGAAATTTAGTTGTTGCTGTGGTTTACGGGTGTCATAGAAGGTCCATCGGTCTATCCATGGACCGTGGATGGCATCTGTAGATCCCATGTATGTTTTTTGATTTTCACCAAGTGTTGGAGTAAACGGACCAAAGGTTGCCCCCGGACCGTCGATGGGGTCTCATGGGTCCAAGTTAGGCTTACAGTCGACCAGACCCAGACCCCATCAAAATAAAAACCTTTCATGTTTTAAATTACCCCCCATTTCCCACCTTTCACTAATCATTTTAAAACCTTCCAATTACCCCATAATCCCCCATTAAACCCCCACCCACCATCACTCCTAAACAATTACCATTTTCCATTTTATATCATTCCCCCATATTTGTCTCCCAAATCTCCCTTTCATATCCCAACAGTTGTCTTGACTCTAAAAGATGGTTCAAATAGTTATGCGGTTTATTGTGATGCATCTAGGGTCAACCTCGATTGTGTGTTGATGCAGCACGGTAAGGTCATAACTTATCATTCTAGACATCTTAAGGTCCATAAGAAGAACTACCCAACTTAGGACCTCGAGCTTGCAACCATCGTGCTGTCCTAAAGATGTGTAGACACTATTTGTATTGTGTTCATGTTGATGTGTTCACATATCATAAGAGCCTTCAATATGTGTTAAGCCAGAAATAGTTAAATCTTTATCATAGAAGATGGCTTCAATTCGTTAGTAGCAGAGGTTAAAGAGAAACAAGATAGTAATCATAGACTGCTCTAGTTAAAAGGTGTAGTTTATTAGCAAAGAGTTAAGGTGTTCCACCAAGGGGGAGATGGTGTGATTCCTTACCAGGGCCACTTATGTGTTCCAAATGTGGGTGAGTTGAGGCTACAAATATTTATAAAATCCCATAATTCAAGATATTTTCTTCATCTGGGTGCCACTAAGATGCACAGTGATCTACCAGAAGTCTTTTGATGGAAAGACATGAAGAAAGACATAGCAGACTTTGTGGCTAAGTGTCCTAACTATCAATAGGTTAAAGTAGAACATCATAATCCAGGAGGTCTGACTTAGGAGATTAACATTCCTACGTGGAAGTGGTAAGTGATAAACATGGATTTCATTACGGGTTTACCTCATAGTCGTAGACAACATGATTCCATTTGGGTGATGGTGGAAAAAGTCAGTAAGTAAGCTCACTTCTTAGTAGTAATGACAAAAGATTCAGCGAAGGACTATGCTAGACTCTACATTAGCGAGATATTGAGGTTGCATGGGGTTCCCTTGTCTATCATTTTAGATAGAGGTCCTCAATTTACATATCATTTTTGGAAGTTGTTTTAGAAAGTGCTTACATAAATCTCAGTACTGCATATCATCCGTAAATGGATCTTCAGGAAGAGCATATCATTTATACCTTAGAGGACATGTTGAGCGCTTACGTGATCAATTTCAAAGGCAATTGGGATGATCACCTACCTCTCATAAAGTTCACTTATAACAAAAGCTTTCATTCAAGTATGTAGATGGCCCCTTATGAGGCACTGTATGGGTGTAGATGCACATCTCCGATTGGTTGGTTCGGAGTAGGTGAAGCGACCTTGATTGGGCCAAATTTGGCTCATGAAGCTATGGAGAAAATTAAGCTCATTACCGATAGAGTAAAGGCAGCTCAGAGTCGTCAAAAGTCCTATGCAGATATAAGGAGAAGGGTCTTAGAGTTTGAAATCGATGATTGGGTTTTCCTGAAAGTATCACCCATAGAAGGGGTGATGAGATTTGGTAAGAAAGGGAAGCTTAGTCCCATGTATATAGGTCCTTACAGAATCCTAAATAGGGTTGGTAATGTGGCTTATGAAATCGAATTGCAAGTATAACTAGAAATGATTCATCCAATCTTTCACATTTACTTGTTGAAGAAGTTTGTGGGTGATCCAGCATCGATAGTACATTTAGAGAATGTGGCTTTGAAGGATATCCTCACCTATGAGGCGGTTCCATTTGAGATTTTTGACCGTATGTTTCGTAGGTTGGGAAATAGGGAAATTACTTTATTAAATGTTTTATGGAGGAATCAGTCCGTAGAAGGAGCTACTTAGGAAGCAGAAGCAACAATGATGACCAATTAGCCTCATCTTTTCCTTTCGATTCAATTTTAGCTTGAGGTAATAGTTCCTCTCAGGTCTCTTAGTTTACTTTTCTATAATTCAGTCTTAGTATCTTGTTCCCATAGATATACTTGCATTTCAGCATATTTGCATGCTCATGGAACTCAACTCAGTTAGATATCAATTTCTAGTACTCATTCGGTAAGGATTGCAGCTTCTTACCTTCAAAGTCAGCTTGTTTAGTCTTTATTTGAGGACGAATGATCCCAAGAGAGAGATATTGTCACACATCAAAAATCTGATCTAGGAATGAAAAGGAGAGATGGGCGAAATCAAGGAAGGGTCTACAGGCTGTGAAGATGACCATGTCTCATCACCCTACTTGTGAAACTTCACCCAGCCAAGATGAAAGACCACGAACGCTTAGACTGCCCGTGAAAGAGACTTTGAGTTTTGGTTCAACTTCATACAATCATATCTTTCAGCACAAAATAAAGTAGGTAGCCCATGACCTATCAAATTAAAAGTCTTTGAGTCCTATTTTCAACACCGCCAAGTTTGCCTAATGCTGAGACCTAAGGAAAAAGTTATGCTCATTTTCGTGAATTCTTATTGGGCACAGAAACATGACGACCCATTAGGTGGGCCATCATGCCTTAGACGACCTGTCCAGCCCCTTACTAAGGCCACTTCGTCAACTTTAAGTCAGGGTCATATTGGTCTTTTCTCCTATGCATTTGGTAATTAAACTACATTTGGTACTTAAACTATATCATTTTACTTTGTCTAAGCCTAGTAATCTAGTCTGACACTACCTAAAATCCACATTCCCCTAAAATCATCTAACATAGACACAAAAGAAGACATAGACACGACAATTTATCCCAAGAATAAGCAAAGGTCTTCTTCGAGTTCAGCTCCAAAATCCAAAGGATTTCTCCATAGTTTTTTTCACCGTGTATGTGGGATTTCATGTTCAGCCCCAAAATCACACTTGACCATATATTTGATGTTTCCTTTATACTGATATCTATTCTCTCAATTAGTTTGTACTTGATTCTTATAAACACGTGTACATATAATAGATTGAAATGATTCTCTTTTTTCTCCTTGTATTATCTGATTAAAGTTTAACTCTAATATTGCTCCCTTCCATGCTTGAACAATTACTTAAAATATATAAAGTTAGTGAAAGTATTGTTATTGATTTCCTATGGTGGTCATTTTTTGTTTTCTGAGGGAATCTATGGCTATTTTGTTACTTAACATGTTAAGGTGGTTCTAGTTTGACTTATAAACTATCTCCATATTTGAATTATTTCTTTTTATAAATTACCTATAAAGATGGTTATTTTTCTATGATTAGTATAGAATTGATTTATGATATTTATGGATATATGTAACTGTTTTGTACATTGTTGATATTACACAATGTCTGAATTAGTTCATTTTAATTGAAAAACAGGTTTGTAAAATATATTTTAAACTTTTTGTCTTTAATGTTGTATAGATTTCTTAGAGTTTGTTTAATGGAAGAAACGTTTTCTGCAAATGTATAGTTGACAAAGATAATTGCTTTTTATGGACTATTTAAGGTCAGTATGTAGTTACTATCTTGAGCATTATTCTTGGTATTATTTCGATTCAACTCAATAC